>JANHMN010000003.1:67040253-67091681 GCA_030674055.1 Rhabdomys pumilio | reverse complement strand
TCTATCTATCTATCTATCTATCTATCTATCTATCTATCTATCTATCTATCATTTATCAGTCTGTCCATCTGTCTTTCTCTCTGTCTCTCTGTCTCTGTCTCTGTCTCTGTCTCTGTCTCTCTCTCTCTCTCTGTGTGTGTGTATACAGGTGCTGGTGGAAGTCTAACAATGACATTAGCTAGCCTGAAGCTGGAGTTACAGGCTGCTGAGAACTTCCCCATATAAGTGTTAGGAAATTACTTTGTGTCCTCTGCACGAGCAATAGGTGTTCTTAACCACTAAGCTGACTTTCCGGCCCCTATATTATTTTTTAACTGAGTTGATTTTGCCGAAGTAGTAATCACGGTTTTCTCTCCGGGTGTATCAAAGATTCATTTATTTGTATTTTGTGTGTGAGAGTGTTTTTCCTATATGTCTGTGAGCTTGCTTTTGTGGCTGGTGCCCAAGTAGGGCAGAATAAATCAGATGTCCTGACACTGAAATCACAGATTGTTGTGAGTTGCCATGTGAATGTGCAAACCTAACACAGATCCTCTGTAGAAGCAGTGTGTGCTCTTCACCATGGGACTGTCTCTCTAATTACCTTTCCTGGTGTTTGATAAATAACCCATTATGTGCACTTACGGCCTTTGCCTCTTTCTCCTAGGGTGTATGCTTACATATCTTCTTCTTTGATTTTATTATTTCTAGGTAAAATGCTTATTCAGGGAGAACTGATGTCTTCCTTAAAGACTAATGAGCCAATTATAATCTCAGCATTACACGGGTGGAGGTGGAAGAATCAGAAGTTTAAGATCATGCTCAGCTAAGTAGCAAACTTGAGAAAAGCTTAGGTCATAGGAGACCCTGTCTCAAAAAATATATAAGGACCATTTGGAAAGCTTAACTTTGTTACTTGGTTATTTTTTCCATTTTTAATAAAGTGAGCTTGGAGATATTTCAATAGATACATAAAATGATCCATATTTACAAAGTGACATTAGTATATATGGGCAATGTGTAGTAATCAGACGAAGGTATCTAATACACACACACACACACACACACACACACACACACACTCCAAACATCTCTCTCTCTCTCTCTCTCTCTCTCTCTCTCTCTCTCTCTTTCATCTCTAGTTCAAACATTTGTCATTTCTTTATATTTCTGTAACAAAAGTACCTGAAGTAAAATATAAAGCAGAAAGCTATATTTTTGCTCACAGTGTTGGAGGTTTTACTCTGTGGTCAGATGAACCCACTGCTTTGAGGCCTCATGTGAGATAGTACATCATGGCAGAGATTACATAGTTGAAGAAAACAACCAGCTCTGGTAGCCAGGAAGTGAGAGAAGGAGAAATGGAGGCCTTGTAGAGTTCCCTCTAGGGACATGCTTCTCACAAGCTAATTTTCTTCTGTTAGAACACAGTTCTTAAATATTCCACTATCTCTCAAAGGTGGCTCTAGGAACTAGAGTTTTAATACATGTGCCTTTAGGGGACAATCAAGATCCAAATTAAGAAAAACAATCTGAGCTATAGCATTTCCCAGTAGTCATTTTGAAACATATAATTAATTTTCAGCCACAGTAGCTCTGGAATTAGATATTACCAGTAATTCCTCCTAACCAAGTGCTGACTGTGCTACTCCTTCAGAATCAGAGCTACATGCTTCTTTCAGCAATCTGCTAAGGTGTGCTCAAGTTGACCCCCATTACTAGGGAAGTCTACATGATGTCATGCCTGTTTTATTTAAAGAAAAACCAACTATGCTCTCAAAAACACAACAGAACCACTACCAACATTGTTTTCATGTTTCCTACTTTTATAAACATAAAAAGTACACACAGAACAAATAAAAAAAGGATTCCAATGCCAAACATACGAAGCAAACTACGTTGAGAGATACCCAGCCAGGGCCTCTTCATGCATTTCTACCTTCCTCAGAGTAATACTTTGCCACTATTTGGATCTGTTTGCTTTTTTATATTTAACATAAGAGAATATGGTTCATATTAATACATGAAAAACATTTGCATTTTATGTTTACTATGGGAAACTTTAAGTTGTGGACCTTGTTAGTAGAAGACAATGTTTATGCTTGTATAATTTTAAGATTTAGTTTTTAATTTTTATTTGGAAATGTGTGTATGTATGGGTATGAACATGTGGATGCCATAGGAGGCTGAACAAGAATGTCAGATCCCCTGAAACTGAGGTTAAAGGCAGCTGTGAGATTCCCTATGTGGATTCTGGGAACTGAACTTAGGTCCTTTGAAAGAGCAGCAAATGTCTTTAATTGTCAAACCATCTCTCCAAACCCACCAACACATACATTTTTTTTTTTTTTAGCATTTTCTCTTTCTTATGAATAGTTCTGTAGCATAAAAATTCTTCTTCATCTTGGTTTTCTACCTAGCAGAATATCCCAGAGGCTGCTTTCTTCACAGATGTCACGAGCACCCTTATGCCTTTTTATGGTGATATAGCACCCTCTGTGTGATTGTAGCATGGTTTATAGCTCCCTCTTGATAGACTGAAAAAGGTCCAGTCTTTTGTTACTATAAATACACTAGGTTAAATACCCTAGTGCATATTTCTTTTCATAGTTTTGGCAGTGTACTTTTGCGATGTAATCCCAGAATGTGAATAGCTATGTCAAAGTATGCATGTCCCTAAAATCTTGCTAATATAAGAGGGTTAAACATAACCTAATTCCCACCTACAGGGACTAAAAGGCTTTACATTCTTGTCAGCCCCATGTAAGAGTTGTTGTTTCCCCTCAGGCGTGCTAAAAGGCATGCTGCCCAAGTTTCTAAATTTTTAATGATTTGACCTATTAAATGGAAAGTGGAATCTTAATATACTTTTAATTTGTACTATTTTTCTTAGGTGTGATTTTAAGTATCCTTCCCTTAGAATTAAGGACACAAGGTTTTTCTGTTCACCTTTTTATAACTCTTTCTCATCTTTTGCTTCATACTCAAAATATGCCATTCGTCTAAGTTTTTGTGCATAGATAACATGTTTCTTATAGATAATACAAACAGGGATGGGTGGAGCAGTTAGTGTTCTGGGCTAAAGAAGCATGGTAACAATGAATACCAGAGGAGGGCAGTTAGAAATCAAAACTGGAAAACAGTATTTTTTGGAGTCTAGTGGCAGAATTTCTCCACCGGGCACATGAGGCCACCAAGCTGTGAACTCAGCTACCCTTTCAAACCTTAAACATCTCTTGTCATTTTCTATAGTGACATCTCTGTCATGTCTGTTAAAAATGCAGGTGATATTGAGAGATCCCTACCATACTAGAAATATTCTAAAGCTTGAGTAAGTGGTGAATACACATGTACATCATTTCTGAAAATCGACTGTATCTACAACAATTGTATGCAAATTAAACCTCATAATTATGTGTACTAATTATACCAGAAATTACGGTATAGTTCCGAATCAAGTATTCTGCCTTTTCCTCATTCTGAGTTAATATGTACTGTATCCTTTCTAAAGCTCTGTCCTATAAATTTAAAATCAAAGTACTTATATTTGCACATTATTCTTTAATAATAAGTCAGGGCCTCTTGAGGTTCTACAGTATAATGAGACAAAATTCTTTACTTGGAGAAGATAAGAAGCTTGGAGTTTCTTAAAAAAAAAACCAAAAACACCCACTAGAAAAAGAAATCTCAGTTTTATGCCTGGTCCAACACACATTGAAGAAATAAAACTGAGAAAATGTGGAGATTTGTTTTTAAAATCACTTTTCTTTCTAATAAAGTCAGCATCAGTGAATAGCACTTTGCACAAGAGGCAGATCAGCAGCTGGTGCTGGATAGAGTTAGCTGGATTTAGTGAGTTTCATAGTGCAGTGCCAGGATAGTTGTTTCCCTATAGAGGCAACTGGGACAAGGGAGGGGATCCCTGAAGAGTAGCCTCTTCCATAGATGTAGCCAGGCAAGCACGGAGGCTTTTGCAAAAGTACTAAGGCCACCCTATATTCTCTGTAATGCTGTTGGTTCTGCTTCCTGCCTTTCTATCCCTTTCCCTAGCTGGGATGCCTTGTTTGACCTCAGTGGGAAAGAATGTGCTTAGTCCTGCTGTGACTTGTTATGCCATGGTAGGTTGGTACCAGTGGGAGGCCTCTCCCTATCTGAAGAGAAGGGAAAATGGGGGGAAGGGGTGTGAGAATAGGACTGGAAGGAGAGGGGGAAGGGGGCTACAATCAGGCTGTAAAGTGAATAAACAAACAAATGGGAAACTGTTCTCTCAGGCTAGGGAGATGGATCAAAGTTAATACTGCTTCTGGGGCCAGTCTACCCACTCAGACTCTAGTCCCAGAACCTATGTAAAAAAGTATGATGTCCTGTATGTGTCTGTAGTCCTTGCACTTCTGAAGTTAAATGAGAAGCAGAGATGAGAGAGACATCTGGAAGCAAACAGGCCAGTCAGTCTGGATACAATGAATGCATCAGCAGAAAGAAGAGAGGCCCGGCCTCTACGAGATGGGAGATGAGAACTGACTCACCATGTGCACTTTGCTTTGTCGGTTATTGCAAAAGCTTTCAAGTTTTAACTGTGTTTAGGTGGTATGTTTCGCATTTGAGTGATTTGTCACAGCCATTTCTGGAATTGGACCATTATGCAAATCAAGTAACCAATTATAAGAATAAGTACCAAAAATATTAGACCTCTGTAATATGTTATGTAAGTACTAAATGTGCATTTAAACATACTGAATTTAGTTAGCACAACTGATCCTTGAGTGTGCATTCAGTGTAAGGGAATATGTCTTGATTACTATTATCTAGGAGACAGTGATGTGTAGACTAGAGGCGTTGTCTTTATATGAGCCAGGCTTATGTACACAGGTCTTGGTTTGTCTCACAACCACTGCTATGGTCTATCACAAGCTTACAGTGGTAAGAGAGCTGTAGGAATCAGGTGAGGTAACACAAGCAAAAGGACTTAGTGCTTTCAGCCTTTCGTGAGTGCATGCTAACAGCATTCCAGTGCAGAGGACCCTTCTTAAGACCATTGTTCTCTTTTTGTTTCTTCAAGGTGTAGGGTAATTGTGGTACAACATACCCAGAGAACATCTGGAACCAAGCTTTGTGAGACAGCTCATTTCTGTTAAACATTTGCTCTGCTTCCCCTTTCAGTAAATACTGTATAGTCACAAATAGGCATACAGAGGTCAGCCCCCTACTCAAGACACTAGGATTTGCATAATGTTGGAATTAAAAAAGAATCATATGGGTGGATAAGAACACCAGCTGCTCTTCCTGAGGACCTGGGTTCAATTCTCAGCATCTACAGATGCTCACTAACATAGGTATCTCCAGTTCTAAAGGTTCTGCTGTCTTCTTCTGGATTCCACAAGCACCAGGCACACATGGGATGTGCACAGTCATACATGTAGGCAAAGCACCCATACACATAAAATAACATTTAATTTTTTTTAATCTTTAAACATTTTATTGAATTCATATATTTATTTATGTAGGGTTGTGCATGTGTGTGTATGTGTGTGTGTTTGTGAGTATATGTGTTAATGGCATGGTCTGTGTGTAGAAATCAGAGGATGACTTGTGGATGTTGGCATGTTCCTTCCACCATGAGAATCTAGGAGACTGTACTCATGTCATCAGGTTTGTTGGTAGGCATCTTTACCCAGTGGCCATTGCTCTGGCCTGGATTTTGTTTGTGATGTATCAGATTCATATTGTTGTACTAAGGATGCCACTTCTACCTAGTTTCCTTCCCGAACACCCAAGTCCGGGAGTTTTCTCTGTTGTCATCATCTCGCTACACTTTATTATGATGCTCCAGTTTTCAAACTCCTCACCTCTGACCCAGGAGTATTCCATGGGAATCATACACCGCTGTTGCCCAGTGTAAGGCAGGGAACCTGGTCCCTAAGTGAAAAAAAAAAGGAGAAGAAAGGGAACCTTTTGAAAAAAATAAATGATACTATTAACTTTCAGTATTCCTGTTTGAAAAAAAAAAACCATCTAGATAATCTCTGAAAGCACAGTAATTGCTCCCAGTGGTAATTTAAAAAGATTCTCTGAAGAATAATTCACAGTTTCGTCATTCATCAATTATTTAATTAATCAACACTGTAATTACTATTTAATGTTTCCGCTTACTCATTGTCCCCTCGATATGAATGCTGTAGTTTGACATTGTACTGCCTGCTTTTGCTGATGACTTTATAAGCGAGCCCTTACCTGGTATAAGTGGTATAAGGCATCATGTGAGGTTTCCAAAAGTGACTTTGCTTTCTCTTTACCAGCATGTATTCACTGAAGTCTAATACAAGGCAGATGCAGAGACAATTAGAGTTTCAAAATTGGCTGGTAGCAGGGACAATGACTAAAGGCACCTACCACCAAACCTAACTTCTATCGTGGGTGTGTGTGTGTGCACGCACGCACACACACACACACACACACACACACACACACACACACACACACAAATTAAAAATGTTTAAAAAAAATAAATTCATGTCTTGGCAGAATAATGTCAGTTACAGGACTCCAGGAAGATTGCAAAGATACTTTTGGCTCACCTTTTAGCTATGTGACGATATTGTGTTTGGTTCTGGGTGAATAAGGATGGCAGGTACTGTTTGCACTGCACTTGCTAAGATCACTTTCCAGGTCCATCGGAGCATACAAACATAGGCAATGTGTCAAGAAATGAAACAGAACTTCCAACAGTCAAGTTACAAGAAGGCTGTATTGGGAGTCCCAGGGGTGGGTACGGCAGAGAAGTTGGTGTTCCTTGTCACACAGACTTTAATTAGAAATGCAGATGCCTCTAACAAGTTGTGTATTTGGAGAACATTCAGAATGTCAGAAACCTCTATTGCAGAACACAGGGCAGGGGCAGAAGTGCCCTGTGGAGAGATGGGACTAAGACATGGAGCAACAATGGAAAGAACCAGGGAAGAGATGGGTGTGTTCACATCTGGGGAAAGGTCATGATTTCAGTCAGGAGTGAAGTGTAATTAACTGGCTCCTGAGAGGGACAAGCTTCAGAGTGTTCTAGGTGAGTAGCTTCCCAATAGACTGTGTAGAGATGAGGAAACGAGTGTATGAGGAGTCTCTGGTATGGTCAGGAGAGATGCATGATCTGTGTGGTGTGATTAAACCGTTTCTGGAAGCATCTAGGTGTTCCCTCACAAAGTATCTGGGTGTCAGTCTAAATACCTTAACCCAGATAGTGTTGGCATAGTTCCTAGAGTCTTAGGCTCCCACATAAGGCTTATGGAACACACAAAGCAGGCAGCTTGTCTGGAGCTTTCCAAGCCAATGTCAAGTAAGAGAAGGAGTCAAATGGTGTGTGCATGCACATGCGCAGTGGTACAGTACTCAAGAGAATCCCAACTAAATACTGTCTTTGAAAACAAGAAGCATATAATACATTCCTATATCCCCTGGTGCCATATGCTGCTTTGGAACCCTAGAATTTATTTGTCTTATAATAGGAAAATGTTTGCTTTGACCAATATCTTCCCATTTCTCATGCCTCTCAATCCCTGATAATCGTTGTTTGACTACTCACCACCCCCCAAAGTTGCTGTTTCCAGCATATATATATATATATATATATATATATATATATATATATATATATGTAAACAATATCAGGCAGGATTTGTCTCTATTTAGCTCATTTCACTCACACAGTGTTCTCTAAGTTCATCCATATTGTTAAAAATACTTGAAACTTGTTGAGTAGAAAGTATTTAGGTATTCATCTATTCATATGCACTGCTAACTATGCCTGATTATATTGTGCTAACAGGCTTTATTGTGAGAATCCCCACACAGGCAGATTTGAATAAAAAATGTCATACTGGAGGCCTGAAATACTTGTACAAATTTGATCTATTAATTGTATATGAAAAGAAAAACATACAGCAAAAGGAAAAAAAAAGTTTACTAATCCCCCGCAGAGAGCAAAGTTTTTTTCAAACCTAGAAGGAATTTACTCTATATCAAGAGCCCAGTAAACACAGTACAGAAAAATAAAAGTCACTTAGAAATGAAACCCCTAGTTTTCAAAGCTGGAAAGCCCTGGTTCCTCATTCTGTGACATTTGTACTCAAGTGTCAAGCAGCACTTTCTCATCGAGCTCTTCTGTTCTTGTATTTGAGTTTGTGATTTGATTTATCTTTTTAGGACAACAGGGAACCCTGAAAAACATCTGAGTATTAGTGTGTAGGCCAGGATCCTCCAGCCTTATCATCTATCTCCAGCCCCTGCTTCTTTGTATACTCTAGAGCCAAGCCTCCCTAATTTCTAGCCTGGATTGCTGTGAGTGGCTTTCCTCATTTCTTGTAGCGTTAACATGTTTTTGTTTGTTTGCTTTTGTTGTCATTAAAATTGTATTTAAAAAAATCTGTGGATAGGATGCCATGGGGAAGGAAGCATATACTGACCCTGAAGTTTTATAGCATTACATGCTACTAGGAGGGAGCTAACTAGCCACTTCTAATATTGTGGGATCTTTTATGAAGTGCACCTCCACGTTGCACAGTCTCTGCATCTGGCCCTTGGCTATGTGCTCCACATCTGGTCCATACTAAGGGAGGATTGCACTGTGTTAGTATGACATGAGTAAGCAGGAACTGCCCCTCACTGAAATACTAGAGTGCTTGAGATGCCACGGCAGAGCCCAGCTATCAACAGGCCTTTAGTACCAGTGATGCAGCCAGGAAATTGAGTTAATATTTATTACTCGATCCCATAACTTTCATGACTTTTAACACAAATATGGACCCCGACTGCAAAGCTGAGTCCTGGGGGACTTGAAATTTGGGATTGACTAGGTATTACCATGACTGTGATTTGTGTATTTACACACATAATATACACATGGCCTCATGCATGTCAGAGCTAGAACTCAAGTGGCAGTTGGCAGACACAGCAGGAAAGAACAGCCGACAAATTCACA
This sequence comes from Rhabdomys pumilio, assembly GCA_030674055.1. Classification (NCBI taxonomy): domain Eukaryota; kingdom Metazoa; phylum Chordata; class Mammalia; order Rodentia; family Muridae; genus Rhabdomys; species Rhabdomys pumilio. The sequence continues at coordinate 67,082,734 of JANHMN010000003.1, read as the reverse complement.
CATGTGTCTTTGATTAAAACTTCCATTTCTAGAACCAATTATTTCTGTAAAAGGTAGTCACAGTGACAACATGCTTATTGGCAGATACGCTTTTTATTTTTGGATAAAAACGCAATAAATTCTGGGATTCTGTAAAAGTATGAGAAAGAATAAAATTCGGCTACTAAATTGTTAATATTTTTTAATGCTCATATCAGGAATTCATGGGTGAGAATTTATCTGTAATCAGTTTCAGAAGTGTAGGTAACATGAATATGAACTTCCATGTTTCCATTGTGGTTAAGAATAAACATTAGCATTAAAAGTTTATGTCAGAATCAATGAACTTAGTCAGCTTCCATACAGCTGTGAAAAATAAATTTCAAGTGCCATAATGAGAATGACAGGACAAACATAGAATTTCATAAATTAAATCTATTTGTACAGACTCTATTATTAGACAATTTGACATAGTGAATGATTCTACTGCTTCAGCTCTGTGAATATTGCTCAGTAATTCTATACCCAAATACTTAGCTTAAAGTACAACAGACTCCTGGGGCTGGAGAAATGGCTCAGAAGTTAGGAACACTCTCTGTTTTTGTGATAAACCGGGGTTCAGTTCTCTATCCCCATGAGCAGCTCCCAATCACCTGAAACTTTATTTCCAGGGCACCTGACATCCTTTTCTTTCCACTGTGGATACCAGGCATGAATGTGGAATTTGGTCAGAATACACACATTAAAAAATAACTTTCTGAAAATAAAATGGTGGTTTAGGGACAAAGTTGCAGATGCAAATTGAGACACTAGACTGTAACAGTAAATATCTGAATGACACCTGATTGTTCACCCTTACAGATTTATTAAATCTATACAATGGGTGTTTGGAGTGGATGGTTTATAGATTTTATAGTTTTTGTCCTGCAATTTTAAATGCCTAGGAATTGTGTCTGTAATTACAAAAGTAAGAGGTTTTTCACTATGAAAGAATAATGGTTTAGACAATGGCCAATGGCTGAAATTTGCCTTAAACAGTTATAAAAAAGATGGAGTCTTTAGTTATGGCTTGTCAGAGGAAGACACAGAGGTAGCAACATTCAGGTAAGAAATTAAAGCAGCCATCTGATTTCAGAAGCAGCTCACCAGATAAATAGTGTGGCTGGATGTTAAAAAAAGCAAGACACGAAAAATATCAAGGCTTCCAAGTAATATTAATATTCATCTGTCTGAGGAAAACCTAACAGTTTTCTCCCACAGGTATTTTATTTATGCATTAAGACACTAAGTATCTCCATGCAGCAGTAGAGAAAACATCAGGAATAAAAATACTTTTGTAAGGGCATTTAGGATTATGGGAAGCAGGTAAAGTCTTATTAATTGGGCTTCTCAGTGAGCATGATCCTTTATCCCAGGTACAAACATGTCTTTGTTGGTTAGGACTTAGGAACTTCTCAGTCAACGGGTTTCTTCATCGTCAAGATACTGATTTGGTCAAATGAGTTGCTAAGAAATTCCTTGGTTTAACTTTATACTGTCAATTCTGAAAAAAAAAATTTTAATAGCTATAACAAGAAATGCTTGGAGATATATATATATATATATATATATATATATATATATATATAAATTAGTGGCAAAGCTAAGATGACAGAAACTGAAACTGAAAAGGCAATTTTTGTATGGAGCATTTTAAGGCTTCTATCACATGAGGTATTTGATGATACTGAGGAATTTCTCTTTTCTTCCTAGAACAAGAAATGTCCATCCTGAGTTATGGGAGCAAAATGAGAACAAGGATCCTGGCTGTGGTATGCAGACTTCAAGCATGATCACACCAGCTTCCCCTCCCTGGCACTGATGGGAATGATTCCTTGTCTTAGTGCCAACTGAGATCTCCTGAGATGAACTATACTGGGAGGCCTGGAGGACATTTTTCAAATCTCCAAGGCATTTTAGAAAACAATGCTCTTAGCCCTGGTTAGCACAAGCACTAAGCAAGAACTCCTGTTTCTTTTTCGAGAAAATCCACAGGAATACCAGACATTTCTTTTATTTGCATCTTCTCATATGATGGTCTGGGTGTGAACATTGTGCACCTGCATACATACATGTATGTACATACATACATAGCTGTGCTTCTCCCTAAAGCCAGGATCTGACATGGATGAAACGTGGCTAGTCTGAATCCACTGCATTTTGAAGTTTCTGTCCAGTGTTCTCAAAGTTTAGAAACTCTTGTCAACGTAATGAATCCCAGTAGACTATCCATCATCAGTATTGAATAATTGTGTTTTGAAATATGTAGCACCCTCATACATGCTATAACTCAGAAGGGCATGCAGTTGTAACCTATTGGTGTACTTTTGTTGCTTTTAGGAAACACCAATTATTTCCTCAAGAAAACAAAATTCACTTCGGAAACACATTTTTTTCTAATAATTAATTTGTCTTTTTAATTTTGCTTCTACAACAAATAAATGATAAATTTCATGGGAGCCAAGTAGTGTCCATAAATCGAGAAGTAGAGAGGAATTTTAAGGCCCTTTTCTCATATTATCTTAATATCCTACTTAAGCAATTATTAATGATGATATATGTTGTAACTAGTCTCCAGTTTATTCTCTCTTCTTGCCACATAAAACTCAAGAATAAAAGAGATGAGTTACCTCTTATGTTTAGGGCTCGCTGTTTAGGGTCCTCTGCTATAGACAAGAGTACATTGGTTTCTTAACCTTCCATCCTGGCCATTTGATTGACACTGTGTCTTCCCTTGAAGTTTTTAGTCTCTCTTCCTGGGGTGGTTTATGTTACTTCTCATTGTAAGCACTGATTTAAGGTGATCTGCTCTAAGAAGGCATCACCAACTACTCTGTTTCAAGCTGAATTTCTTACTTACAATTCATGTGTGCCCCTACTATCTGCTGAGAACTGTGTGCCATGGAAAGCACAAGAGGGGACACTTAGATAAATATTTCTGACTCCATAAAGTATGTGGTTTAGGAATAAAGACAAGATGAAATGCCCAGTGTCATATGTAGGTCTAGGAAATGAGAAGCCTCAGGAGTCACTGGAATGCTTTACTCTCAGCTCTTTGTATCTGTAAATGCAAGCAGAGAGATCTCAGTTTTTTGGGGCATCTCTTAGTAGAGTAAGAACAATACAAATTGATAAATGTAAAAGAAACCAAGACAAAGCTTGGCTTTGGTGCCTTCCTGGGAGATCTCCAGGTGCCTGAATACCACTTTGCTCTGCAGCCCCCAAATGTCTGTTCTTTAATAAGACAAATTCATCTGTTCTGTTCTGGTTATGTTAATGAGGTGATTTTTTCCTGTTCCTCTTTCTCTTTATCCTTTTCTTGTCTTTCTTTTCTTCCTCTCCACATTTCTCCTCTTCCTATCCTTTACCCTTCTCTTCCTGTACCTCTTTATCTGCATCTTCCTCCCCTACTAGAACTCACTATGACTCAAGCTGGCCTTCAACTTGGAATCCTTCTGCCCCAACTTTCCTCTTGAGTGTTGATATTCCAGCCATACGCTACCTTACTGACCAGTGTGAATCTGAGTCTTTAGAATTTCTGAATACATTATTTAGCCTCTACAGGGTTATTTTTGGGTCATTTTAAATAAACAATTTCCAGATATTTCTTTGTTTTTATGCTCTTTACTTTGTGGTGGCTTAAGCTGATAGTTACCATGAAAATCACATGCTTTACCCCATCTTTATAATCTGGTCCCAACTATCGTCCTGGTTTTCTCTGCTGCTGCCCAGTTTGTCATCATGTGGATATGTCTTAACTATTGCAACTGTCCTTTGTACTCTGGGAACTGATTCTCGGTGTGAGGTCCCCATTCTGAATACCCTTTGGAACCAGTCTCAGTTCCCGGCCAGACTATAGACTGCCCAGCTTTCAGGGCTGTTTTCACTGGCTCTCAGTAATTGCAGGGGCCTTATTTTCTGTAATAAAGTATTTTGTGTCAATCACCATAGGGCCATCAACCCCCCCAAAAAACTTCACCAGTCATTGTTACTATTCTGAGGCACATCCTACTTGAGGTTTAGCGGAAGTTTCTCTGAAAGTCTCTCTGTTTCCACTGGCAGCCTATGTCCAAATAAAACTCCTTTTGCTAAATGGAAAGCAAGCACAGAACCATTGCTCTGTTCCCTCCTTCCTGGACCCCTATGTCATCCATTGAGTACTATGGCATCTCTTTTCTATTGTGAAAGGATGCTGAATACTGGAGACAATGGATCTCTTTGTTCTACTTTGCTAGGCTTGGGTTTTGACATAAAAAATCCAGCCCTAGAAGCCCCATGACGACCCTGTTTTCCCTCAACAAATCCAAGTGTCTGGAGAAAATTGTTAGTATCTGGTTATCTTGATTTCTTGTGTCAACTTATTATTTTTACCTCAAAAGGCTATGAGAAATCTCTGCCTGGCATACTGGGGAAGAGAAGTGAATATATTGGTTGACCAGAATCACAGCTCTCCTTGTGAGGCTCAAAGGTCAGGGTTAGGTCACTGACCTTAATATGTAGTTGCAGATGTGGATGAGGGAAACTGTAAAGGGTTCACAGAGCAGAGTGAATGTCATGTCTGGAACTAAGAGGACAGCCTATGAGTACAAGACTCAAGATACCAGATGCCTAGATGATGTCACTTATCAGAGCCTATGCAACAATAAGGAGTAGTTCGCAAAGACCTCACTGCAGTGAGTACTGACCTTCATTGCTTGTTTTTCATAAGGAACAAACCCCAGTAGAACTCTAAAGGAGTTGGAGAATGACAGCCTTTGCCTGGGATTATGGCTGAACTGTAGCCTAGGTTCCCTGAAGCATTTGTACTTTTTGATGAAATAGAATGAAAATAGAGTTGAAAAGTAGAAGCAAAATTAAATAGAGAAATCTTCCCATCTGATGTTATAATTTCACTCTACAGGTACACAGCCTTGTAACCCTGCTGTCCTTCCACCCCCTAGCCATTTAACTTGGAAATTTTCAAGCAAGAAAACAATTAATTTAGAGCCCAAAGCTAATTGGAATCGATAGTTAATGTTTCTTCTCAACTCTCCAAATTAATTACAAAATGATGTATGCTCTCTGGGATGCCAGACCATATAGATTTCTATCTAAAATCTCCCCCCTGGGGATATCTTTTCGCCGAGAAGTCAGCCATATGTAGTTTATCATGTCACGCCTTTGCTCGTCTTCCTTCTTAGATTTCTTTCCTTGAAATTTTGTGTCAAGGACAATGCTAATATCAAGGCAGTGAATTAGCTGCACTGGAGACAAAGAGAGGGAGCCTGGAAACAAGTCTAGCAATGGCTAGGAAGTCATGAGAAAGGCAAATGCCAAGAGGACGGAAAGAAGACATCTTCCAAATTATCTGCAGCATCAGATGGGGAATCAACCTTAAACCCAGTCAAGACAAAGACTTGATAAAGCATGAGCTAAAGAGAATGGCTTTGACTGTGACCACTTGATGAGGCAAGGAGAACCAAGGAAATGAGAGTTCGGAAAGCTTGAGAATGAAAAGACCCTTGCATGTTCTCAGAAGAAAGACAAACTCAGATTCAGGTGTTAGAATATGTCATCTGCAGGCCAAGAAATGGGACATCATTGTTTTTTTTCCACTGTGCCCAACATCCTTTTACAAATTAGCAGCTAGAGAAATCAAAGGATAAATCCTCAATGGATAACGTACAGCTGGGACTGCCGAGCTTGCTACAGATTAGGAGAAGGTTCATCACAGACTACAAGCAGTCATCTAGAGCGTGATTACAAAAGATGTCTATTAATGATATTAGAATAGATGAAGCTACCGATTCAGAATTCACTGTCCCTTAGCCATGGAGTGTAGGCACTGAGCTGGCATAGAGAGGAGAGTGGCTAGTCATATTCTCTAATTAGACATGGGTTGACTATTCTTTAGAAAAACATTGGAGTGATTTTTTTTCAAACAAAATTTGAACAGTACAGACACTAGAAGAACACTAGCAGGTCTATCCCAATGGAAAGATGTTGCAGTGGAGACAATTATGTCGTGAATATAGATAGCTCCTGTTGTTGCTTCACTTTGAGGTTGGAACTCCAGGATCCCAAGGTTATTTTTCAGAAGGCAAACCAAGAGACAAGAGTAGGGTAGACTGGTGTGAAGCCTGGGAGTTGGAGTTCAGATATTCTGCCTATAAATTTCGCTGGGCTCCTGGGGCCCAACTTTACGACATGGGATGAGTCCAGGCTTCAGTGTTTTTATAGCTAAAAATTAGGACTCAGGCAGCAACTGCAGTTGCCAAGTAAATAATAAGATGTTAATGAGAGAGAACATTTAATGTTGCCTGATGCTAAGTTAAGCACTTTATGACATATCTGTTTGATTTTCATAACAATCCTAGCAAGTCTGTTTAAGCGAGAGAAGAAAAACAAAACCAAACAAAAACCAATAAATAAATAAATAAAGCTCAGGTGACCTCCTAAGAACAGAGAGCATGTGGACCCTTGGGAAGAAATATAAATCAGGCAATTTCCAATAAAGTGTATAACTCAGGTCCTTCTTGTGGGATATTTTTGTGGGAGAGTAACAGAACACAGACAGGCCCTGAATAGGCATTTTCTGTTTGTCTTCCTTTAAGGCTATGTGTGATATTTGCTGTGCTGGCTGTACACAGTTGGTACAAGAACAGGGAGGTACATAGTGACTCAGTGTTATAGCTTCAATATCTGTCCCTTGGGACAAACTTGCCAGTATTCGTCTATATTTCTCTCCCTTTAAAGCAAATCGTAATCTTAAGTCTCTCCCAGAAGTTTCTTTTCAGCCTTGGAAAAGGCCCCCTCACAGGCATGAGAAAGGAAGCCATAAATCCTCCACACTGGAAAAGAAATGTTTATGTTGTAAAGGTAAATTCAATTTCAGCTTTAAAGGATGATGGGTGAAATAGGAAAAGTCCCTGTAAGCCAAAGGTCAGAGGAGTCCAGACAGCAACAAAGGGTGAGATGGGAGTGGGGGACTTGCTGGGCAGGGCCAGGAGACAAGAGACAGACAGCCACAGTCATGCTGCAAGGCAGGCTGGGATGCTGGAGTCAGATCCGGCTGTGGCCAATATTGTGTCTCCAAAAACAAAGCCCAGCTGTCAGGGGAAGCCAGGGGTGACTGCACATCTGGAAAGCATAGCCTGGTGAATTATGCATGGATTATCTTGCACTTGTGCAGGCATTTCTGTGTACTCACAGCAGAGGGGAACACAAAGCAGGAGACTTGCTTCACACCTGGTGTTTAATTTAGAACGGATTGCTTCTCTAGCTGACAGAAAAAGCCCTCTGACCCATTTTGAGTCCTGGCTACATTTCAGAGAGATGAGGAAAACCTGGTGCATTACATCATTATGCTTCAGTGCACACTATGAGTGTAGGTGTGCACATGTATGTGAATGTGTTGACAGATGTTTCTCCACTGCCATCTCTCTGGGGCGTGCACCAAGCATAGGTCATATAAGAGAGGCTGAAAGTACAGCAGGTTTGGGTCTTAAGCATTGATTGTCGTTGGCTCTGAGAGCTTCCTAGAAGCCTTCAGACCATATGATGCAGCGCTCAACTGCATCCTGGGAGCTCCACAAGGAGGTCTTCTGCTCTAGTTACAACTTACACCTTCAGATAGTGTCCAAAACCGAAAGAAAGAATACAGAAACTTGAAAATATCTTTATCTATTAATGCCCCCAAGAACAGGATAAAGGCTATCTTCCTTTCTATGAATGAACCTCTCTGGGAATCAACAAGGGATGATAAATTTAGCCATTACTGAAGTAGGTATACGGCTTCCTCTCACACTTTGATTTTTTTTAATGTCTGATTATTTTACATTTTTAAAACCTCAAATAAGACAGATGTGGTAGCACATGCCTTTAATCCTGTCACTTGGAGGAAGGTGTATGCAGATGCCTGAGTTCAAGGCCAGCCTTGTCCATATTAGCAAGTTACAAGGCAGCCAGAGTCACATGTTGAGACCCAGTCTCACAAAATGGATTACAATGATTTCTTGCACATATGAAATGTCATTTGTTAATTGGATTGCATGAAGCATAAGGTGATATTTTATGTATGACTACATTGTGGAAGAAGTAAATTAACACATCCCGTATACCACTCTTCACTACATAGTATGGCTGGCAGGTGGACTTGCACAGAATGAAACAAAACGTTTAATTTTGGGTCCTTTGCTTTTCTTATGTGGTGAACCCCAAACCTCCTACACAAACATGGTAAACTAGTTATTTGTGGGAAAATCAAGAGTGGTGTTACAAAGAAGGTGTCAATCAATAGGTTCTGAGAAGGGCCTGTGTCAGGGCAGATGTTTGGAATGGTGTCATTTTACTGTCACAAGACAATGACTGTTTTCCAGTCATCTGCTGGAACCACTCTAATGAGGTGATATTAACATTCTGGAACTTAGCAAGATGGTGTTTTCAAACTTTTGAAACCTTGAAATTGGCCACAGTGTCAGGATCTGCAGCTCAGACATCAGCAAGCACAGCATTCAGAGTGAATGGGGCTCTCCACAGCAATGACAGTCCCTAGCCATGGTGCCCTTTCCCCTGCGGCTTCCTGTCTGTTTATATGAACCTCTGGCCTGCGGCATCATCTTGAACACTCTGCTTCTGAAAAGTACTATGGCTGATGCAAGAGGGATGGCTTTCTTGGGCAAGGTGTCAGCAGGAATGCCTTTATGCTCACAGCATCCTTTGGATATATCTGGATGGTAACACAGCTTGTGATGTAGTTTGCTGTTATATGCATAGCCCCTGCAAATTGTCAGCAACTTGAGGACAGGGTCTGGACCTCTTTTGAATTTCTGTCACTCTCATTATTTTGAGTGATGCCTGGTATGTAGAGAAATCCTCAAAACATGTGTGATGAGTGGACAAATGAAAGAAGTAGCAGCTGATGCATCCTTAGCTGGTCATGAAGGAGAATGAGGTGGGTGAGCCAGACATGTTGCATATGTACAAGCCAGTGATTCCCAAAGAAGAGTGGCAGGAAAAATAGAAAGCCGGGCTGAGGGATTCTTCCATTTGGTAGTTTAATTCATTCTGAGCACCAAGGAACGAAAACCGATAGTGTAGTATTCCCAAAAGACACCAGAGGAAGCCCCTATCTGTGCTCTTTGTTTCAACAGAAACCTCTGCTTCCTACTACATCTCCTCAGATCTGCCACTATTTATACATTTCTGAAAATTGGATTGATGCAGGTTTTAAAGACACAGGGCTTTAACATTAAACTTAGAGGGAGTGGACTGAGGCCTAAGGAGATGGCTCTGGGGAATAAGGGTGCTTGCTCTGCAAGCGTGAAGACTGAGTTCTAATCTAGCACCCACATAATAAGTAAGGGGGTTGTGGCAATATAAACCTGTAACCCCAACTCTCTGAGATGAAGACAGAAGGTTCACTGGGGCTTGTTGACCACTAGCCTAGCTTCAGGTTCAGTGAGAGATCATGCCTCGAAGGCATGAGGTGGAGACTGATAAAGCAGGATGTCCAACATCTTCCTTTGATCTCTGAATGTGAGCACACACTACACACACTACACACACACACACACACACACACACACACACACACACACACACACAAGGAAAACTGGTACAGGAAATGTTTTGCTAGCAAAAAGTTATCACATTGAAAGAAGAGTTACCAAAGCAAATCGATCAAAAGAAAAAAAAATTCAGACTTGATAGGATTGTGTTTCCTCACTGTGAAAGGGTCTTGAGCAATGGTACCCAAATGTTTGTTTGCAGATATATTTGGTAGTAAAGGAAGAATTTTGATTAGAGTATTAACCTCCATCCTTCTAACTCATCTCTTGTTTGGTGTGGCGTATGCTCATTGATCCTTCTGAGTGCACTTTCTTTATAAGACACAAGTGGAGACGGGAAGATTGTCTAACAGTGGGAAGGATGTATTGAAAAGGAGTAGGTAGATACTTCCGTGTTCAACATTTATTATTTCCACTCAGAGAAGTTATAGTGTCTTAAGTAAGATAGAAACTGTGAAGTAAAATATACTTTCAATAACGAAGTAATTTGACGATGCTATTTACCATTTGAGTGTATTTACTAGTGTGGAAAATAGAAACCATGAGTGAGAATCTTCCCAACAGAAGAAACACTGTTCACACTTGGGTTTGTTATTTCATCTCTTTTCTATTTCTCTGGATGAGGTGAGAGAGAATAGATTTTATATAAATAAATACCCAAGTTCCAAAAGTGGTCCGGGGTAGGTATGAGAAAAATTATTTAAGAAAAATAGTTATTATGTCAGATTCCTTAATTATCAACTTGCTGCATTGGGGGTAGTGAACCCTACCTCTGCTCCATGCACAGCTCTGTTCAAAGCAGGACTCATGCACCATATTCCTTTGTCTGCCTGCTCTACAGCCAAACACTGGCCATCAGTCTATTAATATATACCTCCCTATAGGAGCTTCTCGACCATCCATATTTGATATAGGGGTGGGACAGAGAAGAGGATACATCTATTGATTTGAAATTGCATAAGAGAAAACACATCAATTTAATTCTCCTCAAAAACTAACTAATAGACACCAGTGGGAGGTTGGAAAAAAGTTTTCTTTGGAACTGAAAGAATCCTAATAATGAAAGTTTTAACTTTCTAAAGTACAGTCGTATTCTTTTTCTTGGTGACAGACATCCATATATTATAGATTCAAAGTGCATTTGCAGATTCTCTCTGTTCTGGCTGAATTGCTAAGGAAATGATCTATTTCAAATGCCTGGACAGCTAGATAACTAGAAAGAATTCATTCTTGAGCTCTATTGAGTATATTGCAAGGATAAATTTATCTTCTATTTGGGAATATAGAAATTTTCTACTATTCTGTTCCTATTGCTAGCTCCAATCTGTTCCTTCTTTGAGAATCCAGTGAGATGATAACATGTCTTGCAGGCTACATTCTAAAACAGGACTGAGCAAATATTAGAGAGTTGTTGAAGTGTTATAGTGGGTCTTCGGGGTTGGCTTGATAGTGATGCATGCAGGAGAGGTCATTTTGAATCTGCAAATAGAGTGGAATTGAAGGTGGGGAATAGAAGAATAGATAGGTTTATTAACTTGCTAACTCTGGTGAATTGCTTCTTGTTAAGGCTGGCTATGCTAGAAGAAGGCTATCTGCTGGAGTCAAGTGTGCAACTGGAATAATATAGGGAAATGTTTTCATGCCTGGCATTTGTCAGTTCTTCCCCAGCCTTCCCGTTCTTAATCTGTGGGACTCTAGCCATTGATTTCTCTCTTTATTCATTTCATAGGCAAAACCCTCTGCCTTGGTTCATCAGCTTGACCCACCATGCTACAGCTTTAAGCATCCCAGCATTCATAGGCCAAAGCTGATGGGGTGTATTTTGTTCTCTACAAAAGAGATAGGATGTATCTAGGGATTAGAAGTCACTTCCAGCAAGTTTGCTCTTTACCATGTGTGTGTTGTGTGTGCAGAGTTTTCAAAGGGCATCAAGTTGCGTGCTGCTTTGAGATTCACAAGGCTGCAGTTCCACCTCACGGGCAGGTTCATTGCTGCAGGGTTCTGGAGAGCTCTGGATTGCTTTAGCCTAGACAAGCACGAGGAAGACTTGGGATCTTATAAAAAATACAAGTCCTCATTTAGTTGGTGTGTCTCATGGCACAAAAGCACGAGCTGTCAGGAGTTGCAGTTATTTTAATGGAAAAGAATGTGATGCTCTGACTGACACACGCCTGTTTTGTATCTTGTTATTAGTGCTGTCTTTAGAACATTAATTTTTCAGGTGAATGGAGTTCAATGATATGAAGACCTACTAAATCTGTTTGGTCTAAAAATTCTACACATTTTCTATGTATCTATATTTCTACCTATATAATCTATCTCTATGATATATATATATAATCTCTCTCTCTCTCCACATACACACATACATAGAGTCATCTATCTATCTATCTATCTATCTATCTATCTATCTATCTATTGAAAAATCTAAGGTTTGCTAATCTGAGAAGGTTATAAATAAGCCAATTGTTTACAGTATTCATTAGTTTTGTAAAATCTTTTGCCAAAATTAATTTAGGAAAGAATGTTTTAAAATCCTAAACTTCAAAAACATTCCTTAAATTTTTGTCTGCTATTTTGAAAATTGATTTGCATTAAGATTTTTTTTCTATTACTTGACCAACAATCTTCTTTAGTATGAGTTTTATGGACTAGAGGGGACATCACTGTAGTCTTAATGTGCCTTATGAACCCACCTATTTAAGCTTCATCACCAACACGGCATCCTTATGATGGGACCTTTGACAGATGATTGGGTCACTTTAGGCACCCTCACAGACAGGTGTAGAGAAGCTATTTCCCTCTGGCTTTCAGCCCATCTGCTTTCCACCATGCAAGGCCACAGCACTAGCATTCCCTTGAGGACTCAGCCACAAGATGCCATCTAGGAAACAGAAACTGATCCTGTACCAGGCTCAGAATCTGTTGGCGTATTGGCCCCGGTCTCCCTGCCCAGAGAAGTTGTAAAAAACAAAACCCAACTGTTTACAGATGACTCAGTCTCTATTTTTATTTTTAGTTGTATGAATGGACTAAGACAGATATGGATTATTAAAAGTTGCAGCTCTTAAACATCCTTTCTCAATATGAACTAAATATGTTGAAAAGCTACTCATCAGGCAGCTGGTGTTTTGCATCAGGGGAAAATCTTGGACAGCTTTATGTTTTAGCAAAGACTTAGGCGATTGTCATGCACAATGGTGGGCACCACTGGCGTAAGATTTTGCAGAAAAGACACAGTTCTTTGTAATTGCATTCTTTTGACACATTTATTGCAACAATCTGTAATTGAAGTGAGAAGCTCGGGACATACAGAGACGAATATAGCCCACCTCTTGTCCTTTTGGCTTCAATACTTCATGGCAGGCATTTCTAAGTCTCAGCATTTGTTACAAGCATTACATCAGAGAGACTACAGTGCTGGTAGGGAATCCATGGTTGTGGGTTTGCATCCAGTTAATGGCCTGTGTGTGAATGTTAAGTGTATCCACCTGTTTTACTGAGTGGCCATGGGGACCATTCTGCACATATGGGAGTTTTAGTGGGGAGGGTGAAAGGGAAAGACATTTATCTTAGCTTTCTGCTTCCTGTGATGACCCGAGGCTTTCATTTTAATAAGGAATGCCTCTCCTGGAAGAGAAAGAAAACAGATGGTCTATCTTTAAGTACATAATGTATGTTTCCTCCACATTATTTTTGGAGAGCATAAAGTATGATTAAGGGAAGTGAACTCGTGCTGTGAGAAACAGGCTCTGTAGTGCCTGGGATGGCTTCCATATGCATGGGGTAATGGCTTTTCCTGATCTCTCTGCCATTCTCAACAAAATGAACAACTGTTACTCCAAAGGAGACCATATGGCTTCAGGCACTGAGTGGCTAGTTTAGGTAACACAACAGGCTTCCCAAGGGCACTGCAATTCACGATTATATGGCACGAATACAATTGGAGGTAATGTTGACCAGCTCACTGGCAAAACTGTACATCTCCAAGCTACTAGGACCTGATGCTCACATTTTCTTCCCCTCTCTGAACCCAAGACCATCATCTAATTTATCATCTTAATAAATGCCTTTCCATAGACCATACATAAGAATATTTTTATGACATCATGTGACAATTAGGGTCAATCTCCCCTGATTTTTCAGGAAAAAAATTGCCACGAGTGATTCCAACAAAGTATTTATATTCAGTGCAGTATCATGTGGGGTTCTGAGGCCCCTAGTAAGCAAATTTCAACTAATAAAATTATAGACAAACATCTTGATTGTCTCATGCAATTGCAGGCTCACAAAGGAGGATGTAGCCTGGTGTACCCTGCTCCTTTCCCCTGGGGTTTCCATGGCTGTACCCTCCTACATAGGCAGATGTCAATCTCAAGATTAGAAGGAAGACCAAGACATTTCTTGATCACATTTGTGCATTTTTGATGGTTAGAGAATATGACAGAGTTTCTTCTGAAAACTATCTCAGACAAGTGGGAAAAAGCATTCATGACAAAAGTCTTTCTGCCTGCCCAGCTGCTGTTTTGGGGGACTCATCTATACAAGCACAGCAATACTTAATTTTTCACTGTTATAATAATCCACGGTATGACTTTTTAACAAGATATGTTTACATAGCTTCCTCTTGGTGATCCATTAAGTTGTCTTCAGTTTGAGGTTAGGGACAAATAGACTACTGCTCCCAGTTTCAGAGGCCATCAGGCAGCTCCTGCTCCATCATGATCCTCTGGAACCCATTATGACTTCCGTGACTCTTCAGTCTTTAACAGTACTATAAAATTAATCATTTTTAAATTCATGATTTCTCCTTTCTACAATGGCAACAAAGCCTTTAAACTTTTGCCTGTAGAATGGACTCATTAAGCAGTGTTTGTCCTCTCAAAGGAAGTGTGCCTACATATCTGCATGTTTTCCAGAATTACCAAGAAGAACTTATTGATATCGGCATGCAGAGGTGTGTTCGTATGCATGCATCATAGAAATGAAGGAACTTGAAGGAAACTGAAGGAACCCACAATTTAGGAAAGGGATGGCATGTGTGCTCATTACTTACTGCAGGCAGTTAGAGTCCATCTCAGCATGCAAAACCCTCCTGGAGACCTACTGTGTTTGGAATCTCCTGTGTGACCCACAGTGGATCTCTGGGTGAGGCATACTGAATCAGGCAAAGCTTGGGGAATGTATTTGGGCTATCTTAGTTCCTTGTATTTTCTGGTTGGAATCACAGAATAGATTCCGAACACAACAAAAACTAACCTATTGAAAAACAGACTATGGAACTTTTCTCCAGAAAGTGAAGGAGTCTGTCAGTTAAGATTTAGTTCATAGTTCCCTGTTGGACAGAGAGTGTGGGTAGATTTCACACAGAGAAGGGGAACTGAGGGAGATAGCTTCCCAGAGAGCTAGTAGCACAGTGCCTTGGCCTCAACCTTGCTAATCATCTTACAGTCACTGAGTCTTAAAGCAAATGTGTTAACAGCTTGCAGGTACAGAGAAATCCACAAGGTGAGGTGAGGCCAGCCAAGCAGAGAAGGGCATAAACACCCTACCCCCAGGGCGTAAGGGCAAAGCACTCTTGGGAGAATGAACATGCTGGCATCTGCCTTCATTATCTGAGGCATCTAGGATTTTATTATTTTTAAAAATATTTTAAAACTTTTAAAAATATTTAAAAAAATATTCTTTTAAAAATAAAATATTTTAAAAATAAAATTATATCATACCCCCTTTCCTTTCCTTCAAATCCTCCCATGTGCCTTCTTTGCTTCCTCTAGAAATCATATGCTATTTTCAGTTGCTGTTACATACAGACACACTCTAAATGTACAACTCAAGCCTGCTGAGTTTGCTCAGTGTGGCTGCTGTGAATGTGAGTTCAGGGCTGACCACTTGCTATTGAGTAACAAACTAGCGAACTCATTTTTGGGGAAGAACAATTCTCCCTCTTTCTGCATCTCAGTATTTCTTTTCTGTTGTCTGTAGTGCTTTTTCTGGGGGTGGGGGTGTTCTATGACATCTCCCCTTCTATGTTCACATGCCTATTGTTATAGCCATTGTTCAGGTCTTGTTAGGTAGCCATGTTGCTGAGGAGCTGTGGGTATAACTTGTTATTTCTGGAGACAGTCTTACAAAAGATTTCCTGTTCAGCTGTCTCTTACAACCTTTCTGGCCCCTCTTCTGCAATCCTCCACAAGCTTTAGCTGCAGGAGTTGTGTTGTAGATATATCGACTGTGACTGGTTACCCTGCGATTGCGTTCTCTCTGCATTTTGACTGAGTTTTTTTTTTTTTTTTTTGTGATAGTCTCTATAGGTTGCAAAGAGATTTCTTTGATGAAGGTTGAGAAATACACTGACACAAGTGTATAATATAAATATTTGGAATACAGTTAGGAATTATGATAGTTTAGTAGAGAGTCAGTAGTAAGTCCTCGTCCGTGACCTCACTAACTTTGGGTAGTTGGCTAGGTTTTCAGTACCAGACATGATTTTCCTCCTCCCCAGTAGACCTGAATTTCAACTGGAGAATTGTTGGTTACCGCAAAGACATGAACATCACTATTTCACCTTTAGAGATATCTTACCATGTGATTCATAGACATTGCAGCTAAGTAGGACTATTGCTTTCTTCCCTCCCTTAATATTTTGTGGTGCTCAGGGAGCAGTTTATTAAGTCCAATACAGCTTGGGTTTTTCAGGTCTTGTGTCTAAAGTGATGAAAACCAAGGGCAACAGCAGTAGCCTGTATTGTTTTGTGAGTTTCTTGGACTCCCCTGACCAGAAGCTTGAAAAGGGGGTTTCTCCTGCCTGGTATTGTGTTGTTGTTGTTGTTGTTGTTGTTGTTGTTGTTGTTGTTGAACAGTCTAAGGCTCATGTGGGGAAACATTTTCAGTCCAAGTGGAATAACTTCATTTAAACTATATATGTATAGGCATTACACATAGACTTATATGTATTATATGTCACATTAAGAAATAAATAATAATATGATTCCTTATGGCTTTTTCAGATATGTTTAGTTTTTATTTTAGCTTTCTTCTTCCTCCTCCTTCTATATTGACTTTCTTCCTCCTCACCAACTGAAGTCCCATGTCCTTTTATACACTTCCCTCTTCATATCACTTGAATCATGCTACTCTCCTCTCTGATGCTCCCTGAAATAATGGTCCTTTCATTTTATTGTTTTACCGATGAGCAAGAACACGGAATGTTTGTTTTTATGAGTCTATTATCTCACTCAATATAATTTTCTGGTTTTATTCATTTACCTGCAAATTTCTTGGTTGTATTTTCTTTACAGATGGATGGCGTTACATAGTGTATGTGTACCACACAGTTACTGTCCATTGGTCAGCTGAAGAACATTTCCATTGTTTCCACTCCCTACCTATTGTTAACAGAGTAATGAATGTGACCGAGCATTCTGTGAAGTAGGCTATCAAGTTGGTTGGGCATTTCAAGGGGCGTTATAGTTGGGTCTTATGGTAGGTTTATCTTTAGCTTCTTGAGAGTTTGCCACACTGATTTCCAGAGTTGCTGGACCATTTTGGAATCCCTCCACAACCTTACCAGCATTTGATATTAATTGTTTGTTGACCGTAGCCATCTGACTTGGATAAGATGAATTTAAAAAGTGGTTTTTGATTTGAATTTTCTTAAATATAAAGGATGACAAAGATTTTTGAGATATTTCTTAGTTTTGTTTCTTCTTTGAAGAGCTCTGCCAAGATTTGTTGTTCCTCTCCCCCTTTTTTGAATTGAATGTTTGGAGTTTTATCTTTGCCTTTTGAGTTCTTTATATATTCATGATATTTTCTGTTGGATGTATAGTTGGCAAAGAGTCTCTCCAATTTTGTGGGCTTCCTCTTCACACTTAATTGATTGTTTCTTTAGCTGTGCAGAAACTTGTTAGTTTTATGAAGTACCACTTGTCAGTTGTTGGCCTTAAATCCCGTACAAGGAAGCCCTGCTTGCCAAGTCTGTTTCTAGACATATATCCAGTAGTGTACTGCATATATTTTCTTCTAGCCACTTAAGTGTTTCAGGTTTCAAGTTTTGGTCCTTGATTCCCCCTATAGTTTATTTCTGTGAAAGATGACAGATATGACTTTAGTGCCATTCTACATATGGACATCCAGGTTTTCCAGCACCATTTGTTTAGAAGATGCTGTCTCTTTTCCAGTGTATGTTTTGGCTTTTTCACTAAATAACAGGAGGTTCCATTGTTCTATGTACCTGGTCTTTGTGCCAGTACCATGCTGTTTGCATTACTTTGGCTCTACACTATACCTGAAGTCTGGAATGGTAACCCGTCCAGCCCCCTTTTTGCTCAGGATTGCCTTTACACATATATCTTGTCCGTTTTCCCTGCTAGGTTCCAAATCCAGCTCTAGTCAGCTCGATTTATGTATATTCTTGATCTTCATTTGTTACAATAATTTTCTATTGTATATTGCATGAACTTTTCTTGCAGGGATATGAGCAAGTGTCTACTTCCCCCAGTGCTTGATTATGCTATCTTTCAACTTGTCCTGGAGTATGTGTCTATCTGGGAGAAGGGAGTAGACGAAACCTCACGTGACATTTTAATGATCCCCTTCTATCTTGAAGAACCAACAGGTCCTGTCTTAAGGGTCTCATTTAAGCAGTTGTAGCTAAATAAATACTAAAATACTATTCACAGCATAGTATTTTACAATATTGTATTTCTTTAATAGAAAAAATGATTTTGTGTGGAGAAGAAGTAAGAAACATGCCTTAACCAAAGACTGTATTTGAAAACAAAGCTTGAAGTTGTGGGAAATAGGAGCGTCAGAGCCCTGTGTGAAGGTGCTCTGTCCCTTGACACTTCATTCCCGAGATCACTGTGGTACATGGAACAAGCTACTTGTGAATAGTGACTTGACAAGTCACACAAGTAGTTAGGGATGGAGACTTTATTCTCTGCATGTGCAGTAAGAGATACAGATTCTTTTTCTGACTGACCTAACCTTTCTCGTAACTCTCAGCGTTTTGAATGGAAGTGCTCCTGCATCAGGCAGAAACAAATACATAGATCCGTAGCCAGAAAATATACCTAGTGAGAAATCTTGGAATGCTAAACCCTTAACGGGATTGTCTCCATCAAATCCCTCTGAGCTCAGGGAACTCTGTAGAAGAGGAATCAAAAGAGTGTAAGAACCAGAGGGGATGGAAGACACCAAGGAACCAAGGCCCTTTAGATACAACGGGCAGGTACACACATGAACTCAGAGAGACTGTAAGGGCGTGCAGTGGGCCTGCATGGATCTGTACCAGATAGGGCCCTGGAGCTGAAAGGAAAAGTGAACACATGCACTCATCTCTAACCCAGAAGATATCCACAATAGATAAATACTTGCAAATAACTAGTTTCCTTCAAGGGAGTGTCACTAGGTAAACAAACCACTTTTAAGGCTAGACCCCCATATCCAGAAGTAGATGGCTAACACAGAACAAACAAAACAAACTCAATAGCATTTTGGCTATTTCTAGTCTTATAATGTTAAGTCAGGGCTTTTAGTTATTTAATTGTTATTATCTATTTTTTTTATTGTAACCTTCCTGGTCCTTTGCATCTGTATTCGGGTTTGCAGTTTGGTATTTTTATGGGATTCCTGTGTATGTGAATAAGTGTGTCTTTGTGTTCTATGTGCTTCTTGTCCTTTTTCTTTGGCTCTGGTTCTTCTGTTGTTTGTTTCGCCCTATTTCATTTTGTTTTTTCTCGTTTTATCTTATTTTATTATTACCCCTTAGATGCTTGTTTGCTCTCTAATGAGAGACAGACAGGTGTGGGTCTGAATGGGAGGGAGGTAGAGAGGAACTGGGAGGAGTAAGGGAAGGGAAAATCCATAACTGGAATATATGAATTGTGTGGAAAAAAAATCTACTTTCAATTAAAGAAAAAGTTATAAAAAATAAAGCAAGCACAATTATGTATTCTGTGTAAAGTCCATTTATACAATGTCTTCAGTAAAAGCATCTGAAAATATCCCTTACATGAAATTCAAGTTCATGCCATATATTTTTGCAACATTAAGAAACTGAAGTTACTTCATCTTGATTTACTTTAGGCTATTGCTAGATAATAATATTAATTATTATTATAAAAACAACTACAATAAAATTATTAAGAAGTTTAATTTTATGAAGGGTGCTCAGAATATGCAAGTGGCTTCCACGAGATGCCCATGTAGCGTCTTTGTGGCCATTCTCAAAATGAATATATTTTTTTTTTGCATGCATCTGCACTTCAGCTGTAAACTAACTTTTTTCCAAAATTTATTTCATGTGTCAGGAGTTGCACATGATCAACATCCCACCCACGGGAAAGGGTAAAGAGAAAATGATTAGAGATTACTCACACAGCCCCAGAGGGGCCCACCAGCTGTGAACAGCGATGAACTCTTCTTTGTGGGTGTGATGGGTTGACGTAATTCAAACTCCTCACTTGACCCAACCAACTGCAAACCAGCATACCCCCAATTCCTAGATTTTGTCAAAAGCACTAAATGGAAAAAAGACAGCACTACGGGCTTCTAGACACTAGGTAAAAGTGCCTTTATGTCTAATAATCCTTACATTTTAACGTGATTTACTGGCTCTGTTTTACAAAATACTAACAGGAGGCAGAAATCACAAACCTACTACAGGGGCCTGTGTTTTAAACCACCAAAGTTATATAATCACAGTGCCTTTAAATTAGGATTAATAAATGACTACTGCCTGTTAAATACCACTGTTGATCTAAGCCACTGCTTTTTCCCCTTGGCTACATATGTATACTGTAGCTTTAAAAAAAAATGTATGGAAGCCTGTTCCCACTCCAAAGAGACATGGTGCAATCATTGTAGAGTGTAGCTGAAGCAGGAACCTTCACAAAGTTCTACAGCTGAGGTATACACTCTAGGGAAAGGCTCAGACTCTCTGCTCCAAGCTGCAACAGGGCAAGCGTGTAAATAGTGGAGGAGAGGTCGTGAAGGGAAAGATGCTTGGCTCTCAGTTTATCATACCCATTGAAGATCAAAAAGACAGAACATCGGTTCCAGGTAGGCTGATCCAACTTCCAGCCTTTCCTAAGGTTATTCTCATGTTAACACAGAAAACTCCCCTGTCTGGGGCACACTGGGATAATTGGCAATTGTTGCTTCTGTAGTCCTCCAAAGAGGGGAGAAGCAAGACAGTGTGCCTTAGAAGCACAGGACAATGTGAACTACTGGGAACAAACAGGACAGCCCTTGCTAGGAGTGTTGAGGCTAATCTAGTCTGGACAGAGCAGTATCAAGTGGAACAGGTCAAAATCAAGTGCAAAAGCTTTGGCAGACAGACATGTTGACAATGATAGATCTTGCCATTCCGTTTCCTGGTATAGGACGCACTCTGGTTCTAGCTGTTCTTAGATACCACAGTGGAATTGAGTCCCTCAGCTCCCCCAAGGTGTTTGCTTGTTGTGGACTCTTTGAACCCTGCCCTCAAGGTAAACTGACCTGAATGGAAAACCTTCACTCTTGCAAACCCAGGATGCCTTTTGCCTAACTTGCCCCTGAGGATACATTTTCCTCATATTGCTCTTCCTTCCCACTGTCCATCATTTGAGGACGGGCCAGTTCCTTTGAAGAACTTCCATCACTTTTATTCATTACTATACATCCTCAAGGAGACTCTTAAGGCATTTTCTCCTAAGTGCCATCTCGTGAAGTTTTAACAGCACCGATGTGCTTTGCATGTACTAGAGCTCTTTAGAGAATCATGAGCCATTGTGATATCTAAGGTGTTTTCATTTCTTCCAAGCATCGGGTTTCCTTCTTCTGGAGGGTTGTGGATCCATGGAAAATGTATGAAGTATCATTCTCCAGTAAGACTATCCATTCCCCTTTATTTTTCCACATCACTCTGTACTCTACAGAGACTTCTCTCATAACATATATGAGAAGATGCCAGGGAGCAAATTGTTTTTAAAGGAGGGGATGTGGTAAATGTTAGGAAAGCAAGGACTGGGATGACATCTGGATGAAGAGAGTGGTACACGGAAAAGTCCAATGGGAGAGGAGAGGAAGCTGTTTTAGTACCTCAGTTTGGAGTACTATAACAGAATCTCATACAGTAGATGGCTTAAATAATAAGTATTTAGTTTTCAAAGATGTGGATGCTGGGAGTATCTAAGACTAGGATGTCAGCATGATCGGGTCCTGGTAGGCATTTTCTTCCTTGTTGTAGACAGCCATCTTGCTGTGTTCTCCCATAGTAAAGGGAGAGAGAGAGTAGTTCTTTTTATAAGGCCATGAATGCCACCTGTATGTATTCACCAACTTTGAAATATTTACTGACCAAGGACCTCACTTCCTAATTCTATAACAGTTCGACATTTGACTTTTGAGAAAACTGAACATGTAAGCTGTTTATAGTGCTGTAAGATGCTCAATGAAGCCCAAAGAGACTGGTCAGTGTGCTTGATTTCTCTCCACAGTAGTCACATGCAGTTGACTGAAACTTGTGAGAGGCTAGGCCACATTATTTGCAAATTCCAATAAACTCAGGTTAAAAATGCCTGGGGGTGTGGCTACATTCCCTGGTTCCATTTATGGTAGTAGCTTAAGGTCTGTTTCATTGAGACCCTGTTGCCCACAGAGTCTACCTTTTGGTGGGATGCTACCCATGAATGTAGCTTAACTTTTCATGCACTGATGCCTGCATGATTGGGAAAGTCAGAATTACTTCTCCAATTGCAAGATGGCATAGGCCTCTCCTATTTGGTTTTTTGTTTAGGTTCACTGTATTAAGACACACATTCCAGGAGAGATTTACGTTAAGATGGATGACACCACTAGAAGGCTCCTGGGGAAAATCAGGAAAGACCAAGACCCACAGCAGGTGGGGGATGGTGGGAGGAATGACAGGAAATGGTGATGGATAGTGAGGGATGATGGGGAATGGGAGGAGTGGGAGACTATGGTGAGCTATGAACAATGTTGGGGAAAGGTTTGACATCATGGAGGACAGTAGGGACAGTGTAGGTTAGAAGACTTTCACTGTCTTGAAGAAGAAGCAGCCTACTTACATCCCATGGTCCAGGTGTAAATTCTGAATTAAGGTTTCAAATGGCCTGTAATCAATCAATCAATCAATCAATCAATCAATCAATCAATCTTTCTCGTGTACACACACACACACACACACACACACACACACACACACAAACACTGTTTTAATGACATCTATAGAGTTGCTTGGCTCAGATTCAAAACTGCCTGCTAAAGATACAGATATCTCCTCAGGGCCTGTAGGTTAAGAGGCCAAGCAGGAACTAATTATCATTTAACTATCATCTTAGAGTCATGAAACCTGAGGGAGTCACAAAACAGTGAGGAAAATAATGAAATAATAACAACCACATGGATACCTCTGAAAGGTCAGTCACCGCAGATAAGATTGTAAAACTGAAATAAAAATTAACTACCAACTACTGTGCATTAAATCAGAGTTGACTCAATGATAACTTTTGAGAGAGATAAAACAGGAGAGGGGGCCAAACTTACTGGAAGCCGTAACAAAGTATTACTGAGTCAGTTGTATATACTACTGATGAGATAATCACTATATAAAATAGTAGTTAAAATTAGTTTTGAAAGTATAAACAAAACAGTTATCTACATAAAGATGGTGAACTGAGCAATATAATATTAGAGAACATGGATTTGTTATATATAGAAAATATAAATAAGAATACTTCAGAGTGTTATAGAAGAATCAGGTGGAGAAGATATGCAATCACATACCTATAAAATACAGCTTGGGAAAAGTGATAAAAATAAAATACCCACAGAGTTATGAGGCCAAACTGACAGATCTACAGTCCCAGGTGAGCATTTCTCTTGACACCTTGCAGAAGCACATGACTAGGTCAACTAAGAGGATAAAGTAGAAAATGTTACATATGGTATTGTGTATTTACAATCCCTGTGCTGGTGGGAAGATCCCTTGGGGTAGCCAGTCAGGGGAGTATCAGGCTAGTGAGAGACCTTGTCTCAATAAACAAGGTTGGTGGCACCTGAAAAATAGTATATTAAGTGACCCCTGACCTCCAAAGGTATAGGAACACATGTGTACACATACAGGACATACAGACAAGACAGATAGACAGATACATGCACACACAAATGACGTATAGATCAAGAAAACAGAAATTATTAGGAAAACAAAATATAACTAATTTTTGTGTATATGTAGATATAATTTGGATTTATGATACATATCCATGTGTACAATATATAAATACTCATGTGTATAAAATATAAATTATACGGATAATATATACCATATAGTATGTTTGTAAAAAATTACATATTTGACTGCAGGTATCACAAATCTACAACTTGTATACAAAAGTATGTATCAACTAACACATAAAAACTAAGGTTTTATTTTTTTTGAGACAGGGTTTCTCTGTATAACCCTGGCTTTTTTTTGAGACAGGGTTTCTCTGTATAACCCTGGCTGTCATGGAACTCACTCTGTAGACCAGGCAGGCCTCGAACTCAGAAATCTACCTACTTCTGCCTCCAAAGGGCTGAGAGTAAAGGCGTTCACCACCACTGTCTGGTGAAACTAAATTATTTAAGCCCACATTTTCCTTTTAAAATAAAAATGTGCAATATTTAGGCCATAATAGAAATCTGATAAGTCAACAGCATTCATTAAACACAAAATGGACTCTGATAGCAGTTGTGGGAAATGGGGGAGTGAGCATTACGATCATAGGCATAAAACCAGGCACACTTGGTATCAGCACACCAAGACGCAAATGACTTCCAAAGACAATATCACAAATACGTAAAAATGTAAACGAATATATGATTTTTTTAAGACAGGAAGAAAATTCTTAGACAACCCAAAAAATGACTAAAACTACAAATGTAAAAACAGTAAGTTAGCAGATCAAAACAGAGGTCTGTACCAAAAAGAGAAAGGGAAGGGAGGAAGGGAAGAAGAAAGGATGGGGAGGATGAAAGAAAAGAGGAAAGCAAGCGAACACTCTGATCAGTAGTAAGAAGGCGGCAGAATGTACCTATATATATATATGTGTATATATATATATATATGTATATATATATGGTAGATTAAAGATGTGTACTGACACTCATGAAGAATTTTTTGTATTAGTAAGTAAAAGAAAAACAAAAATACTATGAATTTTCAAGGGAATATTTTAAAATATGTTTTTTAAACATCATAACAGGGTGAGAGACATGTCTCAGAAGATAAGGCAAGGACTGACTCCCATAGGAGTCTGAATCCCACTGTGCACTGTGGCACACAAATACACATAATACACATGCAACCAATAAATATGTAATTAAAATAAATAAAATTATATCTTTGCAGTTACTCCTAGCAAAGAAAATAGAGAAAGAGGACATAAGGGAAATAAAATTCAACTTTATGTTTAGCGAATTCCCTATTTATTGAATGGAAATATTTTGAAACTGGAAAAATTTTTGTATTTGTTATTTGGGGCACACAAGTCAAATTTACATTTTTGTGCTTTTCTGTATTTTATTACACGGTTTACAATTTAAAATATGAAGAGAAACAGTGAAAACTTACCAACCAAGTTTCTGTTCACCTGAGTGTGTGTGAGAGCATAGTTCTTTATTGCTGCATTGCGTGACAATATTTTTCCAGCGTAAGATTGACACATGACCCTTCAAATAAATAAAATTTCCCCTTTCAGCTTATAAATTAAGTTAACATGCTAATGTGTGGTATAACATGCTAATGTGTGTTATAAACACATGATTCCTCAGCAGCAGGCATTAGGTTACTCAGTCAGGATTTTACAGTGCATCATGCTGTCTTAAGAAAATTAGCATATTTGATCATGGGCACATGCAGCCCTAAAGAATATCATCACCATGAGGTATCATTGACCAAGATCTAGAAACTAAAACAATCTTAAAAAATACTTTAAAAATACATTTCATACCATGTATTTTGATTATATTCATTCTTTTCTCTCGTCTTCCCATGTCTACCCCTTTCTCCCTAGAGGCCTATCTCCAGGATTCTTTTTTTCTTTCTTCAAAATCCAGTGAATCTAATTTTTGCTGTTCACATATTCTTGGCTTTAGGACAAACCCCTAGGAAGGTGCTTTGCATATCATGGGTCAAACCTTTAAAGGAAACCGATTCTTCCTTTCCAGGCAGCTATCAATTGTCACTGGCTCATCAGATAGGGGTGGAACTTTGGTTCCATTTCCCCATTCCGTTCTAGGGTTTTGTCTGGCTTGAACTTGTTTAGGTCGTATGCTTGCTGTCACAACTGCTGTGCGTTGGTTTGTACAATTGCCCTACCATGTTAGAAAACACAATTTCCTTATAGTTGTGTAGTTGTTCAGTCCATAGTCTTAGGACCTTTCCAAACCCTCTTCTTCAGTAGTTCCTGAGTCTTGTAGGGAGCTTGATAGAGATGTCTCTGAGGGTTAAGCTCTCCACAGTCTCTTAACCAGCTATGCATGGAGCTCTGTGTTAATAGCTATCTACTGCAAGAAGAAGCTTCTCTGATGAGAGCTGAGAAATGCACTAATCTCTGGGCATAGCAAGAAAGAGTATGGTTAATATTATTTTTATTTAGCAGAACAATTGTAGTAGATTCTACCATCAGGCTTCTGACTTATTTAGCCACCAGTTATTGGTTTGATTAACAGTATGGGTTTCATCCTACAGAGCAACCCTTAATACATGCAGAAAATATTTGATTGCTCTTATAACATTGAAGCCACTACTGTATAAGTCACTGTGTCTCGACAGACCAGTTGTTATTTCAGTTTGCAGGGCTCACAACTGGATGACACTAGTGGCTATTTCGTTCCTTCTGTTATGTACCTTGAACCTTCCAGCACTATGACAGCTAGCAGCTAAGGAAGAATACCTATATTTTCCATTCATGCTCAATATAGTACTTGAATTCTTAAGTAGAACAATAAGAAAAATGAAATAGATAAGGTAAAGGTAGGAAAGAGAAAAAAATTAAGGAATCTTCATTTGAAGATACAATTCTGCACACAAGACTCTAAACACTCCACTAGAAAACTCATTCAACTGATAAGCATATCCTTTCCCTCCCCTAACTCCTAGAATTTACCCACCCAACTTCATGTTCTTTCTCTTTTCTCAAAAACAAATAAACAACCCAAATTTTTAAAAAACAACAAAACAAAAAATACCAAATGAAAACCAAAAAACGGCACACGAAAACATGACGTTTATTTTGCATTGACCGTCTTGGTCCTGGAGACTGTTGTGGCACGTGGCTGATAGATTCACATTTTAATGAGTCTTTTCAACCAAAATGTTTTGACAAATACGCTGGTGTATCTGGGCTCAGCAACCAAGATAGTCTTGGGGAACACTGAGTTTGAAGTTGGAAGTCAGGTTTTTCTCTAATTCCTTTCTCCTTATGACTTCAAAAATAAAAACCAAGACTTAGATTCCTCGATGAGAAGCACAAATCATCTCACTGCCTAGAGAAGCACATTCCCCATGGCATGATGTGTTGTCAATGGAAGCATGAGATTGGAGCCTCTCTGTCATATTACTTGGGGAGTGAAGTCTGGCTTAAACCATTTTATTTCACATTTCTGTAGAAATAAATGCTTCAAAGTATTTTACAAATGCTCCTGATTTCTCCTCCCTCCACCACCACCTCAAGGGACGTGTTGGTACCCATCTATTGAGTCAGCACTAAATTTTACACGAACAGTCATTCAAATTCTGAGGGATTAGCGTTTAATCTACAGTGCCTGGCATTATTTCAATCCCGGATCTTAAATTAGGGGAAAACCTAAAATGCACAGGCATTGACTGGCCTTGGTGACTAACACAATCCCTTTTCTCCTCCAACCCACTTAGTAGCAAAGGATGTGCCTGCAAAGAATGCCCCAGGAAGCACAGGCATCTTTAATGCTAGGAGTGCTGTTTTGGGGTGAACTGAATCTTATCTGGCAATCCTTTTTTTTTTTTTTTTGAACAAAAGATCTTGGATGCATGAGCTGTAAAGGTGACATTCTGTGGTGCTGAGGTGAAAACTTACATAACATAAGTCAAGTATGAGACATTCATGTAGATTTTAAGTCTCTAAAATTCCCTCTATGTTGCTATGCTATCTTTTTATCAAGCCAGGAAGCAGATGGCATGATGCTTGACCTGGAAAAAAAAAACTTTCACTAAAAGTGGCATTCGGAATAAGTGGATCGGACTGAAGGGCATCAGCTCCTGCTGCTAGGGACTCTCTGGAAGACTGCTTCCTTTAATCCCATTCTTCAGTTGTCACCTGTGACAGGAATTGAATGGCCTTTCCTTCTTCCTCCCCATGACTCCATTACATTAGACACCATGTGATTTTTCAATGTCTAGTGAATGGAACAGAGTGACTGTATTTCTTCCTGCTTAGAGGTGGCAAAGCTTTTAGCAGGTGTGACTGACTTTCTGCTTCGTGTCACTCAGGCTGTGGACATTACTCATCCCTAAAATGGGGGCCTGAATTCCTAGAAACAGATCAGTATAATATTTAAATTAAGTTTCAGAAATGATTATGATGTATAAAATCTGAAACATGCTCAGTAAACATTAGTTTTGTCTGATATCAATCTTTATGTGGATTAATGAGCACAAGGCACATCTATTACAAATAACAATGCAATTTTATTATTTGAACAGAGTTTAGAGAGTTAATGGATTAGAAAACCAGGGAGAGGCTAGATCTCATATTTCTCCTCCAGTTTTAAAACTTAGTGTATGTGGTCAGGTTTTGAAAATGCTACAGAAATATACTGACAATATTCCTAGATCAGCATACTAGGTGGGTTATGGTTTCATGGTGCTTTGAGAGAAAGCAATAGTTCCCAGAATGCACAGTCTCATGAGACATCAGACCAAGTAGTTCCCAACCTTCTAAGCCATGACAGTATCACACATGATGAGAAGTAGCATCTAAATTCTGAAATTGCTGCCTCTGCCAGTCTTTTTTCCAATGTATATCTTTGACATCACTGCCAAAATGAGGTGCCTGTGATTGTATGTGTGTCTCTGTGGAGCCCCTGTTCTGTGCCAGCACTTTCAGCATTTCACTATTCCTCATTACTGTGGCTCTATAGCATAACATGAAATCAAATATGTCCCCAACATTGTTCTATAGGCTAATCATTGTGTTGGCTATTCAGTGTCTTTTTTTTAAACTTCCATTGAAATTAGGATTTTTTTTATTTACTTCTGTGAAATACATTTTTTGGAATTTTGATGGAGATTACATGAAATCTGAAGCTTTTGGTACTATAGCCATCATCACTAGAGTAATCTCCAATCCATGAGCATTAGAGATTTGTTAATAGAGGTTCCTAAAATAGCGAGAAAAGTGATAGAAGAATCTTGGTAAATCAGAAAGGAAAACAAAGGCCAAGAGAAGCAGTTGGAATGGGTTGAGCACTTAACAGGGTCCTTTTCCTCTTGAGTTAAAAGCCATCTTTGGTTCTCGAAATAAAGGTTAGGATGCAGACACCCAGAGACCCTAAACCAATGATGGCAAAAAGACAAAAGCAGGCAATCCATCAGCTAAGCAGGGTGGGGCTGAGTAAATGCCTGCTTACTGTCTCTACCATCATCCGGTTTGGTGATCCAACAAGAAGAAATGAATATGAAATTCCAGCAATAAGAAATGAATAAAGATTGGAGCTGAAGACCTTAAGTGCTTGCTTTTTGCCTGTTGACCAGATACTATAACAACTGTCTGCATTATCTGTGCAGCATGGAGTTTTTATTATTTTTATCTAAAATGTCTCTTTTTGTAAAAACCAAATGTGTTTTTTAAGAAAAAAAAAGGCCTGGTTTTTCTCAATACACCTTTAATAGTTTTAAAATGGTTTTATATCTGGTCAAGTTGAGATTTTTAAGAACTTCATTTTTAATTTGTAATAAAGTTTACAACAATTTTTTTTCAAAAAAGTCAACAAACTGCAAGCACCTGTTAATAAAGGTCTTAAATAATAATAAAAAAAAACCAATTTGTTTAAATATACAAATTTTGAGCTTTGGAAATGGATTTCTTTTTGTTTTAGAAAAAAAAGTGTGACTCAACTATATAAAAGAGGTATAACATTCAAAAGTAATGTGTTAGACTTTGCTTAATTATGATCATAAGCCAGTTTGTAAGTAGACAATTCTGAGGCTAACTGGGTAATCTGGGCATGACTTGTGACTGCAGGGCATCTAATACCCTCTTCTGATGATTTCTGGCACCAGCACACTATTGTCTTAGTTAGGATTTTTTTGCTATGTTGAAACATAATCAACACAAATTGATCAAAAACAAGTTGAAGGGAAAAAGGTTTGTGTGGCTTACATTGTGGTCCTTCATGGAAGGACGTCAAGACAGGAACTCAAACAGGGCAGGAACCTGGAGGCAGGAGCTGATACTGAGGCCATAGAGGTGTGTTCCTTACTAGCTTGCTCATTCTGCTTTTATACAAAGCCAGGACCACAAGCCCAGAGATGGCGTTACCCAGAATGGTCTGCTCACTCCTAAATAAGACACTTACTAAGAAAATGCCCTACAGGCTTGCCTGTGGCCAGATCATATGGAGGTATTTTCTTAATTGAAGTTCTCTCCTGTCAGATGACTTTGTGTCAAGTTGACATTGAGTGCTCTCTCTCTCTCTCTCTTTCTTTTTCTCCTTCCCTCTCCCTTTTCCCTCCCTCCCTCTCTCTGTTTCTATCTGACTCTGTCTCTGTCTCCCTCTCATTCTCCCCTCCCTTTCTCCTCTCCCCATCTTACACACACACACACACACACACACACACACACACACACACACACTTAAATATTAAATATAAGAATGTTCCATTCTGCTAAATGTGGTGACACACACACACACACACACACACACACACACACACACACACTTAAATATTAAATATAAGAATGTTCCATTCTGCTAAATGTGGTGACAGAGAGATCAAGAACTCAAAGTTATCCTCAGATAGACAGTCATTTTGAGGCCGGCTTAGGCTATACGAGAACTTGTCTCAAACTAGATGCTCTCACAGAGAATGTCAGCAGGCCAGATTAAAACAGGATCAGCACAAAGTTTGCAATTGTAAAGTAGCACACACGATTTATTTCTTTATTCTACCTTTCTGCAAGACTGAGAATTCCCATCATAAAACATTTTATGAAGTTGAATCAGATTTTATGTAAGAGAGAATTTAGAAAAAAAATGAAAAAAGTTTATAATGTGGGTTGTGGATAGGTTGAGAGTCTGTAAAACAACTATAGACACAGTGTTCTCATCTCAGAAAACAGTCTTCTCCTAACAGAGACACCCTTGATCTTAGAATCTTGTAAATCGTTGCATTCATTTCACTGTAAATGACCTGTATTTGCATTTATAAATTGTAGGATTAAGTTTTTGTTTATTGTACTCTGATTTTTTTTAAAGATGAAAATGATTGAAGTTGTAAGTATAACCCATCTGCTCTCAAATCCATTGTCTTGGTCATAAAAATCTCATCTGCATTTGTTTAACGATCTGAGTGAGTTGACAAACTTGACAAGAGAGAGGGCGATTGCCCAATCTCTTCATGTTTCCTGCTGACTGAAGGAGTGTTTGGTGGTGAAATGGGATGTGAGGGATTTCACGTTCCCTCAGCTAACCTCAGATACAGGGTTATGCTCTCTGAAGGCTGGCACGCCACCACAGCACACATTCCTACCTGCCTGACCATCTCTGGACATTGTATAGGGGTGGATGGAGTATTCACCCATAAGCCCCAGAGCTGCTGTGTAATCCACCCAGGAAGCAGATATCTGTGGAAAGCTTCCACTCTTCCTATTGTGGCCTTGGTTTCTCCTGGCCTCTGTGCATGAGTCTAATGTACTTCTCGTGGCCCTGGAGCCTCCTTGGTTGTGAGGTGATCCAAGGTGGCATCAATAATACTTGCTAAGATAATGAGTCCCTTCCTTAATCATTGTCATAACATTCTGAAGGGAAGGCTCACCCTGTCTCCAGCTTCCCATTCAGAAACACCCTAAAAATTTATTCCTTGCACTGAAGTCACCTATGATTTGTTGTTTTCTTTTGGGGGAGTGTGTACACATTGGGAGTGTGTTGGGGTATGAATTTTGGAATCTAAGCACTAGGTGCTAATATAGACATGGCTTTATTCTAGACCACTCATCAGTGTCTTTTATACCTTGACATTAAACACCCTTTTAGAGCAAAATTCCATTCTGAAAACTACTGGCAGGAGAGAATTTGAAAGCTTGTGAACTCTGCTCACCCAAAGCACTGAAAAAGACAGTAATGAGGATTCCAGTCAGCCATATTCATCATTCGCTATCATGCACATCCTCCAGCTGAGAAAGATGGTACTGCAGGAGTCAGGCTTGTTGAGCTCTGCTCACAGAGGCCACACCAGGAAACTGTACTGTCGTGTGTGCCTCAGCTCGATTTCATATACCTGAGAGAGAAAGAGACAAGAGGAAGCCCAGCAGTGCAATTCATGCCTCAGTTAGAGCACTGTCCAACACATAGGTGGTTTTATAAACTTTCTCCTTCTTTATATTTGCGCAATTCTGTTTCCAGATGTGTAAGCCATGAATGCTATGCATTTCGTCCAGTGTCACATGGTCACCTCCTTACTCCTCTCATTTATCCACTTATGAATGCACTCTCTTCTTACCATGATGCTTCAGCTGACGAAAAGGAATTTCTATAAAGTAATCAATGAGCATAGACTGAATGTGAAAACAATCACACCACTAATTAAATAATAAGAGAACAAAATAAATGTTGTGAAGGAAAAGAATATTGACCCCGAATGCATCGCACAGGAAACCGACTCAGATTTATTAGGTCTTTGAGAAGGAAAAGGTAAACTGGGATGTGAAGGGTGACAGAGTTCATTAGGCTTGAGGGCTGTGTATGGGAAGGACATTCCAGACCGAAAGTCCAGGTTGTGGCAAAGCCCTGTGATTGGATAGACTATGGCATGTTTAGAAAACAGAATCAAAGGCACAATCAGCTAGGTCAGAGGCCACCTTGAAGAGACAATCAGAAAGAGAATGGAGAAACAGACAAGCTGCAGACTGTATGGAACAGCTTTGGGGATTTTTGCCTGACACTCAGAGTGATGGAAACTTGCTGTTAAAAATCTCTTTGCAGCCAGATGGTTAATGGCTTCAGCCAGTATCACTTAATATCAGCGGTTCAAGCAAGAGTCACTGTGAGCTTTCATTAGGTTATTGGCAGTCGAGAGGGGCTATCTGGAGAGCGTTCAAGTTTGTTTAGAAAACAAAAATCAATAGCACTTGAGAATGAGATGGTATCTGACAGTAAAAATAACAAGAAGGGGGGGCGCAGGAGATGACTCCGTGGATAATGAGTTTGTTGCTTTTGTATTTCCAGCACCCTGTAAAAGTTGGGTGTGGTGACACAGGTCTGGTGCTTGCTAGCTAGCCAGTGTAGCTAACACAGTGAGTTTCAGGTTCAATGAGAGATCTTTGTTTCAGAAAAAATATTGTACTTACACATATGCTATAACTCTAGTTTGTGTCAGAAGTTAGGGGTCCCAAAATTCAAGGCTTGGAAGCAATAGCAGTCACGAATACTTGTCGATACTAATGCTAATGCTAGCTGCTGTCCACTGTGGAGCTGACAGCTCATTGTGGAGCTACTGACAGGGAAAGCTTCGAACAGCAGCGAGCCTCTGACCTGAACATCTAGAACCGCTTAGAGATTGGAGGCATATACCTCTGTCTAGTTCTCAGGACTGTATGTCTCTGATCTGTTAGTCCAGACTAAGAACTGCTAACTCTGCCCATTTCCCTGGACAGACAGAGAAAACTAACCCAACTAATTGAGAGAAAACATTTTTACTCAATAAAAAACACAATACACACAATGGCCTTAGATGGTCTTATCCCTTGACCTCTCTAGTTTATATCCAGGAATCTTTGTCATCACTCGGTTCTAGATATGATGCACTGTTTTCGTCAGAGTTTGTATTCCTGCACAAAACATCATGACCAAGAAGTAAGTTGCTTGCGGAGGAAAAGGTTTATTTAGTTTACACTTCCACATTGCTGTTCATCACCAAAGGAACTCACACAGGGCAGGAACTTAGAGGCAAGAGCTGATGCAGTGGCCATGGAGGGGTGCTGCTTACTGGGTTGTTTTCCCCGGGTTGCTCAGCTTGCTTTCTTATAGCACCCAGGACTATAGCTTAGGAATGGCACCACCCACAATGGGCTCTCCAACTCCTAATCACTAGTTGAAAAAAATGCCTTACAGCTGGATCTCATGGAGGCATTTCCTCAAGGGAGGCTCCTTTCTCTGTGATAACTCTAGCTTGCGTCAAGTTGACACACAAAACCAGCCAGTACATGCACTGTTTGTGTTTCTCCAATGTGCTAAGATGTCTTTGTCTCTCCAGGATTTGAATTTGCTGTTGCTTTTGCATGAAATGTTTTTTCCTACAACATATCTATGTAGGTAATATCCCTTGCCTTCTTCACATCTTACTGTTAAAGTCACACTGGTACCAAATTAATGTACCTGGGCTTGCATTTCAACAGTCTCCTAATTTGCATTTCCATTTCTGACTTTGCCCTCCTTGGATTCCAAGGCTGCATGCAGACTCATTTATCTTAAAGTCTGCATCTGAAGCTGATCTTGCTTCTGTTTCCAATACCATGCCACCTCTGTCTTCAGTAATCAATCAGTACATCAACAATTGTCATGCCAAATTCTCCCTGCTATACTGTAGACACAAAATAAGTATTTCTTTTGGGTTTCCCCATACTTTTCATGTATCTTAGAGAGTAGGTGATATTGTATTATACATTCAATACATTTTATTAATGAAGGAATAGACAACCAAACTTCTGGAATGAGAACGATAAATTGTGCAAATGCTTTTGCAATAGAGAGGGCTACAGGAGGCAACCAATGAGGGTACGAACACACACACACACACACACACACACACACACACACACACACACAGAGAGAGAGAGAGAGAGAGAGAGAGAGAGAGAGAGAGAGAGAGAGAGAGAAGCAGAAGGTAGCTCCTGTTATGTGACTGCAATAATTTGGCTGCAAGTACCATCTTCCAAAACAGGCAACACCAAGAAGAATCAACTTGATCATTCGGTAAGAAAAGCTGTACACTGTCACTGTCATTGTGCTCACTGTGAGGGGAAACCAAAGCTTTCAGTGACAGACTGTAGAGATTAGCAAGTTATGGGTACTAATAAGGCTCTTGGATTATTAAGCAGAAATAGACTCTCAAATAGCTTCTTCCTTTTGAAGTTAATATTAATAAAAGTGCCACAGCTGTGGGGGACTCATTTGATATTCATGGGTGGATATGGATATGCATTTACATGTAAAACTGGTCTGCAGAGGAACAGCATTTGTATATACTGGGAACTTGTTAAAGATGCAGAATCCTTGCCACAATTACATTTGACATTCACAGGCAATTTTATTGCCATTAAAGTTTAAAACATGGAAATTCCTCAGCAGTGAGACCAGGGTGCCTCTGTATCTCAGCATATCGCCTCTTCCTAATGTCTGACCCGGGCAGAAGTTCAAGGTCTATGCAGAAAACAGTAATGAAGGTGTAGACGAAATATAAAAGCATGTGCTTTATCTTATGAAATAAAGGAGTCATTATCCCTGTGAACTGTACATAAGAGGTCTTTCTCATCTTCTCTATTCGGAAGAATCAAACTGTTAATGTCCATGTGTAGGTCTAGAGGCCAAGAGAAGTTAAGGGTAGCCTTCTTTAGTCTACCATCTGCAGAAAGAATTACAGGAGCAGCAACTTTATAAGGATCAAAGAGAAAGGGCTGAGATTATAAGAGCCAAAGTTTAAAGCTGGGTGACAAGTTCAGAGTCTTACAGTGAGACTTGAATGAGCAGAGACTTACAGAGGTAATAGGATTGTGTGTATGGTGTGGTGTGGTGTGTGTGTGTGTGTGTGTGTGTGTGTGTGTGTGTTGTCTCTATGTCTGTATTTGTAAGCAGTCACATGTTGCTTTACTATAGAGATATTTTCTGAGAACTGCTTTTCTGTGTGATTATATCCTTGTGTTATACGAATATCACAGAGTATTTATTCACAAAGTAAGATGGTTATAACATCACTGGGTAATGTAATCTTTCTGTATGTGAATTCTATTGTTTATGCTGCCCATCATTGAGTAAAACATTGTTACTTGCACATGACAATGTATATGTATATGTGTACATTATGCATCCTAGAAATTCCTGACACTATTGCTGCAAACAGTCCTCACTCTGCCTTGGGTCCATCACACTCAGAACTCTTGGGCCTTGTATCCCTCTTTGGCTTTTTCTGCCATTTGATTTGAGATATGACTTAGTCTGTGACTCCTTCAGGGACTGGTTAAGTTGTTGGTATAGATTTGAAATGGCTTCTGTTACCTTGGCTTGGACTCCAGGCTCATATTTGGGCATGAATCATTTATGTCTTTCCAAGTGATAAATGTGACCATGGTTCACAAGCACGGACATTTGTGGACATCAGCCATGGTTAATGTGTATAAGTGTCCACAGTCTATACCTTATTCACAGGAGCCAGCTGTCCTTTTAAATAGAAATCCCCTTTGAGTTGCTGTAAGAGGGACAGTCAATTTTCTCTAGGAGTTTAGTCCCTGGTGAGTTGGTCATGCTCCAGTGGAAGCTGTACATCCAAGAATATAAGGTCAGCAAAATGTGGACTTGATGTTTTTTGTTTTGTTTTGTTTTGTTTTAAAGACACAATGTTGCATGGGTAGGGGAGGGTGTGTGGATCTGAGAGGAGTTAGAAGAGGGGTGAATATAATCAAAATACACACCCAAAGCAGGGATACATTTTATTTTACTTTATCTGTATGCCTGTATGTGTGTGTGTGTGTGTGTGTGTGTATGCTTGTGCCTGCTTGTTCCTGAGTGTGTGTGTCTATGTGTGTGTGCATGCTTGTGTATACCTGTGTCATTGTTTCTGTGCCTGTGTCTGTGTGTGTATATACATATACATACACGCTATGATGTGGGTATGGAGGTCAGAAGGCAACTTGTAGAGAGTCAGTTCTATCCTTCTGCCATGTGGGCTCCATGGATCTGAGTTAGGTTATCAGGCTTTTACCCACTGAACCATTGGATCTACAACTGGCTCTTCATGCACAAGGATATAATCAATATGTTTTGCTAACTTTACTTAAACACTACTTTTTTATACCTGTTCATTTATTTATTTAGTGTCTGTGTGGTTTATGTGCATGTGCGTGTGTGTGTGTGTGTGTGTGTGTGTGTGTGTGTGTTTGTGTGTGCGTGCGCAGGTATATACACCTACATGTCAGGACAGGATGCTCAGCATCCCAGTCTATCACTTTTGATAGTCTCTCATTATATTGTGAGCTAAGCTAGTAGTCAATGGGTCCCAGCCATCCTACCGTCTCTTCCCCTGGTAGCATTGAGGATTACAGGCATGCACATAACCATACCCAGCTTTGTTGACTTACTTACTCACTTATTTTCTTACGTAGGTTTTTTTAAGTTAATAAATTTAAGAAGTTTTTTTCCCCCCAATATTCTACTTGTATGCAATGCTCTGTGAGAATATTCACCATCCATCACCCTTTCTTGACCCTCTCCGGCTCCCACCAACCCTTTCTTCCCCTGACTCCCTTGTATCCTTGCATCCTTCCTTCCTCACACTCTCCCCATTCCTCTCTCCTTCCCTTTTCTTTCTACTTTTTTGAGTCCCAGGCAACAGTCCTAGCTGATCTGTATTCATGGCTACGATGGCCACTGTTTTTGTTAGGGTTTCTCCTGCCATAATCAAACAGCATAGCAAAATGCAACTGGTAGAGGAAAGGGTTTATTTCAGTTAATGATTCTATATCACTGTTCACTATCCAGGGAAAGCAGTGCAGAAAGCTGGAGGCAGGAACTGATACGGAGGCTATGGAGGAATGCTGCTTCTTCACTTGCTCACCTTTGCTCTCGTACAGCAGCTGCTCAGGAATGGCACTAGACATAGTGAGCTAGGGCCTTCCATATCAATCACTAATTTAACAAAATGCATAGCAGGCTTGCCCACAGGCATTTTCTCAATTGAGGTTCCCTCTTCCCAAAGGTCTCTAGCTTGTATTACATTGAAAGCAAAACCAGCTATGTCTTATCTAGAAAACAGTGTGGCATCTTTTGCCTTCACTGGTCATTCTTCTTCATCTTCCATGGTGTTCCTTGTGAGGTGAGTGGAATCGTGTCACCAAAAAGAAAAACTGGTAAGACTGAACAGACTAAGGAACCCCAGAAATTCTCATAATTGATAAATGACAGTGTTTTAATCTGCTCCCAACCGGGTTCATGTCCTAGAGCACATGACCATGCCACCCTACCAAGAGGTCCATGACAACTTGTCATGTAGCATAGAAACGCAGAGTTCTCCATACTAATGAGCTAACTAGGTAGATCCCCAAGGGTCTAGCCAATAAGCCTTGCTTTCCAGGCATCCCTTCCTGCAAAAGATATTTAATCTCCGGTTCACCCGAAGTAAGTTGTTCCTGCCATAAATAAACAGTTTGGACAAACAAGGATTGTCTCCTCTTGCCAAGGATCAAGGAGGGCTGGGGGAGCCTTCATTATACTGAGTCATGCCTAAATCTCCCAGAGAAGGCCTCTTTGCACACCTGGCACTCACCCCAGTCTTTCCTGAGCAGTGTGTCAGCATAACAAGAGCCCAGTATCTCATTGGAGAGAAAGAAATGTAGCCTAGTGCCTCTGTTTCACTTCCACAAGTGACATCCTGACACTCCAGAGGTGAGGCAGAACCACAGAACCACAGTTCCTTGGGCCTCAGAGATGTTCTCACTCAAAAGTCACTTGTTTTCAATATTTTGACCAGTTCTGGCGTGCTTTGACTATCACTGACTATTAAAAGAAGCTTTTCTGGCCAAGGCGGAGTGCTGCACTAGTCTGTGGCTATAAACATAAATAATCAGAAGGCAGCACACCTACATGTTAATTCTGGGAGCCATCAGCGTAAGATTCCCAGATAGGCCCTGTGCCCTCCATAGCCATTGGCTTTTGAACCAGTTCTGCAGTTCCAGACACATATTCCCTCCAGCGGATGGGACCTCTGGATTTGTCACCCACTTTTTCTAAAAGCTGCTAGGAATTTGAACTCAGGGCCCTGCACTTACACATCAA
The DNA here is from genome assembly GCA_030674055.1 of Rhabdomys pumilio. Classification (NCBI taxonomy): domain Eukaryota; kingdom Metazoa; phylum Chordata; class Mammalia; order Rodentia; family Muridae; genus Rhabdomys; species Rhabdomys pumilio. The sequence continues at coordinate 67,043,876 of JANHMN010000003.1, read as the reverse complement.
ATGCTCTGTATTGGTCACATCCCTGGGATTTTACTTGTTCTTTCATACAATCCTAGACCAGGGTTTTTCTAGCAGATCAACACTAACATTTAGGGAGACTATTTCTTTTTCTCTGTGGAGGGGCTGTGATAAACATCAGTTGTCAGCAGTCTTGGATTGCATTTTTTTAATATGCTAATACCATCAGAGTTGTGACAACCAAAAATGTCACCAAGTATTTTAAAATGTCCCTTGGGATGAAAAAGGACAAGGTGAGATTGTCTTTGGTTGTAAATCTTGTCTTAAATATTTGTCTTTGCGTGATAGGTTGGTATTACATGCAACCTCAAACCTGGAAACAACTAAGAAAGTCCAACATCTGATGAGGAGGATGGCAGGGGGAATGCTGGTCTGTCCCCATTACACTTGTCCTGGAAATTCCCTTCGTGTTGCAGAAGGAAGAGTCATCTATTTTGTTTTGTTTTTCTGATGTGCTTGAGGCAGAAAGCAAAGTGACCCGGGTGTGCGTGAGAGAGATAGAGAGAGGTATTTTCCTAACACAATTAGAGCCCGGAGAAATGCCATGCAATTAGGTTGAAGAATGTCTTGTTAAACATGCACTTGGCATAACAGAGCCAGCAGGTTGCAAATTATGGGATATAGATTTTCATTAGCGGGTCTGCATAATGCATTCCGTGCATTTAAAGGCTCAGATTTGAGGGTTGGTAGGGAGTATGTAAATTCTTTGTCGCTGTAACTAAACCCTAACCATTTTCAGTGCTGAGTTTTTATTGCTGATTTTTTTAGTTTAAACACATCTTCTGGGCATTTGCATTTTGTTTTCAGCTGCTTTTCCCCTGCCCTCTAGTATATCTTTATCAAGGTGCTGCCATGGGCTATCAATCCTGCCAGGAAAGTCATCTCAGAATCTTTTCAGGAGTGGAGAGACTAAGCATGTGAAGCTGGACCATCTCCTCCCCGCCTCAGCCATGGTTTTCTCATTGACTGACAGAGAAGGTGTGGTCACTGCTCGTTTTTTAATTCCTTCTTCCTTGACCTATAGATTTTAAGACTATAAATTGTAGGTCAGATGATTACCTTGATGCTTAAAAAATAAGTAGAGCATTTCTAGTGTTTTCTACAATGTGTTCCTCTTGACCCTTATTTTTGCTAGAGTTGCCCTTTGATATCTCAATAATTGCCTCCAGGATGCCCTAGAGATTCCAAGACCCATGGTGCTCAGATAAAATGGCATGCTATCACATATAAACAGTGTGCACATGCTCCCTTATACCTCAATCATCCCGAGATCACATGCAGGACATAAAGCAATGTAAATGTCACACCTTACATCAATAGTCAAAGGATGGTGACAATGAAAGACCCCCAAGGGGACCCTACCTCAAATCTGGACCGGCGCTCACCCACGGACACACGAGAGACCTCCTTGATACATTTGCATAAGGTAGTTTAATAGCAAGGGCCCTTGGGTTGAAACCCGTCCCAGACAGGAGACAAGGAATTTCGACCCCGAACCCTAGAGGCTTGGTCTATTTATGGGTAGGGGTAGGGAAAGGTGGGAAAGTTTGGCGCGGTTATACACGATTGGTTATTTCAAATATCAGCAACTTGCAGAGGCGGCAGGATGGCTAGTAATCCCGGACCTCCCAGAAAGGGAGGGAGAGAGAAGTAAACAATGGATGGCCCATTATTCACTTGGGTAGTTTGGACTTGTCTGGGGCATGCCTTTTTATTTTTCTTTTGGTCACCTTGCCCCTGGAGGGGGCATGTCTGTTTTAAGCTGTTTTCAAATTTTATTTTCACAACAACATGTTCAGTGGAGCTATATTTTAATATTTTTCTGTTTAAATTGGATAAGTCTGTGAATCTAGAACTCATTGATAAGGTCACAGAAGCTTGACTGTAATCTATCTAACTTGAATCAAATCCTAGCTCACCATTTGGTAGCTAAAAACGTATTTCTCATCAAGTGTTATACTCAAAATACCTTAACTTGGTGTGGTTTTATAATTTTTATTATCTATCTATCTATCTATCTATCTATCTATCTATCTATCTATCTATTTAACTTTCATGTACCTCCAACTGGTCTCTTTATGTAGCTAAGAATGTGCTTGAACTTCTGATCTTCCAACCTCCACCTTCCAAATGTTGAGATTATAGATAAGCAGCACTTCAACTGTTTTAGGAGGTGCTGGCTATTGAGCCAGAGACCCATACATGCTAGACAAGCACTCTCTCAGCTGAGCCACATCTCCAGTGCAGGTCTGAACAGTTTTGACTAACAACATGACACATAAACAAATGCCATAGATTCTTGCTGTACCAAGTAATAATTATCAAACTATTGGGGCATGGGAATACAGAGTCAACAGAAGGTCAGAAGGCAATGTAGAGCTAGGGCAAAGTAGCCAGAGAATAAGGGAAAGCTTAGGTAGATCTAATTGGATGATTTAACAGCGGAGTGATGTATTTTCAAGTCTGGATAACCATAGTCTATAGGTGCTGAGCTGGGAAGGGAAAACATACTTTTCTTTCCTTCCTTCTTTTTTTCTTTCTTTCTTTTCTTCTTCCTTCCTTCTTTTCTTTCTTTCTTTCTTTCTTTCTTTCTTTCTTTCTTTCTTTCTTTCTTCCTTTCTTCCTTTCTGAGGTTGTCTGACATTCTAAGTCCTTACATTTCCTGAATTTTCTTGTGTGATTTCATTGTTGCTTCATTCATTATAGTAAGGAATGGGATCTAACATAATTGTCCATCAACAGGTAAGTGAATAAAGAAAATTTGGTATATAATATGTTCAACAAAAAGTTTTCTTTATTGCGTCTGGATATAGGATGAAATTGGAGGGATTGATTGAAAGTTTTGAATGTGTGGTTTGAACTTTTATAATGAATTATTTTTAACTTCTTTTGTTTTTTGAAATTAATTTAATTATGTAGTTTCCCCTTTCCCTTTTTACCCTGCCACATACCTTTCTTGCTCTCTTTAAAATTCCTGGCCAGTTTTTTCATTAATTGTTATTAGATGCATACATATATGCATGTCATATGTCTATGTGTATGTACATCAATACATATACATTCCTAAATATAACTTGTTCAGACTCCATATATTACTTGTATATATATATGTTTTCAGGGCTGACTATTTGGCATTGGTTAACCAGCTGGTATGCTGTTTCCTAGGAAAGACGGTTTCTTATATTCTTAGCATCCCTAGTGGCCTATAGGTCTTTGTGTATGATTGAGGCCTTGTAGTATTTTCCCTGTCCATTTTGACATGTCTTTTGTTGCTGTCCTTGCTTAGCTCATGTTTAGACAATTACATTGGTGAGACTTTACTGATGGAGTTTCTGACATTAGAGGACAATCTCACAGCAAACCCCCTGATCTTACTCTCTTTCTGCCCTTTCTGCAATGTTCTCTCATGCTTAGCTTTGGGAGTTGTATTGTAGTTGCAGCTATTGGGACTGGGTTCTGCAGCTTGGTATTTATATGCATTTTTGGAAACAGAATATGCAAATTGCTAAATTTTCAATGTTAGCTATCCTTTCTACACACACACACACACACACACACAGAGAGAGAGAGAGAGAGAGAGAGAGAGAGAGAGAGAGAGAGAGAGA
>JANHMN010000003.1:67008016-67040243 GCA_030674055.1 Rhabdomys pumilio | reverse complement strand
AGAGAGAGAGAGAGAGAGAGAGAGAGAGAGAGAGAGAGAGAGAGAGAGAGAAAGAAAGAGAGAGAGAAAGAGAGAATAGTAGCGGAGACAACTCTCCATTATGCTAGTGGTGGTCTGAATCCAAGATTCAGGTCTTTTGCTATCTAAACTACTTTTCTGAACAAAGTCACTTGTCAACCAAATGAGGGAAATGCCCTAGATGACTCTTTCTGCTTCCTATCACTTAGAGACTACTGTCTCACCACTGAATAAATCCTGTGTTGCCTTCAGGAGTGTTGAAAATAATCAGCAGTACAAATGCATACATTTGCTCCTTAGCTATAATAATAAGAAAATACTCTCCTTTTGCTGGCCTGAGTGACTTCACTGTGCTGTAGGGGAGGGGGGTCATGGGGAGGTGAGGATGATGCTGAGAAGGAGAGGCTCCCCTCCCTCTCCCACCACATCTCCCAGACGCTGCTGTAATGAGAGGCAATTACTCAATGGTTAAAACAATTTGTAAAGCAGCTGTCTGAGGTCTCATGCCCAGCTGTCCCCCAAAAGGAAAGTAGCTGAGGAGTTGAACCTTGTCTTTTCTCTATTCCATAGCAGACAAATTAGCAACATTATTTCAAAGTAAATGATTAACTCCCGAGGAGGAATTTTCTTTAGAGTCCCTTGATGAGGAAGATTTCAATGTTGATGAAGTTTTCCAAACACACATTTTAGGAGTTAAACCTTGAAAGAATAAGAATATGATGAAACACAAATGTGGAAGAAATTACATGAACTTCTTTAACATTACTATAATCGATAGTTATGCTTTTCTCCTGAGGTAAAATTAAATAAAAGCAATAGCATCTATTTTTCTTGGAAGCAGGTTCAATGCAAAAGAAAGTTCTGGGTTTTGATGACATGAGTGGGCCTTGTGGAACATCTGGCCATTTCAGGGGATAGTGATGAAGGTGACTACTAGATGTTCACTGACATTGAGAATCGGGGAATTGACCTTGGGAGCCTTGTGAACCTTTTCATATGATTTCAGAATCATGTGAGTGAAGGTGTCATAGTCTCCACCATGCAGCAGGGACAGTTGTGAAATTCAAATGGCTTACTCAGTTGAACCTAAGCATTTGACTTCTGGAGCTGAGTTAGGCTATTGGAATTGTGCGACGAGAAGCAAGTTTAGGGACTGGCTGTTTGAACCTGTGTGTGTAACCATCTGATGCTGGATAAGAGATATAACCAGCTAGACCCTTACTTTTCATTCAGCATAATTACCTCATATACTATGAGCCCTGATCCATTAATGGATTACTATTAACTACTAAGCCCTTCCTCAATTGATACTTTACCTTATTACACTGACTCATGTATACATGAGTCGTATACATGCTTGAAGAGAAAAGTAAACAAATACATCTCGTTGTAAGAAATCTATCTTATACAGTAAAATAGTGTGTGTTAGCTACACTGATCTTACACGGATGCTGCTACGAAAGAACCATGAATCAAGACAAATGTCACTTTGACTCCATCCAGGGAATAATTAATCATAAAATACCCTTGACTGGAGTCATCTCTGCTCTCGAATATCAATTGCTGAGTTGTCAACTGCCTGAACAGGACCTGGGTTGTGTCCTGCATTCTGAGAAGTTGCAGGAGGCCATCTTTCAATAAATTCCCCCTGGAAGGAAGGAAATACAAACCTAATCACATCATGTACTGCTTGAATAAGATCTGCTACCTTACAAATCTGCTTAGCTCGTGGGTCTGCTCTCTCCTCCAGCTGTCTAAATATTGCTAAAACCTGGTCATACTTTCAGTTCCTTCAGCAAATCTTGCCCTGTGGTCTTTAGGCTGCAGTGACCTTCTCCCATCCAGATTTCCTAGGTCATCGACGTTCGCACCACACATCTCAGTACTTGTTTGAATTGCTTTATATTGTCTTCTGAGTCTTTTAAAACAAATATTTGTTCCTTGATAATGGAAACCACACTAGTCATCGCTTGCTCCCTGCAGAGCTCAGCATGACGAAGGATCAGTGAACAGAAAAATAAATGCTCACAAGGTTTTCAAATTATGATGTTCATTTTTTTTTTGCAGAACTGGGGGTCACTTCACCCGCATAAACCTCATGTGCTAATCTTATGGCAACAGAAAGTGACTTATTCCACCGACAGTGAACAAGCTTAGGTTCTCATCTTGGTACTGTCAAGAATGCTCTGTGGGAACTGAATATTTTGACCTGCTCAACAAGGGCAACAATGCCTACACTTGAGTTTGTGGGGAAACAGTGAACCATGTAATTAACAAATTAAAGCATGGAAGTTCTTAGCTTAGCTGGGGACACGATTCTGCTAAAGTGCTTGCTGCACAAGCAGGAGGACACCTGTTTACAGTCAACACCCGTGTAAAATGTCAGGTGTGGAAGCGTGTGCCTGTAGTCAATTGTGAGAAGGGAGAGACATGAGGATTCCTGGGGCTTGCTGGCCAGCCAGTCTAGCCAATCCGTGAGCTCCAGATTCAGTGAGAGACATTTTTTTTTCAAAGTGTAAGGTGAAGAGTGATTGAGGAAGACACCCAATGTCGATCTTTAGTCTCTACATTCAAGATACATGTACACACAAGTGCTCACACGTATGTAAACACATACATGTACACCTACCACCCATGGCATACATAAACTTATCAAATTCTGGAATATACTAAATGCCATTTCCCTATCTTGTTCTTTTCCTATTCGTGAACAAGATTGGTTAGAGCCAGGCATTGATGCTGGCCTGACAAAAGCTGTTTCCACAAAGAACTCTTCGCTTGGGATTACTACAGTTTTGCACCTGTTGGTAAGACTTAACAATAGACACAGAGCTCATAATTAAACGTGAACCTAAATGCAGCAGAAGTTATCATCTTGAGTGCTGGGGGGGGGAGTGGCAAAAGACATTCACGTTTCCTGTTTATAAAATTAGCATATTTCTGCTTGCCACCTGTAAGACACTTTCATCTTGAATGGGCATAGCATGGTTGGCTAAGTGGGTGGGTGCATGGATATGTTAGGGGTTCAGAAATAAACAGATACTTGGGGAGAACCCTGTGCATACTGGGACTGTGGAAAGCAGAACCTCTTCAGTGTTAGCATGCATGAGAACCACCTGAAGACATAGTAAAATACGCATGCTCTAGTCTTGCCCCTAAAATGTACCATCCAAGATGCCTGTGTCATAGCCCTTGAGTCGCCATTTCCATGTGTTCAGATGCTGCTGCTACATGTCGTACCCTAACTACTGTAAATGCCACATTAACCTTGATCTTATACAGTCAGCCTCCAATGGATCCAGCTATTGCTATATTTTTACTACAGTCAGTATCTTCTGGAAGTAACAAGAACCCAGTATAAAAACTGCCTCTGAAAAAAAAAAGTATTTGTAAAGATAAAAGGAAAAAAATTCAGGGACAAATTCAGCATCCTAAATTGTTTATCTTTAATCTGCAGTGGGTGAGCTTTGTGTTTGACGACAAAAGCTTATTGCAACTGTGATGTACTCCACCCCTTTCAAATGACCGGTTTAAAACATGGATCTGCATCACCTTTCTCTCTGTGAATAGGATCCTTGCCCCCAAACCGTGTAGACACATAACTAGATTCCACCTCCTTAAATATTAAAACCTGTATCTGCTCAATTCCAAGGTGATCCTGCCCTCTTTATAAGGTATCAGTCTATCAGGGACATTCGCTACTTCCTGGCTCTGACTGTTACTGTTTTCTTTCATGCCCTGGGTTCATGGCAGTGAAATTCTAGCATTTCTCCAAGTTAGTTCTCTGCAATCCTTTGGGTTGACCTATATATTTTTGCTTTCTTTGTTTTTTGTTTTTTTGTGTTTTTTTTTTTTGTTTTTTGTTTTTTTTTCATATCATAGATTCCATCAAAGTCAGTCCAAAGGAAAGCTTCAGAATACATAATATAGATAGAACTGTGTGGTGGGGCAGCGGGGTCATGTGATATACATTGTATTTGGTGTGAGGAGGAACTCAGGGACTGAAATAACAAGTTAATTCTTTACTAGAGAGTAAGCCATGAATAAAGATTTACATTGAAAAATAAGAAGTCATTCAGAGTTATATTTTCAAGTGGTCTTTTGGCTTTTACATCTGTATGTATATAACTGGGTTATATTGAAGTCTGAGCAAAATGAAGAGGTATCATCCAGATAATGTCATATATATATATATATATATATATATATATATATATATATATATAATCAAGGCTTCCCAATATTCACTGTATATTAGAATAATTGGTGTAAAATTTTTTAAAAATTTAATTCCAAAAGCCAGGTTCAGAACTAAGTGTTTTAGTTAGGAGAGATGACAGAGGTTCTGGTTAGTCAACAAAATGATGGACTGGGTATTATGACTATCTTGTAACTCACTAGTACAAATAGGTATAATTATGCTCTAGTTGTATTTTGAGAGAAAAGTTTTATTTTAACAAGAAGGGTATTATGTAGGAGGAGCTAAGGTGGGTGGAGTACCAAGAGGAAGAGAAGAATTAAGGAGAGAAGAAGAAGGAAAGGAGAAGCTAGGTGATGAGAGAGAGAAAGAGAGAGAAAGAAAGGGGAGGGACATGGAGACAGATGTTCACGTGTCTCCACCAGTCAAAGATAGTTGATATATCTAGGTTGGGCATTGGGTTACACTTCTGATTGAGCATTACCAAACTTATAAAGCCTTCAATTAACATTTTAAAAAATTGTATAAAAGCAAAAAGGAAAAAGGGGCATGGGATAGGGGTTTTCTAGGGAGGGGAAATGGGGAAAGGGATTGGCATCTGAAATGTAAATAAAATATCCAATAAAAAATGTAAAAAAAAAAAGCCTTAGTCATGAGTATCAGGAGCTTTACTAGGGAGGCCCCATATAGTTAAAATCACAAAAATTATTTGAATATGAAGACAATACTGAGTGCTATCATAAGTGGCAGTTAACCTTTTCTTATTGACCTGCAAGAATGTCTTATTTAATATTTTCCAGAATTTTGTGAGTTAAACCTACTAGTAATAGGAAATTGGCTAGAGTGAAGCTGATTACAGCATGATACATTCTCTCCGTTCATCTTTTTTCTTTAGAAATGGTTCCCAAACATTTGTAAACACACAACTGGCCCTGAGGAGGAACTATATCCATTTCTATTTAAACTTAGACAATTTAGACACTAGGCACTATTGGTAATTATGGTGGAACAGTTAGTTTAAACCAGAAACCACAATCATCTTCAGTATGCAAGCTGTAATGTCCATTCCATGTTAAATCAATGGAGGCTAAGAAAATGTATTCATGTAAATTGAATTAAGAGATCAGATTTGAGGTCAATATGGAAGTAACTGAGCTTACAACTCAGTAGCAAATTATGGAAATAATATTAGTTAGCACCAATAAACGTGTAGAGAGTTGTAAAGCAGATTCTCATTCACTTAAGCTAATTTATAGTGCAAGGGGAACCTAAAACAGTGAGCCTGCATAGATGTTACTCAACTGTATTTCTCATGTTGCATACTGTTATTAAAGAAACTTAGAGAATAAAGAGATGATTATAAAAGAAACAACAACTAGAAAACAAACATCCCAGCAGAAGATCTTGTGTAGAACAGTTCTGTGTGTAAGGATAGATCACCTCATAACTGATAATTAGGAGGCTTTCAAAATGTACCTTGGTAGTATTTGGTATTTGCTTATTAGGTTAGCTGGGACAGATGAGGGAGGGATGAGAGAGAGAGAGAGAGAGAGAGAGAGAGAGAGAGAGAGACAGAGACAGAGACAGAGAGACAGAGACAGAGACAGAGAGACAGAGGGACAAAGAAAGACATAGAGAGGGGGAATGGAGGAAGGAGAGGGGGCATTAGAGAGAAAGACAGAGAGACAGAGAGACAGAGAGAAAGACAGAGATAGACAGAGAGAGGAGGATGAAGGAAGAAGAGAGAGAGAACCCTTGTCCTACCACTCATGGTTCTGTTAAACAGAGGCACATTTCAGTCACCCCCTCAGTTGTACAATCTAACCAATGCTTTTCCAGTTCTCAGCATTTGAACTCGTTTTCTCCTTCAGAGTAAAAGTCAAGGCTGGAAGTCTTGATCGTAACTCTCCACATAGCACACCCTGTTCCCTTCTCCCTCTCACCTGTGGGGCCGTCCCCCATGCAGCTTTTCCTTTTGGCTCTTGATTTACAACATCCTCTGTAGAGTTGTGGAACCGTACATTGAGCCATCCTCAAGCCCAGGATCATCTGCAGTTCACACCAGCACTCACATGGTTCCTTGAGTGGAAACTTGTAAACCCACTCATGGAATTGTTGATAATAATTCCTTGAGCAACTTTATCGATTACTGCAGATAGACAGCAATGGTGGTGAAGCAACTGACTCCAATGCAATTGATTATATAGCATGTGGAGATTATTCTATTCCTTATATTTTATTGCTTTTAATTTAGTGAATAGGTATTCTTTTCAAAATTTTGACTCTTTAGTCACATGTTTGAAAACCCAAGTAAGCGATGTTCCTTTATTTTGTTAGAATGGAAGTGGTTGTCAAGGAAACATCATACATATATTTTGCTAGTTTGGCTATCTTCATATATATATATACATATATATATATATATATATATGTATATATATGTGTGTGTGTGCATGTGTGTGTGCACGTGTGTGTGCATGTGTGTATGCATATCTATATGTATGTGTATGCATATGTATACTATATGTTTACTATATGTATATGTATACAATATGTATGTGTATGTATATGTGTATCAGCCCTCCAAGGTATACATTTGTTTGGAATGTGCTTTCATACCCATCCTGGGTGTAATCAATAGGAGTAGGTTTACTTCACTTCAGATTATCTTACTACTCAGATGGTGTTTCTAAGAACAGATTTTCCTCGTTACTGCACATAGCCTAAAGACACACGAACACGCCTTGCCATTGTGACTGCATAAACTCATGTGAACCTTGCTCATACGATCTTGCTTAACATGCAGAATATAATTGCCTGGTGCCCTGAATAAAGTTGGCTACTGCATGAGACTTTAATCCCCTTCCTTTTTAGGCTGCTTTCTCCCAGCTTCAGGCTGCCAGTTGGAGCGGTGACAAGTAAGGAGCCAGCTTTCAAACACCGTCTAAATTTTTGCTTTTGAAATAGCATTTGTTACTCGCAGTAGCCAGAACTAAACATAAGAGATTTTGCAAAGCTGGTAGTTAAAAGCGATGACTGTCCTTGCAAAGGCTATTAAGTCCAGTTTGCAGCACCTATGACTGGTGTTCAGAAACACTTATAGCTCTAATTCCAGCAGCTCCAGCATCTTCTTCTGGCCTCTTCAGATAACCTCATTTACACACTCATACCTCCGCATGAATAGACATTTATACAAATATCTAAAGTTACAAAAAATATTTTAAAGAGAGGAGGAAATTTTTCTCTGTGTCTCATTCTCTTCCTCTTTGGTTTCTGGAGGGTGGAGCAGGCCTCATGGGAGCAGAGATGACTGGTGACTAGCTGAGGACCCTGTGTAGCTTGCTAAAGGCCACTGTAGTCCAGGAATGCAGAGCTGAAAGAACAATCTACACATGTCAGTTTTTACCTGGGCCTCTGTGTCCACTGATGGTTATATCAATTCTGTGTGCTCTGATCATTTGCAGGCCTTGGGTTCGTGGCACTGCTTTGAGTCTAGGAGTGTTTGTAATCTTTCCCTGCTATGTCATGGAAATGATTCAGCAGGACAGCATGAAGATCATAGTGATACAAGGTCTGATACTTTGAAACGGGAGCAGCTGGTGGTGAAGACAGCGTCAAAAGTAGTTCCCTCTGCCCCTATGGTTGTGTGCTTTACCTTATTTGAAACGAATTTTATTTCCTTTAAAAAAAATCACCCGATTGTAGAAGAAAAGAAGGTTCTTGCCTGAGTGTTGGATGAAGCTTCAAACCTTGCAATGAAGTTTTTTCTAGTTATCCTCAAAAGCATATGCTTAATAAGAGTGCACAGACATTGTTCTCAGGACAGGGGTCAGGGCCTTTTAGGAACAAGACCCTGCTATATATTTTGCAGAAGTTTGACATCTTAACTCCATAGCCTCAGCAATCCTAAAATAAAAAGACCAGTTATATACTTTTAAATCAATGTTTAGACATCAGTTATACAGGATAAAGGGTTTCATTATGACTTTGTCACACATGTGTATAAAGCCCTTTATTCAAGTTTACCCCTTATATTCTTCACAGTTGCTCTGGCTCCCTCACTGCTAGCTTTCTTTCTGTTCCCTAACAATCCCTTTTTATTTTCATGTCTTACTTATTTGATTTTATTTGAGAATTTGTAATTTTATACAATGTACTTTGATCATATATATTCCCAAACCACGATTCAACTCCTCCCAGATTCCTTCTAAGCCTCCTTGCAACTTTGTGTCCCCTTCCTTCTTTTTATTATTGGTTTAAAATTTTTCGTGTGTTTTAATTAAAATACAATTACATCACTTTCTTCTTTCCCCTTTTATCTCCCAAGCAACCCATCAGTCCCTTCCTTCAACTGTTTCCCTGTCCTTCACTCTCACCATAATAGCCTCTTCTCCCACCTTGATTTTACACACACACACACACACACACACACACACACACGAACACACACGAACACACACATGCACATATATATTCACAAACATGTAAGTAGAACTTGCTGAGTCTGTTTATGTGAATATTTCAGGGATAACCTAAATCTAATTTTTATACCCATAGTTAAATGTAGCACTCACCCTTCATCAAGGAAGCCTCTCTATACAGCAAACAAAGATTGCCACAAAAAACTACAACTGGATCCAATGCATAATCAACAGATCATGGGCAGCCCATTCCCCAAAGCATAAATATACATCACAGCTCCTGCATCTGTGGCTCAGGGAACATTGTGTAAGAAAAGGTAGAAAGTATGTAAGAGCCAGAAAACAGAGGAGTTGGCTGTGAACAGTCTTGCTTAGAAATGTCTGCATAATTTAGGTCTGAACATCAGGAGTATAAATAGACGTGCTAACATGATGGTTGTGATAGTTTGGATATACTTGGTCTAGGGAGTGGCACTATTAGGAGGTGTGGCCTTATTGGAGTAGGTGTGTCACTGTGGGTGTGGGCTTAAGACCCTTGTTCTAGCTGACTGGAAGTCAATTTTCTTTCTTTCTTTTTTTTGGATATTTTATTTATATTTCAGATGCCATCCCCTTTCCCCACTTCACCCCCCCCCAAAAAAAAACCCCCTTCCCGTGTCCCCTTTTCCATTTTTGCTTTCATACATTTTTAAATGTTAATCAAGGGCTTTATAAGTATGGTAATGCTCAATCAGAAGTGTAACCCAATACCCAACCTAGATATGTAAACTATCTTGGACTAGTGGAGACACGTGAACTTCTGCCTCCATGCCCCCTCTCTCTTTCTCTCTCTCATTACCTAGCTTCTCATTTACTTCATCTTCTCCTCTCCTTACTCCATCGTTTCCTCTCGGTGCTCCTTCCCCCTTAGCTCCTGCTACAAATTACCCTTCCTGTTAAAATAAAACTTTTCTCTCAAAATACAATTAGAGCATAATTATTCCTATTTGTACCAGTGAGGTACAAGATAGTCTTAATACCCAGTCCATCCTTTTGTTGACTAACCAACCTCTGTTTTCTACTAGCAGCCTTCAGATGAAGATGTAGAACTCTCAGCTCCTCCTGCACCATACCTGCCTGGATACTGCCATGCTCCCACCTTGATCATAATGGACTGAACCTGTAAGCCAGCTCCAATTACATGTTGTCTTTTATAAAACTGGCCTTGGTCATGGTGTCTGTTCATAGCAGTTAAATCTTAACTAAGACACATCTCTGGATAGGAAATTACAGAAAAGTGATCAATGCTGAAAGTGGGGAGAGGTAGCCTTTCCCAGGGATGGATATAACAGTACAAAAAAATCCTGTCTCTCAAGAAACAAATAAAAATAATACACAACACAAAATGGGGGTGGAAATAAGACTGGTGAGTAAAGGAGCTTGCTGTTAAGCCTGAAGGCCAGAGTTTAATCTCTCTGGGACCCCTGACTTTGATCTCATTGCCCCTATGGGTAAGGGAGAGGGTTGATGCTTAAATTTGTCCTCTGATGTTTCCACAGTACACTGTGACATGTGGGTGCCCACACACAGACATATGTACACTTATAAAATAAAAATTTAAAAAGCCTTTAAAGTAATAAAAAAAGTATATGAATAAAATCCTAAAAGGAAAGAAGTATAGATTCTGTTTGGTAATTTCCATATTATGGACTCAATGTCTTGAACAATCAGCTGTGTAAATGTAATTTACATGTGGATAGTTCTTATATTTAAAAGAACTTCATAGATACTTCTATATTTATAGTTTAAAAAGAATAATAGATTACAAGGCAAGCTTTATGTCACCGACTCAAATCTTTCTTCCTCTAAACCTGAAGTAGGTATACTTTTACATGTGGACTTTTAAAATGTTCAAGTATGTGCTTTGAGATTGTTTCCTTAGAATTTCACCCTTGCCATTTGAGTGTAACATGCCTTCCACATTGCCTTTCTCCTCATTATACAAGGACAGTCTGTTTCCAAAATTCAAACCCTAATCAAAAAGCCCTAATCCCTGTGACAATACTATTTGGAGGCCTGCGACTAGTTGTACATGAGGTGGGATGGAGTGATTAACAGTTGTCTGAAATCAAGGAAGACATCATTCCACCAGAACTAAAAATGCTCTCACTGTGATTGTGACTGTAAGAGGAAAAGGAAGTGCTGTTCGAGGACCCTCATCTGTGTGAATTTATTATGGTAGCCTCAGGCTGAAGAGATGGGGGGGTTCCTTCACACAGATTAGTCAAGCATCAGGGAGAGACCTCAGAGCAACTGTCATCTATCCTGTCAATATGGAAACCAAAATAAGTAGAATGTGTTGTGTGTTGAGCTCCCTCAGGCAGTAGTAGCCCATGTGAGAAGCAGACAAAGACACATCTCACCTGCATATCCAGTTTGGAAGATGGACTGCCTAAGTGTCTCAAGTCTCAGAGGAGACAGTATTTCTACCTTCAAACAATAACAGAACTGTTGAAGATTCCAGTGACTTTTGAGCTGGAATTTTTGTTTACATTATGGAGTGGTTTTGATCTTATGAAGTCAAAGAACAGAAGGGTATGGCTTAAAAGTGATGTGCTTGAGTTTCCAATTGTCAAGGAGTGGACTCAATGATAGTTAATACTGATTGTTAACTTGATTCTAAAAAAAAAACTCTAGGTCTGTTTCTGAAGCAGTTTTTAGATTGGGTTACAGAGGTGACAAGACCCACCCTAAATGTGGCCACAGACATTCCATTGGGTGGTGACTGAATATGAGGCAGAACATGGGAAGAGAACCAGCTTTCATCTCTCTACTTCCTGACTGTGACAGGCTGACTCATACCTCTGCTGTTACACTGTCCCTCCCATGATTTGTGAGCCCAAATAAATCATTCATTACTTAAGGTGCTTTTGTCAAGAATTTCATCACGACTATAACTTGAATCTTAGTTCTTTGTACTCACTGTGAATAACTGCCCCTAACCCTATTAGCTGTTTCAGGAGTTTGGGTGCACAGCTGAACTAACACAGCATCAAAACATTTCAGAGAGGACAGGGAGAAAAAAAAAAAAAGAGGAACATCTGGTAAGAGCATTTAATTGTCATGATGGATAACCTAATGTATTTTATTATTCAAAAGCCAGTTACAGCAGTGAGTGATAAAAATAGGAAAACTAATAAAATAAGACCTTCTTAGTAACAAAATATCAAGAGCAGGGGTGAGTGCTTCAAACATCCCAGGAAGCAGTGATTTGTGAAAACTTCATAGCTTAATCAAGTGTTTGTTTTTGATATTTTCTATTGTAATAAACCATGTATAAAGGTTACTGTCTCAAGTGATTGTCCTGAAGACATCTATACCATCCATCTCCACAGTTTTCCATTTGCCCAACTAGAACTCTGTATCTCCTGAACACCAAGACCTCATTTTTATTTCTGGAGACTCTGACTCCTGCCATTCTACACTTTCTGTCTTAATGACTTTGGCTATTCTCTCTGGCTCTCATATCAATGCAGACGTAGCTGCATTTGTCCTTTTGCAACTGGCTAATGAGTACGGCAGAATATTTTTATCCACATTGTACCATGTGTCTGGATTTAAGACTGAAGAACCTCCAGCTGTTCTACCACGTATGGTATTTCTTCCATTCTACTGATGGACATCTCTCTAGGGTCTGCCTTTTGAGTGTGGCAGAGTAATCACACTGGACACAGCTGTACAAATACCTGGTGAGTCTCTGCTTACAATTATTTTGGTTATATTCTGGAAGTAGAATGGCTGGGTTGTATACTATATTTTTTCCTAATTTTTTGAGGAATTATCATACTGTTTTCCCTAAATGCGATGCTAGTTTACATTCTTGGAAGGAATGTATATGTCTCTCAAGTTTGTTCCTTACTTCCTAACAGCCACTGTTTACTGTCTTGGTTTATATCAGCTATTCAGAGGGTGAATTGTGTGAAGGGGTATCTCTTTTTTCATCTTTATTAATATATGATTGACAAAATTAGCCAGATTGAAAGTATACAATGTGATTAGATGTTATATATAAATTGTTAATTGATTAACATAATCAAATTAATAAACAATATGTCATCATACTGGGTTACTATTTGAGCATGTGTTATTGTGGGTTCTATTTTCTTGGTGATTGATGATATTGAGAATGTTATGTGTTTATTAGCTATTTAAATACATTCACTGGAGAAACACATGTCTAAATGATTTGTCCTTTCTTGGATTTTTTTTCCCCCAAATTAAAGCAAGCTGTATTTGAGTGCAGTCTAGGCTGGCCAGTCAGCTGTCTCCCCTAAGTTGGGGTTTCTGAGAGCAGCCTCCACTGTTTTGAAGTTCTTTTTGTAGGGGAGATACAGTGTTCACAGTGGGTGAGAGAGTTGACTTACTCATTGTTAAAAGAACACAATGAGAAGGGAGAACCAAAGGTAAGGACAGGCAGCGAGTGAATGGGTTACAAGCAGTCACAAAGGCATAGATAAGCATCAGTGAATGGCTACAAGCAGTCTGCATCAGACCAGGTACTTACTCTTAATTGCAAGTAGAGGCCTTAATTAGCAGGGACTTGACAAAGGAACTAACTTATCTCTTAGCTAGATTTTAGCACCAAGCAAACTGTTCTAACTTTAAACAGAACTCTCATCCTGCAAGGTGTTTCTTCTATGTTGGTCTTATTTCAACCTGTGAGGTATTTGTTCCCACCTTGGTCTCACAAAAGCTCAAAATTAACCTGTAAGCCCCACCTGCAAGGAATCAGGTAACCTCCTGGAATGCTGGGAATTGTAGTTCTTAAAAAAAATGAGGCCTCATGGGAAACTACTGTGCTGTAAAAGTTTGATCTCATAACCCGTGCAACATTCTCGGGTAGGAAATTCTAGGGAACGGTCCTGACCGAACTCCATTTCTTAATGTTCGGTATTTAATAAAGCTTGCTTGAAATTTGGCCCAAAATGGTGGAGTTGGTTTTTCTGGTGAATCTCCGAATTAAAATATATACCAGAATTTCCTGTTAGTGCCTTGAAGTGTTGGAAATAGTCAATATATTTCCTTTTTTTTTCTCCATAAAGTTCTTGCTCTGTCATTTTCTTTCTTTCTTTCTTTTTTATTTCTTTAAAACACATTTCAGATTTTATCCCCTCACCACATTCCCCCCACCAACCAGGAACCCCCTACCCCATCCCCCCCTCCTGCCTCCACAAGGGTGTGTACCCACCTACTCCCCTCCTCCCTCCCCACCCTCGAATTCCTCCCTGCTCGATATTCAGCCTTTATGGGACCAGGGATCTTCTCTCCCACCCATGCCCCACAAGGCCATCCTCCCCTAAGTATACAGCTGAAGTCATGGGTGCCTCCCTTTGTGCTCCCAGGCTGGTGGTTTAGACCCTGGGGATCTCTGGTTGGCTGGCACTCTTGGGGCCACCAACCCTTTCAGCTCCCTTAGTCCTCTAACTTCTCCATTGGGAATCCTTGATCAGATCAAAAGGTAGCTGGGAGATCTGCCTCTGGATATGTCAGACTCTGGCAGACCTCCAAGGAGACAGCTAGATCAGGTTCCTGTCAGCATGTGTAGAGTGAAAAAGTATAAAGACCATTCTATAAAATATATACAGGTAAAAGAAAATCTAATGGGACCCATGAGAAACTAATCAGAAATAGGGCTCTGTAGATTCCTTCTCCCTAACCTGAGTAGCTGAAGCCGAAGCCTACAGTTAATCAGTTAAGAATTCAGAGTTACAGGACAAAGAGCTGCTGAGTCATCTGAGGAATAGGCCGGATATGAGAGACAAACATCCGCCTGCAGGAACTACACCCTCCCCCCCTCCCCCATGGACCGGTTCAACCTACTGATGTTCAAGAATCGGAAAACAACCAATCATGTGTAACCGCATGAAAATTCCTTCCTTTCCCTCCTCCCTACTATAAAAGGCTCTTTAGCCTACCACGCGGGGTCAAACTGTACTCTTGCACTAGTGTGCAGTTTGAACGCTGGCTGCCAGCTCTCTTTCCTAATAAACCTCTGCTAATTGCATCCAGGTACGGTGTCTTGGAGTTTATGGGTGTTCGCGACTTCCCGAGACTTGAGTAAGGGTCTCCCGAATCTGGGAGTCTTCACATGCACTTCCTGACATCCATATCGGCATCTATCCTTGGTGACTATACATGGGACGGATATCAAGGTAGAGTGGTCTCCCAACGGCCCCACCTTGACTTTCTGTCCCATATTTTGTCGCCTGATTTGCTCCCTTGAGCATTCTGTCACTCCTTCCAAGAAGGACTGAGGCATCCATACTTGGTCTTCCTTCTTCATGAACTTCATGTAGTCAGTTAGTTGAGTCTTGGCTATTCCAAGCTTTTGGGCTAATATCCACTTATCAGTGAGTAAATACCATGTGTGTTCTTTTGTGACTGGGTTACCTCACTCAGGATGATATTTTCTAGTTCCATCCATTTACCTAAGAATTTTTTGAATTCATTATTTTTAATAGCTGAGTAGTACTCTTCCTCTGTTGAAGGATATCTGGCTTCTTTCCAGCTTCTGGCTATTATAAACAAGGCTGCTATTAACATAGAGGAGCATATGTCCTTGTTATATGTTGGAGCATCTTCTGAGTATATGCCCAGAGGTGGTATAGCTGGATCCTCAGGTAGTGCTATGCCCAATTTTCTGAGGAACTGCCAGACTGATTTCCAGAGTGGTTGTACCAGCTTGCAACCCCACCAACAATGGAGGAGTGTTCCTCTTTCTCCACATCCTCACCAGCATCTACCATCACTTGAATTTTTTATCTTAGCCATTCTGACTGGTGTGAGGTGGTATCTCAGGGTTTGTTTTGATTTGCATTTCCCTGATGACTAAGGATGTTGAGCATTTCTTAAGGTGCTTCTCGGTCATTTGAATTTCCTCAGTTGAGAATTCTTTGTTTAGCTCTGTACCCCATTTTTTAATAGGGTTATTTGGTTGTCTGGTGTCTGATTTCTTGAGTTCTTTGTATATATTGGCTATTAGCCTTCTATTGGATCTAGGATTGGTAATGATGTTTTCCCAATCTGTTGGTTGCTGTTTTGTCTTATTGACAGTGTCTTTTGCCTTACAGAAGCTTTGCAATTTTATGAGGTCCCATTTGTCAATTCTTGATCTTAGAGCATAAGCCATTGGTGTTCTGTTCAGGAATTTTCCCCCTGTGCCTAAGTATTCAAGAGTCTTCCCCACTTTCTCTTCTATTAATTTCAGTGTTGAATTATTTTTGTAATTTTATTTTACTTATTTGCTTAGACCCTATTACATTTTTGTATATATTTTTGTTAAAAACAAGGTACTTGAAATTACAGTTGCTTTTTCCAATATTTGCATACTGGTATAGAAAATCAACTCTATACATAGACCTACTTGGATTTGAGATTAGTTGGGTCATGGGTAGTCTTAATGTCTTCTCAAATATTTTCTTACCTGCCAGTGTGTGTTTGTGGTCTGTGTGTGTGTGTGTGTGTGTGTGTTTGCTTTTATTTTTTTGTCAGCATCTTAATTCCTCCAAATGTCTTCCTTTAGGTTCTTCTAGGAGAATGTACATGTTAGATTTCATTCATGTACAAGTATTTTGTGGTCTCCAAAAGTCTTAAGTCCCTCCACAGTTTTTAGCCACTTCAGTACCCAATAGTATCTTCTATGATCTGAAACTTCCCAACTCACCAACTCCAAGCATTACGACAAAGAAATTGAATCTTTATTTTATTTTGCAGATAATCTCTGCAAACAATTTCAGATAAACAACTTTCAGACATCAAAATATGAACCTACCATATTTTGTGAAATAAGACGTTTTTCAATTAAGTTATTCTGTGTCTGAAAATAAGTATGATTTAATGTTTTTGAACTTGAGATGAAATTGACCCATCAATCCAAAATAAAGAATCCATCAAGAGCCATGGAAAGTATAGACTGGGCTATCAGGTTTAATAAACAAATGTTTCTCCTCTTCTCTCCTCTACTATGGTTCCCTCACTTCCCCCTCCTGTTTCTCCTCCCTTCTTTTCCCCTTCCCTCCCCTTTCTCTCCCCTTCTTTATCTCCTGCCCTACAAATACACACACACACACACACACACACACACACACACACACACCTTCTCTTCTCCTTTCCATTATCCCCTCTCCTCTCCCCTTCTCTCCCCTTTCTATTCCCCTTCCATCTCCTCTCCTCTGCTCTTCTCTCTTCTATCTTCCTCCTCCTCCTCCTTCTCCTCTACCTCTGTCTCCATTTACCATTTAAGTATAGGATATGAGTTTACACATAGTTTCTATAAGGAAGTTTACACATCCATTTCATCAAGTCTTCACTCAACCTGGCTAGAAAATGGAATCGATCAGGATGTCTATTAATTGATTAGCTGATAAGAATAATGAAGCCTATACACCCAATATCATAATATTCAGCTACAAAGCAAAAGAAATCAGGAAATTTGGAGACAAATGGATAGGATTGGAAAAAGTTTTACTGAGTGAGAGTAGCCAGGCTTAGACAGACAAACACTGTATGTTTTATCTCATATGTACATCTTAACTTTTAAATTTTGTTTAAAGCACATCAGGAAACTAGAAACAGACAACTGTGGATGTACACCTGAAGGAGTATGGGATAGCAAAATAAAAGTAGAGAGATGGAATTACTGGGAGCAGAATGTGTCAATCATGGAGGAGCATTGGAAATGGAATGTGAGGTTTTAGTTTAATCCAAATGATGGGTACATGGAAAATTTGTATGAAAAACCTACCAAAATTATGAAAAACCTACCAAGATTATGATACATTATATAAAATTATAATATATAATATATAATGTGTGTGTGTGTGTGTGTGTGTGTGTGTGTGAGAGAGAGAGAGAGAGAGAGAGAGAGAGAGAGAGAGAGAGAGAGAGACTACTCTTAGAAGACAGGTGTTATTAGATAAAAATCTCAAGGCCATGATAACTCCCTATGAATTAATAGCAGGGAATTTTCAGAGGCTCTCAAAGTGATATAACCTACTGCCATTGCTCTTAGATGGCTAGCATAACTAGATGATAAGACACATTGTTGTTTTGAATGTAGAACATGGACAAATCAAGCTTGAACTGACTGGGAAACTTCCTCCCCACTGGCTTGCATACATAATGCCAGAAGATGCTCTACATGCTGCTGAGGGCCCAAAGACACCAAGCCTCCCATCCGACACTGAATTCTACATTGTGCTGCAACACCGACCTGCTGAAAAGATGTGCCCAGTGGCACAATGGTGGATTGAAATTCTGAGGCAACCATTTATATTCTGGCTGGGTATGCAGGCTGGTGCCCAGGAGAGATTTCATGCCTATTACTATGCAACTTATCAAAGCACTGTAGCAAGGGAGGTCTTGAGCCCTGGAAGGACTGCTGTTGTTTTGCTAAATGGACATGCTGTCAAAGAACATTCTAAATATTTATGTTTATGCCCACAGGTCTGCGCTGCTCTCAACTTTGGTCTTTTGGAATTAGCTAGCAGTCAATGTAGAGAGTAGCAACTGCTCAAAGTGCAGAGTAAAAATAGCTCTGAGTATTTAGCTATAGATGGGTCATTGGCATCAACCTCCAGATCAAGTCTCAGGAAATTTCAGTGGTTAGTGGTTAATGCAGAGACTCATAACTGCTCAAGGTGTATCAATATCTCAGAGGGATCAACTTTGGTTAGGTCATCTGCATCAACTTCTCACATTCCAAGGCTTAGGAGCATGGAAGAAGAGGGGTCAGAAAGAGTGTGAGGACTGACAGATGGAAAGGAGAAATGTTGGCTTCTGGACATGGCATGGGTGTCACACCCATGAGGGTTCAACAGCTGTGATTATTAGCATAAAAACTGCACAAGATCAAGCTAGTAAAAATTCCAGCATGGATAGAAGCAGGGACCTAGGGGCTCAAACCCTGTTGTAGGAGCTGTTAGACATTTACAGATACTAAGGGAATGAGTCACATGCCTTGCCAGATGTGACAGCCAGTAGGTTGCTCATCCTCCTGGGGATGGCCACCCACCCATGCACATATGAATAACACTAACTGGACTCAAAGGGTTATGAGTAACAAAAATAAAAACAGGATGTGAAGCCAGCAGGGAGAAGAGGTGGAGGCATCAGGGGGAGTTGTAGAAATGTAAAAATGAATAGATATAATCAATATGTATTGTATAAATATATGGAATTTTCAAAGACTAAAAACTAGTATTTAAAAAGGGGTGGCAGGTGAACTTTATAGATAGTTCTCAAAATGAGAAACGCAAATAGCTAATAAGTATTTTTAAAATAGTATTCAATATCTTTACCCATCAGGGAAATGCAAATGAAAACTACTTTGAAATATCCCTCACCTCAGTCAGAATATCTAGCACCAACAAATCTGACAACAAATGATGGAGAGAACATGGAGGGCAAGAAACTCATTAACTCAGTGGTGGTGCAAATTAATTCAGCCACTGTGGAAATAAATCTGGCATCACATTATCGAAAAACTAAAATTAGAACTACACTATGATACAGTCACTTCACTCTTGAGTATACAGCTAGAGAACTTCAGACCCTCCCATAGAAATATTTGCACATCAATGTTTACTGTTGCTTAGTTCACTATTGCAAACAATTGGAATCAACCTAATAGTCCATCAAGAGATAAATAAAAATTTTACACACACACACACACACACACACACACACACACACACACACACATTACTTTGCTCTGTAGGAAAATGAAATTTAAAATTTTATAGGAAAATAGGTGAACTAAGAAAATATAATACTTAGCAAGTTCACATTATTTCAGGACAATACCACATGTTCTTCCTCATATACATATTCTAACTAATAATATAGGTATGTATGCAAACAAATGTACTTGTGGGTACAGGATAATATGCAGAAAAATAAAACGAGACAGGCTAAATATTATGGTATATGGGTGGACTGAATGCAAGTAATGGGCATGAGTTGTGGAAGAGGATATAAGCTAATTGTTTTCTTTCTCCAATTCTGTCTTACATTTTATGCTTGTAGTAGAAGGTCAGTGTAAAAATTGATGTCATAGTGACAGTGTAAAGTTCACTGTAAAGTTCCACACCCTCAGAACCACTCATCTAACTGTAGAGAAGTCCATTAAGACGGAGAGGCTTTGGGTTTTTGATGTTTGAGTTTATTTTTAATTTGCGATTTTTTTTTATAGTAAAGTTTATGAAATCTTTGAAAACTGAAATGGGAATAATAATGCTTAATTCACAAGCCTACTGAAACTATAACAGATGTTTATGGACACTGGTTTTATAGTTAGATCATCTTACACTTATCTTAGATCAGTGTTTATTCCCCTGGTAAATGCTAATCTTTTAGATGCCTCTTTTTGTTTTTTCTCTGAAGTGGGATATAGAACATACTTTAGAATTATTATTAAAGCAAAATGACCTAACTCAAGTGTGATACCAGACAAGGAGCAAACAGCATGTTTAGTTTTTGCATTTGCCTGTTTGAGACATGAAGGGTGTGTTTGTGAATCCTAACCTTCCCTGAACTCACTAGACATGCAGATGGCTTCAACTCAGTGATTCCCTGCTTCAAATTTCCAAGTTCTAAGTTTACAGGCATCAGGTGTGACTTCTAGCTTAACACATTCAAAAAATAATCATCATCATTATTTAAAAAATGTTTATTAATAAATATTTGAAAACACATTTAGATTATGTATAATTTTGTATGTAGATTGTAGCCAACAGTATGTACATATTTTATTCATAATTTCTTAGTAATTGCTTGCTATAGTTTTGCTTGTTATGTATAGCACTAATATTTGTGCCTTTTCATCCATTGATTAAGAACTAAAAATTAGAACCATTTCTGGGTTCCCAGCTGAATCTGCAGTGTCTCCTGAAAACATCAGGCGGATAAGGTTTTATTTGGTACTTCTCTAAGAATGTAGCCCCCATTCTAGTGTATATTGTTAGAAACCTGGTGGCATGTACCAGAGAATTTTTTCCCCTGACACAAAGCCGATCAGGAAGTTTTCATCTCACAGTTTCAATGACTGCAACACTATCATTTTACTGAAAAAAAAATTAAAGTTCTTCAACATTTGGGAAAAAAAAGTGCTTGTAAGAACTTTGTCATTTATTTTTTATCTGGAAAAGCAACATTGGAAGTTAAGCCTGATGTGATGTCACCAATCACCAAGCTTCCTGTAAATCGATTTCCTATGGAAGTTACTTTCTTCTCATGGCACCAGTGTGTAGCTTGTTAAAACCTGGACTTGCTGAGGATTTATCATGAGCAATTAATCCCCCCTTTTCTCTCTTTCTCAATATACATCATGAGTTTGCAGGAGACACTGCAAACTGAGCTGTTTGGATGACCAAGTCCACAGGGGAATATTTTATTGGGGAATATTTTGAGGTCAAAATAAATTGAGGGTTTATAAATAAAAACCACCCAACCTTGGCTCCTTTATTATTATTAAATTCCCAATTCTAAACTATTTATGAGCTACTTGTCATGTGCCAAGCCTTGGGTGGTAATGCCCATTCAGATGGGAATCCATGTTTTCTTGTTCTATTGGACTGGGAAACATCCTTGTACATAGAGTCTTCCCAGCTCTTCTCTTTCTGTTTGGTCAATGCAGTCTGGCTGCTCCCTTCAGTGCCTCGAGTCTGCATACCTAAATCAAGGAGACCCTTAGATATATGCTGATTTTTCTCATGTGTGAAAATAGGATAAATATAAGTGCACTTAGACAGGATGGTGTTGAGGAAAAATACCTATGACACATGAAAGGAGCCTAAAACACTTACTTTATAGGTAAAATAAGCCTATAGAAAATTTTGCTAATTAATGTTGTTCTTTCTACGTTACAAGCTGGAGTTTTGACCTCAATTTAACCAAATGCACAAGAATGATGTAGTGAATCCCTATAGTCTCCAGTTAGGTAAACTCATTGCCTGGGTAGTTGGTACCCTGATTATTGTACCAATAATACACATTGTACAATGTACAATACATTGTACCCTGGTACACTAAGGTTCATGTAGTTCATTAGCCATTTTTCTAAGGTGGAAGTCCGTTCTTCCCCCCTTTTTTCAATATTCTAAGTGAAGCAGAGTTAAAGTTCAATTTCTCCATTAAAAACTATGGTTTCCCTCACCAGTATTGAGTTTTCACTCTCTGAACTCTGAAATCTCCACTTACATTTCTGGAACATAAGCCCATGAGAAAATGCCATCTGTTTGAATCAGCTGTTTCAGAGTGCTCATGTCCGGGTCTCAATGCAGAAACATCCTCTGATACATAATCATTAAGATATTTTATTAATTAGTTAAGCCAAACTCCCCTTCCCCCTCAGAAAGACTACTTTCTCTTCTTCTGGGTCTGTTATCATGCAGACTCATCAGTTTAATGAACATCTCGCTATTAGCATGAAAGAGACCCAAAGAAATCTATTAGAACCCAACTTAGTCCTATGGAGAAAAAAAAATTCCAAACATGAAACTTATCTGTAAAATTCAACCTTAATGATAAGAGTGTGGGCACGGAGAAATGACTTCTCAGAGCTAGAGTAATGCGTGGAAAGAGACGGTGAGGTAGTGTCTTTAGAAGCTCTCAGAGTGTGGCTCACAGACCAGCCACACTAACATGCTCTGGAAATGTGTTATAATTTATGTTCTTCAGACTGACTGATCAGAAGCTGAAGCATCCTCGTGATTTTCACTCACTGTCCATCTAGACCATGTGATTTTTACTTTACCACACAATCCTCTAAATGTGATACCAGACTAGAAAAAAAATAGAATGTATCAGGTTATGCTTGATATGGGTAAAGGTTTTAGGTTGGTTTGAAAAATCTATTCCACTTGTGGCATCTACTTGCCAACACAATCGACATGGCCTACTTTTGTTTATTCTGGTAGTTCTTAGCTGTGTTTCTAGACCACAGTAAAGGATAAGTGAATTTATAGGTTTGTGTTAAATGAACATTGTCTGGTGATGTTATATTATAGTCCTAGAAAGACTAAAAGTAGAGCCAAATATGTGGCCGTAAATGTGATTGCCAAGGCATGGAAAGCAATGCACGAGTGTATTGCTCAGTCTTGACTGTCAACTTGATGCATGTTCAAATCACCGTAAGGTGCATCTCTGAGTATGTCAATGAGCGTGTTTCCTGTGCAGGAAAACCCACCTTGGATTTGGATTAAAGCATCCTGTAGATTGGCATCCCAGACCACTGATGGATAAGGAGAAAATGAGTCGGGCAATAGCATCCTATTGTCCATTCCTGAGAACAGAAATGATGTGTCCACTCCTCTCAAGCAGATTTCTGTGCCTCAGTTTTTATTTCACCATGATTGACTGCATCTTCTAGCTGTGAGCCAAAATACACCCTACTGCCTTTAAGTTACTTTTCCACAGCAATGCATGAAGTAACTAATTCAGGGGGAAAGTATGCTTATCATTCAATATTCGTAAAATTTATAATGCCAGATGTTATTTCTTCAGGCTTTATTACACTGGGACTTGGATAGCAATCATCAGTCTTCCCCTCTTTCAATGTTGGCCTCTTTCAATGAGTGGCAGAACTAACATTCGGAATAATATTCTTCAAGAATCACATTACTCGCATAACTCTCCAGTGTGTGGGTTGGGAGCTCTCTTACTGCTGAGCAATTATAGCATGTGGGAACACATCTATACTAAAGTAATTATCTGTCCACATGGCTGATTTCTCCACTTAACCAAGAAATCATGGTGGAGAAAAATAACATATTAAGTACCTTGTATAATTCTTTTTCCATAGCCCTGGAATTTAGCACTTTCTGAATCTGACTCAGAAAAATGTGTCATGCGTGTTTATTTAATAAGTGAATATAATTAGTTCTTGGCCACAAGACCTATGCTCCTCTTAGAATTTTACCACAATCTCCTAGACTTGAATATTTATCTTTTGATCCTTTAATGTTTGGCTCTAGGAATTCTCCAGAAAATCTCTGCTTGCTGAGATCTTTCTTTTCCCTTTTTTGAAGCTTTCCAGAGCCCATATATGTTAAACCATAGGGTACCGTCATACTTGGGCTTTCACATTTGAATGTTCCAATACACATTATATCCCTCTTTGTTCTAAGAGAGAAAATAGACTGTGCAGACTTTTTCTCACCTTTGAACCTGTTTGTCATGGAACGTCAAATAAAGCCTAGGTTTTATGTTTTATTTATTTATTTATTTGTTGTTGTTTTTAGGTCAGTCACATGAGAAAACAACTTTCAGTAACAATTCAATGAGTTCTGTCACTTCTAATTCCAGATAAATGCTCAATGATTGAAACTGTCAGTCTCTCCCACAATGTCTGTGGAGGCTCTCATTCAGCTCTGGGCATCTGTTTCTACCTATACTGTTCACAAGCGTCCAGAAAGGACTTCATGTTGTTTGTCTCCTCAAACTCACTCATTCATTCCTGCCTGACATCTGACAGGATTACTAATTCTTCATCTCTGGAATGATGGCAATTTTTAAAGGAGTTCCATGTAGCTATAACTCAGAACACTTATGGCTCATGTAGTTGAGGCCAAAGCCAAAAAGTGAGTACGAGCAAGTTATGGGGATTGTCTGTCCATATGAGAGTCAGAGAATTCCTTCTCCTGCTGTGCTCTGCTTCAGTCTTGACCTCATGGGCGAACCAGCTCTTATGCAGCTGGAACACTGTGCCTGCTGCATCCATGGGAGAACACAGCTTGGTTCACTTCTTCACTGGTCATTGATTTCCTTTTCAAGGGTAGTGGGTATATTTAGTGACTGTTTACTTCTTCTCTCCTTCCTTTCTCATTCATTAATATGTGGGGAGTTTACTTCTTTTCTTTTCTTTATTCAGTGCTCTGAGAATTTCTTGTAATATGTTTTGGTCATAATCACTTGTTCTTCCAACTTTTCCCAAATCCATTCTTCCCTCCCATGTTTGTCCATCTTGTGTGTCCTGATTTATTGCTGTTGTCTTTAATATTTTTATTGATTTTTGCATATATTACATCTTGCTAGACAGGTTCTTATAGAAAGAAAAGAAGCTGAACCTGTAATCTTACCAAGGCTACATGACATTCTGCATGTAGGAGATATAGAGAATTCAGGCTCCCCAGACAAGGTTAGAGAAAGAGAATCCATGATGGTAAAGAGAGTACCCATTTTGTGCCAAGCTCAGAAGGCTAAATTAATCTGGACAATGACAGACTTCAAATTTAGTTACCCAGACCCAGCATTTGGCAGTTTCATTGGTCACATCTTTGTTCAGCTCACATTTAGGAAGTCGTATTAGTCAAACTTTATGGATATAGCTTCTGACATTAGCAGGAGAAACAACCTTACATCAAATCCCTGGTCTTCTTGATGTTAAAATCTTTCTGTCCTCTCTTCCAAAATGGCCTCTGAGTCTTAGGTGTGGGAGTTGTGTTCTATACACAACTGTTGAACCTGGGCTTCACAACTGTGCATTTTGATTAGTGGTAGTTTTCAGTCTGTCGCAAAGAGAAAAAGTTTCATTGATGAGGGCATATAAAAGTTTCTTTTATACTCCTATATGTAGTTGTCTTCTCTGGGGCTTATTGCCTCACTCTGTCAACCTAGGCCTAGTCCTGGAAGTTCCTAGCCTCTGTGTAAACTTCTCTAGGCCTAGAATGTTTTCAGCCTCTGAGACTTATTGTTGAATAAATTCAACCCTTACTAGTTCTTTCTGAACTCTATCTGGCTGGTCATCTCAGCACTTTTGGCTCAAACTTCTCTTCAAGCTGACTGATTCAATCTGGCTTGTCTCAGTTTTCCATAGAATTACTCTGTTTGGCCTTAAACTGACTCCAGCAACTTGTTCTAATCTTCCAGCTTCTTCTCATTCTCTGGCTCATTCTGTCTTTACCTGTATCTAGCTTGTTCTCTCTTTAACCTGTTTCTATAAAACTTTCCTGGTAAAACTGCCTCCTTCCTCATTTTTTTTCTCCTCTGAACTGCTATCTTAACTAGCTTTCCTTTCCTCTCTCTTCTCATGAGAGTTGATCATATCCTACTCTGTCAAATCTTTCTCTGATTTGTCACTTTGTCTGCCACTCAAACATCACTTTCAAACATGGGTGCTTCTGTCTACAAACTAATTTTACCTTCATTGTTTGGGATTAAAGGTGCATACTAAAGGCATGTTTGTATTCCAGCCAGAGGGATTAAAGGTGTCTGCTAAGGCTGAGCCACTCTACAACTTGAAACACATTTTTTTTCAGTAAATAATACAATCTCAGGGTTCACGGTGTAATCAAATATCCTGCAATGGATGAAGACTACAATTATCTGTGGTATAAAAAATGTTTATAGATTGTTATTAGTGATTATGCTGGCTTAATAAATCAGTGGTTGTAAATTCTTCTGTATCTATGACTTCACTAGCACCAAGTAGTAATTTTAGTTTTTAGTACCAGGAATGATTTTGATCTTGTTGAGAGAGTTCATTAAAGAGCTGTTGGTTACTACCAAGTTATGAGTGCCACTAGAACATGCATAGGGTTATTGTGCTATGCTAGGCATTGATGTAGTTCATAGGAATTACAAATTTTTAATAGGTACTGACAAGTAGAACTCAGTTCCTTATGCTTGTGCAGCAAGCACCCCTACTTCCTAAGCCAGTTTTCTTTCTTTCTTTCTTTCTTTTTTTTTTTTTTTTTTTTTTTGTTTTTTTGAGACAGGGTTTCTCTGTGTAGCCCTGGCTGTCCTAGAACTCACTCTAGACCAGGCTGGCCTTGAACTCAGAAATTCGCCTGCCTCTGCCTCCCAAGTGCTGGGATTAGAGGCGTGCGCCACTTCCACCTGGCCCTGAGCCAGTTTTCAAACTCTACAATTTTATTTTCTTGGATAATATTTCTGAGGCATCAAGGCAGAAAAGCTAAGCAAACTGAAACTGCTACAATCTATAGTCAAATGCTGTACACATAAATTTTCACTTTTTTTTTTTTTTTTTTTTTTTTTTTTTTTGCATGAGTTTGTACTCTCCTTCAGCTCCCGTGGTAAGAATTGCTTTGGAAAAGCAAATCACCGTATCATAGAATTTAATACATACCTCAGTTATTTCTCCAGTCTGGTTATGCTTTATCATCTATAAAGTGAAGCTGAAAACCAATTCTTATCCTAGAGAACCGAGGTGAGATCAACACATCTTCGGTATCACAGAAGGTAATTGTCACACATGCATATACACTGCAAAGGCCCAACTGCCAGGGTACGTGACCCCTAACATCATTTATTAGGAATGAAGCCTCAAAAAACCTCCTGAATTTTAAAAACAAAAACAAAACCAGAGCTAAGATTGGCCTGGAGGCGGAAGACAGTCATATGGCTGGGTTTTAGCAACAAAGAAGAGTGTTTATTATTCAAAAACCATACGTTCACTTTTTGTAAGGTTTTTTTTTCTTTTTGAGAACTTCGTGAGTACTCACTTGACAGCATTTCGCTCCCCATATCCTACCCCTTACCACTCCCTCTGTGTCCCTCTGACTCTTATCCAAATCCACAGCTATTCTTGCTCTCACCTCAGGTTCCCAGATTCAGACCTTCAGATATGAGTATATAACATGGAGTAACCACAGAAAGCAAGGATAATGGTGGATCTGGTAGCAGCTCTAAGGGTGGACTATAGGTACCACATGTTTACTTGACTAGGAGGCAGTGCTCTGGTTAGTATGTCATTTGGACTTGATTTTCTTAAAATTTTTTTATACAATAAAGCTTAGTCCAGCCTTGCCACTATGGAACCACCAATCTGTGAAAAGGAGTTTTGTGGCCTGACATTATGTTGCCCTCGGTCAAACAGCAGCTTTCTTTTTAAAAGCATTTTCCATTCATTACTGGCCAACAGCCCCACTATCCCCACAGGACAGTGAAGTTCAATTGTCATTATAAGCCCAAGTGTGAGAGAATGCCAGTCACCCCAGGCAATAGCTTTTGGAAGCTTTGCAGCCATTAAATGCCTCGTTTTGAATGAGCTGTGTACTTTTTTTTTTTTTTTTAAGGGAAAGATTTAAAACCACATTGTATAAGCAGCAATTAGTGGCTTCCCACAAATTGCATATCACTCTAGCAAGTGTGCTCTCTCTGAAGTGCTCTGTTGATTGGCTTGAAGGATTGTACTTCATTGTTTTTCAGAGGGCAAAAGCGCTCAGTGCTTCTCCATCCCTTTTGTACTAGCCCAGGAAGAATGCACAGCATCAGAGACACTTGGTGCAGGAGGCAGCCCTGGCTCTTTACTAGTCTCCTGACTAAGAATCTACAAAGGAACAGTGATGTTATCTTCAAACTATATCTTATTGTATTGCTTTCGGTTTTTTATTTTTTCATTTTATTTTTAGCATATGGGTGACTACTACCCTATGCTAGCTTATGAGCTCTGTTACAGTCGATGAAAGATATATAATACAGAGGAAACATATTTATTGCAGCTAAATATGGCATAGTAACAGCACCAAGCCAAAATGAATTTTGCTCAATGAAAACAAAACTTTGTAAGGGGTATGAGAGGCTGATTTTTAAGGTCAGAAGGACCTTGGATTGCACCTTTGCAAGTCAATTTACATCACTAGGCCAGGTGTCATTTTATTAATGCCTTCTTGCCTTTGCTAAAAGGGTTTGGGGAGAGGACAAAAGAGAAAATATTTACTAAAGGCAAAGTGTGTGTGTGTGTGTGTGTGTGTGTGTGTGTTTTCATTATGCAAAGACAGTTGGTTGACTGGTCCATCAGGATTCATATAGAAACTGAGAGTGTCCTGATTGGCAGACCACTGAGAATGTCCTCAGGTGACTATCACTAATCCTAACACTATGTAGTAGTCAGCACTATGCAAAATGACACTGGCATTTTATTCTTAGAAGTAAACAATTCAAATTTAGTTCTGGTTTAGAAGTCTTGGGCTTTGTCTGATCCTGTCACTTCCCATGTCTCTGTCATAAACAAATCATTTCCAGCCCCAGGTCTCTGTTTCCTTGTCTGTGAAATGAAGGAATTAAATAGATAAATTTTTTGATCCTGTCTACAGATTATCTGGATCAAAGGACAGGTAATTCTCTGTTTGGACATTAGAATTTAACCCTCAAAATTTCAATTATGTGCTGGAATGACCAGGAATCTCCACATGGAATATAGTGACAACATATTTGAAAATTCTCTGGAAAAAGAGCCACGTTAATAGTAAGTATTCAACATATTTGCAAGGATCTTGTCAATAATAGGGTTGGGGAAAAGTAAATTTGGGATGGAGAGATGGTTTAACAGTCATGAGTACTTGTTGCTCATCCAAAAGTCCAAGATTCAGTTCTGAGTACCTGCATCAAATCAAGCAGCTTCCAACCACCTGTATCTCTGGGCATCTGATGGCCTCTTCTAGCTTCTGTGTGCATCTACACACACTCACACACAAACACATTCACAGACAAACACACTCACACACAAACACATTCATACACACACAAATACACATATTCACACATACACTCACATATACACACACTCACATACAAGCACACTCATTCACACAAATAATAAAATTTGTATTTTAAGAATGAAACTGAAAGTTAGGAAGACTTTTTTTTTTTCAGTCAAGGATTCTATTATTTAATATTTTTTAAGAAAATGGTTTCTGGGTACCAGACTGCCTCTTACCTAAGCAAACAATTTCTCATTGCTATTATTTGAACACGTGAGAAGTCATGGGAGATGATTTGAATGATGAAATAGAGACAAGACTACCAACAACCCTTGTGGCCACCCAGCAGCCCATAGAAGCAGTATCCTGGCCATTTGGGAAGGCATGTTTGGAACACAATGCAATAGGGCAGATGAAATTGTTGAGCTGACTTCAATATCTAAGAAGTGCAGAATCTTTGGGCATCTTTCCTTCAGCTTATGGGGGAAAGGCCTTCGTTCTATGGTGTGGGGTACATTCATGAATGAAGCTGTTTAACCTGAGCCTTTGCTTCCCATTTTTGTATACACACAGTTCATGTGACCCACATTCCCTGATGGCATATGTGCAGAATGATGAGCAATACCAGAGTGGGTATGTAAGCCGTGCGGAATTCCACGGTTGTTTCCAGGGCATCCACTACTGACTGAATACATGAGAAAGCCTTAGGAAAAGGCAAAATTCCAGAACACAGGAACCTAAGCTCCTTATACTCAAGAAAGGTATCCTTGAATCAAAAATACCTACGTTGTTCTATGATGTGAACAAGAAATATATCTATAATATATTATGCAACAGAAGTTTCACATATAGTCTTCTTCCATGATATGATTCCTGGTTTGTTTTCTATTGCTGTGATATAACAATCTTATAAGAAAACAACTTGAGGAGGAATGAGTTTACTTGGAGACAAGAAATGATGCAGAGGCCAAGGAGGGGGTGCTGCTTACTGGCTTACTCCTTGTGGCTTGCTCAGGCTGGTTTCTTATACAACTCAGGACCACCTGCAAGGGGGACACCAACTACTGTGAGCTGGGTCATCCACATCAATCATTAATCAGGAAAATGCCCCAGAGAGTTGTCTACAGGTTCATCTGATGGAGACATTTTCTCAATCGACATTTTTCCTCCTAAATGACCCTGACTTGTGTCAACTTTAGAAACACTAATCCACATGATGTATCAAAAGTTACTGTCATGCATAACCCCAAACACACGGAAAAAGTCCATCATAAAAGAATTATAGACTATATTATTGCAGTGATATGAAGTGCCAACGTAGGTGGAAGTAATAGGAAAAACATGTTACTTTTGTAGGCTCAGAGTAGGATTTTACTGTTAAGAGGTCTACGAGAATGTTCTGGAATGAGTGTACTATTTTATGTCTTTATCAGGGATTAATACTCTAAAATTTTAAAAGTTGGTAAATACAAAGTTAAGAAATGAGTCATGCCTTGCCCACAAATGTCACCAAAGGAACAGCTATCGACAGACATTGTACAATAGTGAGTTTTGTGTGTGATAAATAACCAGAGAACTGCAAAACATGCTTTAGAGATACATAGTAAATAAGAGGAAACATGTAAACTTCTGAACTGAGAAGGGCTAACAGTAATCTAAATTTCAGTTTAAGAATGAGAATGAGTGGAACTTGAACCCCGTCTCTTTCTTCTTAAATCTTTCACTCATGTCTATATTTGAATTGATGGGCAGAAATCCCAATCATTTGTTGTAAATCATACAGATAAAACAACTATAGCTGGCTAGCCTGCCAATGATAAGGCAAGTGAAGACATTCGTACAGAGTTTCAACAATGTACTGTGAATTAACTCTGTTATTTAGGTTCACTGTGGAGTTTTCAGACGGTTGTGACATCCGTCGATGAATAATTAACCTGCGTAGCAAATCCATTTCATGTGCTACCATGATATAGCCAATCAAAGCTGGCTTGCTGTTGGATCATTTGGAAAATGATGAGGATTCCCATTTAGAGTTAATTGCAGTGCAAAGGTTGACAATTATCTTCTCCATAGAAGCACCCGATGCTTCGATATCATTGTGTGTATGTGCCTATAATTAGGTACATAATTTGTCTCGCAGAAATTGTAACCCAGTCATTACCTGGATCTTATGCTTGTAATTAGAATTCAAAAATACTAAATGGGAAAAGTGTGTTGGTGGGATGGTAGAGCCATTACATTGTGAAGATCTGTGTGGAGCTATTAGTGGGGGCTCAGTAGCAACCAATATCTTCCTGGATTGCTGCCTTCTATTAAAATTAAAAAGCATTAGGATGTGTGAAAATTATGGAAGAGTTAAAAAAACATTGTTCAAGACTTGATTGAAATCATTTTAAAAGTCTCACGAACATCTCAAATTCAACACTTGAAAACAAACTTATCTACTTCTGACCACTGTCTGCCTCTTCTCCTTCTCCTGCATTTTCAGTTTCAGATAAGGCCAGGCCTCATAGTGTCACCCAGAGTCACTGCTAGCTAATACCTTCATTCCAAGCAGACTGGCATTATATTGTAAAGTGCTTTCAAGCATGATGCTCTGGTCCATGCTCTGATGAGTCTGCAGTTCTGTTTGCATCATGGTTGATGATCAGTTTCTCCTAAAAATAGGAATGGTACTGCATTTCTCCTTATTGCAATATGTAATCACGTGCATGATCACGCCACTCCACTGCTGAAAAGCTTTAGACTAGCTATTGTTTCTTCTACAGAAGTTAGCCAGGCACACAAATATGCTTTTACTTTAAACTCTGTGCCCACTCAATGCTCCCTGATCAACTCTGTCTTGTCGTCACTAGTTCCATTGATCGCTTAAGCAAACAGACAATTAAATGTCCTCATTATTTCTGGTCTCCTTGCATCACTTGTGTGGTGGTGATTTTCCTTAATTTAGGAAAATGTTTTTATGATTTTGTTGAAGATCTGGCTTATGCCACGGACATTGAACTCTTCTCCTTCTAGGCATGTAATTAAATGTTTGGATTTTTCGTGATGTCCCATAGTTTTGCACATTCTTTTTCATAATCTGTTTGTGTGTGTGTATATGTGTGTGT
>JANHMN010000003.1:66969144-67006435 GCA_030674055.1 Rhabdomys pumilio | reverse complement strand
AGAGAGAGAGAGACTCTAGAATAACACAAAGAATCACCAAATATGTATACAAAGTTTGGAAGGTCTATCTTTCTTAATTTTAATTTGATGTATCTGTATATGTTTATACATTGTTTTAATGTGTGTGTGTGTGTGTGTGTGTTACGCATGCAAGTGTGCACAGGTGCCTGAAGAAGCTAGAGACAGCACCTGGAGCTATGGTTACAGGAAATTGTGAGCTGCCGGATAAAGGTGCTGGGAACTTAAATTAGGTCCTTTGGACAAGCAGGGAACTTTTCCTTTTTACTGCTGAGTCATCTCTTTAGTCACATGATGCAAATATTTTAAACCTTAAGGAGTTGATTCTCTTTAAGAGAAAAACCATGAGGCCAGAGTGAGAGAACTGATGCAGAAAACAGAACAATAAGCGTAAGACTATGAAATATGAACTGACAATCTTCAGGGAAAAGCACATGAAGAAACAAAATCACTATTGAAACAAGACAAAGGGAAAAGACATAATAATCCCGGAGGAAGTCACAATGGAGACACTGGGGTCAGCAATGAGAAGCCAAATACAAAAAAGGAAAGTTCTCAAATGTTTAGAAAGTGTTAGATAAACTGTGTAACCTCCACAAAACTAGTCAGTGTTTCTGATATTGCTTGAGGAAGAGTGCCACAAACTATTAATAGAACAAGAATTTTTTTAACATCTAATTTCATGTTTATGAGTGTTTGTCTAAATGTGTCTGTGCACCACATGAGTGCAAGGCCCAAGGAGACTAGAAGAGGATGTCAGATCTTTGGGGATTAGAGTTATAGACAGTTGTGAGTCATTATGAAGGCTCTAGGATTTGAACGCAGGTCTTCTGAAAGAGCATCCTCTTAACAACTGACCCATCTCTCTACCCCTGATAAACAATAATTAACCACAAATATTTTCTACCACATTAAAACAAAACCCAACAAACAATGAGCCTGAATAGGAAAGGCTATGAAATGTGTCAGGTGACAGTTAACAAATTGTAGTCTTCAGATTCTGCTGTATATTTCAGTAACAGCAATGGTCTCTATAAAACACAAGATTGGGTGAACAAACAAGGTAAAATATGGAAAAAAAGAGAGCAGGAAGTGGAGATGAATGTGTTGTGGGGTCTAGAGGTTTTGCAGGGGGGCATGGATGGTGGATACAAGATAAAACACAGAATACATGCCTGAAAGAGTATTAATTTTTAAAAAGATTAAGTAACCTTCAAGAGAAAAGAAGCATAAGGTGTGTATTTGGTGTATTCTAAGAAGCCCTTGGAGAAGGAAATATCCTACAGAACCCTAGAGGAATATGTAAGCCAACAATTTATCAAGCTAAGATTGCATGTGTACAGTTCACAGAAAATGTGGTTTGTGTGTGTGTGTGTGTGTGTGTGTGTGTGTATGTATTTATGTGTATGTGCTCTCTCTCTCTCTCTCTCTCTCTCTCTCTCTCTCTCTCTCTCTCTCTCTGTTGCTTTGTAGTATGGTTGTGTGTGTCTCTGTGTCCTGCTCATGCATGTGAATGTGTATCCATAGGGAGACCTGAGTTTGACATGGATGTCTTTGCTCAATTACTCTGCCATAGTGTCATAGTCACTACCTGATGGGGATGGTAACAACAGCGGACAGTGATATTAGTGGTGAGTGGGGTGGAGACCATGATCAATCTAAAGATGCTTTAGAACTTAAAACATTGCTGGGAGTCAATGGAACCAGGAGATGGTTGGCTTATTTTTCTCTCTGTTCAGAGAGTTTAGGCCCCTCTGTATATAGACAGACATAGACGTAGATGTAGACATAGACGTAGACGTAGACGTAGACATAGAGACATAGAGATAGACATAGACATTTATACATACATGTACACAGAGATATATACATATACACACACACACACACACACACACATATATAAACAAACATATTTTTTAAAAAAAGAACTCACTGATGAGATGTTGGTAAGAGCAAGCAATAAGAGAGTAGCTACCTTTCTATTTTGTGAGACATACCAGCAGAGGTTCAGCCCAGTGGACCTGAGTGTGGCTCTGTTCAATTTGCCTCAGGAACACATAATCCAGTGTTACTGTTCTTTGCTTCAAGCCCTTCAGAGCGGTCCCCATTGGCACTGTCCTACAGCCTCCTTCTGTCTCACGCCTTCATCAATTCTCTCTGCTGAGAAGAGATAATGTCTGTTTTGAGGATTCATGCAATACTGGCCTCGGCACAGCAGCTTTCTCTGGAGAACGTGGTAATTAAGATGGTTGGTTAATTAGTATGATGACGCGTGTGTCTGCAGTGAACATTGAGCACTATAATTACATTGTGAACCTCAGAGGATCGCTCTGAGAGCTGAAGGTCAGCTTTCTAGACATTATCTTGCATCATGGAGACGAGCGAGCTGCCGATTGCTCCTAACAGGCTTTAAACCCCTTGGGGGAGTTGGAATGATAGTAGGCTTTGGAGTCATGTAATCTGTCTATAATGCATCTCTCTGTCACTCGTGGGAAGTGGGATATAGAGCAAGGGTCTTCAACTCTATGAGGTTTATGTCTTTGTGTTAATAGAGATGGTCATGTGCATATTAAAGTACCATTAAAAATTAAATGAAATTATGTTAAAATATCCTAGGAGAATATAAGATCACGTTCTTTAAAAGTCCACAGAGAATGTTTATGGTAGCCGGCCAGATTAAGAACATGAAAACGTATCCAGTATGGACATGTCCCAAGTTCATGTGTCACAGGTCACAGGTTATCTATGTAACTAAAAATCATTTGCTATGTATTTGAAATTTGAGTTTGTGTAGATACTATATAACTTTTCCCCTGTGACTCTATATTTGAGACATTGTACATCTTCTTTCAAAATACAGTTGCACAGAATAGGAGGATGAAATGACAAAGATTGTTCTAGAATTCTCAGACCATACTTTGAAGCTCTATTCACAGTGCCTTGGCAGAAGATAAGCATTATATTTTTCTAGCTGCTCATATCAGACCAGGAAGACAGTGAATACAAAGAGCATCCTAAAATGTAGGGGATGGGAGGGAGATGCTCCAGGCATTAAAAAGACTTTTCTTTTTTTTTTTTTTTTTTTTTTTTTTGCCACTTAGAGTTCCTCCAGTTTATTCCTCTTCTTTAGGCAGTCTGTAGCTGGCTGGCTCTTCTTTACTCAGACTGGACACACACACACACACACACACACACACACACACACACACACACACACACACACCATCTCCAGCTCCTACCCCAGCTGCTGTAAAGTTAGATTTGCACTAGGATATGTGAGAGTACAGCTCTGTCCTAAAGAGCAGTCTCATCTCTCATAGTTGGTGAAATATCCCCAGTGGGAACAACTTCTTGTGGGATTGCAGAGCCTCCTCTCTAAACCAATAGACAAATTGGTGTGTTCTCTCCAGACATGGACAAGAGAAGGGAAAATACAGTGTGAATTGCCTCCTGGGAGCTGTGGGCATAGAAAGGCAAGATGCATTCTGTCTAGAAAGTTTTTTTAACACAGGGACTGTCTTCCAAATGCCAGTACTGGCCAACTGTCAAAAAGAAGCCAGGGCCAAGGGATCCATGGAACATTCCTGGAGCAGTTTCTGTTGCAAGAACACATGCAAAGGCAGGGCTTTCCCCCCCACACAAAGTTTTATAACCCATGAACATGGAAAAACCATTAAGTATGAGAGCTCTTGTGCACGTTGGTAATTATGAAGACCTATAAAGAAAGAAATGCCTCACTAACCCTACCACTAATCCTAATCCTTATTCTATCTAAATAAATCCAAGCTTTTAACAAACGTAAGAAAGGTCAACAATCAACGGAGCCCCATGACTCCATTTAAAAATGTGATTTCTTTCTGTAGGGTTTCTGACTTTCCTGTGCTTTCCTTGAAAAAACTCAATGACTTCACATGGACAGAAACTTTCATTTGGATCAGAAGAGAATCGAACTCTAACGTCTCATGAAAACTCTCTTATCATAGTCCCTGGGAAGGAGGAAGTGAATTGCTCTTCCCTTTCATACAATTCTTCAGTCTTCAAGGTCAGGAAGCACGCTCATACATATAAGAGCCACTAGCTGATGGATGGAGCAAGCATGAATTAAATGAAGAATGCTTGCTTCTTTGACATATTAAAATGCCTATTATTGCAACTTGAAGCATACATATTGCCCTACAAAGGATTTCAGAAACAAGAGAGTAAAAAAGATGTGAATCTGTGGTATGTTTTTAAATGCTAAACAAAAATCCCATCAAAAATGTAAAGATAAGAAGGGAATTTCCAGTCATGTTTTGGTAGATGGTATTATCAATAAGAACACTACTGGAGTAACACGGGTTTACGGATGTGTGTTTCTGTTGATCCACCCGAAAAGGAGCACACTCAGGAACCTGGGGTATATGGGGACCATAGAGGTTATGTGCGACTCTGAGAAGGAATGGACCTCAGGGATCCAGCCTATCATCTGCAGTCTCCATGTGGCCGTGGTCTGAAAAGCTTCCTTCAAACTGCTCATTTGACACCATAGTCCAAGGACTCTTTTGCCCACATCCTCTTCTGAATCTGGGCTCCTGAAGTAACAGGAAAATTTGCATTTCAATGTTTTTTCATCTGACAACAACAACAAAAAAATGGTCTTAATCTTGGTTCTACTATGATGAATTACATCTTTGTATCTTTGGGAGGGATATCATCAAGGTAAAAATAACAATAACATTTACTATGCTTAACTTACTGTGTTTAGTGCAAATATTTCTGAAATGGCACACAATCTTTTTTATAGGAATTCTTCATGTCAGATGTAATGTGATATATAAATATATATTATATATACAATATATATATATATATATGTTTCCCCATCACAATTCTATGTATAGATTTATATATTTTTCATAAGAAAGATATCTCTCTGTATCAATCACTTTTTCAGTAGTTGATTCTTTCATAGACTGACTATGTAACACTCATGTATGTTACAGGTATCCCAGGCTTCATTTGGGTGATCCATTTGCTCTCGTTGTAAAATTGCTCACAAACTTGTATTTCCAACCCAGTTTCGTGTCTGGACTATAATCTATCATCTAGTGTTCCTTCTTCACAGCTTTCCAGGTGATCAAGTCCTATAATTTTCATTGATGAACAAGGAATGACCCAGCTTCCTACTGTTCATAGACAGGAAAGCAAGTACACAAGCAAAGCCCTTTTATCGGTCCTTTACTTATTTCTGGTTTTGTTACTCCAAATCCCAACCACAATCCTAATTAATCACTATGGTCTCTCAGTTTTACCTACCACTAATTTTACTCTGTCTCCAATTTATTTTTACTAGCACCACATTGATGAAATCCATCATAACTAGTCCTCTACTTCATTATAATGGATTTCTAAGACTTTGGACTTCCCTGCATTCTCCATATTTCTTCCGTCATCCTTATAGTAGCTTGGGGGATGTTCCAGCTTGAGTCTTGGAAGAAGATCCTGGAAAGGTGGAATGAAGCTAATTATGAACGATTAGAGTCGGCATCTCCCAAGGTGTCTGGCACATGCAAAGATCTTAAATGTCTGTTTGTTGTTTAACTCAAAAAAAAAAAAGGCATTTGGAAACCATAGGACCCTGTAAATCCATTGCAGTAAAACATACTTTAGTGAACAGCTAGAGACATTCACTCTAGTAAGGTAGTTCCTTGTTCTTTCCTAGATTAAACCTGAAGCCATCATCTTATTTACATATTCTTACCCTAGAAACTTCTAAATGTCAGAGTTAAATGTGAAAATGTCGTTATAAATTCATCGAAATTTTTAGTCCTAAAAAATTGGATGAGTATTAAAAATTAGAGAGAAGTGCTGAAATACTTAGAAACTAGTAATCTAAGAGAAATTGTATTGAAAATTCATCATTTTGAGTTGCTATTGATAAGGGGAAACACCTGTAAATTATGGTTGCTGCTGTAACATTCAGATGATTGATTAATATGGATCATGAATCCTGAAATATTTTGTAAGGCTCTCTGGGGTACCTTTACATTTGTGTTGAATCTGTTT
Source organism: Rhabdomys pumilio (assembly GCA_030674055.1). Lineage (NCBI taxonomy): Eukaryota > Metazoa > Chordata > Mammalia > Rodentia > Muridae > Rhabdomys > Rhabdomys pumilio. The sequence goes on along the minus strand of JANHMN010000003.1, from coordinate 67,000,369 downwards.
CTTACACTAGATAATTCATTCACCGTGTTTACTATAATTTTGTGGAAAATCTAGTGCTCATAGGTGAATTGTTACTTTTAAGAAAACATTGATTGTATCAAACCTTGACTGAACTTCATAAAAGTCGCAGACATCTTCAATGTTCTTTCCTACTTCTGAAATAAAAATTATCATATTTAAATAACTCATATAATCATCGTGGACATATGCTCTGTGTTGATTGATCTAGGGAGACAATGTCCATGGTGAGGAGAACACAGACCTCAGAGATACCAGCAAAAAAGTAAAAACTCACCATATGGTTAATATGGGAGCTGAAAAACATTCCATTTTCTCAAGAGCCATAACATTTTTAAAAAATCATTTTACGTCTAGTCATGAAAGACCATTGACTGAAGAGTGTGCAGACAGGGCCTGGAGAATGGCCTTGATCAGGGAATGTTGCACAATCATGAGGTCCTGAACTCAAAACCCGGTACCCATGGGAGAGGAGCAAGAAGTGATGGAGTGCACTTTGTAATCCTAGCACTGGGGATATAGAACAAGAGCATCCCTTAGTGCACTGACCAGAACACAGTGGGCCAGCAGCTGGCTTTGGAAACTTCTTACATATTTTATTGGCCAAAGAAAGGCATGAGGGCTGTATGTGTGTCATCTATGTGAAAAATGAGCATATACTTGGACAGAAGGCTAAGACATCAAACAATTGTTTAAAAATTAATAAAATCAATATAACCCACAAGCTTCCCAGATACCTGAGAGGCATCTTTTGATCTACAAAGACATTTGGCATTAATTACTATAATCAGAAAGTACTGGAATCTTACTGTCTTTTTTTTCCCTGACAGAAGCAGTAATGTCATTTACTTTCTCATTTCATGGGTGAGTTGGCAGGACAGATCTCTTCTATGATATGTCTTGTGGGACCTCATTTTTTTACATCAAGCACTGTCCTGCTAGAGTCTAGGAAAGTAGAAACACCAGGGTTATTACATATCCTGCTGAGATGTGCACTTTCCACTGGAACCAAGATAGGAAGAAAAAACTATAAACACTCTCACATCAGGCACCTCTGAAACCCCTAGGCATCTGAGCCTTGTGGTATTCAGGGAGGAGTTTTCCCTCAAGTGAAGGGCCAATAAGCTTCAGAGGTATAGCGTTAAGTTGCTGGTTTTAGATTTTTAGATTTGTCTAGGTAGGCTATGAGAGGTGAGTTTGCTGTCTGAAGGAATTTCCTAATGGGCACAGTAAGCTGGCTGAAATGTAATGTAGTCAAGAATCTATAGCAGATGCTGCTTCTAACTGAGATGATTCAGTCCAGCCATCCTGGGAATCTCAATGGTGGAACAGTGCCCCTGTGCAGCTTATAACAGTCTCTGGTATTAGCTACCTCTCTTGGTACTGTAGCAAAACAGGCGATAGAAGCAACTTAAGGGAGGAAGTCCTTATTTTGGCTTATGAAATAAGCCAAATGATTTTAGATGATTCTGTTCATCACCTTGAAGGAAGCATGGTGGAGCAACTTAGCTTTGGGCAATGTGACGTCTCATACTTCGGTGGATTAGGAATCAGAAAATGGGAGCAGACTCAATGCTAGGCTATAACATTCAATAGCCTTAATTTAGTCTCTGTTCTATTGATGTGAAGAAACACTGTGGAAATGACAGCTATCATACAAAAGCATTTAACTGGGAATTCTGTATAGTTTTAGAGGTTTAGTCCATTACTGTCATGGCAGGAAGCATGACAGCACATAGGCAGACTTGGTGCTGGAGAAGTACCTGAGAGTTCTACACCCTGATTTGCAGAGAGCAGGAAGAGAGACATACTGGGCCTGGCTTAGGTTCTTCCATCCTCAGTGACACACTTCTTCCAACAAGGCCATACCTTCTCCAACAAGGTCACAACTTCTAATTCTTTCAAATAGTGCCATTCCTTGATGACCAAGTACTCAAATCAATGGGAGTGGGGTGGGGGGTGCTTATGAGGACCATTCTTGTTCAAACCACATTACACTCCCTGCCCCTCTCCCCAGGCTTTTAGACACATCATAATGCAAAATTGAATTCAGTCCACATTCAAAAGTCCTCATAGTCTATAACAGTCTCGATGCTGTTTAAAACCCTAATAAAATCAATATCAAAAGATAGATTACATACTTCTAACATATAATAGCATAGGAAATAAATTACCTTTCCAAAAGAGAGAAGAGGAAACATAGTAAGGAAACATTGGAAAAGTAAGTCCAAAAACCAACTGGGCAAACTTCAAACTCTGAATTTCCATGTTTAATGTCTAACCACTTTTCAGATCTCCAACTCCTTTCAGCTTTGTTAATTTCAATACACTTCTTTTTCTCTTGTGCTGGTTACACATCTTGTTAACAGCTTTCTTCAGCAGGTATTCCATTCTGCTGGATTCTTTGACACCTTGGGATCTCCAAAGAAATCCTTCAGAATTTTACACAATGTCCTCTCTGGGTCACCATGCAGAAGCAGTGTTTTTTCTAAAACTTTGTGGTTTTCCTTAACTGTGCAGGGAGATCTCACAACCCCTTTTTTGTATCCTGGACTCTAAAGCAAGAACCACATGACCAAAGCTGTCAAGTTCTACTGCTTAATGGGACTTGATGGAACTTGGCTTCCTTGTTCAAATGCATTTTTATCAGTTTTCTGTTTTTAGTGGTTTCATTCATTGCTGAATATTTTCTTTCATTCCTTTTCATGAGTTGGAAGCTTAGCTTGGTGAGGTCTTGCCCTGAAGTCATTGTTCCCTTTATTCTTTCTACCGTCAGGCTTTCTTTTAAATTTTTTATTTCCTTGGGCACTGGGCTGGGTGCTATTGCACTTTCTTGTGTTCCTTTTCTCCTCAAAGTATATATTTTATAATTTTTCTTGCTTAGCCTGCTCCTTCTCATTATAGATCCACATAAAATTGATTACAGTTAACCAAGCAACACAATCAACACTAGGTCTGGAAATCTCCTCTGCCAATACCAAGCCTCAGGCAGAGTTTTCAGACAAGGACATAAAGCAGCCATGCTCTTCACTAAAACATCATAAGAAAACTTTCTAGGCCAGTTGTGGGGAACCAACAGAAGGTTTACTAATATTCTTCTCTTCTGAAATCTCTTGGGTCAGGCTGTCATAATCTAAATTGTTCTCGGCAATATACCACTGTCTCCCATACTCCTAGCATGGTCCGTTAAGCTCCACTTAAAGTGTTCAACTGCCTTGTTAATCCTGTAGCTTAAATTTATCTCAACCTCATTCTCACTATGGGTTCTTAAACGCTTTAACCTCCCTTCTAGCCTACCACCCACCAAAAGTAGTGGGGAAAAGAGATTATTAGCATACGTGGAAAGGGGACCTGTTTAGAAATTATTCTTTGGATCAAATCCATCTGTACTGTCAGGAAATCAGCAGTTCAGTTCACAGGTCAGCAATGGCAGCTTGATCCACTCGCAGACACTTCACAGATACACCAGCAGTCCAGTTCGGTAGTGTTGGGCTAGCAAACATGAATCAGCAGTGGTAGCACGACCTAGTAGAGACAGCCAGGCCTCAGGCAAATTGTCACTAGTCTGCAGGAGGAACCATGCTCACCAGAGATAGAAGTTTTTTTCCATACCTCTTTCAGAGAAGCAAAGACCAGTGAGACCAAGAAGCATTGCAAAGCTAGCTGTGCAAGCAAGCCAAGTCTCTCTTACTTCCTCCTACTTAGACTCCTTCCAAATATCATGTGTCCTCCATGGGTCTTGCCTCATGTCTAACTTCAGCAAGTGAGTCTATCTTAGCAAAACTCCATGTGAGCCTGTATCAGCTGACATCACTCTGCCAATTGGCCCAGTCTGAGGAAGTGTCAAGAAGCTGCAAAAACTTCTTGAGAAGTTTCTGTCTATGGAGTCATGACAAATGGAGGCCAACAGTGCACGTAAGGCAAGCCAAAACTGGGTAGGTAACTACTTTATATGCCGTATTATTTGTTTTATTTCTGAGATGTGCTAGATTCTAAATGTCTATGAAGTTAATAACAATTTATTGTTACCTGCTCTGACAATGGTAGAGAGTATCTTTTGACTACTATGAAAAATGGAACTGATATTAAAACTTCCATTCTATGGGATCAGAATATCTAAGGCTCTCTTATATATTAGAATGTGTGACTCTCTTCTCTCAGACACTGGGAAGACAGATGAGTGCCCAGAAAGCACAGAACACAAATAGAAAGGCCTCAGTCACAGCAACAAGGACTACAGTCTACTCTATTTTTTTCACATTGTAATAAATATTTTAGTTACCATATCCCCTTTTCTTACGTTTCTATGAATGTTTTCTATTGGTAATATTTATGACAGTTTAAGTTGGCATTGTTCCAATGTTTCAAAATATCAACAGAGGGAATATTTAGTCCTGAGAGTTCAGACTTTTAAAATTTATGAGATATTTGTAGTACCTGCCTCTAAAAATGGAATCTATTTTTAAAGATAATGTATGCATAGAAAAACATGTATAAAAGTTAATGAAATTTTACAGACTAAACACAACTGCATAACCAGGTTGTCAATAACATTATTCTCAGGCATTTTTCAGTTTCCTGTGAGTTCAAAAGGAGAGGAGTTTATTTATGGTTTAAAAAAGATTACTTGGACCTTACTAGACAGGGGTTTTTCTTAAAATGACTACATAAATAACACCCTTGTTAGGTCATGGGTATTCATGGCTTTTACCTGCCCTGGATCCACTCTTCCTTCTTACGAAAACTATGAAATTAGAAGTGGAAATTTCTTTCTCCATTGAACAATTAATGATTAACGATCTTCTGTTGCCCCACAATAAGGAAAGACATCCTTCCCGAGCTGCCACAGATGGCTGCGCCTCCTGAACATCTCACTTTGCTGAGATTCTACGGACAAAGCAAAATGATTGACAGTCACATCTCCTAGCAACACCATACTCTGACGATCTGGGTAATGTAGGGACTGCTGTAGTTTCCCCATGCAAGCTCTCCTACCCTACCCCAGTTTTCTCTTGCATTTTTGAGCTGCTAGTCTTTCCAATGAGTTACACTTTGGTTCTGATTATAGCCAGAATTTGTTTTCTCTTGCTTGCAACAAAACTAAGTGATATTTAGCATGAGCTATCATTCTCTCAGAAGAATAGGCACGATTGTGCTTTTAAACTTGTCCATTATTGATCATCTAAATTACTTGTTTTCTCTCCCTCACTTCACTCCCTCCTTCCTTCTTTTCTCTCCTTTGTAATTCTATTAAGAATTTTGAAACACATACACTTCAATATATCACTGATAGTTTACTGACATGCTCCTAGGTGGACTCCATAGCATGGCAGTCGTTGGCTGTGATTCAGGAAACATAGATATGCATGAGATTGTTTGGAGTGACAATGGATGTTACTTATTTCTGTGAGCCTCACACAGTTTGAAGGACTGGGAGGAGCAATGGATGGTGCTGTCCTCCATCTCAGCCAACTTTGTCTGCTTGGCCTATTTAGTTTCTCTGCAGGACAGACGAGAACCAGGTTCTTTTGCCAGCAGCTGGAGCAGGAGACTTTACTCTGAGATAGCCCTGTGTTTCTGAGAGTTATATGAGAACTTTGAAGGAGTTGAGGGATTAGAGAGGATTTCTTGAGAACAGGAAGCTGGAAATGACCACAAACAGGATAGCGTTCTTTATTTATTTTTACATCATCTCTCTGATTACATTAAAGTATATCACTTTCATAATTTTAGAGACATTTAATATAATAAAGTATATACAAAAATGTTAACAGATACATTATTAGAGAGATTAACAGTAAAAAAAATTGGCATCATTTTCATGAATAAAGTGTGTCAGGTTGTTAGCAATTGTTGTCTCTTCATGATGATTTTATTAGTTATTCATAATTTTATGTATTTGTTTTAATATAAACTTTTATTTTTATATCCATAAAAATTAATAAAATTACCTTAGACCTAGAAAGAAGGATGTCTCATTGAGAAGAGAGACATATGAAACAGACTCACATCTGAATCTTAAGGTGCTCAGAGAGACTGGGACCAGGGCTTCTCAGCTACAGAAAAATGCTTCTTCAAACAAAGGACCTCCCATGGCTTCTTTTAAACAATTCCTCTCATACTGAATTCTGCTTGGTGCTAAAACATGTTAACTTGTTCCTTGCTCTTTTTCATGAAGATCATTAAAGGTAACCATCATTTTTTCTTTTCTCATTCAAATTTTGACCCTAATGATTTTTGTTGTTGTTTTGCTTTTGTCTCCTTCTTCTTCTTCTTCTTCTTCTTCTTCTTCTTCTTCTTCTTCTTCTTCTTCTTCTTCTTCTTCTTCTTCTTCTTCTTCTTCTTCTTCTTCTTCTTCTTCTTCAAAAGCAGGCCACCAACTCTCATTTCCCTAAACTTTGGGTTTCTGATAGGCTGGTCACGGGTATGGGATGGTGAAAACTGGTGAATTTAATCTGATTTAGGCATGGTATAAAAGAAGGACAAGATGTTGGAGATGAGAAAAAGGAGAGAATTTTCTGGCTGATACCTGCCCTGAGAGAGATGGTTTTAATGAGATGGTTGCAGTGCTCTCTGTACAGAGATGCTTGTGTCTATCTCTGTAGATGCCTGAGACACCTACAATAAAGACTTGTATTATTTTTCCAAGGTGTTCTTACATTGGATTCATTTATTTTGAATGCTGAGTTTTTAGTCTGACATGTGTTTAGACAGGATTATTGGGATAATATTCCAGAACATTCTAGCTAGGATTGGGAGCTAAGACACATCAGTCAATAGCTGCCTTTCTAGACTGGGGCAAGAGGAATTCACATTGACCATGACTGCCAGGTCAATTGAGCTTGCTGTGAACAAGCTCAATGAATCAAATAAGTCATCTGCCCACTTACTTTCTACTCAGAGTAACAGGCAAAGTGTGACAGAAACTGAAATGTTAAATTTATGGTTGTGGAGACCAGGCACCCAAGGGACTGGATGTCTCAGTTGAGCTAAAGGTCCCATGAATGACAAAAAGTTGGCAACCATAATCAATATTTTCTTTCTAATGAGAAGACTTTTGTTTTCTTTCCTGTCAAGATGATTTCTTCTTGGAAAAAAAGAATTCCTAGTGACAGATTACACTTCTGAGTGTGAAGTGCCTCAGGCAAAGGGCACAGTTCCATAAACTGATATATTAGATATGAAAGAGGTGCAGGCAAGAGGCAGGATAAATGAGACAGTCATGCTATCTTGGGGTGTCTATAGACCCGGGGCTGGATCCAGAGCCAGAGCTGCAGCTGGAGGGAGACTAGAGTCATCACTGTCACACTGCAAAGAAGGAGCGGGTCCTCTGTCTGAGGAGCTTCTTCACTGATCCTTTAGGGACCAGAAGGATGACTGATATATACTCATCTGTGTTCCTGAAAGACACTAACCACCCAAATCTTCTCAAAAATAGATTCTGACATTCAAGGCTTATGTTCTGTGAGATTTCTAGTTTGGATCAAGCCAAACAATAAACAGGTTAATTACTCTGAGTTCCGAAGGTAGAAGATGCTCCAGGGCCGCTGAGTGTTAATGCCTTTATTTGTACACAGTGGACGCACAAGGAACAACACATATTGAATGTGTTCTGAGTTTGAATGTGGAACATATGAGATGCTTCCCAAGGTTTTCTTGTGCCCTTTGTATTTTGTTTGTTTCTGATCTGCGTGTGCTAAGAACACTTAACAGGGCATCTCCCCATTTAACAAAGGCTGTGACTGTTGTTATTGTATACATACAGTGTGCTTAGAGTACCACAGATACCACATGGTGAGTATATAGTGAGCATTTTATTATTATTATTATTACATAATTATTAATATTATTACCATATTAATTATTACTATACAGGTAAACAAACTCAGAGAAGTTAAATCATCATTTTTAAAGATATTGCACGATTACAATTTTAAAAATCTGCGGTAAAGTGAAAATGCATAAAATAGTGAAATGAGCTCTTAATATGATATGTATGAATAATAGAGTACATTTCTTCATTGGATTAAAGTAACTTTTACAGTACTCATTTCAGGAGATATTTGCAAGATTTTTTTCCATAAATGTCACTTAGAATTTTTATTCCATGCCTGCAGTATCCCTACATTCAGCCCAAACCATCTATATTATATAAAATTGCTTCCCATGTGAGAGGAAATGCATTTTAGTTTGACTCACCTTAAGCACAGCTGTGATGCTTCGCCGTCTAGAACCCTTGCCATATTTGGGTGTGATGAACTGCTAACTCTGGCCTCAGCCATGCCCAGCCAAAACTGCTGGACTTGGCCAATGTTGGGCCTGGGGGTTGGGCTTCGGTTCTGAGAACCCACTGGCTGGTGATGTTGGGCAATCTTGGAGTTGTAGCAGCAGAAAAATTGGAATCTATGTCCAAGCTCAACTCCTTGATTAGCTTCTATTTAAATAGAAATTTACTGAGTTTTTCAGCTGTCTTGGCAACATCCGATTCCAGCCTGGAGAGGAAGTATGTGAGTCAGAGGTGGGAAGAGGCAGCTGGCTTGGTGCTGTTCCAGTCATCCTTCTCCTCCAAGGATTTTGTCTCCTGGAGCTTTGTGCTGCATTTACAAATAGCCTTAGGGGACCCTGAGCATTGTGTAGTCATACTCCATCAAAGCCATCCTGGAGGCCATTCCTGACTGTGTTTCAATGCATAATAGCCATCAGTACCAGTCCTGTCCTCTTGAGATAAATGAGTGATCCTTAGGAAACCATCCCAATGGAATGGAACAAAATGTGACATTGAGAAACAAAAAGAAGAATGTGCCTCTTCATGGAGCCCAAGTCTATGCCTCCTGCAGATAATCTCATAAAACCATTTAGACAAACAGGGCACATTTACTCCCATGCACCACTTAAAATGAAGCCACAGTTAATCTGAATGCCCATCATGCTTCACAATCTAAAAGGACCTTTATGTTCTACCACCTTCTTCACCTCCTTCCTTCCTTTTATACTCTTTCCCCATATTTTCATGACATTGTGGTAGTTAGAAGCATGTTTCTGAGGTGTAGATTCAGTTACTAAGCTTCTCTCCTCTACAGAGAGAAGATATATTATATATATCACATATATATGATGAATAATATATAACATATTATGTATATTAGATATAATTATACATAATATTATATTGTCTGTCATATATTATTTTACTCTGTTATAAATTATTATATCATAATTATAATTATGTAATAATTATAATTATTATGTATGACTATATGTATGTATATGCATATATATATGAAATGACTATACTATATATTATACAGTAATACATATTATATGTTATATATAATATGATATAACATTTTAATGGTGATGTATAATAATATATGTTATATTATATATATTATTTCTTCCTTTATAATGAAACAGCATTTGTTTTAGAGGGTAGAATGAGTGGGGGCATAAACTGCTTATCTTAAACTTTTCTCTTTTTTCCTTGTTGCTGAGTTCTGGCAAACAGGATGGAAAACATAATCATTTTGGTGATGTGTTTCAGAAAGATTGTGAAAGAAAGCTCTCAGATGGCAGTTCTCCATCATAAGATACAAACTGAGGATGCCAAGGATGGCTGAGTGGGTAGGTAGAAGAAGGCTGTGTCTCTATAATAACAAAGATATCTCAAAGAAAGCAATCCAGAGTCTTACACATCCAGACTCTGCCTTAAGACTTAGCGTTACTGGTTGGGAATCCTTAAGTGTGATAATAGAGCTGAGAAGTTTCACTGGGAAAACCATGGTGTCGGGTATACGTGAACACATTACAGGCTGCTCTGTTAGGGCAGAATGTAAACTCAGTTTTATCCCATGTGAACACTGTGATACAGAGCAATCTCTGAACTCAGCACCTTCTACTGTATGAGAATACAGAATCAGCATGAGGCTTAAGTAAGTACAAGGGCTGAAAGCGCATTGCTTGTGCTGGATGTCTTGTGTTTTCTTGCTTTGATTGCATACATTTTTTCTTCTTCTCAGACAAGAACCTGTCTTGAATACAAATAGTGTAATCCAGGTGTAAAATTTTCAGAGAGAGAAATTGTTCTTGTTAAATGCCTCATGCTGGCTTTTTGTTTGTTTGTTGTTTGTTTGTTTTTTACAGCACTGCACCTAAATGTCCATGCATTTTAAATGTTATATAGATCATCCAGATTGGGATGTGTCAAAGTATAGCTTGAAATATATATATATCCCTCTATGTATGAACCACACCAAATCTTGCTAAAATATACCAAGATGTATAATGCTAGGTGTATCTAAGACCCTTTTGTGTCTAGGAATCAAAAATGTGCATTTTCATGAAATTGCTATAAACATCACAAATTTTGACAAAAATATATTTTATTGTATTTTTGTGCATATGTATTTGTATTTATGCATTGTGTACATATTAGTGTGTGTGTGTGTGTGTGTGTAGGAACCCACAGAGGCCAGAATTAGAGGCCATATCCATTGGAGTTGGAGTTCTGTGAATCTCTGGGAATGCACCTGATGTAGATACTAAGATTCCCATCCACCACTGAGCCATCTTTTCAGTTTCTGAAGGTTACAGTTTAAAACCACCAGTTTTATAATACAGCACTTTAACAACCACTTTAAGTCAATAATTTTGTGTGACATTATCTGAAAGATAACACACTCATCACTAGAGTATTACGGTTGTTCCACCAGCAGGGAATTTAATTCATGTTATGCCATCATAACTAGAACTCATTTCTGATGAAATCAACGTCACATCATAGAGCAGTGTAGTTAGATGCCTAGGTTCATCTGGATGCCAGTGTCAGCGCCACCCTTAACAGCTTTGAGAAAGCTAGCTAGGCAGGCCTGAGATGACAGAAACAAAGAAAACATAGATGTCAAGTTCTGAGCTCTACAGAGCCAGGTCATTTCCCCATTGTGTCATAGTTACCTTATATGCCTTGCGCAACGACCTTCAGATATATGAACACCTTTGTAGGGGTCTAATGTAAGCATGGGCTTTGTCTCAGGAACCCAGGACTCATCATTTCTAGCTTTTCGTTACCCAAGCATCTGTGGGATAGCTTTGTGCAGTCACTATTCCCATCACTTTGTAGGGAACGTCCCTCACTCTGAAAAGCAGATGGAACGGTTATCAACAGATCTACTGTGTGATCACTCCCTGTCAGCAAATATTCTCTGAGAGTAGAGTGGGAGCACGCATCTGTCTACAGATGAAGAGTCAGGAAACTTCCTTGATTTGCCCGGATTCTCACGATGGCACATTAGTAGCAGAGTTGGGACTTAAATTTTAGATTTTCCATTTCAAATCATTGACAGAACTTCTTTCCAGATTCCAGAGATAAAAAGATGGTTATGCCCGTTTGCCTGCTTATGCATCCAAGAGCACTGCATGCAATGCATAAGATGTGTTCATTTAATAAATATTTGTGGGGAGCTCATGTATGGAGTCTAGACAACATGTCAAAAGTACAGGGAAGGAAAGACAGAGCCTCCCTCCATTTTAGAACCTCCTGAAGTGTAAAGGGTGAAGATTTGGAAGCAACTATCAGACCTGTGTTGGGTGAGAACTATGATCGAGTAAATGATGCCTCTAAGCAGCCTCATCCTCTTGGTTTCCCTTATCCAGGCAGTGCTGATGCTCAACTGAGCATTAAACAGAGGAAAGGGTAGAAATAGCATGTGCGAAGAGGTGCACAAGTAGAACTGTGAGTAATTTAAAATAGAAACTGTCACAGATGTGATAGAATGAGCTATATAGTGGCTAAGGGTGCATTCAGGTCCCTAAAGATCTAAGGACAGTGGGTGTTTCTGAATGGTCTAAACCAGTGACTTTCAACCCTGTGGATTGTGACAGCCCTTTTGTGGTGGTTGCATATCAGGTATCATACATATAAGATATTTACATTATAATTCATAACAGTCACAAAAGTACAGTTATGAAATAGCAATAAAGTAGTTTTGTGGTTGGAAGCTGGTCATTTCAACATGAAGAATTGCATTAAAGGATAGCAGCATTAGAAGGTTGAGAACTACTGGTCTAGACTTTGGTCCAGTGAAGAAATATTAGCTTTGAGGGATGAGGTAGGAGTTGAACTTAAGAAGAGTTATCACAGATAAAGAAGGAAGCTGAAAGTGAGGTGGGGGCTCAATACGCCGAGATGATAATTCCATAATCCACATGAGACATGGCAGCAGCCCGAATTACTGCCTGTTAATTCATGCACACATAGATTTTTTTCCCCTCAGGTTGTAATAATTAGCTCCTCAGAGGGAAAGGGAGTATCAAGAATATCCTGGAAGAAATGAAGTAAGGGAAAACTCTCTCTGGAAAGAAGAAATGATGGTAGAAAATATTTTTGTCTCCATAACTTTCAGATGCCATAACCATTATGAGCTCTGGGGAGCACTAGATAGCTTGGATCTTAGGGGATATGCAGTAATAAATACATGGGTTAGCTTTCAGCAGTTCCATATACACTCCAAGCATGCCTTTTTGAAGTCTGTAATTACAGTATCGAGAGCCCAGTGGTCTGCTCCTTCATTCCCTTTCTGGGTGAAGTTTCCATCAACTCCCAGGCTTCTGTACTTGATCACAGGCTAACTTATACACTCAGAACTTTACCTGAACCTCCTTAACATGTAACCAAATAATATAATGCTGGCGAACACTTCAGGCATCTCAGTACTATGCAATTTAATCCACTTTACCCCAGAGAAGACTCTCAAAACTACCTATCTCATCTGCATGAAGGATTTGGGACTCAGAGATGGTGCCATTTGCCCAAACAGTAATAGCTGGGCTTGTGGTAGGCTGACCTGACCCTAGCACATAGGTTTTTGTTGATATTTAAGGATTGTGGGCAAGCTGGTGTTGGCCCTAAAGTTACTTAACTTTATGACAAGTAGAATTCAATCAAAAGAAGCTGTACAATGGGTATGGGGTCATGCTCCATGACTCAGTTGTTAAGGGCACTTACTAGTCTTGCAGAAGATGTAAGTTTAAATCCAAAAACCCACATGGAGGTTCACAACCATCTGTAACTCTAGTTTTCGGGGATCTGGTACCCTTTTCTGACCTCACTGGGCACCAGGCATGGCACTGGTGCACATAAATACCTGCAGAAAAAATAGTCATATGCAAAACATCAATCTAAAAATTACAAAGATGCCATGTGAGTTATTTGAAAAATTGTGCTTAGGAGAATTGAAACCATGTGCAATCCAGGAATAGATATCAAATATGATTACAGTGGATTTTGAACTAAATCTCACACCTGTTTCACTCACAACCTGATTAAGAAGAGGTATGTCTTTAATTACCAAATAAGCATAACACAAAGTACTGAGTTTTTAAGCACTCTAGCAGCAGGCGTGCAGATGGTTCAAGCACAGGCAACTTGCTTTAACTTGGGATTGTTATAGGATTCAAGAAACAGTGTTTAAAGTTCAATAAACACTGAAACCCAAGTGTCAAGGTTTGCTAAGCTCTTGGCCTCGATTTCCTCACCCATAAACTGGCACAATTATACAGTGGGATGATCCTGAGTAATTATGCGATGGACTGACTGAAAACATTTGGTTAATGTCAACACCCATAAACTACAGATAAATATGAAGTGATATGCGTTACAGGTAGAACATTTGTTATGTGAAATGTTTGGGGCAGGAAGTGTGTTGTTTTCCAGCATTTGTGATAAGCTGTGCTTGACCGTCCATCCTCTGTCAGAAAATCCCAAATCCTAATACTCTTGTGAGCATCATGATGGCTCAAAGTTCAGAATCAGAAACATGTCATGTGATCGAGTTAGGGATACCCAACATTGCCAAAGTCTTTTTCTTTTTTTTTAAAGAAATTGTATGTATGTGTCTATTATGTATACGTGTGCATTTGTGTGTTTGAGTATTTCACATATACAACTTTAGTTATACACAAATACACAAATACATGCACACACCCCCACACACAGATCCTATGTCTCAGTCCTAATATTCTACCTTGCTTTCCACTGTGTTTGTGTTTCAGTGCTGTGTCTGACTCACGAGGGTGAGAAACATTTGGGGGATGTCCTCCTCTCCATATCCATCTCTCCATAGGCTCTCTGGGATGATAGACATGTTCTACCACACCTGGCTTTACATAGTTTCGGGTGACTCAAATGCAGGTCATTATGCCTACAGAGCTAGCACTTTATTTGCTGGTCCATCTCTCTCTTCAGGCCTAGATTTTCATATTCTTGATTCCACAGTAGAAACATTAGCTCATCTGTACCATGGACTTACATTATTGATTCAACAGATTTTCCACAGTTGTCTGGAATACTTGTGTCTTTGAAAAAAAAATCATTCAGAATGAGCAATCTCTCATCTTCAGTGCTTTTTTTTCTTTCCTGTTCTACCGCTTTACTTTCTGATGGGCATTTTCCTGCTCAATTCATTTGGACACTGTAATCTCTCTTTATTACCTCACTTTGCTCAATGGACTGTAGTAATTTTATTTGCATTTCCACTAAAGACTGTGATCGTGAAAAATAAGATGAGTGTTGTAATGTAATATGGCAAAAACTGTACAGGATGGCTTTAATCTTCCTCAGCCTTAATTTCCTCATAGATTAAATGAGATCTGTCTTCTGTGTCTCACCATTATTTTGAGGATCAAAAGAAACAGCAGTAGTAAAGTGCATGATAAAATTTAAGGTTCTTTAAAATGTAAAAAAGAGATGGCTTTATTTCATTGTCCTTGTGCAGAAATGAGGAAACTGGAAATGGAAATGACCAGATACCAGCCATAAGTGCTGGCTCCTGCTGAAGGGGACTACTGATGAGTACAGTTTGTCATTTGAAAGTGACTTTTTAAAAGGGCAACAGAAATATTTTTTCTTTCTTTTTAATATTTTTAGGTTTGTTATATGTCTATGTCTGTATACCACAGGTGTATCTGTTGCCTGAGGAAATGGTAAGTTTCCATGTAGGTGCTGGGAATTGAACCTGGGTCCTTTGCAAAAACAGCACGTGCTCTTAACTGCTGAGACAACTTTTTAACACTGGGCTGAAAATACATCTGTGCAGCATAAAGGACAAAAGACCCACATGAGTCTGATATGGTTAGGATTGTGGATTTTTAATTTTAAGATCTATAAAAGTAGAGAGAGTTGTTAAGATTAATTTGTGATCTGTAAGAGCAAGCATTGTCAGAAGCAAAAAAGAAAAAAAATACATATTTTATGGAAGACAGAGACATGTCTGAAAATTTAAAAGAGACCAAACACCCCTGGCACCTACAAAAATCTTTCTTCTGATGCATGTGACTCTCCATCTCCATCTGAGTGCTTTGCACAGTATGACCTTTAAAAATCTACACATACTGGGACTGGAGAAATGGCTTAGTGGTTATGAATGCTTATTGTTATTGCAGAGGACCCTAGTCAGTCCTTCTCATCTACAGGCAGCACACAACGTCCTGTTACTCCAGTAATTGGTGACCCAGTGCCTTCTTCTGATCTCAAAGGGCACCTAGACACAGGTGTACATACCATCCACCTCTATACACAAAATATATGTGTATAGTAAATAAAGTAAGTTGGGAATCTTCTTTAAAGTCATACATACAATTATTATAAATTTTACTGATACAAAATATGTGTGAACCTGTTATTACTAATTACTTTCCTCAATAGTCAATTTATGGGGTTAGCTTGGATGCCCATCCACAGAGGACTGGATGAAGAAAGTGTGACACAATTACCTTTTGTAGACATTTTAGTCAGCTGTTTCGCAGAACAATAGTATGCTATTTGTAGAAAAAAGGGTGAAGCTGAAGATCACCATGCTCAACAAACATACCAGAGTCAGAAAGATAAATATCATGTATTTTCTCTCAAGTGTGGACTCTGGATCTGAAAATATAGTAATAATACATGAAAGTATAAAAGAGATTGTGTGGAAAGAGAAAGGAGACAGCGGAGGCAAGAGGGTGGGCAGGAAAAAGAAAGAAGGTTGAATAGGGCTGAATCACATGAAAAAAAAAGATGTAAAAAATATTTTAATAAAACACACTATTTTATACAATACATATACACTAACAATAACTTAAAGTTAACTAAAGTTAAAGATGTATAGTCTGAGATTTATAAATAATTACACACAATTCTTTGTATTGTAAGCAGACAACTTATGGTTACGACTGACAACAACTGTAGTTGTGAAGTGATGATTGGTAGCCATTCCGTTTATGTTCACAAGTGGAGTGACAGAGACAGATGTGAGGATGTCGCTCACTTATCAGCAGCTGATGTTTCATGGAATCTAGTAAGAAAAAATAACTTCTGACAGGGAAATAAGAGCTTTGTACTTTTTGTGCCATTGGCAGTCCCATGACCCTGAGGACATTGCTTATGTTTAATATGCTCCCTTGGCATTTCTTTCATGAATATCTTATGCTTGGATTGCAAAAGCACAGATG
The DNA here is from genome assembly GCA_030674055.1 of Rhabdomys pumilio. Lineage (NCBI taxonomy): Eukaryota > Metazoa > Chordata > Mammalia > Rodentia > Muridae > Rhabdomys > Rhabdomys pumilio. The sequence goes on along the minus strand of JANHMN010000003.1, from coordinate 66,983,869 downwards.
AAGAAACAATCTGCAGCCATTGTGGATTTCTGTGGTGCTTCTCTCAAAGTGACAATGTGACCCTCCAAATGTGAAGGTAGAAAGAGACAGGCAATATCATATCAACCTACAATTGTTACAATCATCACAATCTTATGAGGACATTAACGATTATAGTAAAACAGAGTGGATACATTTTAATCATTGGATTTGTCTTTTTATATATTTAAGTGATGACAAGCTCAGGTTCTTTGTCTTTTAAATAATGACTGTGGTTATCAACTATCATCTTATAAAATATAAGTCATATGTCCTGGTGTAATTAGAATTGACTGCAACATACCATTGAGTGTAAGTTTCTGGCTATGTAATAAAGGATAATCATATGTCACAAGATTTAGAGATGTATACAGGATCTAGATTATCGTTTTGCTGTCTTCTTTTTGATATAGAAACTCATATAAACCAACGTGGTCTTGAATTTGCAACATTAACAATGACTTTGAATTCCAAGTCTCCTGTCTTAGTCTCCCAAGTGCTTAAAATCAATTCGGTAAATTGTCTTCACTACTCTTATGCTTGAAATCAGATGTACCCTCCTCACCTGACTCATATTTTTAATGTCCTTTCCCCTGACCATCTTGATCTTACTGTTTTGATAGAGTGTAAAACCTTTGTGAGGTGGATGCTAGCTGGCAGAAGTAGGTCACTGGGGCGGTCTTTGTAAGTTAAATCCACCCCTAAACCTTTCCTCTATTATTCTTTGTCTACAATGGTGTAAACAGACTCCCTATCCTCCCAGCTCCAGGAGCTGCTTTGCCACACCTTCCCCACCCCAATGAACTGAACCATTTGAAACCCTGAGCAAAACAAATCTTTCTTCTTTAAGTTGTTAAGGCATCATTGTCACAACGATGTAAAAGTTGCACATCTTTAGATTAATTGAACTCTGTGAATTTCCCTCCCAACTTTGTAAAATTTTGCTGTGTTTGAATAACACTAGTGTGTGTGTGTGTGTGTGTGTGTGTGTGTGTGTGTGTGTGTGTATGTGTGTGTGTGTTTTAGAGGGAAAGGGGAGAGGGAAGGAGGGAGAGAGGGGAAGGGAAGGGAGAGAGAGTATGTTTCGAGATGTACATATGTGCATACACTTATGGAAACCAGAAGACAACTTCAGATGTCATCTGCAGTACTGCCTCCACCTTTTGTAGGCAGGGTTCACTGGCCTGGAGCTTACCAATTTGGCAAAACTAGCTGGTCAGTAAGTCTAAGGATTCCCTTTTTCCTGGCTCTTCAGTTTTTGAGTTAAAAGTATGAGCCACCTTACCAGGTATTTTTACATGAGGGATGGTATTCAAACGTAGGTCTTCAAGCTTACAGGGACTATGGTTTGGTTTTGTCAAATTGACACAAACTAGAGGAACCTAGAACAAGGGAAGTTCAGTTGAGAAATTGCCTCTATTAAAATGACTTATGGGTGTGAATGTGAATCTTGATTAATGATTCATGTAGAAGGGTCCAACCTACTGTGGCTAGAGCCATTCCTAAGCATGTGGTGGTGAGCTGCATAGGAATGCAACTCAGAGAAAACAGGACAGTAAGTAGTTTTCCCCATAGTCTCTGCTTCAGTTTCTGCCTCTACGTTTCCACCTTGAGTTCCTGCCCTAACTTCCCTCAGTGATGGAGTATGACCTTGAATGAGTTGTGAGATGAAGCAAATCCTTTCCTCTCCACGTTGGGCTTGGATAGTGTTTTAGCTCAGTAATATAAACCAACCTAATACATAAGGCAAGCACTTCATCAGCCGAGCTTATGTCTGGGCTCCTGCAATACACATTTCTGTAGCCATTAAAAGGAATCCTTTTCAGAGAATTGTCTTAAAAACCACGCTTTTTGTCCTCATTAACTTTATCCCATTTTCCACATTAGCTTCAGCTTACGAATTCTTCTAGACTGCTGTCCTCTTTAGACCTTTTTTCCTCCTTTGTCTGAAGCTTTGGACTTAAAGTTGGCCTCATAAATTTAAATAAGGCCCCCATATGAATGATTGCTTTCAAGTTCAAATCAGCTTATTTTTACTTCTTCCCCCTTTAGAGCGGAGCGCAAGAGTAATGGCTTAATGTCTAATCAATCCACAGGAAACTTGACAGATATTTTCTAATATTGTCTTATGGGAATCCAAACAGCCCATGCTCTTCATGGTGACAATTCAATCCAATCCTCCAAACAAGTGATAAGAGCACAATACCTTGGGGAACCAGCAGCAGGAAGTCAACGGTGTCACTGCCAATAGAAAAGCTAACATGCAGATCCAGCCTGAACAGGGCCATGGGCTGGGCTCATGGGCTTCTCCAGTGGGGATTTTAAGGACAGAGTTTCTTGGTTTATCATCTGTGTCTCCCGACTCCACTCAGCTAAGGAACTAAAAAAAATCATCAGCTCAATCTAGACACTGCTAAGTGGCTAAAACCACTGAGCTACTTGTGTACTGGCAATTCTGGTCTGAGTAATTCTTACTCGAGCGGGCTTTGTCAGTCTTCTTTGTGCAATCGAGCACCTAGACCCATTGCTGCTTGTTAGCCAACAAAGAAGACCAGGGGGAACTGTACTTAGATTAGTCTTATTTACAGTTCCAATTTTGAGTAAAGCTGGCTTAGCACACTGAACCCAACCCCAAGAGACAGAATCTGTCCCTGAATATTCCAGACTTTGTTTGCTGCTGGCACCAGAGAACAAAGCAGAGACAAAACTTTACACACTCAACTGTGCTCCAAAAGAAGTGGAGCAGGAAGCATCGTGCCAAGCCCACTGGGAGTGTGGGGAGATGCATGAGAAAACCACCAGTAACACAGACACACAAAAAGGTGGGGGATGCAAAGGAGGTGAGGACAGAACTATTGATACTGTGCTGAATCTCCTTGACTCAACAGAAGCCACCCAACTTTAAGAGGACATGGAATGTTTTAAACTTGAAAATCAACTCCTGGGGCTATACCCAAGATTAGAGATCTGGAAATAAACATTGAATTTGGCACTGGACGGCTCCTCTGTCCACCAACCCTGAGAACATGTTGTAGCTCACAGCTTTCAGTTACTCTGATTACGCTGCCCGTCCCTTTGGACAGAGCCCCAAGGTGGTGCGGTAGAAAGTGATATGGATCTATGCCCATTTCAGAGGTTAGATTCAGGGTACATGGTGTAGGGCCATGTGGATGGGGTTCAGCAAGCAGACCCTTGGATTTTCCTATAGATACATGAGTAACTAAGCAATGTTGGAGAAAGCCTTCCCATCTCTACTCTGTGTCTTGGAGCTGGCTTTCCTCATCTTTCATCTTGTCTGTGTCCCTTCATTTTGAAATATATTTCTTCTCTGGCATCCTATGCAGGATTCTTGGCTTCATGCATCTCTGATTCTGTTTTTATTGCATTTTTATTGGATGAAGCATCAAAGCTTTGTAGCCCCCAAGTTCCTTGAACTTTCCTTTTTAATGTATTCTTGCTTCTGTGACAGCAGTTTGAAAACATTCCACTTCTGCTGAGTCTACCCTGACCTTCCCTCTCCACCTCCACTTTCAGGTAAGGCAACCATTGCTTGGTAAAATGTTAGCAGTTCCTAAGGTGACCCATAGGAACCACATAGACATGGAAAGAGCAGACCCAAAGATCTGTTCTCATCAAGCAAAGTGACAAGGCTTAGGGGCCTGCTGTCCTCACCCACCAAAAAAAGTGTAGCAGGGTCCAGTGGTTAATATAGATTGTCAGTTTGACAGGATCCAGAATCACTTAGAAGACAAACTTCTGGCATGCCTGTGAGGAGGTTTTTAGATTGTATTTATTGAAGTGGGAAGATATATGAGCCATGCTATTTCATAGGCTGAAGTACCAGACTGAACTTAAGAGAGAGCAAACTGACCACAGGCAGCCATTGCTCCCCGGTTCTTACTGTGGTTGCAGTGTGTGACTAGCCGCCTCATGCTCCTGCTGCCATGACTCCCCAACTATGATGTATTACAGTTGTATGACAAAATAAACTCTTCCTTCACAAGCTGTTTTTGTCAGATATTTTATCAAAACAATGGGGTGATATATTTCAACTTTGTTTCCCATCTGATGCCTTCACTGAGGTAGAATCTGACCCAGAATTCCATTACTTTCTCAGAGATCACAATGGAGCAGATAGGTCTGGAGCCTGAAGAAGCCTGAAGCCTGAAGCCTGAAGCCTGAAGCCTGAAGCCTGAAGCCTGAAGCCTGAAGCCTGAAGCAGCCTGAAGCAGCCTGAAGCAGCCTGAAGCAGCCTGAAGAAGCCCGAAGAAGCCTGAAGAAGCCCGAAGAAGCCTGAAGAAGCCTGAAGCCTGAAGCCTGAAGCCTGACAGCTGACCATGAGCCTCTCGCTTTACCCAGTTGCCTCTAAAGTACCTTTGAAGAACTCTGGGGGCCCCAAAAAACTCAGAGAAAAAGAGACAGACGAAGGTAACTGTAGAAAGCCGCAGTGAGCGGTGACAGCACTCGCCATTACAACATGGCGCTGGCACCTGGCACTGCTGTGGGTAAACAAGTAAATTGCGCATGTGCAAGTGGTGAAAGCGCGCCAAGTCACCGCCCAGCCCGGGGCGTCATACGGGGTTTTGAGCAAGCAGCCAATCAGATATGTCCACGCCATCCTAGGGTGTATATAAGCAGTGCCATTTTGGGTCTCTCTCTCTTCCTCCTTTCATCGCAATAAACGCTTGCTGCAGAAGGATCCTGGTGCCCGCGTGCATTCTTGCCGGCCAGACGATTGCGTGGGGCACAGGTAACAGCTATATTTTCTTAAATTGCAACTTCATCAAATGATGAAGGAGATCCCATTGCAAAAGGGAAGGCTTCAAAACTGCAGACTGTCCCCACCAGGGTCTACACCTCACTGCCTCTAGCCATGTTCCTACCCACACTATCCTCAGCACTGTGGTCAGTTATGAAAACGTGTTCACTTTGAGAAGAAAATGGCCTGAAACAAACAGTCCAACCTTGGGGGCTTTGGGGGGCAATGACCACAACTAGGGCGTTCAGGCCAGTCTTACATAAGCAAGCACAAAGCTGGCCATTGAATTGACCTAACAAGCTGCAACTGGCCTTGGCATTGTTCTCTATGCCCCTCATCTGAAAACTTCTAGCCAATTCTCCATCCTGTGTTGTTTCATTTGGGACATGATGGCCTTCCTTCAGTTCTAAAGTTCAAATACCATCACACTCTAAGACATTGTAAGTGACGCTCCATCTTATAGAGCACTGCACTTTCACATCTTCACCAAGTGACCATCCACCCCATCTTTCAAAGTTCAGATCAGTTTTTTCTCTCCCAATAAACCTTCCCTGACTGTTATAGCTCTGTTGGGCCACTCTTCTCCTTGTTATTGGTCAAATACAGTTCTTGTCTGTGGCTCTAACCCTTTTGTAACTTTATGACTGTGAGTCGCTTGACTGCTTATTTGATGAGTATTTGGCTTCCCTTTTAAAATAAGCACCAAAAAGCATCAATTCTTGAGTCCAAACCAGTCCACCATCACCTTTTGCAAAGAAAGCTTTGGTCAGAACGTAGCCATGTTCATCCCATCTTATTCTTTCCATAGCTATTCCACAGTGACACAACAGAATGGAGTTATTACCAGTGGCTCTACAGACCACACATTTAAAATACCTGTCTCTCTTCAAACAAGTGTTGCCAAACCTTGCTTGGTGTCAGAAGCTTCATTAAGACAGGAAATGTGTTCACCTTGTCCATCCTTTTATCTCCTTGCAGCTAACACCACTTCTGATATACATTCTTAGTTCAATTAAAAATATGTTTAATAAATGGTCCAGTGCCTAAAACACAAGCATCATTAGTTTCACATGCAGATTGTAATCAGTACTGCACACTAAAACCATTGGTCAATCGCATAGGTAACCGCAGTTCCCTGAAGCACTTTTATTTGTTTAAGCCTTTATTGTTTTATAAATAAAACTGGTAATCATATTAATGAATGTTTGGTATATTTGATAACACTAGCATTACTCTGATCACAGTAACAACAAAGAATCAAGTGTCAAGGTTAAAAATATGACACCAGTCAATCATTGAAGGTATATTTTCATACAAGAGAACATTTTTGCCTTAGTAAGTGAGTTATGTAGCTCACAGATTAATCTCCTTCCCCCTATCTCTGATGCATATGGCAATCAGAGGAGAACTACTCCAGGTGTATGGTTCTCACCTTCTCCCTTGTTTGAGACAAGGTCTCTGTCGTTCCCTGTAGAAAATGGCAGGTTAGCCAGATTAGCAAGGCCCATATACTTGGGATCCTCTGGTCTCTATCTCCCATTCTGTCATAGGGGCATTGGAATTAAAGATGTGTTTTATGTCATATGATATTTTTTAAGTAACGGAGATTTGAAATTTATCCACTGAACCATCTGTTTTCCCAACCAACAGATGTTATTTTTGATACTATTATGAGATACACGTTTTTCTTAAATTTTAAAATATTTTATTTGATATAAAAATGACCTATAAAACACATACAGACACTCAATAGTTACATTGCAGATTTTAAACTATTAAGGGAAGACATGAGTTTTTCTTCCAGGAACAAAACATATGAATTGTCTATCTTAACAATACAAACGGTAAACTATAAATTAATACACTAAGCACACATGTATATATAAATTAGGAGTAGCAGTTTGCTTTATTTTAAAGCTATATACAAGCTCATGTTTTCATGAGTTTGTAGGGCAAGCATTAATGCAGGTTCAGGATAGCAAAGAGTCTTTGCAGGTGTCTTGAGAAGTTTGTCTCTGAGCTTTGTCCATCACTGCCAGTACCATAGGAGTCCAATAAAGAGCTACTGATTTTCTGTATTCAGGGTACCTTCCTGCATGAGAAGAAACATGGCCCTACCTTCAAATGCGATTCACATAGGAGATGTAAAAGCCAGCCCTTGGAATGGGAAGTCAATAGATCAGCAAGCAGCTGCCTGGCACTCCCAGCTCCTATTCAACAGCCTTTCCTGAAATGTGGCAGTCACTGCTGAACAGTTTCTCAAGTCCTTGTTTCTTTGGCTCATTGTGACAGAGCTTGCCGGGTCTCAAAAGGCAGATCTGTGCTGTAAGAGATTAGCACAAGGGCTTATCTCAATGTGAAACCTGCTTCTGTCACTGAGTAACTGCTGGAAGGTGAGTGAACACCAGCAGGTTTGGGAAAATAGTGACATCTATGAAGAAAATGGTTACAGCAATGTCAGGCATCCACAGACTTGCAGTACCGTTATCAGCTTTAAACAGAAATTCTTGGATAATTTCCTTCCCAGTGAGATAGCTTATGGGGACACATTTCTTTCCCATACAGTCGAGGTTTCCATCCATACATGTGCTTATTCATGCTCTCATATTGGATACATTTTGATAGGTACTGATATATATCAGTATATCAATATGATAACCTTAATTGTTCAGCACAGTAAAACAATTTCAAATGCTCACAGTTTAGTTTATCTCTTCGAAGAAGTCCAGGATGTTGAATCACACCACCCAAAAAATCCTTGGTCATACAGCTGACCTGTGACTCAGCTGTAATACTAAAACACTATCTTCACGTACACTGAAGTAAGAAAAAAATTAAAATTTCTTGATTCCCTAGCTACATGCCAGACATTGGATGAATTGAGTGTGTGTTGCTGATTTGATTATCTTTGTCTTTCTGAGAACCTAACAAAACAGGGATTGCCATCTCCTTAGACAGGTAAATACACTGGGGTTTAGAAAGGAAAGACATCCTTTTAAATTCTGTAACAAAGGCAGAATCCCTGTTATGCCTACCATTGTTTATGAGGCCCAGACAATTTACCCTGGATGTTGCCCTTTGCAGTGTATACACCCTACAAGCAGTGAATGCACAAGCACATTCTATACTTGGTGGTACTCTCAAACGGTCCTGGAAGCTCCTGAGGCTCTCTCTTCATCCTTAAGTTGGAGATAGGCATGCAGGTTCTTCAGCCAAAAACAAGGCTCCTGTTAAGAAACTGGGTTTTCAAAAAGACCTAACACAAAACTCAGCAGTCTTTCCCTCTCTTCTTCTCATCCTTTAGTCACTTTAGGCCACAATTCATAACACATCAACTAACTCTGTGAATCTCCTTGTTTGATTAGAAGACACTGGTGATCACATTCCCTTGCCAAGATAGATGCAATTCTGGGAAAAGGAAATTTGTAGAAAGTAGAAATATTCTACACATTTCTCCAAAAGACCTGCTCTTAAAATTCTCTCTGTTGGCTTCATCAGTATCTGACAGCTTCTAGTTAGACAGGGGCCTTCTAAAGGACCCAGGAGTCTAGAAAGTAGATTTAGTCCACTTATTTGGACCTTTTGCGAATTATCCTCCAACTTCAAATAGGCAGGCAGTATCTTGGTACCTCATGCCAGTATGTGTGACTTCAACACATACTTTTGTGATTTGTGTTGATCCTTGTTCTCAAAGATCCAGATTTTCTCTAAGTTCAATTCCTGTAAGTACTTAGCAGCTTTCTTCACCATGTGTAGGCAAGCCACGGGATAGCTCAGCTTGGATCTCAATATGTGAGGGGCCCTGCATAGAGCTTGCTCCAAAAACCAAGTGTTCAAATACAATATAGATCCTTAGGCTCAGAGGAAAGACTGTGAGTCTTACACTGATTTCCAACTTAACATTCTAAATGTAAGTACATGCCAAGGTAGATAGGAAGTCTAAGAAGAGAGTGATGTTTGAGTGATGTCTCAAAGGTACACAAAGATGAGTGTTGCTACTTCCAGTGTGTAGAGCCCCAGGCACACTCCTGAGTTTCTATGCCTGCCAAGTGACACCATGTTTATTGCACTGCAGAAAATGAATAGAACTTGGTGGCACAGAAACATGAAGGGTCCAAATTTCTCAAATATCTTCAGGCTGGAAAAGCAACAAGAATTTCTGAGCAGGTGGGCCAGCAGATGCTTCTGAACTAAGACTTGGGAGTCCTCTGAAAAGCTGGTGTTAAGATCTAGGGAGGAGGAAACATTTCTAAGTCAGGTTAACACTCATGGAGCTTGGAAGAGACTCACTGAATCTCTGAACAACTGGGGGAATTTCATCCCCCCTGTTTTTCTAGTGGGGACTTATAGAATTCTTATTTGGGGACACTCCACTAGGACCCTTTGGTAGCACTGGGGGGTCCACAAGGTCCTCTACTAGACCCAGATCTATAAGATGTACACCCGTATGTTATTTCTCACCACTGTCCTCTGAAGTTCAATTCATCTCCCATTGAGACAGAAACATCTGTTAACCAAGAAAGCAAGAAGGGAATAGAAGCCCACCAGGAATGTCCAGAGCCTCTGTTTCCTTAGCTTTTTGTTCAGCAAGGATGATTGATGTAATGTCCCTCTATTCATCTTGATCTTACCTCAGGATGGCTCTTCTAACTTATGGGAAGAGAAAACAGGACATGCAACATGTAGGCAAAGGCCATGCTCTTGGGCAACTACCCATAGGATGAAATGATACGTATTTTCTTCTCTCATTCTTTCTCTCTGTCTCTCTCCATGTGTGTGTGTGTCTGTCTGTATTTCTGTCTCTTTCTCTGTCTCTGTCTCTCTGTCTCTCATTATCTCTCTCTCTCTCTCTCTCTTTCTCTCTCTCTCTCTGAAAGTCTTCCTCTGTCCTATCTCAGCCCACCAAGTGCTACTAGGAGCACAGGCTTGCATCACTGCTGTCAGAATGACTATGCCCCTCTAGCACATTTATGCCTGCAGAGCCCCTGTGTTGAGATTGTGTCACTTGGGTACCACATTCTATTTTATGGTTTGGATTTGGTGGCCATTTATGGTTTGCTCTGAACCTATGGGCTTAGCAGACACTGCTGTGAGGAGTACAAAGGAGTCGGAAGGGGAATCCAAGGCTCAGGTGGAGGCCCACGGAAACAGCAGTCCCTTCCAACATCAACAACCATGATGTTGGTGTCCAAATCAAAGTCCTCTAAGGTTTGGCTGGATCCCCCAGGATTAATGTGTAGGAAATTTGATCCTGAGTGTCACATATGAATGGTAGGAAGGTGAAAGCTTTGAAAGGCAAAGCTTTAATGATCAGTGGGCTAATGAGCTATCACAGAAATAGCTCTGCTACAAACACAAGTCCTCTTGGGCTCATCTATGCTATTTCTTCTTATGATGCCCTGCACCATTTCAGGATTCTGCAGAATCCTGAAAGAAAATACTAGCTAAAGGCTTTGATTAGGCACTGCCTGCTAATCTTAGACTCTTTACCCTTTAAAACTATATGAACCATTTTTTTAAAAAAGTAAACTATCCAGTCTTTGATATCAGGAGCAGCAATAGGAGGTGAATGAAGAGAAGACAGAAGCTTTAACAGGAAAAGTCTATTTTTTTTTTTTTTGCATTACACCCTGACTAGTTTGTATCTCCATTTTATCCTCTGATGTAAAAAAGTATACGTGGATACGGTAACAGAAGGTTAGGACAAAGCTGGACTCTGGTGGACCTGGGACTACAAATCCACCTTGCCACCTGCTGATATGGAAAGCAGGGTTCTTCATGAGCTGCAGGCTTCCCCAAGGGTTGTCTGAGAGCTCACCTAAAGGCAAGGTAAAACAAAAAACAAAAACAACAAAACACTGAGGGGCTGGAGGGCTGACTTAGCCATTAACTGTATATATTGTCTTGTTCTTAGTACTCATGTGAAGATGGCTTACATCTACCTGTAACTCCAGCTCCAGGGGCATCTGACATCTTCTGAAGAAGAAGAAGACTCGCACTTGCACACTTGCACACACACATTCCTCATAGACACAGAATTAAAGATAAAACAAATCTATAACAAACACAAAAGCAAACGAACAAAACCCAAAATCAACCTGCAAAACAACAGAACCCACCTATTGCAATATCTCCTGAACCTACTTGAGGTTGTAAAGAATCAAAGCAAGACAAAAATCTTCTGCAAGCTCCCTGTGGGGGCGGGGTAGGGGGGCTACTCTCTTCAGTAAGCTGGCCCTGTTACACGTTATCTCCATCATCCACATCTCTGCAGAGTAATGGCCATTTATGGACATCTCTGAGTCTTCTCCTGGACAGGCTTCTGTTCTCCTGAAGATCAGCTCCAGGGGCACTATTTTTCCCTTATGGTTTCCTTTTGTTTATATGTCTTGCTACTCCCTGAGTCAGTTCTTGACACAGGATATCTTCTCCACTTACATGTTTCCTGTTATTCAGTGGAGCTCTCACTGGAGAGTTTTGCTCCTGCAGAGCAAAGGGAGGTTTGTCTCTCTCCTCTCAATTATGGCTGTGAGTCAAGGTTGTCATCTTTTGCCTTTTCCTGCAGCAGAATTCTCCACAAAGGTCAAGTCATTTGTACCAGAATGCCTGGTGCAGATAAATAGCCAAAGAGGACCAGAATGAACGGGTGACTCTTGGGTGGTGTGAGGGTAAGTGGGGTCACAGTGGTTTCTGCTCTGTGCCCCATGCCATGATTAATGGATGCCCTCTAGGGACCACCGAGCAGGTGAATTTAAATGGTAGCTTGGGGTAATATATATTTTGTCTCTGGTTGTAAGTGATTTTTATTTAACAAATACTCTAAAAATAAGCTTTAGGGTGTTGTGGAGGCTCTGCTCTACCTGGCTTGAGACAAAAGACTTAACAATGCCTGAATAGTTACTATAACAAAAAATGTTGCAGCTTGTCCGCTCTGCTTGGCCTCTCAAGGGCTGGGATTAAAGGCATTAGCCACCACTGCCCGGCCCAAACTGCTACTCCAGTCTTCGGGTCAGGGTCGAGAGAGAGAGAGAGAGAGAGAGAGAGAGAGAGAGAGAGAGAGAGAGAGACAGAGAGAGAGAGAGAGAGAGAGAGAGAGAGAGAGAGAGAGAGAGAGAGGATAAGGGGAAGAGAAGCTAGGAATGGAGACAAGACAGAGGTTCTGATCCAGTCTCTTTTATTGAAGGGAAATCTGGGGTATTTATACACTTTTGCCACGCCCCCTACAAGGGGCGTGGATATGACTTAAGCCTTGCGTGCGCCTTACAGGCATGGATAGCTGCTTTCTAGCCGCTTTCTGTTAAAAGTCGGCTTCCAACATTAGGGTAGCTTTTTTTTCTGTCTGATGAAAATAAGAAATACCATGTCTCATTTCACCTTATGTTTTTTATCATGTGTGGGTTTTTTTTTTTAATTTTATTTTTCTCACAACAATAGGCTTAGCTCATCCTGGCCCTGTCCCAGAGGGACTCTTAAGGATCTAGAAAACTGTAATTTGAGAATCATCCAATTCAAACTGCAGTCATTTCACTCAATAAAAACCTCTCCATCATTACATGTTATAATTATGTCACCACATGCTATATAATTCAAATTGGATGATGATTACACGCCATATATTAACAGTAATTGTGTAACTAGACATAACCATATGTTTATATGTGGGTTTAATTACCAGCTCTAAAAATCCTATCATGGGAGATGTATGTGACATATTTTTTAAAAGAGGGAAAGTAGCGAGGAACAGCCACTTTCCAATAAGCATGTACAGTTAAGTACATGGAGGAATGCATTTAGCTGGTCAGGTATCTTCCTCCATGGCTCTCCGCCTGATTTTTGAAACAAGGTCTCTCACTAAACAAGCAGCTCCCCCTCCCCGCCTCCATTAGCCTAACTGGCTAGCAAGCCCCAGGAACCTTCTCATCTCTGCCTTCCATTCCTAGTGCTGGGGTTCCTGGTGCACATTCCCTTGTTCAGCTTTCACATAGTGCTGGACATCCTAACTCAGGTCCTCTTGCTTGCATAGCAAGCATTTCCTTGACGGAGCCACCTCTCTGCCCTGTTTGGTGATAACAAGCAAACATGATATAGTACTATGAGATTGCAATACACAAAGTGTATCAGCTATAATCCTGCAATAGCACAAGTCCTTTCCAGAATTTGTTCATGTCCACATATGATTGTGAGCATCAGTACTCATGCATTGGCTTTGAGCTCTGCATCTTCATAAGGCTTTTTTGCAAGAGACTATTTCTTCATTTTTCTGCAACCCTTGATCACTGTGCATCAGGTCTGCAGCATTGTGCGCTACAGTGAGTAAAAACAGAGCACGTAGCAAAACCTCACATTTGGAGAAAAAAACCAAACTCTCAGTTCTAAAGCAGAAGTTCTCAACTTGTGGGTCATGACCCCCACAGGGGTCAGATGTCAGATACACACATTACAAGTCAGAACAGTAGCAAATTACACTTGTGGAGTAGCAACAAAATAATTTTATGCTTGGAAGTCACCAGGACATGAGGAGCTGAATTAAAGGATCACAGCATTAGGAAGGTTGAGAACTGTAGGAGGAGCTAAGGTGGGAGGAGTAAAGAGAGGAAGAGGAGGTGGAAGGAGAGGAAGAGGAGAACAAAGAGGAGGAGCTAGGAAGAGAGGAGAGAGAGGTGAACATGGAGGCAGATGTTCACATGTCTCCGCCAGTCAAAGGTAGTTGGTATATATAGGTTGGTATTGGGTTACACTTCTGATTGTGAGGACATCTTGTTATTGATCATTACCAAATATATAAGCCTTTGATTAATCTTTAAGCATTAGAGTCTCATTTTTCTACCGTGCCCGCGTGGATGGTGGGATGGTCTGGGCAATGCCCAGCCTTGCAGAGACAGTGTGGAAGATTGGCAGAGCTATCTCCCATGCTGGCGTCTTGTGGGTGGCAGGGCTGGTGTTTCTGGCTAGCAGTTTCTAGCTGCAGCACTCACGTAGCCTCCAGCCACTGAACATGGCATCTGATCTAGCCAGAGCCTCCAAAGCCCAGACAATTGGCTTCACTGTTGGCCGTTTTTAAATAATTACTACAACAGAGAACCATTGCTCTAAGAGCTAGAAGCTAGAGCTTCAAAACTTGTGACTACCAGGGGGTGATTAATTTGTTTGTGCCTCAACAAGTTCATCTGTAAAATGGCAACACTGTATAGCTCCTGAGGTTACTGTCAAAACAGAATATGTAATTATTGTAAAGAATAAGAAAATGTCTCCTTCTAGGAGCCAATAAAAGGTAAATACTGTTGTTTTTGTGTTCCTGGCAGGCTGGAAACTATAATTTACTTGATCTTTTTAAATACTCAGACAAGAATTTTTAATGTTTGTCTGGCTGTTTATATCTCTATCTCTATCCCTATCTCTATCTCTATCTCTATCTCTATCTCTATCTCTATCTCTATCTCTATCTCTATCTCTATCTCTATCTCTATCTCTATCTCTCTATCTGGTGCATGTGTATGTATGTGCGAGTGTGAGTGTGTGTTTATATGTTTACTGCAGTACCTGTGGAAGCTAGAAGAGGGCATCAGATATCTTGGAAGTGGAATTACAGGAGTTGAGACTGAGTGGACACCGGTTCTGTGAACCAGACTCTGGTCCAGTAGACTATAGCAAGCACTGCTAATTGTTGTGCCCCTAAATAAGGATTTTGTGCATATAACAGTTATCTTTGGAATTACAAATTATCATTTGAACATCAAAAATACACCATATCATTCTCTTTTGATGTCCTCATCACAGAACAGTGACCTTTTCAAAAGCAGCTCAGACAGAAAAGCAATGTAAAAAAATTGTATTGTTTTGTGGCCATATGAAAAAAAAAAATATCTCTGGCAGGTAATAAAACTGACCATGGCTTTTGCGTTCTCTCTCTCTCTCTCTCTCTCTCTCTCTCTCTCTCTCTCTCTCTCT
>JANHMN010000003.1:66898705-66969134 GCA_030674055.1 Rhabdomys pumilio | reverse complement strand
CTCTCTCTCTCTCTCTCTCTCTCTCTCTCTCTCTCTCTCTCTCTCTCCCCAGCACAGTTTCTAGTATAAAAGCTTGAGTCTGAAAGCCTGCCTGCCTGCCTGCCTGCCAATACCTTCCAGGTATTTCTAGGTTGAGCCATTACCTTTTTTGCATCTAGTAAGAGTTCAAAAGCTACTCTAGAGAGGCTCTCTGAAGGGAGACTCAGAAAGGCTCAGAAAGGAATGAGTGAGACCTAGGGAAACAGAGGGTTCTTTTTTTAGAGCAGAGGAAACAAAGATATGCATAAATAAGGGCCTGCATAATCTAACTAGTTGCCATATATCTACCTGTTTCTTATGTGTCATTGTCTAGTCACCAATATCTATCTGTCCCTAACTCTGTCTACATTCAATTCAGATTACTATCACTGCTTTATTGCAGGTATCTCAAGTCTAGTTACCACAAAGCATATGCTAAGTACAAAATGTACCAAGGGGAATAGTTTAGTATAATTCAGTTGGTAGCTGTATAATCAGCAAGATTTACTGGTCCTTAGGCACATGGGGCAATTTATTGCAGAATCTCTCCAAGTGTCATATTAATTTCTGTTCTCTGCTCTGTCCTGTGGGTTTTTCATGTCCTGTAGGCTTTTCAGAACACAGCTGTCTCTTGTATCCTTGAAGTGTTAGAAATTTCATGTGTTTCTATGATAATATACCCCACTACATGTATGTTATCTCATGAATGCACTGTAAATCACAGGTGTGGACATATAGAATCTTCATAATTCAAATATTATCAAGAGTAAATTGTTACAACTTGGTCCAAAGGGAAGATGGGAAACAGGGTGATGTGAGCATGACAGGAACTGGGGAGATACTAACTCAGGGAATGAGCCTCAAGGGGAAAGAATTTAGGCATAGGACAAGCTCAGAACCTGCTCTGAACTTAAATATAGTCTATCTAAGCTTCCCCATGAGGAAGAGGGTTCTGATGATGAAAAGCTAGGCAAGAAGGAGCATCATTCTGTCAGACTATTCGTGAGGTCCATGGGCAGAGCAAGCTCTTGGGAAAGGAGCAAGAGTCTTCAGGGCTTCCATCAAGCTAGTTTCAGATTAGAGCTTTTTAGTAATAGGAAGAAACTAGAATTTCAAAAATGAGACTATTTGGATGAGTTCCATATTGTACACATTGACTAAAGAAGGACCCTACCTATTTTTCTCAGGAGGAAGCTTCTTCCTGAAGACGTACTAGATCAGGTCCTCTCACCAGTCAAGCTCCAATTGTGGCCACATTTCTTTATGAATCGGTGAATTCTAAACACACAGAATCACTTGCCTTTCCACACATCATATGAAGTCTTGCATTCAGCTGCTTCTTCCTTCAGGGGCCCACTCTTCTCTAAAGCCCTTTTCCTTCTAGATAATTTAGAATGGAATTCTTTCCAGCTCTTTATAGATTAACTCATAGCCTTCCCACCATCACTTGATGAGTGTGTTAAGCACATGACGTACATTAGGCACCAAAGGGAGAGTAGGAAGCAGAAAACACACAACAGAGCTTCTAGTGTGGAGCTGGAGGTGTGAGACAAGACAGACAAACCAAAATGAGTGAAGAGTTGTGTACTGTACATTTGATGGAGAAGCATCAAGATAAGGATAAGAATAGTTCCTTAGACCCTTCAGCCATTATGAATTTGCTTTCCATGTGTGCTATCCAGTACAGTTGCCAAAAGCCACTAGGAGCCCCTGAGCACATAGAATTTAGCCATTGTTACAAATGATTGTTTTAGTTTACTCAATTTAATAATCAATTTAAGTTACTGTCAATAATTGACTTGTGGTTACTCCATGAACAGCACAATTCTATAACAGCATAAATTTCTATTTTAAGACTGGAAGCACATTTATAATTCTGTATTGGTCTGTGATCAATTTTTGGTTAAAAACAGGCACAATCTAAAGCTTTACTGTTGTTGATCTTTTAATGGACAACGTAACAAGTTGTGCGTGGCTACTCAATTAATAATAATGGGTAGAAAAATCCACACCTTAGTAACAAAATAACAAGAGTCACCAAATACTGTTAATTAACAACTCTAAAAGGAATAGAAGGCAGTAATACAATGGAGACAGTGTCATGCCAATTCATTAATGTTAGGAAGCAAGAATTCCACACTTGTAGATGATTGCTAAATCTGGCTCGAAGACAAACTCTATCGAGATAGTTTTAATGACTTCTAGCCAAACAATGAGAGTAGAGCTTGGTAACTGAAAAGATATTTGCAGTTAAATACAAAGTGTAGATTTGAGTTGGGGCCAAACAGCCTAGATATCCTAGGAAAGCTGGAGCTTTGGAGATGACATGGTACTTGATCTGAGCTTCTAGAACATTCTTATTCTTAGAGCCTTACTTTATTTTCCTAAAACTATCCTATATATAACTAATAGGGTATTTCTAAGGGCTGGAGTATATGATTCATGACCTTCACTGTATCACAAATGATCACTTATTGATTCCTGGATGCTGCTACTCTTCTGTTGCTTTTATTTTATTCTCACGGTGGCCTCCCTGGCATTGGTTTTATTTTAGAGCTGTTTTAGGGGTAACTAGGTCCCCTGCTGTGTAGCATCCTCATTGAGCTCAATCCATCACTTCATAGAGATGCATTCACACTGAAAATCCAAGCAGGTGCCTTCAAGCTATGGCATCCAACCACATGGTGTGTGATAGCCTAGAAATATTCTTGTGGATGCAATTGGTCCTAACTCGGAAGTGTTTCAATTCTTAAAGTAATGCACTCGGTAGTGAGCCTTTCAAAGTACTGTAGCAAGCAATTTCTTAACTGTATTCAGTGAATACCCCACTGCTGTTTTAATTATATTTTATGATATTGCAGATAACACAAATATACCTCACAACAAGTAATTCAACAAAGAGCAATAGTTTAGCCAGATAAGCCAAGCTTTATCTTTTTATATTTCTCAACCAGATTAATTCTGTAATTGCGCTTTCCACACAGTACAAGAGGATGTTCCTATTTCCTTGAAGATCACTCACGATAATGCACGTGGTACTTATCAGTTTCTTCATCAGGAGCCATTTTAGTTTTGCCTTGTATAAAATACTCCATGCCTAGATTTCACAATTGAATGTCACATCTGCTTTGGTACCAAGATTTCCTGAATGCCTGGACCTGGTTCTGAGGACCACAGATTGTTTATCTGCCCATGTATCAAAAGTAATTGCTGCTGACACTTCATTTGTACTCTTGTCAGATCTGATCACATTACAGCCTCAACTCCCTCCTCATTCTGTACAGGATAGAACAACGTGGCTGTCCCCTGCTGTTATGTGACTTCCCAGGGATATGTGTACAGATTGCTACTTATCCCCAATAGAATATCAGACAATAGACAAAAAAAAAAAAATCCCATCCAAGTCTAGTTTGTTAAGTCAAATGAGTTTACTATGGTTACTCAAAGGTGTGTGGGTGACTCAAAGACAGTTTTATCATCATAAACTCAACATGAACAATGACTTGCAAATTCTGCATCCCTATATCTCTCTGGACACCTTGTGGGCAGCTCACCTGGCTACAGAGCTTCTTTATCCAGTAATAACTTACTGATTTCATAGCCTTGTGGAAGGGCTCATGCATCTGCTAACTTTGTGAGGATCATACATTGCATGATTGCATAAGCTCCTTGAAGCTTTAAATCCTTCATCCTCCCTCCTGTTTCCATGTGTGGTGGTTTGAATATGCTTGGCCCAGATAAATGCACTATTAGGAGGTGTGGCCTTGTTGGAGGAGGTGTGGTCTTATTTGAGGAAGTATGTCACTGTTGGGTAGGTTTTGAGACCCTCCTCCTAGAAATGTGGGAGCCAGTCTACTCCTGGCTTACTTTGGATGAAGATGTAGAACTCTCAGCTCCTTCAGTACCATGTTCCTGCCTTGATGATAATGGCTTGAGCCTCTGAACCTGTAGGCCAGCTCCAATTAAATGTTGTCCTGTATAAGAATTGCCTTGGTCATGGTATCTCTTCACACCAGTAAAACTCTAACTAAGACACCAGGAAAGACTGTTTCAGTTAAGGGGAAATAGATAAGTGACTCCTGCCAAGCTAGTGTGTCAAATTAAGGATGTCTACTCAGGAGTCACAGACAAACATATCTGCTGCTCTCTATTTGTTGCCATCTTAAAACTACATGTCTAGATACCATGAATTCATGGTCTGTGAGCATATTAAGAAAGGACACCAAAAATTCACAAGTATATTTCAGAATTATAAAGATATACCCACAGTCCAGTGACATCCTGAAAAAAGGATAGGTATTTTTTTCTTTGGAATTTTTTCCAGTACTGTGACTTCTGGTCAAATATTAATAAATGAATCATTATTAATGACCCTGGCTAAATCTACCTGTAAATACATATAGACCATAAGAATATGCTGCAGGTCTATAGTGAAATGCCTTTTAACATACATTGCTTTCAATAGGAGTTAATGAAGTTCTTAAAAGATGAACCTACCTGGAAACAAATCTTGGTTCTCCCACTAAGTAAATGCAAAAGCATTGGGAAGGTTGTTAGCCATTAGTTGATTCAGATTTTTCATCGACTAAACAGAAGTCAGAATGGTACTTAACCCACAGCATTGTTAAAAAGATGTAATGAATTACTACAAAGTAAGAGCTTGGGTGAGTACTGGCCCATTGACCTGTTGGCATGGACTCTGTCTTAAATGTCTCTCAAAGACCAAGTGCTGAAGGCTTTATCTGTAGTGAGCATCATTATTGGTGGATGATAGGGCCATTAAGAGGTGAGGCCTAGAGAAGGAAGCTAGGTCATTGGGGGAATGACCTTAAAAGGGTTATTAGAACCCTTTTTTTAACCTTTTTTTTACAGCTTTCATTTGCTTCCCAGATTAAAGAGGTAGGGAGCACTTCTTGCCATGACCTGGGTCTTACAACAGTCCTAGACAATGAGGGTCAAGTGACCAAGACTTCTTGTCAATTGCTGTGTGAAATAACTTTCCCCTTAGAAGTTGATTATCTTGGGCATTTTGTCACAGCAGTAAAGGGCTAAAACAGCTGTGAGCCCTCAGTAAAGACACTGTTATTTTTCGACTGTCATTGCTTGTGAGTTTTGGTAATTGGTGTGATATATATTCTCTAATGGCCTGTCCAGCTCTCACACAGTAGGTTTTCAGTCACACAAGTTGGGAGGATTGGCTAAGCTGGCTGGGACTTTCTCCCATGTAGTGTTCCCTGAACTTCTGTCTAGCACTGGTATCTAAGTACCCATCAGGGAAAAGCAGACCTGTTAAGGATTCTTAATCAAAAAGTCTGAGAGCCATACAATATCCTCCAAAACATATTCTTTCAGCAAATTATCAGGAAAAGTCTAGGTTTATGTAAATGAAAGACAGTTCATTTTAAAGGGAAATGTATCAATATCAGATTTCAGAAAGGCGTGTTCATTGAGGCAATTATAGAATGACTATAGCCCTCTTTAAAAGCAGTTTACCAAAACATCTGTGTTTCCCATTTCTCCAGCATCTATCTGCATGTTCTACACATGCAGTTGAAAACTGAAGGCTAGCATGCGGTATTGCCCTCATTCCTGCCTCTGTTTTCCTCAGTTTGTCAGTGGACTTTTGCTGTCATTGCCTATGGAATGTGGTCAGCCATACATCACTTGCAAATTGTACAACATCACAGTATCAGCATCTTTGAATGTCATCAGTGATTAGGGTCACAGAGAAGTAACATGCCTCATCTCTGTCCAGCATAAATGCAGCAGCTTCTCTTCAACATGACACAGTGACAGAATCATGTTTCACATTTTCATTATCCATTGGACGGAGATCTTTTCAAGTTCAAGGTAACCATAGAAAGGAAGTGAACTAAGGAATAGCATTCAGTAGTACAGTAATTGCCTGGCATGTATGAGACCCTAACTTTAGACCCCAGCACTTTGGACACAAAGATGAATAAGAGTAGGCCACATCCAATATTGTGCATGTAGTCGACAGGCACAGACAATCAAGGAACATTAGCTCAACCACATGCCTGTATGCACCTTGGAAGTCACAAGCCGCTCTCTTCATATTGCATAGGGTGTGCTCCTGCTCAGAGGCACCCTTCAGATTTGTAACGATGAATCTCATGTTGCTTCACAGTTACTACTGTGATTTAGCCAGCTCAGTTTTACTCAGGAACAAGAGGACCATTTAAGATAATAATATTAACATATCCATAGGACTCTTGATCTTCAAACACCTCTAAAAGCATTAGGAAATTAATTTTCCCAGAACTCGTAGGATATAGGTAATTATCTTGACATTTAGACAGAGTGAATCGGATGACATATTGACCTGTGCTAGCCAATGACGGCTGCCAGCTACAGCTCTAATCTATCCGCTGTCTCTTCCTGTTCACCATTATATCCATCACAGGACACCCAGGTGTCCCCACATCATTGGAAGGGAATTAATCTCACTAACACTTATTGGAAATGTTTATTATAGGCTCAGCAATTGTTCAGGCTCTCAACTGGGTAAATGCAAGGAAAGAACAAAGAAGACATGGTTTCACATATTAAACGGAATTAGCACAGCACAGTTGCATGGAAAAATGATCAGATCAAGAAAAGGACAGGTTATGGCTGGAATATCTTGTGTTAGAAAGCTATATAGTATAAGGAGTGATGGAGACATGTCCAGAGGAAGAACAACTAAACTAAAGAGACTCCAGATGACCAAATTTAAGATAATGTGAGTATAAAATAAAATATTGAAGGAAGGGGCAGCTATGCCATATTATATATATATGTTCATAATTGTATTAGTTAGGTTTTCTATTGCTGTAATGAAACACTATGACCAAAAGTCAAGTTGGAGAGGAAAGGGTTGATTTAGCTTATGTGCTTTTACATCACAGTTCCTCATTGAAGGGAGCCAAGACAGGAACTCAAGCAGAGCAAGAACTTGGAGGCAGGAGCTAATGCAGAGGCCATGGAGGGGGTGCTGCTTACTGGCTTGCACCTCATAGCTAACTCAGGCTGCTTCCTTATAGAACCTAAGACCACCAGCCTAGGCATGGCACCACCCGCAATGGGCTAAGTGCTCCAGCTTCAATCGCTAATTTAAAAGATGCTTTACAGTCTTGCCTACAACTTGATCTTACAGAAGCATCTTCTCAGTTGAGACTTTTGGCTACTTTCTTGGTTCATTTTCTTACCACCCTTCACCACCCTTCCAACCTACCCACTCTAGGTAGGAAAGCAAGAAATTTAGAGGGGAACCAGTATCATTAGATTACTTCCTACTGATTAGGGGTGTCAAGTTCCTTGGGGCAGGTCCAATTTCTTCTACTTAACAGACAGCGACCAACAGCATCCAATCAACAACCAGCAACCATAGTAATGGCAACAAAAACAACAACAGCAAAAACAGCAACAACAGAAGCAGCAGGAGACAGCTGCAGCAGCTGGAGTAGCAGCCTCCACCTCTCTTGGGACTCTGACATTTATATATCCTCTGAAAAGTTCCAAGAATTCCAAACTATTCCAACTATCTTCAGCTGGCAAAATTATGCTTCTATCAGAGCTTTAGACAAATCATAGTCAGCTACTGTGGACAATCTGAAGTCTCATATCCCACACCTGGGATTAAAACAAAAGCATAGTTGCATAATATTTCTGTATTTGAAAGAAATAAACAAAATTCCCACTCCACTCTCACCTCTTCAATAACTGTAGCTTGTGTCAAGTTGACATAAAAGCATCCAGCACAATAGTGATAGGCAAAGTTGTCTAGAAGTAGGGGATTCCAAGAATAGTAAGAGTTGTTCTCTGGCTGGTGGGTGTCTTTCTCAGTGGAACCCCCTTTTCATTATTAAATTTATGAAATCTTTCTCTTATGATTCTACAAGGTGAGGAGTTATTGGTATCTGATAGAGGTAAGAAGGAGAAGAGTCAGATCTTGTTAATGACATTGCCTCTGTTACATTAAGTACACTTCAGGAAAGGCTCCACTCCCTAGAGTAGTTGTGTAACATAAATGGACTCTGTGGAGATGGAGAATACAAGATTAGGTGAGGAGAGAGATAATCATGAAGAAGGTAGGAACAGGAAGTGTTGAGGGGATGAATACGATAAAAATACAATGTAGGAAGTTTTCAAAGAATCAATGAAAATAGTATTTTATATAAAGAGAAAAACTTAAAGAATCTCTTCCATAAAATATATTTTTTAAAAGCTAAAAAGAGCTCTTTTAATCTTAGCACCCAGGAGGCAGAGGCAGCAGCAGCGAGATGAGTTTGAAGCCAGATTAGTTTATTTTATTTTCTACACTCTTTATATTTCATATTATACTGATTCTTGTCATATTTTACTGATTCTTTCTTTTGCCAAATCAAAACTTTACTAGCATTAATGACTAACTTCTTTGTTACAATTTTTAATTATTTCATCCAAAATTTGGTAAAATGTAGGATTTCTTCAGATTCTTTTCCCATGTTTTTGTATGCTATTTTTATGCACCATGTAACATGGATGGATGAAAATAATAAATAATACAGTGCCATTGTAACTTTATGTAGTTTTATATTATATGCCTGTGTTTTATACAATGTACATTTCCATTTGCGTTCTTTTCTCATAATGTGTCTCTGTAAAGAGACCATTGCCATTGATTGGCTGCGTTCATACTTTACTTTCATTCACTTAATGTCATTTCCTTTCATTTGGATGCACTGAAAATATTTTGAAGTCTCTAATAAGTCTAATATTTAGAAAATCAAAGGCACTTTTTTTTATCAGCAATTTCTTTTCTAAGCATAACAGCATTTTTCTTAACCTATCTTACAATTTTTATTTAAACTTCAGATTGCTTAATCTGATTAAGATTAATTCAGATTAAGCAATCTGAAGTTCAAATTGTTTATCATATAAATGTTGGATTCTGATTCTTCTTTGAGAAAAGTTGCATATATATTTTTTAAGTGGCATAAACTAAATTTGGAAAATTTTTCTTCTCCTACATGGGATAGTACTGAGGTCTCTGTTCTATTTTTTTTCATTGTTCATTTCCTTATGCTGTTGTTTATTATTTTGGAGCCTGATTTCCTAGTGGTACTTTTAATCAGTCTCTAGCACCTGTGTCAGGCAGATCACAACTATCTATGGCTCCAGCTTCAGGGGATCCAGTGCCCTCTTCTGTCCTCTATGGGTACTAGCACACACACACACACACACACACACACACACACACGAACAGGGGCTATGAATGACACTCTAACCTCTACACATATGTTCACACAGATACACACACAAAAGCACACATACAAACACAGTAGCTAACAAAAAAGTGTGAAAGGAGTGAACTTCTTCTATTTAAGTCAAGGAAGTTTTTGCTTTCATATGGATCAAATCCAGAGATCTAATGGGAAGGTGAACACAAAAAGAAAATACTACCTAATTTAATTTTTTGGTGAAAACAGTTCTTGATACAAGATGAGGTCAGCATGTAGAGATGAGATGATGGTATTGATACAATTTAAACACTGATAAAGCAGAAAAGTTTGAGGTTATATATAAACACAGATTGAATGGATAACATATATACATATATACATATATATTTATTATATATATATATACATAATATATAATGTATAATGTATAATATATAATAAATGTACAAATATATAATATATAATATCATATATCAATCATATATCATATATCATATATCAATCATATATCATATATCAATCATATATCATATATCATATATCAATCATATATCATATATTATATATCATATATATACATATATAATATATAATTTAATATATATGTACATATATATACACACACATATATTTCTCATAATGGTCTCTGTAAAGAGACACATTATGAGAAAAGAACACAAATGGAAATGGACATTGTATAAGACACAGGCATATAATATATAATATATAATATATACATATATATACATATATTATTATATATATGTATATACATGTATATATACATATATATATACATATATATTGGCCATTGTGTCTTCTGATGAGGAGACTTGTATTCTTGTGGGTCTATAGAGAAACCAGGTTTATTTTTAAGAAATGATAAGAATGGACATTTTTAGTATAAAACATTACTTCTACACTAGTGGAAGTAAATTTATAATATTAAAAAACAGAGCCAATAGATGATAGTTAGTCTTTTGGCTATCATGAAAATGTGAAGTTTACCATAATTTCAGTTCTTACCTACTTACATATATGATGCCTGACTTCCCTGCAGTCATCTTGTAGACCGTGTGGTACTTAGGCATGGAGTAGGATAAACTTCTGTCTTTTGCATGAAAATTATTTCACACACCACACCAACAAAGAATATAATGTTTGTTCTTCTGCCAGAATGTTCTCTTTGGGCTTATGGATTAACAGAAACCAGAAGTATTCTTACAGATAACCATAATTTTTCTGCACATGGGATGGATACCCAGGTGGAACATTCTCCAGACAGCCCCTCCTTCAGTTTCTGTCCCACACTTGGTCTCCATATTTGCTCCCATGAGTATTTTGTTACTCCATCCCATAATCAGTCACCAAAGGTAGACACTGATGGAGATACCAAGAAGTGCATGCTGACAGGAGCCTGATATAGCTGTCTCTTTAGAGGTCTGCCAGAGTTTGACATATACAGAGGCAAATGCTCACAGCTAACCATTGAACTGATCATGGGGTTTCCAATGGAGGAGTTAGAGGGAAGATAGAAGCTGAAAGGGTTTGTGGCCCCATGGGGAGAGCAACAATACCAACCAACCAGAACTTCCAGGGTCTAAGCCACCATCATGGGAGCACATAGGGAGGGACCCATGGCTCTAGCTGTATATGTAGGGGAGGAGGGCCTTGTTGGCCATAGGTGGGAGAGGAGGTCCTTGGTCCCATGAAGGCTGGATGCCCATGTGGGGAAATTCGAGTGGGTGTGTGTGGGAACATCCTCATAGAAGCAGGAGGAAGGGGGATAAGATAGGGGAATAGGGAAAGAAGATAACATCTGAAATGTAAATAAAATATCCAATAAAAATGTTTTAAAAACCATCATTTTCCTTTGACCCATTCACCTTTCTCTTCTGACTTACTTGCATCTGTTTTCTTTTCCTCTCTCTAACTAGTAATGACATTTGAAGAATTAATTGCCAGTTATAGGTAAATTTTGGCTCCAGACAGGATCTTGTGCAGCATCTCACAGAATGACCACTCTGCTTCTCTGCCTCACCCAATCAAACTAGGTGTGTTCAGAACAGCAGAGAATTATCTTAATAATGGAAAGATAGTGATTCCTCTCTGGGATACCTTCCTAAAACATACATTTAATGCACGAGTTCCTAGTTTTTGAGAGGATGGTCCTGCAAAACAATTTGTATCTAAAATTCCTTTCTCATCTACAGTTAATGGAAATATTTAAATTCAAGCTATCAAGGTTGTTTCACTGGAGCAGCCAATTTCATTTAGATTTATAAACGTAATAAAATCTGTCTGTCACATCTAGTCAACACTGTCATATTTGACTTCCAATAGGAACAACCAACCCTTTTGCCTTGGCACTGTGACTCTAAACTCAATTGGTCATGGAAGCCAAGAATTAATAATATATTGGCAGTGAAATTACAAAGATTAAGTCAAGCTAATTTTAGTTTTAGGGGCTCTGTTAGAGTTTTTATGAGCTTAAGTAGTCTAGTAGTCTTCTTTGGTGTAGCACAGCCTCATGCCAAGTAAGGTCATTTTTAATCCTTGTGTTACCTGTCTGTCTGTGACAATCAATGCCCAGTGTAAAAGTGAATGCTTAGCTTGTCGGCTAGAGGTGGAAGTGTTCATTCTTATGATTAATTAGCAACAGTTAGGCTAAATTGTCACTGTCTTGAAAAGATCTGGTAAAACAAAACCCCTGTGTGATTCTTTTACTATGAGAAATTGCTTACCTATGAATTATTTAAAAGATTCAAGACATACTTATAAAGGAATTCTTTGGAGAAGAACAAGATAAGGAAAGAGGAGAAATACAAACAAATTCTTATGGAATGCATAGCATGAGTTAGGAAATATTTATTGTTGTACATGTAGTATTTTACATGGAGAAATAAAGGTCAAATCAGTATGTATTGAATCTTTACTAACAGAACAGGCACCACAATGATTACCATATACATGGATTATTTCTAGGTTCTAAAGAAACTTCATGGTTAAGGTACCATTATAATATTTTGTAGGAAAGAGAATATAGGGTTCTAATGTTAAGTACATTGTCTAACCATCAATCAGCCACCATGGCTGTGAGCTCCTGTTACCTGTCACGAAGTAAATATTGTATACTTAGGCACAGTACTATACAGTTGAGGGTAAGATTATTTGGTCTTAATATATATAAAGTATATGTATACACACACACACACACACACACACACACACACACACACACACATATATATATATATACTTTATTATACATATATATTAATATATATTTGTATTGCTTATAGAATTTTAAATGTATCTAAAGTTCTTACATATATAATTAGCTATTGTTTTTTTTTTTATTTTCTTGCTTACTAGTTGAAATTTCTTCTGGCATCTATCTCTGTTTCTATATGGAAGACATTTATGCATTAACTCTGGAGTGTAAGGACCTAAAATGGGGCACTGGGCAACTGGAAATGAGACCCTGCTCCTTCAAGTAGAGAACCTGTGCCCCAGAAAAACAGGCAAAACAAGGGCTGGTAATAGGTCACAAAAAAAGGGGACAACTTCTGGGTCCTCTGTGCCTCCAGAAATCAAAGAAGCTTCTTCCCCAAACCTGAAGCCTCGTCTCCTATACTGTCAACCAGGTACTATCTCAATAACCTTCCCATTTCCTTCGCTCTAGGCCATGAGCATTCAGTTTTCCTTGTATGAGTTTTCTAAAAGAAAAAAGTTCACAGAGGAATGAATGACCCAAAAGATTATGACTTTTAACAGACAAGGCATTTGTGTGTCAAGTGAAATAATGACTGTCCTGGCTGTGGCCTGGAGGACCGTATTGCCTTTCACAAGCCCATCTTCTTTCATGGAGTTTCAGCTTATGTCTTAACATCTGACCTGCAGGGGCCAGAAAGAGATGGAAAACAGAGTAAAGGCTTGGATGTTGACATGACAGCTCTACTTGCATGGCCCTGACCTTGGTTCTGAAGATCTGAGGGGGAAGATCCTATCTCTAGTGGGATGGTCTTAGCATGTGCTCTTTTACCCTTCTGCTCTGTGGAAAATGAGCAGAGGGTGGTGAAATCAACTGACCCCTGCTGTAGGATCAACTGTATTACCCTAAACTCCCCCCAGAACTTCTACTCTCCTGGTATAACTTTTGCTGAGATAGAAGTCTAAGAAGGGGAGGAGGTCACATGAGGTTATTCAAGGTGTCCATAGCTAGTAGGATTGGTAGCCTTTTAAAGAGGGAGGGAAGGAGACACTTTTTATTTTCCCTCGTTCTACATAAAAACAATGAGGAAGCTATGTGAAGACACAGCAAGCCAGGAAACCAGCCTTCCCTAGAACCCAGACATGCTGCTTCTTTTATCTTGAGCTTCCAAATTTGGAGGAAAAAAAATATATGTATATATATATGAGCTTCCAAGTTTGGAGGAAAAAAATATATATATTATACATGTATATGTATATATAGTAATTTAAGCAATGAAGTTGTGCTAGTTTGTCATAGATGTTCCAGTAGACTTGCTATGGATGAAAATGAGCATAGATCTGACTACACATCGCCTTATGGTCCCCATAGCCAATGATTTTGTTGAAGAGTTGAAGTATTAACATGAATATGATTTTAAACATGTGAAACTTGAGGAATAAGAAGTGTAGAATGTCTCTCTGAGTGGTCAAAAAATGAAGAGGTATTTATGTCCCATGTAAATGCTCATAGAGGTATGACCTCATCAGAGAAGAGTGGGAGACTTTGTTTTTCTAGGTTCATCATTTGAAATCAGAAGAACCACTTCTAATCCAGATCTTCGAGATGGGAAGAGCCACCTTTAATCTGTACCACATTTTCTTCTGGTAGCATATATAAGCACATAGAAGAAGTAATCCTTTGCTTTTTGCCTGATTGCTCTCCCTAGCAAGCCCATTCCTTCACCAACACACAGTGAAAAACAGTTGAGACATCCAGTCCTGAGGACTGAACAATTATCCGATTCTTGGACCTTCTGCTCATATGCAGAAACTATTCCATTACCTGGACCACATTCTATTAGATATTCTAATAAATATTTTATATACAAAGGGAAGATTCATTTAAATTCTGTTCCTCTTGAGAACTCTGACTAGCACACATACTGTCTTAGTTAGCTTGTTTGGTAAATTACCATGACCAAAAGCACCTTGGGAGAGGGGAAGGGAGTTTATTTGAGCTTACATGATTCAACTTATGCTCCATCACTGAGGGGAGACAGGAAAGAAACTGAAGGCAGAAACCTAGAGACAGGCATTGAAGAGGAAGCCATGGAGGTTGTTTGCTGGCTTGTTCCTCATGGCTTGTTCAGCCTGCTTTCTTAAAGCACCCAGGGCTACCTCATGGGTGGCACTGCCCACATTGAGGGTTTTCCATCATAAACCATCAGCCAAGAAAACAGCCCAGAGTTTCCCCTGCAGGCCAATCTGGTGGGATCATTTTTCAAATGAAGTTCCAAAATGATTCTAGCTTGAGTTAAGATGAAATAAAACTAACCAGCAGCTGCAACCCCTTTCCTAATTCCCCTCCCCACCCTCCCACTCTGAGATCTATTCTTTTGTCTTTTCCCTTTGGGTCTAGTTTGTGTTGTTGTCCAGATAGTTTGGGGATGGGATTTGTGCTGTAATGTGGTCAACATCATTAAAAAACCCCTGAGCTTCCTTTTCCTAACAGCTATCATAAACCGACAACTCCCCAGCTAGTTCAGGGACTTTTGCTCAAACTTGTGGCAGTTTGAGAATGGCTGTCACAATCAATGTGAGCTCATTAACTGCACCTGCCTTGTTGTGTCTTTTAAAAATGTTAGTTGTCACCCTTTGTTCTTGCAATCTTTCCAACTCTTCTTGGGAGAAGTTCCCTGAGCCTTGGGTGGAGGGGTGTGATATATATGTCCCAGTTCGGGCTGAGTATTCCACCGTCTCTTATTTCTCTGGAAAATACTATTTTCTAATGAACTCCTTCACCTCAAATTATACACTTTCTTACTGTGTACCCTGATCATTATATAAAGTAATATAAAAAATTTACTTTTTCTTCATGCATAATTATCTAAATTGGTTTTCCAATGATTGATAACTTAGGACGTTTCAGTATCATAATATATGTTGAGATTGCTTCTCGTCCTTTTGGCTAAGATCAAGTGTAGTATAAAATATGTTGGGGTTTTAGTTTTTATTAATATTCATTCCTCATACTTTCAAAAAGTATTAAAAGTATTTCACAGAAAGTTAGAGGCAGATGTAAGGCTTTAGCATACTTCTTTTTCCTACTTATGCAGGAGCTCCACCCCTATTCCCCATCCCCACCCCCATTCTCAGCCTTCTCCTTAGGATTGCATCTGTTGTAAATGGTGAAGGTGCATTGACAGATCACAATGTCTTGTGGTCTATACTTTAACTGCTGTCCACTTGTTGACAAGTAATGAGTTTTACCCATTCTGTGGGGATGTATAAATATGTAATGATGTGTATTCATTGGTGTCATACTGTAGATAGTACTTTAATTGCCATGATCTTCTGTTCTGTACTTCAGCTTTCATATTTACTAGCTGTCTAACCCTTGGCAAGTATGATTATTTTACCATATGAATAGGTTTTACCTTTTCTAGAATGTAAAAATTCTGTAATCATATGTAAAATCATATAGATTTTACAGAGAGACCTACTTAACTTGGTAATGGAAATTTAAGTTTCCTCCTTGTCTTCCTGGGAGGAATAATAATGGTCTCTTTTCATCACTGAGTAAAATTCTATGCTGTGGCAATGGTTTATGTATCCACTGATATACTTAAGTACATTTTTTGCTTCCATGTATAATCAATCAATCACATATAACATTATGCATTACATGATAATTCGGTTGATATTAATTGTAGCATACTTTAATAGATATACTGGAAGTGTTAGAACATAGGCCTGATTTTAAAATACTTTTAAAAGGCCAGAGCCCACAATATGGAGAGATCACATCATTCCTCCCTGCAGCTAGGACAAAGAATTAAGATGTCTGTGCTGTAACTTTAAAACTCTCAATTTGTGGTATCTGGGTCTTCTCCATTCTTTGTTATGTAGGCTATGTCGGAATAAAACATGTGACATGAAATTTCAGATTTTCTGACTCTGGTCTACCCTAGTGTAAAGTCCTGCTTGTCATAAACATTTTAAGCTTTTATATGAAGATAGCCAGAGTCTATTTTTCATGATCGGTGCTTGGCACTGAGACACCTCTGTCCTCTGTGGGAAGGAGTGAACTAAATTTCGCCTTTTCATAAGCTCTTTTGTGTTTGATTTATCTCCTGTGTGATTTACTGTAAGCATGGACATCAGACTTATTCAACATAATGCTTTGTTCTCCAATGCCTGTATTTATTTTGAGCGCTGGCTTCAGCTATTGATTCATTTGGCATTCGTGTCAGGTGCCTCGCAGAAAAGGACACATTTGTTTACTTAAGCATTTCTTTTGTATTTCTTTTGATATTTTTAAATGTTCCCTTCTAATGGTTCTTCAAACTATTCACTGCCAGCTGATTTTCTGTTTTTCTTAATGATCAAAACTTGGCAAAGGAAACTATTCAACAGTTATTCATTGATGGGTATGTTTCACAAATGACTTCTCATGAGCAAGTCATTGAAGCATGAGAGATATTATTCATTTTGAAATATCTGCTTCCCAGGTGTACCCAGTAATAAGAAGCACAAAACATGATATATTAAAGATATAATTAAGAGTTGAAGGGGTGTTCTGGAGGAAGAAGACGAAATTATTAATGAGAGAGATTCAAGAAGACCCTTAGAAGACCTAACTGACACTTGGTTCTGAAAAAATATTCACTTAAATTGTTACTGGAGTTCCCAAGGGTGAAGAGTATTGATGGTTGTCATTGTAATGGCCACCAGAAATAACAAGAGTCCCCAGACCAGCTCTGGACACAGAGTGAGGATTAAGTGCTGGCTTTCTTGATTCTTCTCCATTCTTTTGAGTATGATCTTTCTGAGTTGTTTTCGTTTTCAGACTCCACCTATCTGAGACTACTAGAATGTGTCTGGTGGGGTTTCAGTTCGGCTACTGTAATAATCCACGACTGACTAAATGCTGTCTGTGGGCCAGGAACTCAGTACACAATACACAAACAAAGACAACAAAATAAGGGTCAGATAAGGACTTCCGAGAAAACATTTTAAAGCAGCAGGAGTAAAGAAAGGCTGTGTGATCTTCCAGCATCTGGAATCAGATAGAACTCTTTTCTTCTTTCAGTGACCATTTCAGTTAGCTGCATACCCACATGACTCTAGTATCAAAAGGGAAGGATAACCTCAGTACCAATGGTCTTAGTTCCTCCTCTATTGCTGTGATAAAATAACAACATGACCAAAGCAGCTTATAAAAATAAGCATTGAATTGGAGTTTGGAGCTTCAGGTGGTTAGAGTCTGTAATGGCGGAACAAAGGTATGGTCATTGAACAGCTGAGAGCATACATTTTGATCCACACTTAGGAGGCAGAGATAGAAAGAGAGGTGTGGATGAGGGCTGGGAATGGCATAAATATGTTGAGACTTTAAAGTTTTCCCAAATGACACACCATCTTCAACATGGCTCCATGCCCTAATCTTTGCCAAACACTTCAATCAACTGTGGACATTGTATTCAAACATATGAATGGGGGCCTCCTTACTTAAACTTTCACATTCCACTCCCTGAACCCCAGAGGACTGTGGCCATATCGTAATATAAAATGCATTTAGTCTAACTTCAAAGGTCTGCATAGTCTTCTGGGAGGGGGTTAGCATTTAAATCAGTAGCAGAAGGCTACTGCCTTCCCACTTATGACATTTCACCTTTGTTTGCCTTTTAAAATACATTCTCAGTAGAGAATTGTGGGCAGTGTTCAGTTTGAAATAAGTTCAAGACAGAATGGAAAAAAAGGAGTAGAAGTAGGAATTATAAAGGAACAGACTAAGATCATATCACATCAGAGAGCAAAAGCAACCCTAGTCCTAGTACTGTTGTGTTTTAATAAACGGAATAAGAATGGGTGTCTTTGGCCATGAATCTGAAAAAGAACAAGAAGGAGTTGCGGGGAGGAAAGGGAAGAGAGTAGTGTAATAATTATATTATGGCCTTTAAAAAGTAGGTGTCTTTGTTAATGGTGAAGAGAAGAATGGGAGAATGTCTTTATTCCTTTGATAATTTGCTCTTAAGAGCATGAATATTCCTATTCATAGTAACAGGAAGGAAGTTTGAGGTATGGTTGACACCTGAGCTATGAAAGGAGAGTAGAGACTATGCTTAGGTTGATGTCTACTTCCGTGTCTCTCTGGAAACAGAAGGCAAGGCCACTCACTGTGAGTTAAAAGAAGAGAGTGGCAGTAGCAGAAGGCTACTGCCTTCCCCCTTATGGCATTTCACCTTTGTTTGCCTTTTAAAATACATTCTCAGTAGCGAGTTGGATGTCTACTGGTGTTGGAGGACAGAAAAGAAAGTCTGACATACTTGGGCATAGAGTTAGTTGGAGAAGGGTGGGTGGGAACATCATTGGGAGATCCACTTCAGTTGTCACTTGTACGACCCACACGAATAAGAACTGAAGTGTCACCAGGAAATATCCATTCTTATGGTTTCTCCAGCCAGTTCCAACTGCATAGTAGAAACCATATAAAAGTTGTTGATAACTAAATTTTTTTTTTTTTTTGCAAATGGCAGACCACGTTGCATGCATAATAGGACAGCCTGTTGGGTAGGCAAGTAACGAGTACTGGTGCTGACCTCACCTGGAGTTGTAGACCTCGGTACTGTGCAGGATTTTTACTAGTGATTAAGGTAGAGTTTTACATAATTTCACTTACATAATTCTTTAAACATTCTATTATTTGTATTTTACAATACTCATGATATGTCAGTAATAATCATGCCTGTTTATAATTTTT
Organism: Rhabdomys pumilio; assembly: GCA_030674055.1. NCBI lineage: Eukaryota > Metazoa > Chordata > Mammalia > Rodentia > Muridae > Rhabdomys > Rhabdomys pumilio. The sequence goes on along the minus strand of JANHMN010000003.1, from coordinate 66,949,934 downwards.
AAGTCAGGAAAGATGCAGGTTAGGTGTGCTTGCTTAAAATTTAGTGCTTAGCCAAATATTAAAGGGTTCTGGAGACAGACCAGAGGTCCAGTCTCAGTTCCATCCTTATTGCAGGGCCCTCTGGCAAGTCCCTCACATGTGTTTAGTCACCACTAGTTCATTTGTGGCAATTCACAAGATGCTCTAGATATAGTATAAAGTGGACAGTTAGCATTAAACATTAGTATTAAAACTTAGTACTCAAATTAGCATTAAAATTCACAAAAATATTTGTGGAGAGTTATTACAAGTTCCTCCAGGTCCTTGACATGAACAGTGAGTAAAAATGGAGAAAATAGTTGCAAAATTTATTGCAGATACCTTTCAAAATAAAATAATAAACATAAAACAACCCTTTAAAAATCCTTATATGTATTACCCGGAATTCAGCATAATAAAGTCACTGTATGTTTATCCATACATGGGAATGCAAATATGTAGTGTGTGGGGTGCACATGCTTGTACACACACACACACACACACACACACACACGCGCGCGCGCGCGCGCACACATGTACACGTGCATTCATTGCTTCAGTTTTTCCCCCTTAAAATATATTATGAATGTTTGCCTTCTGTTTTGCTTTTCATGACGTAAATTTTTTTTCCAAATCATTTTGCTTCAAATGAATGTTTCAGTTCATTCAAACAGGTGTAAGACAGGGTTCTCACTAACCTCACAGGATGTTTCTTTTTGATTAGTTTTTATTTTACTCTAAATGGTTTTAAAGAAAGCCTCAGATACTTCCATAGTTATTTCCTTAGGACAAATTCTATTATGTGAAAGGTTAAAAACTATGTGTTTAAATGTGTGTGTGTGTGTGTGTGTGTGTGTGTGTGTAACTTGCCCTCCAGAAGTATATTTACACTCCCAAATTATGCTCCTAATTGGACATCAGTGTCTTCCCCATCAATTGGTGCTGCCTTGATTTTCACATTGTTTCACATATGCAACGCATGCATATTTTAAAACCATAATAATTGTATCTTTACTATGGAATACACACAAAGGATCTCATTTTAAACTACAAGAGCTACATTTTTAATGTCACTTCTATCTTAACAAATAGCTGTAAGTTGCTCATCATGTACAAGGAATCTCAGCTTTGTAGAAAGTGCAGTCCTGGGAATACTTACATTGCATGCAATAGGTTGCTGATCAATTGTGCCAAAGAGAAGAAAGAGAACATTAGAAAAAATGGCTCCTTTTACTGATATTGCTTCTTAGAAAACAGCTATTATCTCTCTTTAATACACTCATACACACACACACACACACACACACACACACACACACATACACACACACCAAAGAATTTGTTTGCTCATAACTTTTCTCTCTCAAAGTATTCTCATTCCCACTTCAATCTTTTTCTTTTGCACCTTCATCATTCCCTATTCATTGACATGATGTGTCCAGTTTTTTCTCTGACTGTGTGTGTTTATTACATTGGGAAATCATCATCATCATCGTCGTCATCATCATCATCATCATCATCATCACCATCATTATTATTATTTTAAGTCTCTCCATCATTCAAATAAAATTCTATTTAAAAACCATACTGGATTTTCTAGTGAGAATTCTGTGTTCCCATTGTGCTGCTCTTCTGTTTCCTCTGGTTGGCTGGAAAGGCCATGCTTGTTTCTAAATTTACAGGGCTGACTTTCTTTTTGCCCTCTCCTGGGTCTCATTTTTCCTCAACAACTTATTCCGAATCCTTCATCTGCATACCATTGACTGAGAGAGACACCACGGAAAAGGGAAAGATCTGTAGAGCACAGCTGTCTGCCTGTCTGAGAGGACAGTTCTCTGCCAGGCCACTCTCTTACACCAGACACTCTACTAAGGCATTTCTCACACTATGAACTGAGGTTCTCTCAGGCTCAATCCTGCTGCACAGTGGTTAGGAACTGATATTTCCTTTATGAAGGAATACGTCTTTGTTTATAGGTTAGAGAAATACTCATATCAAAAAAGAATTTTAACCCATACGGTATGGGTAGACTTTATAAAACTCTTTTCTGAATCATACAGTCATTTTTCAGACCCAACTGGAAATCTCCCCAAAATTAGTGTTTCTCTTTCTTCTTGGAGGTGCAGGAATGAGAATGGCGATCTGTGGTCTCTTCAGAGTCAAAACCTTGCAAAGATATACACTCTCCTCCATTTATGTTCTTCCCCAGGTAAGAACAGAAACACAAACTGTTTGTAAATTTATTAAATGATAATTTTTAGGTGACAGTAACAATTTTTATGTGATAATTAGGGTCTGGAACAATGTCTCAACAGTTGAGGAGCACTTGCTGTTCTTGCAGAGGACCTATGTGTGGTTGCCAACACTCATGTGCTAACTCACAAGCATTTGTACCTCCAGTTCCAGGAGATCTATTTCCCTCTTCTGGTCTCTAAGGGCACTGTATACACATGCTACACATACAGTCACATAGGCAAACATTCATGCTCATAAAGTAAAAACAAATAAATCTAAAAATAGAAATAATTGGCACTCTTAGGGTGTGAAATGAAAAGATATCAAAGACTTATTAGTTTACTAATTAGTAAAGGATCCAATAAAAAAGGTACAGTTGGTGCCACAGTTTGTCTTTGTCAACATGACACAAACCTAAATATACCTGCTAAGAGGAAGTCTCGATTGTGGAATTGCTTCTAGCAAACTGTCCAGTGATCACAGCTGCAAGACATTCTCTTAATTGGTAACTGATATAGAATGGTAGAGCCCACTATTATTGGTTATGTCATTCCTAGGCAAGTAGGCCTGTCTGGTCTTAACATAGAGCAAGCCAGAATGCAGAACTGCTCCACGATTTTTGCTTTAGCTTCTGAATTCAGGTTTCTGAGTTGATGTCCTTTGATGATGGACTATAACCTGTAAGCCAAAAGCCACTTTCCTCCCCAAATTGCTTTTGGCTACAGTGTTTATCACAGCAATAGAAAAGAAACCAATATAAGATGCAAAAGGAATCTGAAAGAAAATTTCAAACTGATGCCAAATGGGCCTATTTCCTGGATAGCAGTGGGCTGCATCTTCTAGAAATAATTATAAATAAGATCTATTTACAAGGTCATCAATTGTTTATTACTTCCAAAACTGTAAAACAGTCTAAAGACCATAAAGACCCTATATAAGCCAGGCATGGTGAGGTAGACAGGAAGTCTACTTCATTTTTGTCTTGGGCCCATTTAAAAGGCTCTTACATCAAAATGTGTTACTAAGGCCTGGAGTTATAATAGAACTTCCCCCTTTTCTTGTCTTTCCCATCCATCTACTCTTATCCGGAATTCTTATCTGGAATGCAAGAAGGCCTGAGTTAATTTCTCAGTTCTAAAAAAATAAAATAAAAGAGATCTTTAAATCTACTGCTCTGTTCATGAGTTTTCCATAGTCACATTCTGCTTCAGAAATACCAAAGAGCTTCTGCATCCTCTAGAAACACAATGGTTTCAAGAACATTCATTACTCAGAATTTTCTAGGTCAGATACCAACCCATGGATTTCCCAAATCTTAATAGTTCTTAACATAAAGGTGGATTTGTAAATATGCTAGACATTCATATTGATGTGGCCCAGAACCAATAAAAAAGACAGACAGAATTGTGCAGCAGTTTGCTCTCAATTGAAGGATTCCCCTGTGACAGATGAGGTAGCTCATGGGACCAAGAATGTAAGCAAAGGTCACATCATTGGGGACGATTTTGGAAAGTTTTTTCTCTAGCCACTGCTAGAGAGAAGAAGACACTAGCCAGCACCACTGCAGCTGCAGAGATTTCCAGGGCTCGTTGAGCCCCCCATACAGAGAGCTCTGTAGTCGAAGCTTCCATGAGTCATCACCAGTACTGGATTGGCCTTTAGAGTAAGGAGGAGCTGATTCTGAGTTCTTTCCACTCCTACAAGTAACCTCTCACCCACACTCCATTTAGTAACTAAAACTCAAACTCATTGGTTCACCAAGTTGTATTTTGGTGCAGCTGTTACTTTTGTCTGTCTTGGGTTCCCTTTATTGGGTAAGGAAGTGTGTGATTGTGTGTGTGTGTGTGGTGTGATAATGTGATAGTCATTTTTCTATTGATGTGATAAAACACCACAACCAAGGAAATTGATAAAAGAAAGCATTTAATTGGAGATACAGTTCTTATTTATTTATTTATTTATTTATTCATTCACTGTATATCCCGATCCCCTTCTGCTCATAGTCCCCCCCTCCTACCATCTTTTCCCCTCCCCTGATATCCTGCCACCCTGGCACATCAAATCTCTTCAGGGCTAGGCTCTTCTTCTCCCACTGAGAAGCCAAGACAGCTGAGGTAAGGAAACGGATTTCACAAAACAGGCAACAGCTTTAGGGATAGACCCCGCTCCAGCTGTTTGGGACCCACCTAAAGACCGAGCTGCACATCTGCTATATCTTTGTGCAGCCTGTGTGGGGGCAAGGTCCACTCTATGTATGCTCCTTGGTTGGCGGTTCAGTCTTTAAGAGCCTACAAAGGTCCAGGATAGTTGACTCTGTTAGTCTTCCTGTGGAGTTCCTATCCTTTTCGGGCCCCACAATCCTTACCCCAAATTGTCCATAAGAGTCCCCAAGCTCCATCCTGGACTTACAGTTCTAATGGGTCAGAGTCCATGATGGCTGTGCAAAAGCACAGCAGCAGAAAGAGTTGATAGCTTCTATTTGGATCCACAAGGAGGAGGCAGAGAGAGCTAATTCCAAATGAACTGGGTCTTTTGAAACCTCATATACTTCCTCCAGCTAGGTCACTCCTCCCAAAGGAGTCCTCCCAAATAACTACAGTCCCAAGGATCAAGTATTCAAATGCCTGAGACTCATTCAATCACCACAAATAAATTTATTATAGGAACTGACTTATACAGTTTGAGAGGTTGGGAAGACCTAATGATATATCATTTGCAAGCTGGATAAACAGTGAAGTGGGATATAATTCAGTCCTCATCCACAGACTCTGAAACCAGGGACGAGTGTCCAAGGGACAGGAAGAACCAACAGTTTTTGATTTCTAAAGGCCTTAGAACCAGGATGTCTGATGTTAATGGCAAGAAAAGATGAATGTCCTAGCTCAAGAAGAAAGAATGTATGACTTTTCCCTCCCACCATCTTTTAGTTGTACTCAGGTCTTCACAGCATTGGAAAGGTTCCAATATTCAGGGTTCAGGGGGCTCTGGATCTCCTTTACTCGGCCACAAACACTTTCATAGAGATACCCTACAGTAAGTAATGTTTCACCATCTAACCTCGTATCCTTTAACCCAGACAAGTTAGCATATAAAACTACAAACAAGTAGCTAACAGGGCTCATGCAGAGGCTCTGCTTACCTTGGCTTCTACACGCAGTGTGGTTTATTGCAACATGCACTCTTAGGATTTCCTATGTGGCGCACATCTCTTTAGCCATTTTATTATCTAACACAATTCACACTTCTCTCTTATGTCTGTTCTAATGTGTTCCAATATCTGAACCTATGGGAGACATTCCTCGTTCCAACCACCACACCTGCTGACAGCCACTCCTCACTATAGCAGCAGGGGAGACCCAACACGGTAGCGCTTTGGATCTGCAGAATCTACAAGACACATGTTTAAGTGCTCTAAGTCTCAGGCTTCCACAACTTTCCTTATGCTTGTGTTATCTTGTGTCTCCAATTTTCTTTCCTTTTCAACATCTCCACTACATTACAGAGTCCTTTGCCTGTCATTTTCATCTCATGCGATCCCCCAGTTAGTTCTAAAGGAAACTATAATCTGTTAGAATGACTACACAGTCTCTCTCTGACTGAGGGACCACTGATCTCTCTTCCACCCACCATTTGCAGCCATTTAACTATTAGCCCTGAATGCACTCATCCTGATTTTGCACAAATCTTCTCACACTGATACTTAGATCATTCCTTCAATCCCAAAGGACAGTCACTGAAATTCTTAAAACCCTCAATGCCCTCCATTTCAGCACTGATAGTGTTTAGAACACTGTGTGTCCCATGGTCTTATTTAATTATGATCTCTATGTGTCTTCACCTTTTGACTCTAAGGGTTGATAAACTATGTTTTAGAGTTAAGCATGGTGATGCACACCTTTAATCCCATCACTTCAGAGGCAGAGGTAAGGTAGATCTCTGTGAGTTTAAGATCAGCCTGGTCTTCATAGAGAGTTCCAGGCTAACCAGGGCTACATAATGAGACTGTCTTTTAAAAATAAACAAAACAAACAAATAAATACTTTTAAAAGATAAGATGAGATGATTTAGCCTTTTGTAAAAATATGCAATTTACTTGCTTGTTGAGTAGGTATTAGGCATGTAAGGAAGGGGTATAAACTCTGATAAACTCTGCATGTTCTTATCTCCTTCAATGTTCTACTGTATTCTGTCCTCCTCCATGGGCACATGCAACACAGCAAATACACTGAATGATTACAGAGGGGCATACAATGGGGTAGGTGTGTGCTGCTTTACCATACAGTCCCATCTCGGTTGTTATTTTCATTGACATTTCCAGAATCTCTTGGGAGAACACCAGAATTTTGAGTTTTCATTACTGTTTGGTCAATACTACTGAGTGTATTTCAGGAGGACTTTAAATTTTAAAAGAGGCACAAAATAAACCTTTAAAAAAACCATACTCTCTAAATCATTCATTTTCCACTTTAGCACATAGATTATATTTTGTGCCAACATCTTTTAGCCTAAGATGCATTTTGACACTGAAAATGGGAAGACAATGAAAGAGGAAGCATGTAAAAGTCTTCGCTCCTGGAATGGTTCAATTCAATCAGAAAGTTGCCAGAGGCATATGTCACCCTCCTGTTCCCACACTCCAGCATCTTTCTTTTCTTCTATAGATTACTCTTAGCTGGAGTTTTCTGCTTTATTTAAAACTGTTATGCAAGTATTTGGATATCATGGAAATTGTTCAATCTCAGTCTCTACATCTGTTAAATGGGGAGAGTATCCCCTACCTTTCTCACCCAAGAAGTCAGTTGACAGTGTTGCAATTTAAGACATTGGGTGGCATTTGGTGAGAAAACATGTTGAGTTAGATGTTATTGACTCATTCATCCAAATACTGATTCAATTGTGATGACCCAACACTTTACAGAGAAGTAAGCTGTACCTCAGCATAGTCAACAGAATGGCTAAGTGATTGACCTGCTAAGAGCCATAAATTATACTGTTTAAATCTGAATCTCAGTCTGTAACATCAATCATTAGTGTATAGAGTCTAGTTCATTGTCAAAGCAAAGGTTCTATAGTGTGAGAGACTGCTGTACCTGCCAGCACAGAAGAAGCCTATTCCCTGGCTGCTCTGCCCAATGCTTGAAACAAATTGGATTGTTGTAATTCAAACAAAGCCAGTGAAATTTTCTTCTGGGCCATTTTAATTGTGAAGTTGTGATTTCTATTCCTCTGGAATGTCTGCTTGAATCATGAATGGGAACAACGTGGAGGTTGTTGGGCATTCCTGTGGGAAGACTGGTTGATAAAAGGAGAGGTGTGAGCATGTTGCAGGCATGCATGGATGAAATGGTGGAGATGTTGTAACTCTTCACAGACGGCCTTTGAAGAGTAGACCACCTCTCATGCCTGTGAGCTGACTTCAATTCTTTGAGATATTCTAGAGATTTTGAGTTCTGTAACTTAAAACTTATTTTCTTAAACATCCCCAAGTTTACTTGCTTAACTTTTTCTATTCAGGTTTTCTTACATCTTATCATAATACATTTTGTTTTATTATGAAATTGAATGAAAGATCTTTGCTTTGTTACACCACGTATCTTTGAGTTCAGGCAGTCCTGGCTGTGATTCCAATTTTATTTCTGAACACCTGGATAAAAGCTCGTACAAATACTGTGTGCTCTGAGACTGACTTTCTTAGTGTTGTTAATGAAAAACTAACAGCTGCTGGGTAGGACTGTCAACAAGAACTACAAAAAAAAAATGCCTTGGAGAGATGACCCAACAATAAAGAATGCTTCTCTTTTAAAGGATGGAGCTTGGAAGCATTCACAGTGGGCAGCTCACAGTCAGTCACCTGTCACTATAGCTTCCCAGGGCCCAAGAGATCTGACTTCATCCAAAGGCACCTCCAACAGAAGTGGCTTTTGTACCCATATGCGTATATATACAAAGTAATTCTAAAAAGTAAAAAAAAAAATAAATAACATGCTAGGAACATGTAGTATAGCATTTGATGCAAGGAAGGGCCTCAGTACATGGTAGAAATTAATATTAGAGATTATTTTTTTCAGTTTGAAATTATCCTCCTGAATTTTTCTTCTAGAGAAGTTAACCTACTATCCCAATTCACAAGCACCTGGTACATGAACACTAATGAAATGTTTTTTTTCTGTATGTACATTTTAAAGCTTTTTATTGGAAATATTTATTTTTTCATATACTATTTTTATTATGGTTTCCCTCCCCCATTGTGTCCCAGATCCGCCCCAATTCCCCATCCACCCTAATCATCAGACTTTCTTTCTCTCTCTCATTAGAATACAAACAGACATCTAAAATGATAATAATGACAATAAAATAAGATGAAATAAAGTAAATAAGTCAGATAGGACAAATCAAATAGGAAAAAAAAGATTCAAAGATAAAGCACAAGAAACACATACAAACTTTGAGACAAACTCATTTGCACATCTAGAAATCTATCAAAGCAAAATCAGCAATTGTAAAATAGAAGTGAAAGATCTCCAAAATAAAAATAAAATAAAAGAAAAAAAAACAAGAAGCTCTACAAAAATAATATTGGGTTTGTTTGGGGTTGGATGTCTACGCTGGGCATGGAACCTACCTGCCTTTAAGAGTACCCAGAGGAGTGGTTTGTTTCCCAATGAGACACCATTGGAGCAAACTTAATTTTTCCTATGTGAGCAGTTATCAGTTGGACATAGCTTCTGGATAGGAGAGGGGCTTATGTGGGAAACTAATGAAATTTTAATTTGTAGTTTATTTCCTATACTCAGAAACCCTTACTTTCATCAAGACTTGGTATTTTTAAGATGAACATCCCTGACTGTCCTTTGCTCTTTACTTTGTAATCACCCTTTGGTTGGCCCAAAGCCAAGCTGAGGGGTTATTTGCTTCTGAGAGGCACCAGCTGCCAGGGACATCTCAGATGCTGTTTCTCCTGAGGAAGGCAGTAAGGATCTATGAAAAGTTAATTGCTCTTGAACCTTGTCATCTTCTGAGTATAGCTGAGCCAAGGTAAGGCGACAGCATCAGCAAACGGGGCAGTGAAATGGGCCTTAGAAAGGAGAGGGAAGATCTTCAGCCTTGGCTCACTATCTCCTCTTTGGTCTCAGGCCTAGACCGACAACCCCTCCACACATCTCCACTGCTGGATTAATTCAAGTATGGATTCAATTTCATTGACTTTGTTTATCTGCTTAACACATCCCTTAAGATGATTTACTTCCTTTGAAATGTTTATTTAAAACTGTTTCCAGAGCTAGATGGAACCGTTCTTTGGTACAACACTCTAGTGAGGTTAAAAAATATGGCTTGTGTGGCTGCTTACAGTAGTTTATAGATCTCTGCTTTGCTGAGCCCAAGGGATACCAGCATGGTCCATAAATTTATGCAAGGACCAATTACCAAGTAGGAAGGACCAAGATGGCTGCTGATGGGGCTGTGGGAACCTTCTTCACTGTAATCGGCCTGTGTGACCTGGGACAATTTTACTTAACCTTTGAGAGCTTTGAGGGTCTCATGCCTCAATGTGCTTTGGGGATTAGTGAGCCTTCCAGATTATTCTGACCTGCCACTCATGACTGGCTTGGTGAATGCTGATAAAGATAGAGCTGAGATGATGCTGACCAGGCTGCTGTTGAGTCCTGTTCCATGGAAGCCTGGCAAGACTTAAGAGGATTCCTGTCCACCCTAGGTCATGGAGAGTAGCATCTTCCATTGGATTCTCCCACGTTCTTTGCTGTAGCTGCTCTGCATTCTGTGTACTATATCTTTGCTGGTCCTGCCTGCCAGGAGCCTTCCCAGCTGATGGTAGACTTGTGAGATCCTGAAACTCGGATCAGAGGCTTGTTTTGCTTTGATTTGTCAAACACTGTTAGTTCTTGAATTCTGACCTGAAACATGGTGGAACACGGTCTTTCCAAGCCACATAGGCAGGGCTCTGCCTACATAGGTAAAGGAAACTGACTTAGAAAGCCCATTCAAAGTTCTCAGTGGCTTCTTAGGAAACATAGCAGATCCTGATGTCAGGTCCGAGAGAAAACTGGGCTGAGCTTTCCTCCTTCCATCTCCTTCTATACTGCATTCTCTAGATGCACCTTTGGGCTGTGTGTGTGTGTGTGTGTGTGTGTGTGTGTGTGTGTGTGTGTGTGTAAGAGAGGGTGAGAGACAGAGAGAGACACAGAGAGATACAAAGAGAGACAGAGAGACAGAGAGAGACACACAGAGAGAAACAGAGAGACAGAAACACAGATGGAGAGAAGGGAGACAGGGAGAGAGAGGGAGGGGGAGACAGAGACACAGAGAGGGGGAGAGAGAAAAAGATAGAGAGAGGAAGAGAGACAGAGGGAGAGATAGACAGGAAGAAACAGAAACGGGGAAAGAGAGAAACAGAGAGATAGAGACACAGAAAGAAGGAAACAGGGAAGGAAGAAGGAAGGGAGGGAGGGAGGAAGGAAGGGAGGGAGGGAGAGAGAGAGAGAGAGAGAGAGAGAGAGAGAGAGAGAGAGAGAGAGAGATACAGGGCTGACTGAGCACACACTGAATATTCCTCCCAGGGGAAATTGGCTAGAATGTTGGAACTGTTCTTTTTCTGGAGGTGTGTGAAGTACTAGAACCAGCAAATAACCTCTGATTTTCACATTTTAAAGAGTAAACATTTTTTTTTTTAAAATCATTTTCAGAATCCAGCCAAAACAACATTCAGGGCATTGTTTTCAGAAGGCTGACTAGGAAGTCAGATGCCACAGCTCCGCCCACAGGTTTCTATGTTTCTTCATCAAACACTGAGCTCCCTACTTTCGGAGGGCAGTGAACAGTTGTGTGTGTGCAGCCATGTCTTGCTAACCTCAGCCTTCTCTCCTAAGCTCAGTATTCGCTAATGATTTTCTTGGCCACAAAACTCATAAAAACCCCCTGAGTTACCTTTTTTCTTTTCTTCCTTTTTTAAATACTCGTGGGATGGTTGTTCCATTTGTTCAGCATCTGTGCTAGCCAACATCTGGGGTGTGAGGCAACTCCACGGCTTGCAGTGTGGCTCGAAAACGAAGTTACTTTTTCATGCAGTTCAGAGGAGACTAGAGAGCATCCTTCTGACCAAACAGGCCCTTTGTTCTCCTCCAGCAAGTGTTTCTCATTAAAAATGTCATCTCTCTAATGAATTGCCTTACTGCCCTCGCAGCTGGGCTTATTGTTTGCATGGCTTTGTGCTCACACTGACTCTCCCAGAGAACAGAAAGCAAGAGAAAACATGGGATGCTTTTCCCACTCTGTCTGCCTGGAATGTCGATTTTTTTTTCTTTGTAAGTGAATGACAACGTGTCTATCACTGGGGCTTTATAATTCCCTAATATTCACTATTTGGCCAATTGTCCCAGATCATATGCTGTCAGAGCTTAGAGAGTGCATGGTGGCTGCTTGAGTCTATGAATGCAAAGTGAAAAGTGACAGTTTGGGGGTTATAGCCTTGTGGTTTGTATTTTTGCAGGGAAATACCCAGTGTCCAGTGTTCATTCTCTGTTATAAAAAAAAAAAAATAGAACACTGTTTTAGCAAAGATAAGAAATGAAGGTATTACATAAGAAAACAGGAATTGGGAGAGCGGGTTTGCCTGTATGTCTCTGTGTATTGGGGGAGGGGTGTCCAAGGATTCTCTTTAGAAACCACACAGTGGTTGAAAGTCTCCCCAAAACGTTCAACTCTACTTATAGCTGATACCCAAGAATTGCAAAACATTAATAATTTAGGGTCTATATATTTGATCAGAATTTATCTTAACAATCAAGGTGTTTTGTGGTGTGTGTATGTTTATCAGTTTAATTTCCCCACTTTACTAACTGCCTCCTATTTTCCCAACTCCCCACAAATGTCTATCCGTTAGCTCAGCTGGAGCTTTGCACGTCCAAAATCTTTTTTCCCCACCTATGTCGTGTACCTTCTACACGTGACAGGAAATTAAAAAATTAAAGACCTCCTGACTTGCAGCAGAGAGAGGGAGAGAGAGAGAGAGAGAGAGAGAGAGAGAGAGAGAGAGAGAATGAGTTGCTTTGCAGTGAGGCTTCTTTTGTGATCTTCAGGCTTCCTGTGTAGAAGGGGAGGAAGGATACCATAGTGTGATGGATAGAATTGGCACTTTGTCTCAAGCTGAGTGCCTGAGCTGATTTAAGATGTAAGTTTCTACAATTTTCCAATTTTCTGTATACCAAACATTAACATAGACTGAAATTAATAGCCTCCCAGGACCCTTTTGCCGAAAAGCACAAGTCATTGAGGCCAAGGTTGACAAACAACTTGGCTAGTAGATTGTGTCTTATGCCAGGGCATCTGTTTGAAGAGATCCTTCTCAGTCATCCCTCCTGCCTGGTCTGTCATCTTAGAGACACTCTGCAAACTTCTAGAGGGAGGAGGGAACACTGGTCACCCCATCAGCCATCTACTAAAATCCCTACAAATACACAGACAAATCTCTAGCTAGACCCAGCAAAACCTGTCTCCATGCTGAAGCTCTGGGAATACGTGTGTGGAACATTTTTCTTTTTAAATGCTTACACATGTTGCAGTCATTGAAAGCCCAAGTCACAAGGATGGCAGAGGTAAAACATTTTTCCCTCACTTACAAAACCAAGGGAGGTATTACATCAGAGTTGCTGATTAGGACAGACCATAATGCATGAATCAGAGTTTCCAAGGAAGACAGGTGGATAAAGGCTTTTGTATCAAAGCCTAGATTTAAAAAAAAAAAAAAAAAAAAAAAACCAGAGAGATGCAGTACATCGCTGTATTTATTCCTTCACATGCTTTTGTTTAGTCATCAACAAACCCTTAGCATCTTCTATTAAGCAGATAGCATTTTAGGTTCTACAGATACAGTCAGTGATGTTGAACGACAAAGAGTCTATCCAAAATGATTCCCGGTAAGATATAAGGTCAGTTATAAATGTACAGTCATAACAGACAAGGGCTAAAGGGAAAAGTCAATCATGGTAAGTGAGGCAATAGATAATGATGGGAGGAAAGGAAGGCTGAGCAATGATGGTCCGCATTGATTTCTGTAAGGAAGACATTTTTAATGAGGCAAGTATTTGGCTAAATACAATGGGATATGTTACAGTTTCTTTAAGTCATTCTTTTGTCACTGTTGAAGTGTAACACGGAAAGAACACCGAAAACCATGAATCTCCAGGAGTTCTATGATTAGGAATTCATGGCTTCATTATGAAGAGCGTCCTTGTATACCTGTCAGTATGCACATGCATAGTATAGGCAAGGGCAGCCATTATGCGTTGTATGCTGGAGTGGAGGAGAGCAGAGGGGAAGCAAAGCACTTTGGAAATCATGCAGGGCTCAATGTGAGCAGGTTTCAGCATAAGAAAACTGGGTTGACATTGTTTCGCTTACAAGTTGATGTTCTTGGCAACATTAAGACCAGAACACCATCAGTAGCATGTATGAACTTCACTTATGTGTAAGAATTTGGGGGACTTGGGTGGGTATAGGGGATCATTAGAGAATTTTAAAGGCTCCAGCATGTCCTCTCTGTTTTCTGAGTTACTGTGATACAACTACCTATAGCCTTATTCTTCTCTTGCCACTGATTCAGTCACTCTACCATACCTGCTCTCTGTGATGGACTGAAACCATGAACCAAGATATAATTATTTCTTCCCATAAGTTGCTTCTATCGTATTTTTGGGTCCTAGCTGCACACACATGACCAATACAGTGACTCGTGCACCCTGACTTTAGAGAGAAAATTAACTGTACTATGGCATAAGCCTTGTCTCTTTATTGCTAAAAAAAAAAAAAAGTGTTGATATCTTCATAGTAGATTCCAAATTAATTCTAATCCTCCTCTCTTGAATTACATACATGTGCGTGTACAGAAAACAAAAACGAAAATTCTCTAGTATCATGTAAGTAACCCTCTCTATCCTGTTCTCCATGTTTGTGTGAAAATTTTAGCTTTCAGTCGCCTGGAGACAGAGCTGAACCCCTGGTAGGTGCCTGTTGATTTACGTTTGGAAATGTCGTGTATTCTAGTATCAGAAAATCTTGGGTTGGATATGAGTCACTGGACGTAGTAAACTTAGGTGAGCAGTTTAGTCTTTTGGTGTCTGTGCCAGTTCTTGACTGACTTCTGACCTACTAACCATGGAGAGTACAAAGCTGTAGAATAGTAGGACTGACCATCCTGCTTCTAGTTTTTAAAAAGTTGCCGAACACCAACTGGTAAGGCATATGGCACCATTATACAAGTAGGGAAACAGTCCAGAACTGTTACATCATTTACACACAGCTGTTCTTGCAAAGTTAGAATTGGGCCTCAATTAACCCCAGTGTTCTGGCTTCATCCAATTAATCACGTTAGATTGACTAGATAAGAGTGCTTCTGTAAAGTACCTGACGGATATCAATCCCTTCGCAAATGTATGTGGCTACGTCAATGAAACTCTCTTTATAAGAGTGGTGGTGGATGAGACTTCATCTCTGGGAGGTGGTTTGCTAGCTTCTGGATAGATTGCAGTGAAATGTTAAAAGTAATCATAAGTAATGAGTTTTTCATCAGTTATCAATGGTTCTCTGTAACAATTGATCGGAGATCTTCTGAAAACAATCCACCATTATTATGAGCCCATGCAAGCCCGCTTGTTGAATACCGGTTCCAGCCAGCACCTTCCCCGCTGTTTGGCCTAGGACAGACAATCTGCATCCTAATACCTGGAAATCAGAAATGAGCTTACACAGCTACACTCCGAAATGATTATGACAGTTTATAGAAAAAGCCCAGTAGCAAAAAGTCAGCAAAGTAAAGATGCCATGCATTTCATACACAGGGCCCAGAGGCCCCTGAGCTGGAGCAGATCTCAAAGCCTCCTCGCAGAGAATTAGATTTCATGGTACCAAAGATGTCATGCAAACTTCTAAAGGAAACAAACAAAATTCCTATCCAGCTATAAAACCTAAGGATAACAGTGATGCCCAGCATGGCATGACAACCCTAAGGGTGCAGTAGTGGCACACATACCTCATTGGTAACCAATGGCTCTCTAATTGGACTTAAGACCACTGAACAAGAGGGAAGCTATACCTGATACTGGAGACCTAGCCAACTCCCCAGAGCTAGTGAAGTCATAGATCTTGGAGAAGAACCTACAACCACTGCTTTACAACACGAGCATTCATTCCTAATTACATCCTAAATATTTGTCCTTATACTTACAGATAGGTATATTCCTCATCCCAACAAGAAATTTTCTTTTTGAAAAAAAAAAAAGACAATTTCAGAAAATCATAACCAATTAAATTTCAAAGTTATAAAACCCAATCCCAACAGATACACCTACAATACACTCCTGCACCTAAGGCCCAGGAACATTGCAGAAGTAGGAACAGAAAGATGGTCAGAATCAGTGGGTTTGCTGTAAGACTATGTCTTCTAGTAATGTCCAAGCTATACCTATAAAGTCTGCCTAAACATGAGCTGAACAAGAACACCAATAGAGATGCTAAGGTGGAATGGAGGCTCACAAACCCTCAGAGGCTTCAACTTTACACAAAGAACAGGGGGATGCTCAGTGGGAGAAACAGACTTCTCCAGTAAAGAGCATATTGATTGGTTGTCCAATGCCAAGTGGCCAGCCCTGAATGCATACATACAAGTAACATTACATAGACTTGAATAGGTTTTATTTATGCATTTAGGAATGTGTGTGTGTGTGTGTGTGTGTGTGTGTGTGTGTGTGTGTACCAACAATTAATGATAAGAGCCTATCAACCATGAATTTGAGAGACCAATTTGGGGTATATGGAAGGGTTTGGAGGCAGGAAAGGGGAGAGAACAATGATGTAACTATAGTATATATAATCTCAATCTTAAAAAATAAAATAGCTAAAAAGAACTCATCAAAAAGCCTTATGGGAATGAAAGACGACCTGTATTAAAATTCATCTCTCACTTTAGTTATGGCTTTTAGGATAGACTATAAAGGAAAGAGCTTGGGGAGGAGAGAACCAACGAGATTCAGTTAAGGGTCTAGTATGTGCCAAACAGTACAAAGTGATTTCAGTTCTCTATTTGTTTAATCGTCATAGCAAAACTCAACTGTCTTACCTATTACACAGCTAATAAAGAAGTAGGAAGCATTCAAGCTCAGTCAGATGGCAAAGGATAGAACTCAGAGTCACAAATGCTCACCCTATTTTGTGGGCAAATCCCTCCTAGGAGAGGACTGTACAAAGTAAACTGGTGGTGTTTGCTTAATGGTAACCATCATTTCATCCTATGAAATTTTGGGTGTAGAATGAAGTTGGAGACACGTTTATCTTGAACATCTGGATCCATTGGTGTCACAACTTGGCACAGACAGTAAATGCATGTGGAACTAAGTAGGTAGACACAGACAAAATCTATGAGGCATCCAGCTAGCCCGAGCTGATAAACCACATAGCCCTTCCTTTAATGAGCTCTAACCAAGCCAAGGTGATTTGCTGACTAAATAGTGAGTACAATAGAGCACTAGGAAGTGAGGAGGGATGATGGGATGTGTGGCCTCCAGAGGACCAGACAACTCTTGATTCTCAGCTCACCCACTTTCCAGGCTCCCGTGTGTGCTTCTTCTCATTCCTTTGAGCCACTTCTCTTCCACCCACCTCTGCTCCTCTCAAGGCATCCCCTCCTTTTCTCAGAGCACATGACTAGCCGAACTTCTAGTAGAAGCCCTTTTCTGAGATTTAGAGCTGTCTTACTTAGCACCTCTCTCCTATGCTATTAGTAGGATGCTCTCCGTGCATGTGTGTGTGTTCGCGCGCTCCTGTGTGTCTTGATCACAGACTCACCTCGATACCCAGAAGTGAGCTGCTTTTGTATGTTTCTCTCCCAGGAGATGAGGCAAGTAGGAGAAGGGAACAGCATGCATTAGTCTGGTAGATGCACATGCAGATCAAACGCCCATAAAACAAACATAAGAGGAAATTTTGAGAAGATTTTGGGACACAAGGCTATGACATTGAGAAAAGACAGATGAAGGGGCAGTGTACGTGTGCTAATGACAAGTTCAGAAAAGATTCTACTGTATCAAACAATTAAGGCCACTGTCTGGCAGTTGTTCCCTTATATCTTATCCAAAATAACATGTTTGATATCCCCAGACACTAAGGATATAGTGAGAATTTTGAAAAAAAATTTTAAACACAAAACGACTATAAGAATTGCTTTTGTTTTAATCTCAGGTGTAGGCATTTGGGGCTGCTTCAAACTGTCCACAGCAGCTGGCTATGATATGCCTTGTACTCTACAAAGGTATGGTTTTACCAGCTACAAATAGTTTCTTCAATGATATGGTGTGTGGAATTTTTAGAAGGCATATGAATGCTAGAGCTCTGATGGGTAGTTGTTGGTCATGAGAGAGGGTTTGATTGTACATTGTTAGTAGTTATGCTCAAGAAAGAAAGAAAGAAAGAAAGAAAGAAAGAAAGAAAGAAAGAAAGAAAGAAAGAAAGGAAACAAGAATAAAGAAATTAGATCCTGAGAACTCTCCCTCTTCCCCTTCTATTCTTCTTTCTCTCCTATCTAGTGATGGGGTTGAAACTGGGGGCAGAGATAAGGATGGAAAAAGAAGAATCCACAAAGTAGCAAGGACCAGCTACATCAGAGCCTAATTTTTAACTTCTGTGACCAGTGACACGTGCTTAATATTAGCTTAAGAATCATCTCACACCAGCTAGGAAGAGTCAAGCAGCCTCTGAGAGGAATACTTCTGGTTTCCAGCTGTTCCATAGGGTATCTCTTCACTACCAACCCAGCCACTCAGAGTGATCTGGAGAATCTGTTATGTAATAAATATATCAGAGTTTCTTATTAGAAAAATTATTCACTTATTTTCATGTATTTAAAACTGCAGATACATTTTGGCTCTCTGAGACTCTCAACTTCTGCAGGTTCTCGACAATCTATTTACATCCCCCAGCTGGGGTTCCTTTTAGATCAGATGGTTACCATGAGGCCTTTTCTCTCCCTTTATGTGATAGATGGGTTTTACCATCAAGTTTTAGGTAAGTATGTCCACATCAGTATTTTTTACTCCCCTTGAAGTGACTTCTGGGAAAAGCAACTTCCTTCCCCTTACAGTCACTGTGTTTCTGACTCCTCTCCTGGGGCCCTTGGAAGACAAAAAGGATTAATAATGATTTGCAAGGGAGTCGGGAATTTAAACAGAACACAGCTGGATGGGTTGATCCTATTCCACCATGTCTGGGGCCTCCGGTGGTAAGGCATTATTAATAACTTGGGTAGGAAGAGTTCAGGGATGAAATCATTTGAAGGTGAATTCGATCACAGGTTGAAAACATGGAGGCTGGAAGGACTCCAAGGACTCAGACAAGATTTTCTTTTTTCTCTTTTTCTTTTCATGTTTTATTAGTTATTTTATTTATTGACATTTTAAATGTTATCCCTCTTCCCCTCCACACTCCCCTATTCTCTGCCCTCTTCCTCCTGCCTCTATGAGGGTGCTCTACCACCTGCCCATCCACTCCTGCCTCAGCTCCCTAGCATTCCCCTAATCTGGGTCATCTATCCTCCACAGGACTTGTCAGTGACGCCTGACAACACAATCCTCTGCTACATATCCAGCTGGAGCCGTGGGTCCCCCCATGTGTACTCTTTGGTTGGTGGTTTAGTCCCTAGGAGCTTTGGGAGGGGGGTCTGGTTGGTTGATATTGTTCTTCCTATGAGGTTTTGCAAGCTCCTTTAGTTCCTTCAGTCCTTTCTCTAACCCCTCAATTTGAGACCCTGCACTCAGTCCGATGTTTGATTGCGTACATTCCCATCTGTATTGTTCAGGCTCTGGCAGAGTCTCTCAGCAGGCAGCTATACCAGGCTCCTGTCAGCAAAGCCCTTCTTGGCATCAGCAATAGTGTCTGGCTTTGGTGTCTGCAAATGGGATGGAACCCTAGGTGGGGCAGTCTCTTGATGGCCTTTTCTTCAGTCTCTGCTCCATTCTTTGTCCCTGCATTTCCTTTGACAGGAGGAATTCTGGATTAATATTTTTGAGGTGGATCGGTGGCCTCATTCCTCAACCAGGGGCTGTGCCTATCCACTGGATATGGTCTCTACAGATTTTATTTAATCTTTGTTGGGTATTTTGGCAAATGTCCTTTCTGTTGCATCCTGGGAAACTCTTGGGTCTCTGGCATCTGGGACTTTCTGATGGCTATCCCCAGGTCCCTCTCCCCCTGCTGCTACTCTCCTCCTTTCAAATTCTTGACCCTCTATATTTCTCCCCCATCTCCTCCAGTATCTGAACTGGCCCCTCTTTTTCCCTCCCTCTCTTCTCTCACTCCAAGATCCCTCTCTCCTTCTACTTCCCGAGATTATATTCTTCCTCCTTCTGAGTAGGACTGTAGCATCCAAGATTTTCAACAAGGATTGTGTCTGGGGTCTCTTACTCTGAAGTCTTTGGGGGTGAGTTTAGTCCTGGGAGGCAATTTGTTCTGAAAGTGGACTGAGACAGAAGTGGGAGCCGATCCAGGTGTGAGTCTGTGTGACTGGAATCCTGGCACAGGGGGCAGAGGCAGGAGAAGCTTGGGCTCATGACCAGCATGAACTATACAGTGAATTCAAGTCCAGAATTATATTGAGATTCTGTCTCAAAAAATATCAAGGGCACATGTTGTGGATCAAAGGCAAAACATATGCACAGTGTCTTAAAAAGCCCTAGGTTAAATTGTCGGTACTGAAAAATAAAAATGATAGGACTCTCTTACCCTGTCAGCAAAGTAAATGTTTTCTTTGTAAATCCTCCCAGCCTAAGGTATTTTGTTATAGCAATTGTAAATTGACTAAGAAAATTTCACATGGCCTACAAAAAAGTCTACACCTTCTTTCCCCCACATTCTTTATTGAGTGAAGCACTACCAAGTGACTGTTATTTATTTATTTATTTATTTATTTATTTATTTATTTATTTATATGAACATAGTGTGTGGGAATAAAATTAGGTTATGATTTGATTGTTTTGGCTAAAAGGCAATTGTAATTAGAAGTTTGTAAATGAAATTTTGTTTTTATCCCTCTTATGTGCTAAGAATAAATTTGATTTTTTTTAAAAGTATGCCATAACTTGCCTTTGAAATGTGGGAATTATATACAGAAACTCTCTATCATACTTCCCACTAGCAAATGAAGTGGGAATTGGTGTTTCGAAACACTGGAATTGATATGGAAAATATCAAATGAGTAAAGAGATTTGAAGTTTCTATGTGCAAATCCCTGTAATATACTTGTGGGTCTTAGAACTATCCAGTTACTCAATAACTTTATTAAAAAATATTTTTCCAAGGTCCTATAACAATCATGGTCAATCTTAGCCAATAATGTAAGTGTCTGGGAAGTGAAATGGTCCTTGTCCACTCCACATCTGGTAGAAATTCAGCCAGATTGTATCTTGGTTCCAGACTATGTAGTCCCAAAACTGCATGCAGCTTTTCCTCATATAATGAATACATATGATACATTTGAAAAAATTTGTAAGTAGTGGGTATAAAAATCAAAATACAGTTTTTTAATCTTAATTGTTACTTATTACAAAACTGCACAGTATAACTAAAGCTCTTGAAGTTGCCCCTCAGAGACAATTCAGTCATGTTTTAGCTAGGAGCCAAACTGCTGCTATCTGCCCATTTTTACAAAAATAATTGCACCTGGGTTTACCTGAATTTTCTGAACGAATCTAGTTAATCATAGCAGTAAGATTATTTTTTGGTTAAGGAAATCATCTCAGGTGCCAGAGAAGGCAACGTCTTCCTTCTTTTCATAGAAAGGTTGGTACAATGGAAGAAAACAAGCAACACTCTTATCCAGATTTGGGTTGAAATTTCAGCTCTCACTCGGTTTTCTGTTCACATGGGCATGCTCTTCCACATTGCCAGTACTGAGTTATCTCATCTTCAGAGAGCAGGTAATAGTCCCCAAAGCACAGAGTTGCTGAGGATTGAAGAACATGAACCTCATGGAGCACAGTGCTCTGCACACAGCTGGTATTTGGTCAGCATTGGTGATTACTTTCATTCCCTCATAGCGCCATTGAAGTCTCTGCTTCTCATCCCTAGGCTTTCTAAAGTTATCACTTATCAATGGCCCTTGTCCAAGAGAACCCTTGAAATCATAGTTTACAGAAAGAGCACAGGGTATAACAAATTCTCCTGTGCTACAGAAATGCCAAGGTTTGTGTGCCTAGGCACATCTTGCTTTCTGGGACATTTCTTCCATCAGGCTATACTGATTCCTAATTTATTTTTTTCAGTTGCTTTCCTGAGCCCATCTGGCTTACTTTTCTACGATCAAAATTTTCTTGTTTATTTATTTTTGAGGGGAAGGCATAGAAATGCAGGCAGGAATGAAATAAACATTAACTTACAGAGTGAGCACAGAATTACAGGTTGTCCTTGGTTTGCCATGGACTACGCCCAAAAAACCTTATTATTATTTGATGTAAACATACTAGGTTATGAATGTAGCTCAGTGAATAAAGCACTGCCCAGCATGCACTAACCCTTAGGTTTAGTCCCTAGCATAGCATAACCGTATGTGGTGGTATATTCCTGTAATACTAATACTTAATTAAGTTCAAGGTCTAGAAGAAGGGCTCACGGTGGCCCACCACCAACTGAGGAGCCATCATTGGAAGTTGATGCCTGATAGAAGATGACATGTCAATGTTTTTAAAGGGACGTGGTCCCTGAGAAGCTACCCACACCTTTGTTGATTCTACATTCTGCATCCATGCACGTATGTTTCATATGATACTCAATTTTTTTTTAAAAGTACATTGTCAGGTGTGGTGGTCTAGGTCTTTAATCTCAGCACTTGGGAGGCAGAAGCAGATGGATTTCTGTGAGTTCAAGGGCAGTTTAGTCTACACAGTAAGTACCGGACAAGCTGGGGCTATATAGTGAGGAAAGAAAAGAGAATAGAAAAGAAGGGAAGGGAAGGGAAGGGAAGGGAAGGGAAGGGAAGGGAAGGGAAGGGAAGGGAAGGGAAGGGAAGGAAAAGAAAGGGAAGGGAAGGAAGAAATTGAACACATAAAGGAAAAGTGGAGGATGAGATAGGAGGGAATTGGAGGGGAGGGAGCAGGAGTGGGTTTAATCAAAACTCATTATACGCATCTATAAAATTCTCAAAGAATAAAAACATTTTTATAAAAGGAAAAAAAAAAAAAGGAAGAGTAGCAGTCTCAACTAACCTGGACCGCTGAGATCTCTCAAACACTAGGCCACCAACCAGGCAGCATACACTAGCTGGAACAAGGCCACCAACACATATACAGCAGAGGACTGCCTGGGCTGGCCTCAGTGGGAGAAGATGCACCTAACCTTCAAGAGACTTGAGGCCCAAGGGCGTGGGAAGGCCTGGCAAGGGTGGGAGCTGGGACATCCTTTTGAAGACAGGAAGAAGAGGAATGGGATGAGAAACTGTGGGAAGGCAGACCAGGGGAGGGGCAATGACTGGACTGTAAAAAAAAAAAAATTAAAGTAATAATAATTTTTTAAAAAGAGAAAGACCGGAAGAAAATAAATTAAATAAATAAATAAATAAATAAATAAATAAATAAATAAAAATGCAAAGTCATCCTTGGCTACATAGTAAGTTAAAAGACAGCCTGGGCTATATGGACGAAACCCTGTCTCAAACAAACAAATAAACAAACAAAAACATATACAAAGAAAAAGAAAATATCTGGTAAAAAAATGCATAGCTTATATTACTGTGTGAAATCCTGGTTGTCTTCCCTGTGATCTCCTGGCCGAGTATGGGTTTTATCACTGTCTAACATTCTTAATAAGCATCCATCCAGATGTGTGGGGCTAGCCTGGAATGAAGAACAAAGTTCACAATCTGCTCTCCCATTAATGTGTAAGGCTTTGACTCCTCTGTAAAGGATAAAAGTACATCAGCAAGCTGGGAACCTTCTGAATTTTCTAATTATGGGTCTTCCTTCTTCGGCACCAAAGGGACACAAGCATCTTTGTGAGTACTGTCAGGTCACCATACTGGAGTTCGATCTGGCTCAAGAGCCAATATACTTAGGAGTGAGCCGTTATTTTATTGGCCCAGGAGGAACCAAACTTTCTGATTCATTTAGCTTCATCTCAAATATTCAGGATCAGTCACTCTTGTAAGATGTGATGGTCAGATAATAAACACGAGACAGGCTAGGAGTCTTCCCAAAGTAAACTGGAAGAAACCAATGCCTACAAAAAAATGCATGCTCTGAGTGCTTTCCCCAGGGCTGCACGCTAGCAAAGGATTTGGGGTGGACATTCATTTGGTTTTCTCCTCAGCCCAGTTTTGTGAAATGAATTTTCATTTACAGAAGAGGGAACGGAGGCTTGGGAAAGCTAACTCATTTTCTCAGGATCACAGCACAAGCAATTGGCAGATGGGCTGTAAAGCTAGTTCTATCCTCAGGGCTCTGGGCTCTGGACTCTGAGTACCACATGACTTGGTTTAGCTTTTGGCTACCACTGGCTGCCCACTACCCCTCATTCAGGCCTTCTACTTCCACATCAGTTTTTAAATGAGAGATTATTTTTTGACTATCTTTCCAATTGACAGAATAATCCCTAAAAATAGTTTTTTAGTAAGTTCATGCAGAAGTTGGAAAAATTTGACATCCTCCTGTGGTAGATAAAGTGCTTCCTGGGAGTTGCAGCCCGGGGGCTTATTTCTAGAGAATTTCTCATTCTTTCCTGTCTCTCTGCAGGCATTCACGCATACACACAGACACCTGCTCACTGTCACCCATGCTCACATGGTTTACATAGAGTGAAATGTATTCTATAATATTCAGTTCCAAAGGAGGTTGGGGAAGGAGGGAGACCTGCTGGTGATTTAAATGACTTCAAATCTACAAATGCACACGAGACAGAAGGACTGGCTAGTTTTCCTCACCAGTACTTCCATAAACTGTAGCTTCTAATATAGCTCTCGTCTCTCAATGCTAAGCAGAAACAGATGTCTCTTGTTAATCATAATTTATGTTAAGGAGAGGGGGTGATTCTATTTAAACTTTGTCTCTCAAAAATAAATTGGTATTGTCTTGAGACAATAGAAATAAATTTCTATTAAAATACCCAGCACTTCCCACACAAGAGTCATCCCCTTTTTACATCCCTGGGAGAAGATAACATAGAAGGAAAATGGTTCTTATTTTTCATGCAGCACTGCCTATAAGTTCTGACACTAAAGGTGCACTGCTTTCCCGTATAAGTGTTAAGCTGTCGAGCTAGCAGATGAGGAAGCACACCTGTTGATGGTATACAAATCACTTACATTTTTATTTTTTTTATTTATGTATTTATGAGTATGCCTGTTTATTGGTATGCACACGCTATGCATGTAGGTGCCTACCAAATCCAGAAGAGGGCGTTAGATCCCCTGGAACTATTACAGGGGGTTGTGAACTACCCAGCATGGATGTTGGGAACTGAATCTGGGACCTCTGCAAAAGCAGCGAGTGGCCTGAACCATGTGTTCAGCCCCGATCACTTAGGTTTTGAGGAAATGTCTTATAGGCAAGACAACATCACACTAGGCTTCTGATATAGGCCATCCTGGGAAATTTGAAGGTAACTGCCCATCAGAATGGGCCTTTGCTTTTTGTCCTATTGCCATATACAATTTTCATGTTCTTTCAAACTCCATTGTGTACCACCTCCTCTTCTCATGTGCCTGTCATAAACATCCATTGTGATTAAGATACATAATAAGGCTTAAGAGCAATGTACACCAGCCCCATTGCCCAATCGCGGAGGAGTCTTAATACGTCCTTCTGCATGCTGTAACCTGCACAACAAGCAACGAGGGAAAACCACACCGGAGTCCTTAGAAAACTTTGTTGACACTGCCATGCCTCAGTCTTCTTTCCTGTAAACACCAGGGTGCAGTCACTCCTGACCCTCCTGCCATGAGGTGAAAATGTTGGTTTGGATTGTCCTTCACATCTCTGGCATGGAAAAATAATTTATTCACTTGGCATGTGACAATACGATATTTTAATGTCCTGTTGGTAGTTGAATTTAATACCTGTGTGGCATGTGATAGTTATAACATGGCAGCAGATGGGATGGGTCAGAACATGCAAATGGCATCACTAGAGGGAGCCAGAGGAAGCTGCAAACGTTCTTCAATATCAGGTCCTTGTGCACAAGGGAAGTTTGTCTGTGATGGATACACATCTGCACTAAACGTCTTACGCTAAATTGTCTCTTGGATCTAAAGATGCGCAAAATCTAGCCGTACATGCCAAGAAGCTGATGCTCTAATAGAGGGAAGCAGCATGCCTTAGACATGCATTAAGTGACCGTGGTGCACAGTGGTGTGCAGCAAAGCATCGCGCCGATGCACTGAATGCTTCCGGGAGAGTTCAATCAACTGTTGCTAGAAATGACTCCAAGGAAAGCAGCCTTCCCCTTTGAGCTAGACAATCTGCACCTGAGTTGTGTTTAACGTGGACTTGGGAGCATTAATTAATTAAGATAACTGTTTAAGTTATCTTAATCAGTACGGATGCTTGTAACAAGCATGTGGGAAGAACAGGTGGTACTCAACTCAGAAGGAAGATTTAGGTTTCTGGGATCACCATTCCAGATGCTTGGAAGAGGAGCATCCAGGATGAAAGCTGTTCATGTGTTCATCTCCCTCATGGAAGGCCCGCCTGACTGCAACATTTCGTTCTTCCTAAGTCTGTCAAAGGTCCCAAAGTGGAATATAACATATATCAGAGCATTGGAATCAATTCTAGAAATGTATAGCTATTCAAATTATCAATCTTATGTCTGCTTTTAAGTTTCCTCAAACCAGAGTAAACATGTGGAAATTAAATTGTTATGAGTCTTTCAGCTGCCTAGTCTTTTTCCACTTGAGAGCTGAGGGTGTGGGAATGGCTTAATCAATAATGAAAATAACATAGGTTGGTACCTGTGGGGCATGATAAACAAACTGTCATAGATTTTGACAAAGTGAGACCTTAAGAAACGATAACAAATGAAATTTGAAGGAAAGATTCAGTTCCTTGTTTTATTCAGAGAAAATAAAGTCACCTAAGCTGAGCATACCAGCTGCACTGTGGGGAGAGTGTCAGTTCTCACCAGTTTTCTCACTTGCTGTGGGAGATGCAGTAGGGACTCATTGCATTGCTGGTCTCTGAAAAGCACCAGCCCCTTGGAATAGTTTCTACTGTGAGGTTACCCTTCTTGTGAAAAGCCTGAAATCATCTATCTCAATCAGAGATAGGAGAGGTAGGATAAAAAAAAACTGTTCCTTGGAGTTGCTGGTGTTCAGAAACACATTGTCTAACGTAGCAATTCCTGCACTAGACGGACTCAACAGACTTAGCACCAAAGAAGGGATGCAGGTGAGGATTACCTCTGCCAGGTGACTCTGTGCATTGCTGTAAATGCCATCGGACTGTGGTGGGAAAATAAGGTGCTGAAAATAAAGTACATTTCTGCTAAGGTATCTGAGGATTCACAGACAAAATGTGAATCTTGTAGTTTGACTTAGGCTCGCTGCCGTTTGGTACTGGTTTGTGTCATTTTATTAAGGATTACAGCCCATGGATAACTTCAATTGTTTATTTCCTATTTGTTACAAGAGTCAGAATCACAATACTGACCTGTAACTGGTAACAAAAAAGACAAATTCATGATCTCTCCAATCATGGATCCTGATCATCCTGCCAAAGCTTAAACTGGCACAGCCATTGATGTTGAAGCATCTATTTAAGCACTTTTTTTGAATATATATATATTTATATTTTTATATTTTGAATATATATATATATATTTGAATATATATATATTCAAATGTATACACACACATTTTAAAGCATCTATATTTTATTTCCCTAAAAGTACTCACTTGGAAATATATTTCAGACAAAGAAATACTTAATATAAATTTTAAAATACTCACAATAAGAAAATACTAAGGAGCATTAATATCCAATTATAGGTAATACACGTTAGTGCAATTAGCTACCCCATAGTAGTCATTAGCAATGAGAGAGTAGACATTTGTTCTTTGAGAAGGAAGTCCAATATATCTGTACCAAATAAAAAAGTAGCTTAGGGTCCAGAAAGATTAGATAGCTCAACAGTTTAAAATACTCACTACTCCTATAGAGAGGACCTGCATTCAATGCCCAGCACCCACAAGGAGCGGGAGAGGAAGCTCACACATGCCTGAATCTCCAGTTCCAGTGCATCCACGTGCTCTTCTTGTCTTCTTAGACACCTGAACCCACCTGCACATATATATACACTCAGGTACACACATATACTTGAAATAATATTTTAAATATTTTAAAGTAGATATTTTTAAAACTATTTTAAAAGTAGCAAAATTATACACAAATAAGTCTTTTATAGTGGCAAAGTTTTACATATATATATATATCTCAATCATATATATTGCATTTGATGTAAATCCACATTAGAATATTCAAATCACATCACATAGATTATAGGCATATAAACATGTTTATATCTGTTAGCAAAGTAGCTACATAGGAATCTGTAAATACATCAAATATCAGCAACACTTAGTGTTGTGATTGGGGGATTTTTGTTACTTTGATTTTAAAAGAAACCACACTTTGCAAATACTTAATCTCAGCTATTGTTCTATAGAAGATTGATTTATGAAAGTGAGAGGCATAGATCAGAATATACACAGAGTAGCATTGCATAAGACCAGGCTGTTGCCAGGGCTGTTGCCAGGCTGTGCTTTCATGCTCTATAAGACAGTAAGCCAGTAAGCCAGGCTGGACAGACAGCCATGTGTCCAGAGAGGGAGACATTGTAGAGAGACACACTAGAGTGTCATAGAATCCTGGCTTCAGCTTCTTCAGCATCCCAGCTGTATTTCCTAATACGGTCAAGTTTTACAGCTGTCCGACAGCTGACAAAGGTTTTCCTTTGTGAAAGGAATGATACATTATTGAAATAGATACTGAGCAATTTACCATGAATTAGCAAATACTGGGAAAATATCCTAAATAAAAACATGAGTGCTTCTATTAATCTGGTTGTGATTCACAGCAAGTGCTTAGAGGGGAGTTTCTGCATGACTAATTCTCTATTCTCTGAAGGAAATGTCCTCAGCAGAAAAGTGTTCCAAGCATTGAAATTCTGATGATGGACACTGACCCCAGGTCCCCTTAAAAATGTGCTTTCTGGCTTTTTTGGGGGTGGGTGTGGGGAGAGGTGGAGGGGACAGTATTTCTATTCAGTTCTAGACTTTTCCTGCTCACTATCAAGTTCAGGGTGTTTCGGAGCTTTATCTTTATTAAAAACATATGTCAGAAAAAGCAGGACTAATGGATGCTCGAGCCAGTGGGCTTTAACCTTGAGGACTGGATGCAGTTTGAACCACTCAGCTGTTTCTGCTGATTGTAAAAAATTACACCCACCTAATCCACTTTGCTTAGTCCCTCCTACTCCAAAGGGATATGAAATTGTTATTTTGGCAATATGTGGGGGCAAGAAGGAGCTAGGGGACAGTGAAGTGGAGATCCCTGTTGAAGTCTTCTTGGGGGCACTGAGAGGTAGCCAGGAACCAGAACCATCCTGGGAGAAGAAAGACACACAGACATGTCTGGGGGTATGCTCAGTTTCTACATCAAAGCCTCCAGGGTCATACATACTGAGAAGCCATTCAGCCAGTAAGAGAGAAAAATAGTCTATGCCAGTGGAAATAAGAAAGGGATTTGCTTATTCAACTAAAAATTCTTAAGATGAAGTCAGTTTCAGAGAGACTTGTTTTTCAAATTGAAGGTTACAGTCCCAGTTCCTTATGCATCTCTCCATTCTTCTTGCTTGTGTTAGCTTTCTTCTGACATCACACCACTTTAGAAGAGGGAGGAGAGAAGACAGGTGTCCCAAAGTCACCAGCTATGCTCTGGAGTATCCGACTGAGTCACGTTGAAACTCATTTTTACCATGGGGCTTTATTCTTGAAGGAGTTGCTCTGTCTATAATTAAACCATGCTGTTTCCATAAGAGCAGAAAACTTTGTGCAGTCAAAACATTGCAATTCAAAACACACAATGGCCTCAAATCTGAGCCGAGGTATTTGAGGTAGCAGCCGTTGGCACCGCAGCGCAGGATGGTCTGCAGGACAAAACATGTAAGTTGTTAGTTCAGTGTCACTAATTCAGTGAAGCTGCCTGATGCAACTTGGGTAATGGATGTCAGTTAACACCTGGGATTCATTGCCTGTTTCATTTTTAGTTCATTTCTGTTGTATATTCTGAAACATTTCACTGTTGGAAAAGTTTTTATGGCCCTGCCGCTCTGTCACGTGATCTTACATGGCCATCTACCCATAAGTAAAGAAGCTGGGAGATGAAGCACATCATCTGGTTAGCTTACTTGGAATTAGCTTAAACAAGAAAATGTAATTTCCGTGATTCAAACAAGAAAACGTAATTTCCATGATTCATTAGACTTCTTATATAAGAGAGTGCTTCAGGTTAAATTGTGTTAGAATTTTAGCCCCAGAATTGGCACCATTGAAAAGCAGTGAAGTCATTAAGAAATGGTGCCTACTAGGAAATCTTTGGATCATCGACAGTGTTTATTTAAATGGCATTGTTGACACATGGTCTCCACCATTCCCAATCCCAATGCTTTCTAGGTATAAGGTGAGGAGCCTTCTCTCTGTTTTGTTGTTTATCCATGATGCTCTGACTTGCTATGGTACCAAAATCAAGGAAGAAAACTCACCACAGACTGTGACCCCTAAACCGAGACAAAATAACCTTCCTCTCTCTAGGAGTTGACTTTCTCAGGTTTTTTATTGTAGTCGCTGAAGCTGAGAGAGACCTAATTAACTGAAGATGATGTTTTACTACTTACTTGCCTGAGCAATACTTTTAAAAGCAGATAAATATCACAATCATGTGACATTGCTCTTCTCATACATTGGAAAAACTGGAAAAGCATAGCGATATGGGATCCTCTTTGGATCAAACCAATATGCAGTTTGATGTAGAGCAGATGACGAACTCAGTTAAATAACATTCCCAAATAAAGGAAGATTTGCTTTCTAGACACAAGTTTCCAGAGTCACCTCTCAGAGACACCAGAACTGGTAGCAAACAAGTCCCTGTAAGAATCCCAGGACATGGCCTGGGGCTATAGCTTTCATGTTTAGGTCCTGCACTGCCATTCAGAAGACTAACTGCTGCTCAGGACCACACAGATGTACCATGAATATGTAAGTTATTAGCTACAGTTACAGCCAGGACTTGCTTCCTTCCCACTAAGGGAATACAAATGCACACAGGTGGTAGACACTCCCTCCTGATACCTCAGCCACATATAATAATCATAAGTTTATAATCCACAAATACTGCTGATTTCTTTCTTACTCGATTAAGAAACTTGTGGTCCAGCTACTGTCACAGAAAAATGTAATAGGGATGACCCAAAACAAAACCCTGTATCCTCTCCTCGGCTGCACCATTTCTAGACCTATGTCACCCTACTGTCAACAAGGACATAGAGGCCCTACATTTGATGGCTCAAGGGAGCTATGACCTGTCCCATCTGAGAGTAAAGTTACTTGTAATTTTAAGTTTTCTAACACCTCATTACAAAGTCTACCAATTGCATCTCATAATTTTCTGTACTAAGATATTTTATGGCTTCTATTGACAGATGGATTGCTAATCATTTACTAACCAACCCTCTGGGGAAATGCAACCTACAGAGCCAGTGAGATAACTCAGCATGTTCTCAACCCTGAGTCCAATCTCTGGGACCCACAGAACAGGAGCGAACTGAATCCTACAAGTTGTCCTCTGGTCTCCACTGGCCCTCATTCACAAACAGCCACATACAAACACAAAATAAGTAAATAAAATGTAACATTAAAAAACACTAAAATGCCGGGTGGTGGTGGCGCACGCCTTTAATCCCAGCACTTGGGAGGCAGAGACAGGTGGATTTCTGAGTTTGAGGCCAGCCTGGTCTACAGAGTGAGTTCCAGGACAGCCAGGGCTACACAGAGAAACCCTGTCTCAAAAATCCAAAAAAAAAAAAAACAAAAAAAACCCAAAAAACAACAACAAAAAAAAAACCCACTAAAATGCAGATGACTGTGTACATGTATATATTTCTTATGAACTCTATATTCCAATATAAACCAATATTAAAGGCTATTTAGCAAAACCAAAACCCAAGGATTAAATTTACAACTCTCTGCTTTGTAAATCCTGTTTTGTGATTTTTCTTCACAAGTGATCTTATGTCTGTAATTAATCTAAAACCGAAGCTAGTGAAGTGTCTTAGATGTTAATTTCACTCAGGTGAGTAGAATGAACACAAACCCATCAGCACAGGTGCCATGGTGGCACTCACTAGCTCTCCTGGTCAGTCGGGTAGCATTTTTCCCCCCAATAGTAAGGCTATTTCCCCTAACATTTTATAAAATTCTTAATGTGGTAACTACAGATTGCTGTATCTTAGATTTACTGTGAATTAAAAATATTTTCTTCGTATCTGCTTTCTTAAGGGCAGACAACAAACAAAATAGCAAACCAACTTTGTATTTTTGGCATTTGACCATTCTCACTGTGTAAGCACTGAAGTAGGCTGGAGGCCTCTGACTTGATGTCACTGATGGTAAGTAAGATGGGATAAGAAGACTGGCATTGTCACTCCCTAGTCTACCATGTTTCAGCCACACAACTCAAACAGTACAAAGGGCTACAAGTACATAAATAGGAGGGGGATATATGGGATTGGGAATATAGCCTAATTGGAAGACTGCACAAAGATCCTGGTGTGCACAACGATCCCGGGCTCACTCTTGCTCTTGCTGGAACACACTTGTAATCCCAGCCCTTTGCAAGTAGAGGCAGGAGGATCAGAAATTCAGTATCATCCTTAGGTACATACTGAGTTCCAGACAAACCTGAGCTACATGAATTCTTAAAAAAAAAAAAAAAAAAAGGAAAGGAAAATATACACACACATACAGGGCAGGATGAAATGATAGTTATTAGGAAGGAGTGGATTTGAGTATTTATTACTTTTAAGATTATTTAATCATTAAGTTTAAGTGCTTTTCTTTTTAATGATGGCCATGTTTAACAGCCAGCTCACAAAATCCAGCCATCTGCAGGCTAAAGGCCAGCACACCACTGATGTCTGTATCCACAGATGCCCTTAGAGTTTGGCGATCATTTCTTGATGTTTAAAATTCCTTTCTAATTCATAGAGATTAAATTTTAAGCATGATTTATCTTATCTTCTTGAGCATTTCTTTACTTCCTCTAATAATTACTAAGCATGATGAAAGTTTGTGGCTTGCAAATTGCTTTTTGATATGCCCTGACAAAGATGAATCCTACGATATTTATAATGTTGGTGGCAAACAGAGTATGAGAGGAGACCAAGGCAACAACAGAGTCTCAGGACAGCATGGACTCCCTCCTCTCATTGGCCAATTGTTGGATTACACTCTCTAAAGGTGGGAACCCAGACCAGCGTCCTGCCCTGCCCCCACAACACAGGTATTTAACACATGCTGTTGCATAATTCTGATGCCAAGAGGGGCAATTTCCAGTCTTCCACATTGAAACTCTACGGCTGGTTTTGACTGCCTCTGGGAGAGCCTTCCTCATTTGGACAGATGTGCTTTGGGAACCATTTGCTTTTCAGCTTCTGCCTGCCAGATTTTAGTTGCCGAAGGTCCAGGGGACTATTCCAGCCCTTCTGTTTATGATCCCCACTCTGCTGACTTTGGCCTGGCCGTGTGGAACCCACACCCAGCTGGAAAGTCGATTGGATGAAGCAGGCCTCTCCCGTCTTGTCAACTTTGACCTCAAAGAGTGTGTCCTGGCACCAGGAATGAATTTCCATTTTAGAACTCCAATTTGAGACATACTGCCATTTCTTCTGGATAATTTGCAGAGTTTATATGCTCAGATAGGTATTTCAGTGGGGCACCTTATAGTCCTGGAAACACAAATTAACCAGGAATGTAACATACTTAAGGTAAGATAGTGAACTCCATTTTCTCTGATTCTTGCAGAGGAGTGGTGAGCCCTTCAGAGGTGACACAGAAATGCCCCTGGCAGACTATATAAGCATTGACTTTTCACCTATATGATAGCATCTGGGCCAGGCCTACCTATTTGAAGAGAATTAGTATTGTTTTTTAAATGTCATTCATCTACCTTGAGAAACATTAAACTGTAATACTCCAGAATAATGTTCCTCCAGAACCTAAGTTCTTGGCCTAGTGACTAGACCTTGGTGAGACAGCTTAGGAAATAAAGAATATCAGCGCCTGGAGTCAAAGACATATATGGCAGTTCACAGAGGACTTGGGGTTGGCATCAGCATCATGACCTATATAAAATGTAAATCAGGCTTGATAGAACAACAGCAACACAACAGTAACAAAAACAAAACCATGCATCATCCTTATAAACTGTGTGTGTGTGTTATATAAATACCAGTTTCACATACACATGTATAGATATATACACATATCATACAGTATTTCCATCCAATTCTAGACTATAAAACTAGTAAAGATTTCCATAGAACAGTCAAATGGAATGTCAGCAAATTTGTTTCACAAAAACGGAAAACATTATTTTTAAGTAAAAAATACAAATATTTCTATATAAAACTCATAAATATGTAAACTAGGATACAGATATTATCATGCAAGAATGTTCTGCATGTGAGAGTATGGACTTCATTAACAAAGGACCATGAAAAAATAGGAATAAATTTCTTAAGAACTAGACAACAGTAATTTATAAGAATGTGCAGCTTTCCTTGTGTGTGTGGAAAGATTTTTCCAATATAAAGACACTGGGTGTCTTGGAAATATCAGTCACAGAGAGCTGGTGCACAATTCTTACCCAACAGTTTTAACTGACAGCAGAGTTATAGGGATCACCCTGGCTTGGGCATTACCTGCATTCCTTAAGAGGTAGTATTTATTCTACTTTGGGTAAACTCAGGCCCAGCTGAGCCACAGAGAAACAACTGGTGCAAACAACAGAAGAGTTGCTGGCTTTCTAAGCCTGAGGACTTGGTAATATTCCGAGCTTTCCTTTATTGAAGATGAAATGCTTCGTATTCTGGTTCCAGGAAGAGATAGATGTTCTTGGACTTACACACAGGTCACTGCACTCTATGTTACCAACAACCCTACCAGCGAGTCTGAGAGAGCCAGGCTTTCTGACCTACTTTTCCAAACTCAGAAGTTCTGCGTGGAATAAATGTCTCCTTTGTAGCTTTTAAATTGTATGTATTTTGTTACATCTTGTAAACCCCTAAAACTCTTTCTGGAAACAAAGTGATGTAGAACAGAGGAACACACTCACACTTTCTAGAGTTATGGCCACTAAAAGGGGAAACACACAAACATAACTATAGAAACAAACCAAAAAGAACTTGTAGTCGTGGCCTTATTCAGATGAAACTTCCCAGCAAAATAGATCTGAATGGAAGGTGGATGAGCAAAGAAAGTTAAGTCCCAAAGAACATGTCGATGATCTGTCCAACGTTCGGTATGTTCTGTGTTCTGAGAGTTAACTATA
Source organism: Rhabdomys pumilio (assembly GCA_030674055.1). Taxonomy (NCBI): domain Eukaryota; kingdom Metazoa; phylum Chordata; class Mammalia; order Rodentia; family Muridae; genus Rhabdomys; species Rhabdomys pumilio. Next base: position 66,915,033 of record JANHMN010000003.1, on the reverse strand, counting down.
GGACACTAAGGCCTGGGATTGTTAGGACAATTATACATGCCCATCAACCCAACAGAGCCTCTGACTCTCAATCCTTCTTCATTGTTAAGGTGGCCCCCTTACTATGTGGCTAAAATGCTTTTTATGTCACCAAGTATACAGTTCTACCCTCTGTTATAGTTACATTTCTGTTGTTGTGATAAAACATTCTGACCAAAAGCAGCTTAGAGTAACTAAGTGTTTATGTGGTCATTAAGAGAACTCAAGGCAGGAGTCTGGTGATAGGAAACATTACCTCTGACCGGGGAACTCAGTCACAGTCTAGGATGTACAGCAGAAACGATGGAGGAACACTGCTAACTAAATTGCTCTCTGGTTTACTTACAGGTTCATCCTTAGTTGTTGAGGACCAAGCTGCTGTTCTGGTCAAGGGGTCAGGGTCGCGAAGAAAGGTGACAAGACAGAGGTTCTGGAGTCAAGTCTCAAGTCTCCTTTATTGTTTCTCTTTGACTCCTCTACTAACGCATATTGTCCTCTTCACTCATATTGCTCTTAACTCTATTGACTGTATATATATATTCTTACAAGGAAATCCTGGGTATTTATAAGCACACTCAGGAGAACACAGGTGAAAACATTCTACCACGTGCACTATGCAGCTGGGGTCACTAACAGCAAAACAAGCTATGTGGGATAAACAAGATATTTGTTAAGAGTGTGCTCAGCTGTTGTAGGCTGCTGAAAAACCAAGTCTCTATCAGGGTAAATGGTTCCAAATGGCTGCAAAGATGATAGCTGCTTTCTAGCCACTTTCTGCTTAAAGTTGGCTCCCTACACTTAGTTGGCTTGTTTTATACAAACCAGCACCACTTGCCTAGGGAATGATGCCTCCCACAACGGGCTGATCATTTCTATGTCAACTGACAATCAAGATAATCTCATCCAGACATACCACAGGCTAATCTGATTTGGGTAATTCACTGAAATCTCTTTTCATGGGATGCTAAGCTGAGTCAAGTTAAAGCTAACTAGGATGCCTGTACAACCATTGCTTATGTCTACTAAAATTTCTTTTCAAGTGTACATCCTTCCACACTGATATCAAACAATGTGTTTTAAAACATTTAAATACAACCAAGCAGAAACCACTGTTATCCATCAATAAGATCTTTGGCTGTGTAAAAAAATTAAGAGACTGCTTCAAGAAGCAATGAGAAGCTGTGTATTTGATATAAAGTTCTATTAGCTAGTTAGTAGATAGAACATCAGATAATCTTCTATGTGTGGCCATAAATATATTAGCTATATCTATATCTATATCTATATCTATATCTATATCTATATCTATATCTATATCTATATCCATATCCATATCTATATCTATATGTGTATCTACATGTATATGTATATCTATAGCTATAGCTATAGATAAACTATATAGCTATAGATATATAGATATATAGCTATGTAGATATGTAGATATATAGATATGTAGATATGTAGATATAGAGATATAGATGGATAGATATAGATATATAGATATATAGATATATAAAGTTTTGGCAGACAAATAATTGTTATAATCTGATTTGTCCCTATTGGCTCCTCTAGCTCACCAGAATGCATGGCTGCAGTGATTTTCTCATTGTCTCTGAAAAGTATTGTAAGTAGTATAATTTGCAAGGCTGATTTTATATACTTTTATTTATCCTCTAAATATTTCTAGAGTTTATCTTATTTCTCATTCTCAAAAATCAAGATATGAAGACCTACATTGACTTGCTTTCTTTATAAATTCCATAGTGATGGTCCATCTCAGGAAGTACAGCCTTAGAGATAGATATCCTATTCCCTGTTTTAGGAATGGAATTGTGCCCCTAAGAGAATGTGTCATTTACTCAATTAATTCAATGATTACAACAACACCTTGTGTAGTACTTACATGAAAATGTATACAATTTCAGGAAGTTTCTTAAGTGATAGAAATTAGGTTAAGTACTTAAAGCTTTTCATAATCACTCACTGGTATTCATGCCAACACGGTTATGTTTTCTATTCAGCCTTCACTGAAGATGATTTAGGATCATGCTACATACAAATTCCCATGTCCTACTACTTTTGTTGTTATTGTTCTGTTTTTTCTTGATTATTGATTCTTTCTGAAGCTATTAACTAATATTCTTTGAAAGTATGAATTCTCAGAACTAGAAAGATAGACTAGCCATTGGGAGTGCTCACTACTTTTCCAAAGGAGCAGAGTTCAATTCCCTGTGCCTGTGTCAGATAGTTCATAACCATCTGTAATTCCAGCTTCAGGAGATCAGAATCTTCTTCTGAGCTATGTAGGAATCCACATACATATGGTATATACACACATACACACACAAATGTTCACATGTACACTCACAAAATAAATTAATCAAATATGAATTTTAAGGGTGGGGCTGTATTTTATGACTTAAATCCAAAGTACATATGTGATTATTCTTCATTCTTGGATTATTTATCTTCTGACTTTACTAATAAAAATTTTAAATTATTTTTAAGATAAAAATTGATAAACATTTTATTTCATTTTAAATTAACTGTGTATGTATGTATATATGTATGTATGTATGTATGTATGTATGCAAGTATATGCTTAAATGTGTGTATATCCATGTGTGTACATGTGCTGGTACCCATGAAGGACAGAAGGGGAATCTGGAGTTACCTGTGGTTGTGAGCTACCTGATATGGGTGCTAGGGACTGAACTCAGCTCCTCCTTGTGAGTAGTATACACACCAAACTGCTAAGAGATCTCTCCAGTTAGCTCTTCTTGAAAATAATAATTAAAAAAATATCTGGGAAAATTTACAAATTTTGTGAAAATTTCTGATATAGATGTCTACATTACTTTCTAGAAACATCATCCTCACTTGCACCCACCCCTCCTAGGAGCTTAGCATAGATTTCCTGTTTCCTCCTGGGTTCACCATGTTTAATCTCCATGTTCTCTGTGAGCTCTGCATATCACTGTTTCTACATTTGTACTTAAGTCATGAGGTTGGGCTTTTTTAGATTCACTATCTGAATTGCATTTTCGTCAGTCATATGGTTGCTCACAGGCGTTTTTTCATCTTTGATTTTAATAAACACCTTTTATTGTTAGTTCTTGAACCGTAAGAAGACAGTAGATGTGGCGGTTTCTCTCTATGTATGCTCAGACTCATCGGTCGTTTTTCTGTCCCCACTTCTTGCTGTGATGTTTAGGGATGCCTCCTCTCTCAGGTACTCCTCCTACCTGTCAATCTTTGCATTCTTCGTGGAGTTTCAGGCTTTGCAAGAGACTGTTGAGGTTCACTAGTCAATTTTACTTTGGGTTTGAGAAAGAGCAAGGACTTGTTCCTTCTACAAGTAAACCAGCTTCACCCTATCCATAAAATGTTTCCACATTAACTCCTATGGCTTTATATGGTATCTTTATGTCTCAGTAGCAAATGTGTTTTTCTTAGCCTTTGCATGGTGCTTTTGGAAAGTGTCTATAATTCAAGTTTTTAAAAAGCCATTATTACATTTTAATTTATTTTAGATGTATGTGTGTGTGTGTGTGTCTGTGTGTGTGTGTGTGTGTGTGTGTGTGTGTGTGTATGTGTGTGTGTGTGTGTGTGTGTGTGTGTGTGTGCGTGCGTTGGGCTATACCCATGGGACAATGTGCAAGTAGAATACAAAAGATGGTTTGCTGGTGTGGGTATTTTTCTCTCCAACACTTTGGTCCCAGTGGATCAAATTCAACTTGCCAACTTACAAGGTTTGGTAGCAGGCACCTTTACCCTCTAATCCATCTTACTACCCTGTCTTGGGTTTTTATTCTTCCAGATGTACTTCAGAGTGATGTTATTAATTTTTTCCCTTCCATTCTTACTCTCTCATTAATAGCATTGAAAATTCTTTATATTTCATTTAAAACTAGATCTGAAACATTAGCATCTATGTACCCCTCCTATGTAATGACACAATACTATGGAGCAAGGTCTTGTCTATCTTTCATGTTAGACTCAGTTCTTGCTAAGGTATCATTTTGTTGTTCTTAACACTAAGGAAAAGTGATTGTTCTTCTAGAGCATATAGTTCTCAGTTGATTTTCTTTCTCTCTGTAACCAAAAGAGCAAGTAAGTCATTTATAACAACTGATACTTTATTGTTATCCTTTACAATATTCACAATATCCTGAGTGTTAAGGTCATATGACATTGACTGAATTTTCCAGAAAAAGGCAATTCATGTTGTGTTAACACTGGACATTCTTTTATGAGATAAAGGGGTTTCAAAGCATCCTGGTGAGGAGGGATGAGGGTTAACGCTAAACCAGTACAAACAACATCTTAGAAATCCCCATGTATATTACCATATAAAAGCTTCTGAGAAGCTCAGCAAATAAGAAACCCGAGTTTCCTGTTGACTTGTCATTTAGTATACTGCATGTGTTATTACCCAAGGTCAGTTCTGCAGAGAATCTTTGTTTGGTGTTTATTTACATTCCAATAATGAATGTTTTATCACGTCATAATAATCTCTTTTTTGTATTTTAAAATATGCTTTTCCTAAACAAAGAACAGATGTGGATTGGTTCAAATGTTTATCTCATTTGGAATCTCATTCTGACGTGTTACTAGAGATGAACATCTTTAAAAAGACACAAATTTTATGGACTAATCTATGGGTGAACTTAGGTTACTTTTTAGGATATTTTGCTGAATTGATAGAAGTTTTAAACATTTCCATTTATGATCATTTTAAAAATCTAGATCACATTTTTTTTTAAAAAAAATGATCTTTGTCTTTACAAATGAAGGTTAAAAGTCCCCATTTCTGTTTTACTGAACAGTTTTGAAAACTAGTATCAGCATGCATACCTAAGTCTGTAAGCACAAACTCAGGAGGGTCTTTAGGGTGTGGAGCCCCACTTGGCTCGTTGTTTAAATGAATGGTTAATGTCACCCTGTGGTTAGTATATTTGTTCTTCAGTTAGGATGAGCATATTAGGAGATGAGCTCTTCAGTGTCATCTGTGGTAAATATCTACCCAACATTTTTATGTTGGTGTACAGAATAACATCTTTCGTACTACCATAGGTTCCTTCATGCATTTATGTATCTATTTTACATCTCAGCCTGTTCTCCTTGTGCAGGGGACACACTCAAAAACGTCACCAACTGAACACAGATTTACCAATACCTGGCTCACCGTCTTCTCTTGTATTTTATATTTTTTAGCTTTGTCCTATTCTATTAGGGACAAAGGGGATAAGTCACCTCATGGTTGTCAAGATAGAAGTGTAAGATGAGAAGGAAGAACACAGAAAACCTAGACAAGCTGTGTCTCGCCTCAAAATCCAATAGATATTAACAGGCAGGCCATGACTCACTAACAGGTAATTGAGTAGCAAGAGTCTAACCCCAGTGCATATAAGAACAATGCCAATGAACAACACACTAGTAAGGTCACAGAAACACTAGGGGGTCAGCTTTCTGGAATGCAAGTGTCAGGGGCTTCTGAAGGAAGGAGTTGAATTGGCCAGATACAGGACAAATGACAGGCTCAGGGAGAGGCACAGCGGCCTCTGCAATCCCTGGAGTCAGGTGATTACTCCCTCTCTGACCTTTGTGACACTAGGTGATATTTAACTACAGAAGCTCTAGGCCTGAAAACATCAAGATTGAGTGAAGATGGCCCTTAGGATAGAAAATTGGAGCAGGAAAACAGAAACTATTTGGAGACCTTCAGGGAAGAAAAAGGGGGAGGGTGATGAGAATCCTTTCTGATCCGTTCTGATTCCAACTGTGTCTTTATTCTGTTTCTGGGATGCCCGTGGACCAGAATACTTTCTAAACAGGATGATATGAGCACTATTCCTCACGGAGAGAAAACTTACAGCAGACGGATCAAATGTGTAAAGCAAACATATTCCGATATCTAACATATAAAATGGCTACACATTCCTCAGGTATGTATTTCATGACAGCTAAAGAAAGGGGAAGATGTGGGTTAAAGGGTAAGTGCTCAATCCAAGGACAGTTAACAAAAAGAACTCCCTCACTCTTCCCTATATAGCAGAAGTTTAATGGAAATATAATGGAAATAATTAATAAGTCAAGCCAGTCACAGGCCACCTCCACTTGATCTTGATGATTCAAGTTAGTGAGCACTTGAACTACGGGTGACTAACTTTTTAATTCCTTTTAATTTTAGGCAATTTAAATAATAACCATATGTGCATGATGGCTACTCCGCTGAGCAGCATGATCTAGATGAAAGTGAAAAGAGTGGTCATGAGGGTGAGGGAGGATGGTTTTATCAGCTGGAAGACACATCATTGTAGGAGAGACCATGCTTCCAAAAAGAAACACAGTTACAAGAATATTGTCTTATGGCGTTTTAAACTTGCTATGCCTCTCTTGAGCAATGGAGCTGGTTTCTCTTCTTCTTGGGTCTAATTTGTCCTCTTGACATCTTAACTATAGGATGAGGTAAAGATTACTTTGGGGGACTTGGAGGTGTGATCATCTTTGGCTATCATTTGGTACCTTTGGCTCATGGGTAGTTCCAAAATCCAAACTCCATGTTTAAAAGACTCTAAGAAGAAACCCATGCTAACTACATGGAGACACTGGGGTTCCTATGGGAGGTGGACAAAGTCCTAAAATCTCAATGTCATGAGGAGGAGGAGTATGTTAGCAACCCATAGAATAACAGCGAAAGAGAATAAAGGGGTACAGAGAAGGACAGAGGGAAAGAGGAAGATAGGGGTGACTGTGATCAGAGTGCATTCTGCATTCTGCACATGCATGAAAATGTAACAAAAAAAACTATTTATTTTTATAATTAGTAGACAACAGTAAAAATTGTCTTTATCATCTTTTGGTTCTAATCATATTGAGATAAATGCACCCTACATAAAATTTAAACACATAATAAATCTGGCATTTTGAAAGATACATATGTTAGTTTTATTTGGAAACCTATATAATAAAGTTTTTAACCACCAGAAAGGAAAACTGAGTGCATATTTGTACATATTAACGTCTTAAAGATTTAGTTGAGGCAATTTCTAGTTATCAGATTCTGAATAGGGCCCTTTCAGCTAGACCTCAACCACATCAACTAGATGGGTTTTAGAGAAAATGATGCAGAAAGTGAGACTGAACCTAGTTAGAACATTCTGTCACATGTGCCATAGTGTGAGGAGGCGCAGTTATTGGTTTCAGGCCTGTGATTGTTTCTCTGCTTCCTTTTGAGCACTCACACAAATATCAAGAAAGAAACATGTGAGGACAAGTTCATAGATAGAAGCTGGTAACCACCACTACCCAGAACTCCCAAACTTTTATGTAACTGTTTCTGACCCAGATCACATCTTGAACACTGAAAATGAAATTGCCATAATTTACATAATTTCAGTAACAGCTTCTTCAAGGACCTCAAGGTCAGGAGCTGATGGGAAAGCAGTTAAAGAGAAGGATGTGTAGAGCAAGGACGGAGGTCACTGGGGTTGTGCAGCTCATTCAAATTATGGTTTCCAGCTGTGAGATCACGTTGCCCTTTACTAGCGAACACTTTGGCAGAGGCATCTATCCAGACGGGTGGGGAAGCACAACAGATTTCTTCAGGCTAACTTGGTTCAAACAGGTGTAGAAAAAAAAAAAACAGTAGGAAAGTTTCTTACTTTTAACACAGTTTTAAACTGAGGCTGGTAATTGTGATGGCAGCCACTCTCTTTTGGTGGAAATAAAGAAATGACTTGTTCATCAAGTCCTCATCAAGAAATCTTAGATTACTTAAGGGATCTTCAGTGGTCTGAGTAAGAAAACTGAAATTCTTCTCTAGGATTGAAGAGGAATCTAGCACAAAAAGACACAGGTGGAAAGCTCTCAAGATTGCTCTTTGAACTACAGTTCATGAGACTTAGAAGTCAAAATAGACAAGCATCACCATGGGACTTTGAGCATATTGCCTTTCTCCTTGTTCTTAGCACCCATTATATACTGTTCTCAGGGCCTTTCTGAGAAAAATTCTTCTAAAGTCATAGCATTGACTGTGTCTCTTCAGGTGCTGTTCAACTGTCTTCTTATCCATCTATCTTGCCAACAGTTGTCTTGAGAAAAAAAATTATATATGTGTGTGTGTGTGTGTGTGTTTTATACTACAATCTCAGAAGACTTTCTTTCCTTTTCTTTCATTAAATTGACTACCATTATTCTACAGTTCCTTCTAGACAATTATTTTATTTGCAAGATGCCTCCTAAGTAGAATAAGATAACCTTTCATATCCCCAGTGTAGCCTTATTCTCGTCCTTCCAATAGCACTTGCACGCCTTTGCAGTTACCTACTTTCTCATCCGAATTCCTCAAGGAGAGAGGATGGTTAATTGCTTTATTCTCAGAACTGGTACATAGAAATCCCTCAGAACTATTTGTTAAACAAAAGCAGTAAAATATGCACATGTATTTATTCTTAGATGAGGACACCCTTTTATTTATGCATCTGACATTCCCCAGTCACTGGGTACATCCACATGGCTCCCAAGTGTCATTGTGTCATGCCAGACCTGGGATGTATAATGCACAAATATGGTGTCATTTTGAGATACTGTTTGGCCTGACCTAATTTTAAATTAGACAGTAAAACAAAGCAACTGTTTATCTTTTCTCAAGCCAAACATGAAAACCAGATCCTCTGTTCTCGCCTGTAATGTCAAATATCTTAAGTAGTAGCCACCGGGCTTCCTGTAAGTCTCTACAGTCTCCTCCTACCTCACTGTGTCCTAGGCCTCTAAAATCTTTCATCCATGAAGATATTCAGATGTACACATGACCAAGTTAAGAATTATATGCCTTCATACCAGTTAGATTTTGTTACTCCATAGGGGATAAAGGATGAAGCTGGACCCCTCCCCTAAATTCAGGGATCCATTAGGTTTTGAGCTCCTGTCTGTAAACTGCTTCTATGGTGGGTCTATAGAACCTCATCTTTAACACCATGTGCGCTCCAGAGCTGGCATAGATGTGTTGACACTAGGCAGACCTTCGGCGGTGTTTAATTTTTGGCAGAATTTATGGTTTTGGCTGGCTGCCATTGTGAAATGTGTTTAGTTTTAACTGACAGGCCTGGTCAGCACCACTGGTCAAAGTTAAGCTTGGATAATTCAGGCAAGGTGAAGGAAATCACCCCCTTTCCGATTTTCTTTCTTTCTTTCTTTCTTTCTTTCTTTCTTTCTTTCTTTCTTTCTTTCTTTCTTTTTCTCTACTTTCCTCATCAGAGCAGGTTAATCCTAGCAGAAGATTTCTGTCTTACTACCTGACTCACCATGTTAAACACATCTGGCTTTAGGATGAGAGTCTTTATCTACAAGCAGAGGGGTTGGTCAGGAAAGGGAATTGCATCTGATGTATAACACTGGAAAATAAAAGTCTATGGCATGGTTTCGGGAAGGGAGTGACTGTACCAGTCCTCAAGTGTGTAAGACAGTATGCTTGCTTCTGAGAGTCAGGTTTGGGCAAGGTTCAGGAGCAATCCAATTGGGCGCTGAAGAGTCTGGGAGAGGAGAGGAGGTGAATGGCTGGCTGACACGTGCCTTAGATGCCGGCCTCTGGATTCACTGGGGCACAAGGGGTTTTTGTTTAAATTTTTTTTTCCTCCAACAGGGATTAGCAAAGAGCCACCTTCTGACTGCTTGTTTTATTCAGTTCAGTGAGAATGACTATGCTTTTTCCTCATCTCTCAAGGAGGCTCTACAAGCATGCCAGACTAGGAGAGTGTACAACTCCCAACTGAGAAGAGTGGTTCAACCAGTTTGAGCAGAGAAAGGGCCCTGAGGTACAGGACAGTGTAACCATGGACTCAAAAATGCAGTTTGCCCTGGGAGATGAGAATGGCATTACAGACACCATCAAAGAGTAACTCATCCTCGGAACATATAAACACAAGTCACAAACTTAGCCAAGGCAGGACCCTACACCCAGTCAGCTAGTGACAATCGCTCAAGGGTGTTTGGGATGCACACCACCCCATATTCTTTTTCCATCATTCCATGTTCTTTTAATTAAAATTAGTGAGCTGTATATAATGTCGTGACAAACCCAGTTTCATGACATAGGGGGCTTGGTTTACACCTTTTTATATTGCTCATTGATAAAGAGTGGTTGCTTCAAATTTCTCATTTAGCCTGATATATATAGTGGTTGCTCGTGCCTGTGTGTGTGTGTGTGTGTGTGTGTGTGTGTGTGTGTGTGCGTGTGCGTGTGCGTGTGCGTGTGCGTGTGTGTGTGTGTGTGCATGAGAGAGTGTGTACTGTATACATATAATGAATTTATTCATTGAATGTATGTTGTATATTAAAACTTGAGTGAGAACGTTTACTTTGTTCTCCAAGTCTCACAAAACTATTCTGTCTTTTCTCTTTATGGTTAAGAACTGGAAAGGACTATTATGAAGGGATAATTTTGAACACGAAACTCCCTATGGCCATCAAGTGCAGAAGTAGGAGGCCAAACTGAGCCATAATTTCAAGAGTGCTTGGCTCTGCATTTCAGTGACAAACAAGGCTGCCTATTGAGAAAGCACTGTACCTGCATTAATTATTTTTCTCTAGTCTGTTGGCCCCGGCTCAATTTTGGCCACAACACTTGCTCACATGTACCGGGCCAATGATGTTAGTGACGGAAGGGCTGAACCCCAGCCTAAAAGGAGTTTGCCTCCCACAGTACTAGGGTTCCTCTGGTCAAGAGGGAAGCTGGAGAAGAATATGGAATTCAGCAGGTCTTTCATAACAGGCCCATTGGTTCAGGCCTGGCTTGGAAAAGACCCTGGTGCTGGCAGGTAGTCCAGGCCGATTTTCCAGCAGCAATGTGGCTCCTTTGCCTCCTTCAACAGGTCTTCAGTTGGCTCTGTTAGTTCACGGACTTCAGACTTTGAATTGGCACAAATGCATTGTACAGATGGAACAGTCACATTGACTGGCCTGGAACTAATTAAAAACTGGAATATTTTAGATCAGTAGGAGGACATGGGGCCAGTTTTGTAGGGATAGAGTGAGGGAGCAGAGAGAGTAAACTGACCAAGGCTAGAAGAAAATCCAGATGATGCCTGACCTTAAGTAGCCCCAACTACTTAAGTCTTGGACATGTCCTGGAATGTGAAATGTCCTTAGAAATCTGACAGGTACTGAACCATCTCAGTGGTTTAGGAAATATTAGTCTTTAAAATTTTTCCTAGTGGCACCATATTTTAGCAAGAAGAACAAATTTGCCAAGTTTGTTGGCTTGTTGGAAAATACACATCCAAATGAGAGAAGACCTCAGAAAAGTATTTAGACTGAGGGACAACTGCTTCCCAGTTCAATGTCAGGGCTGAATTGCAAAGACTGGACTTCCAGAGGGCTACACAGATTTAGAAGCCTTCCTCCGTGGTGGGAAACTGCATTATTGCCTTCTGGTTCTCCCCCTCCCCCAGTGGATGGGGACCTCCTTATGCATACCCCCACCCTGGCATTTCTAGTCTCTGCAAGGCTAGGAACTTCTTCTCCCAATGAGGTTAGACAAGACAGGTAGAAGAACAACTCGAGGTACAGGCGACAGCTTTTGGGACAACCCCCGCTGCAGTTGTTCAGGACCCACATGAAGACCAAGCTGCACATATGCTACATACATTCAAGCAGGCCTAGGTTCAGCCCATGTATGCTCTTTGGTTGGTAGTTCTGACTTTCCTTTAAGGCACATTCCACCTCCACATGGCTTCTCTCCTTTGTTGCCTCCTGTTGTCTTTTGCACTCAGTCATGGATTATGAGACACATGGCTAGGAGGGGAGGAGTATCCTTTCTTCTTAAGAACCTAACTATAGTTTTATTTCAGTTTTCAAACTCTAGATCTGTTTTCTACTCTGGCACTCTTAGGTCAGAGGCAACATTTGTAATTTCAAAGAAATTCTAGTGGCTTTTTTTTTTTTTGGTGTTTTGTTTTTATGTTTGCTTTTTAAAGTAAAATTGGCTGATACTTCCATATCCAGCACAGTGACTGCTCACTATTGATGTCATTGTTCTGCCAGAACCTCTTTCATCTTTCAGCACTAAACTCTGCATCTGTTAATCAGACAATAATTAATTAGTTAGTTGTAATAATATTAATCATCCTTTCTGCAAGATTGATGACTACTCTTTGCTCTTTGTCTTTATGAACTTCTTGTTCTGGGTACTTCATACTAGGGGAGTCCCACAACTTTCACCCTTACAGACTGGCTTATTTCACTTAGCCTTATATCTTCAAGGTCCACCCATGCTGTAGCATTCATCAGAAGCTTTAAGCTTGTGTGATAGGATACCTGTATGTCATGTTTTATTTTATTCATTCATCAATACTTTGTATCCATCCTTAGTATTTTGGGTGAAGTTTTTATAAACTTAACTATGCAAGTGTAGCCTACAGATTGCTCTTCTGTTGTCTATGGGGGAGTCGGAGGTGCAAAGACATTTAGCAGTTTACTTGGGGTCTTGTGATAGCTAAGTGATGGAACCAGGATGTTGATGTAATGGTCTCTGACTTCTCTTGTTTATCTTGTCCAGCCTGTCTGAAGGTCAGGCATCTGTTCTGAGGGAATGGGCTGTATATTATAGAGATGAAACATGAGCTAATTATTAATACTTGTTTAAATACTTATCATCCTGGCAATAAACTCTCCAAATTGGAACTTTCGTGCTAAATTATATAGTACTCTAAATATGTCAGTTACATAAACACAATAATTTTTTTAAATCCAGTAATTTAATGATTCCTATTTGTAAGACACTATACTGGACACATAAATACACTGATTCTAATCACAAGTAATCCAATGCTTCAGCCAGGTTACTCCCCAATGACTCAATCCTTGATAATAACCATTTATCACTAGTACTATAGTATGTAGGTCCTTCATATGTTTAATCCTACAACACATATTAGTGCTTCCATTTATCAGGAAAGCAATCTTAACCCCAAAATGAGGTACTGGAGTTTAACCTGGTACCAACACCCAAGTTCTTTCACCAATCTTGTGGCCTGAGCAATGCTTGCTTACTTTGGGCCATGAGATTGATCTTCAGTGAATCAAATACAAGAAAGATATGTCTGTGAATGACAGAGGCCTGAGGAATGGACTCATGAGTGAGATTTGACAAAGACCACATATCTTTTAACGAACAGTAAGATATCATGTACACCAACAAACTCTTCAAGTACTAGCGCCTACTTCTAATGTTGGGCTTAATGACAATCAAGTCTAGAGAGCTTGTTCCACAATCCTGTGCTCAGGGACGCCTGGCTACTTTTCAACATGTTTCCTATGTCTCACTCTTCAACTTAACTCTTCATCCTGGAAAGTCTGTGTCTCCTTCCAGCTCAGTGCTGTGATTTATTTTTGGTGGTAAAGGGAAGGATTAGTCATACGTCCTCTTCTGCTGGAGTCTAATGGGCACATTGTGAATGGTAGTAAAAGATGGTAGTTTATCAGGCTGGTGACTTATAGGGTTCATGGCATGAGCCTCCTTGCTCCTCTGAATTTTCTTTACCCCATGAGTCACTCTACAATAATAATGAAGAGGTGAGGTCCAATGTCAGACAGTAGACTTCCTTGTATTCACCAATCAGTCTTGCAATAATTTCATATTGTGAGAGGAAAGATGATGTCACTCCCTTGGCAGCTGAAAACAAAGGAGGATACATAGAAATGGCCAGGACCACCCAAAGACCTGCCAATCAATACATTGACAATGAAAAAGAAAGCATTCTTTTTCTTGATTAAGTATGACCAAGCTGAGCAGTATTGACCTTTGGGTAAAGGGTTGTTTAGGATTTAATGAGTGCCTAGGACACTGATGAACCTTTGGTCAAATGGGTTATTAACTGCCTGCAAGTGGCTGACCCTGGAAACAATCACTGCCACTACAAATACAAAGCTGAGTCTGGCTTGGACAATCTGCTTTTGTAAGAGAGCTTTAGTGCTTGGTGACCTTCCAATGCTACCTACCATTCCCAGTAGACAGTATTCAGTCAAGATTCAATTCTAAGAATACATTCTAGCCATAAAAATGAATGACACTCTTGCCAGTCTTATAAGATAGCTCACTGTACGCTTTAGTTGCTCACTGAAGATTATGGGTGAAATTGATACAATATGATTTCAGTGATCAGGGATGGCTATCAGAAATATAAGGGGAGCCACGTAAGTTCCTTATAACTCATTTGTAACCACATTTAGACAAGTGGTAAAATTTCAATAATGCATTCTACTTAACAAAAGATAGATAAATAGAGAGAGAGAAACATGATATTTTCATTCCAATATGTGCTCCAAAACATAGTTGTGTTTGTAAAGCTTTCCCCACCCTGAGTGCATTTCACACCTGCAATTCATCTGCCTTCCCATCAGCAACATTTCTAGTGTTCGAAAGCGACAATACTTAATGACTAGCATTTGACAGAGTGCAGGCACAGGAAAGCATGTAGCTTTCAATAATGCATTTAAATGTTCAAATGGGTCATATTCCAAAATGATGAGGGGCATTTCTCATGATGCTCAGCAAAGAGTTAATGCATAGAGAAATGCTAAGCAAAGCCTGGTCTAGAAGTGGTGGGTGTAAGTCAAGGGATCACTTAGATTCTTGATAAGGAAAAAGCAAGTTATCTATCAACAGGAATTACAAAGGGAGTGTTACTCCCTGGAGACGCAAGCTTAATGGAAAAATGGGGGTGAAGGTTAGACAAGGCAGAAGGTTAGATCATAAGTAAGGAATCAAACTTACAATACTTGGGGTCGCCCTGACTCAGGAAGGAAGGATTGTTCATGTGTATGGTAGTAAAAGGGAGAGAGAAAGAGAGATATGCAAACAAAAGGAGCCTTAGAGGCAAGCAAGATGGATAAGTGGGTAAGTACTCTTGCCTGGTGATCTAAATTCTATCCCTGGGAGCCTATGGTGGAAGGAGAGAACTAGCTCCCAAATGGCATCCTCTCGCCTCTGCACACCTGAGAAAGTAAGGAACCAGAGGAATTTGACAAGAACGCCCCCAGTCTGTACTATGTTTACCGTCTTCTGAAGCTCTGCCAGATGCCCTGCAACATAGGGTTCAAAAGTCTGGGTCCTGAAGCATTACCCTTTGCCACAGATGTAATGTATGAAGTAGCCTCTTTTTAGGAGAGTAAGTACAGTTTAATAATATGCAAACACCTTTCAGGAGATAGAGCACTGACATGAATTCACAGAACTGGCATCATCTATTTTAAGAAGATACATAGAAAAATAAAATTACAGAACCAGTTAGATTCCTAATCAGACACACAAACATTTTGTAAATCAATGACAGTTATTGAAGATGGAAGAGAATGAGTTGCTCAAACAAATTTGATGATAGAGCTGGAAAATGTAAGCCAAAGTCTAGCTCAATATTTTATTCAGTCGCTCACCGATCCATTTACTCTAAACGAGTTTTATTCACTCATTCTATGTTTCCCAGTTGCTACTCTGAGCACCAGCGATACAGCTTTAAAGAAGAAAGGCAGAACCTTGGCTTTCAGAGAAATCACATTTTCATGCAGAGACATGTAATGAAATGCATAGTAACAAATAAATACATGGGACGTTTGTGGCAGGTTGTGAAATGGCTACAGAGAACGTGATGGAATGGGGGTGGGGTCAGGCCAGGGAGTGGGTGTGTGGTTGGCTATGGTCAGGGTGAATTTGAATTTGGAGAACAGAAGCTAGTTAGGAAATGCTGCCTGGGCTGGTGGGGAAGATGAAACAGGCCTGGTTGTGAGCAGACCTGAAGTAAGCTTTCCAAGAAGATTTAACTGTACAGGTACCTATATTTGAATTTTAATACTGTAATGTCTGTGTTCAGGTAAGATTGCTCTATGTCCTTCTTTCACAATTGAGAAAGAGGGACATAGAAGGCTTCTGTGACAACCACTACCCCACTCCCACCCCTAAAAAAGTAACAGCCTAGATAAAAAGCCATGGAAAAGAACTCTTAAAATTTTTGATAAGGATGCCAAAGTGTAGCTCTCCACCCTCTTCTGGCAGGTGGAAAAGGATTCGGTTTTCTTTAAGGGGCTGGCCACTAGAAATATGACTATGCTCCAGTGAGTGTGTGGACAACACAAACTGGACTTATTTTTCCTCTTCTTCCTATTTCTCCTCTTTTGGGGGGGGTGAGTCATAAGGGTTGGGGGAATGAACCTGGGAGGACTGGAAAGTGAATGTGATCTCAACCACCACCACCACCACTCACATAAACACACACACACACACACACACACACACACACACACACACACACACA
>JANHMN010000003.1:66858179-66898695 GCA_030674055.1 Rhabdomys pumilio | reverse complement strand
ACACACACACACACACACACACACACACACACACACACACACACACACATCACACCACACCATACCATACCACACAAACACATATACCACACCCACATACCACATACCGCCCCCCCCCACACACACACACCCTTATTGCTGTTTCTGACTTTGAGAAACTCAGTAAAGAATGATTCCTGTCTGGGGATCTTGCTCTCTGGATTTCAGCTGCTGACTGTGCTAAGTCTGAGGGCTTTGCTTCAAGGCTTCTAAAGATTGCTTTTGTTGCTCGTATCTGTTGTTAACAAAACCTGCTCAGACTTGTTTCTGTCTGCAAGTCTCTGCACACTCAGCTATTGCAGTGTGGGTCAAAGATCGTCAGTTTCAAACTGGCTGACAAGACTGATTTACAGCTCCTCTGTTCCCAGTAATCTTGTCTTGGCATTTATTGTTAAGCTCTTAGATAACATCTAAGAATGAGATTAAAATGCAAATTGAGAACAATACTGAATCAGGACGATGATTTATCATGTATAGGATCTTCAGTTTCTCATACAATGCCCAGCCTTTCCTATGTTACTTCATTTAGGTTTCACAGTAATGATAAGGAAAATTGATAGTGTGTATAAGTGGTAAGGGCAGGACACAAACCCAGGCTGACAAACTCCAGGGTCTATGCTCTCACTCAGATCAGGGCCTAGGTTATAACCCAGAACCAAAAGCAGAAGTAACTGCTAGCAGTGCTCAGGTAGAGTTTGTGAATAAAAACACATGTATACTTGGGGCTGAGAAAGCTATTCAGTGGTAGTGTTTGACTCGAATACGTAAGACTAAGTTCAACCTGTAACAGCACCATTTCAAAGGCACGGCGACAAGAAGGAAAAAATAAAACAAAAGAAGAGAGAAAAACGTGTGTGTGTGTGTGTGTGTGTGTGTGTGTGTGTGTCTTTGTGTGTGTGTGTGTGTGTGTGTGTGTGTGCAAATGTTAAGTAATGGGAGAAAGGTAGAGGCATAAGGAAGTTGAGGAAAGAAGGCAAAACATGCCAGAGAAGGATAGTGATACCTTTGAGGTCATCCTGAGTCGGGAGAAACGACTCATGGTGCTTGTGTTAAGAAAGCACAGGGGGGACATCTTGTACTTCTCAGCCAGCTCCAGCTATATCTTAGACTATCACCAGATGGAACTAAAAGCAACCCATGTTTCAGAGACCTTTCTGTAGCAACTCCATAATCTGCTCAGTGTCCAAAAAGACTCTTTCCAGTTACCAAATAAACAATGCCGAGGCATAGTCGCAACGGTTCATTTTTACATCACTGAGTATTTATTTTAACCTGCTTTTATATTCCGTGGGTGCTTTCCAAGTTTTAGATGTTAACCACAAAGGGACAAATGTTTCACATCAGGCCAGGAGGAGAAGAGGTGGGCACATATAAACAGAGTCAAGGTTTAAAAAAAAGAAGAAGAAAGAAAGAAAGAAAAGGAAAAATCCTATCATGTTAGAATATTTATAATTCATGAGCTTGGAAAAACCCACAGCCCTTTGCTTTGATAGTGTCAATTATTAAAGAACATAAGAAATGACATATCCGATGTCCCTGGGGCTGTTCCTCATGTGTAGCTTACCATTTTATAGAAGGGATGAATACAGCAGCCTACTATGCATAGGTGTACCTGTTGCCAGTGTATCTCAGCTCAATGATGTGTCTCATTTTCATGACTAGCATGATTATGCAACCACAGCCTGGATTGCTTGCTATTGTTCAACTACTCTTGCCTATACATACACCCAGAGTGAGGGAAGTCAATGCACCATTGAGCAACTATGGGCTTCTTGTTCCATCTCCAGTCTAACTTGGGGATGGGTCTGAAGTGCATGTATGGGTTTTGCACTGCTGAACTATCTTTACAGTGGTCTAGCCTCAACCTCATAATTACAAAGCACTTCAAAGCACACTCTCTCTTGGCTTGGCCTTTTCTTTTCTTGCTTTCTGTGTCTTTCCTTTTATGCTTCTCTCCTAAAAACAAAGTACTCACAGCCAAATGTGAGTCTTGACTTGTCTCAAATGCTGCTTCTTGGAAGAAGCTGGGCTAAGGGGAAACTATTACTCTATTTAACCATCAGACCACTCTGTTTGTGTCTTTGTGAAATGTTAGGTGATGTATATTTGAAATAATGACATAAGATTTACTTTTACTAGAAATGTAATGAAAATCCATGCTACCCCTTACACAGGTTAATTTTCCTTAGGGAATGATAATATCAAATCTGCTCACCATTGGTCTAGAAAGAAAGGCATAAAATTTGGGTTTGCCCCAGGTTTTGGGTTTCATCTAACCACTGCTTTGTGGGTTGTGACATTCTTTCATGATATGAGTAACATATTTAGTTCTGCTCGTGACTTAGTTTATGTCTGTGATATTCATGAAGTGTAACATTTTAAAAATTAACCAACATCTAAACATCTTGATTTGACAGATGGTATTTCTTGAAATAAATGACATGAAACGGTCACCAGAATGACTTAATAAAAACACTGTTTCTTTCTCTTTCCAAAACAGTTCTAAGAAGATAAATATGGTAAGCCCTTGACTTTCAACATCACTTTGTGTAAGACTCTCAGGCAGTTGGCTGACATAAGAGATTCCCCAACTACAACCCTTAGGGATTCTGTCTTAACCAGTTAAAGATGAGTCTAGAAATAAATACTGTAAAATAAAAGTTTTCAGGTCATTCTGAAGGCAATGAGCCCCATGTTAAGACTACCTAGTTTCTAAAGGGAAGTTTACTTTAGAGTCAAACTAACCCTTCTGCAGTTTACAAAGATTATCCCAATAGTAGTTGGCCCATTTTTGCATATGTTGGTTTTAACACTGAGAAAGTGATGTTGAAGTCTAAAATAATACCATTCAACATAGAGAAATTGGATGCAGGTGGGACAAAGCAGCTCAGCTTCCAAATAGCAATGGGGAAACTTGGGATTCAGCAACATTAGAAAGTTACTGCTGTCCTGGGCTTAGAGGGGACCAAGGGAGGATGAAGAAATTGATATTCTTGACCAGGTTGGTACAACTAAATAAATACAAAAAAAATTAGTACCATAGTAGTTTTGCACAGCAAACATATGAGCAATGTAGAGACCCACCTAAGCACTAAAAGACAAAGAATATCTTGAGCCTTCTTTCCTTCCCTTTGTCAGTGCCTTTGAGCCCAACTGGAAGGCAAATGACTGGATGCATCCATAGATGCAACCCCATGCCTGTCATCTCTTTGCAGTTTCTAAAGTTCAATGTTGAGGTGGGACATGGCAAGGGATGACATGGATTATACAGGCATATAAGGACCACAGAGGGATCAGCCTTAATCTACAGTGTCATAAATGCATTGCTAGGAGCATTCATGGCCATTTCTTCTTTTTCCACAATATAGTTGGTGTCCAAGAAAACTGAACACAAATTCCATACAAAACTATCAGGCAGTTCTTACTGTTTGCTTTCACCCACAGCCCACACATAGCTTGATTGATTGATCCTAGAGTGCTGTTGTCTAAGACTACTGTGGTACTGTGAAAGGATAGCTTGGTTTCTGGTCAAGCATAGGCCTCGAACCCTGGACCCTAATGGGACGGTAGGTGTTCCACCGTGCTCCCAGACTCCAGGCTCCTGACATGAGGCTGAAGACCTCCAATGATCAGTGCCTTTCAGTCACACCCCTACCAGCCCCTCCACAGGTAGGGGGCATGACTACAGGTCACAGAGCCTCAAGAGATCTCCATATTAATGAGATACCTAAAAGTCAGAGAGCGTAGCCAATTAAGCTTTCCTTCCCAGACCCTCCTCCCTCCCTATTTAACTCAGGCCCACCCTGAGGACCAGGAGTTGTGCAGCCACATCCACTTTCCACCATGACAATAAACCTTTTAAAACCATGGACTTCCTTGTGTCTTTGGACAACTGTGAAGGGGACCTTTGATTACCAAGCCTCTGCTTAATCTCCCGCTAGAAGACTTGTCTACGTTCTTGCCACAGAGACCATCAACTTAAGCAAGCTAGCCGAGCCAGCAATGACCCAGCCACGAGAGTGGCGTAACCAAGAGTTTCTCACCCAGTGGCACTGCCACAGCTTCTCTCCCTCAGTCATCTCAGCTGTGGAACGGTCTAGCCCATATGCCCACTCTGTCTTGGTCCTTCTGCGGTCCCCAGCTGTGTCTAGGTGCCTAAGGGCTGAGACCACTGGTCTCCTCATCTAGCCACTTCGGCCTCCACTCAGGAGCTCTGCCCTTGCGGAACTTCAGGCTGAGATCTCCCCTCACAATGAACACTGTAAAGATAGTGTACAGGATACAAGACAACTTATACAATAACTGTACAATAACAACACATTGAATAGAAACTTCCTGAAGGAAAGTACCTCAGAGATGATCTATGTCTATTACTACAATTCTAAAACTGAAAGTATATGAAAGTAAGCAAAAGGTGGAAAAAAATTAACCAGTTGCTTGGTTGTCATCAATATGCTAACACTGCTCATGAATCCCTGAAATCAATGACATAGACAGTATTTTTAAACCTATGAAACCATTCTATCACTCAGCAAACATTTATTTGCCAACTAGTCTAATCTTGGAACTCTTCAAGATGCTAGACATATAGCCACAGGCAAAGCCAAAAAGAATCTGCGTGGGCAATAGATTCAGGTGGAAGAAGTGAGTCACGAGGCAAAAGCAATAACAAACACATAGAGGTAGCATTTTCCACAGTGCCCTTTCTCAAGTTAATATTTAATATTTATACTCTGCGTTGTCCTGTTGTTCAACCAATGAAATTGCAAGACTCCATCCAGCTTGTCAGATTGTATACTCTTTTCTTTTCAAAGTTCTGTTTGACCTTTTTCCTTCTTAATGCTTGAAGAGTAAGGGCAGCTACTTGTGTTACCTGTGGGTGCTGCAACCCCTCTTCCATGCTTGGTGTGGTTATTTGAATAAAAATGCCCCTATAGGCTCCTAGAGAGTGGCACTATTTAGAGGTGTGGCCTTGTTGGCAGAAGTCTGTCACTGGGGTAGGGGATGGGCTTTGAGGTTTCAGAAGCTCAAGCCAGGCCTAGTGGATTATTCTTTCCTTTCTGCTGCCAGAGGATCCAGATGTAGAACTTTCTGCCCTCTCCAGCACCATGTCTGCCTGCACTCTGCCATGCTTCATGCCATGCTGATACTGGGGTAACCTCTGAACTGTAAGCCAGCCCCAGTGAAATGTTTTCCTTTATAAGAGTTGCCTTATTCATGATGTCTCTTCACAACAATAGAAACCATAACCAAGACACATGGAATTGCCTTTTCCTGGGAAAAATGACTCCTGTGACACTCTGTCATTCATTTGTTCCTGCATCATACATTCATCCTTCCAGGACCGACCCTGTGCTCCTGAGGACACACATGACAACAGGGAACTTGATCTCAAAGAATGTCAAGGTCAGAGTCTGGTTCTGGGAAATAAGGAGTATTGGTTGATTGTGCCTCCTCAGAGTGTCCTGAAGATTAAAAGACTCAATCCACACAATACGCTCAGAACACTGCCTGGCACAGTGCTTATCAACTAACTGCCAGCTTACATTCCGCATTTTAGCCCTGAGTTTCAGAAGTTTCAAAAAGTCACTGATGCCTTAGGGCAAATTCCAACCTGCTTTGCACAGCGGACAAAGAATATGGATCATGATTTGCATCTGGTCTTATTCTCTTAAGTCTTACTTTCTAGAACTGTATATAGTCCCAATATTGTGTACTTCTAAGCACTCTGATTCCTCCACATTGGGCCTTCTCCTTTTTGACAGCCTTCTTTCTCTTTAAGAATTAGTTCAAATTGTGTATTCTGTTGGGTGAATGTATGTTTTATTTCTGAGTTGGGGTCCTTACCAAATAGCCATGACTGGCTTTTGGCTCACAGTCTTCTTGCTTCAACCTCCCCCTTAATTTCTGATTAAGGGGGAAGACCAAGAGCCATGGGCAAGTGAATAAATAGCACAGTACTGCAGTCTGTGTTTCCTATTTTCTCATGGCCAGGCTCAGGTCAAAAATAGACTTCAAACAGGATATGGCAGGGAGTGACTGGAGGTTGAGGCTGAAGCTATGTAGTAAGACTTTCTCAAAGAAAACAAAAAATAAAACTTCAACACTTACAATGATATTAAATATGCAAACTTTCAGACTGCACGGTATCTTCTCCAAAATTGACCATATAATTGGTAACAAAACAGGACTCAACAGATACAAGAAACTTGAAATAATCCCATGCAATCTATCAGATCACCATGGACTGGTCTTCAATAACGACAAAAACAATGGAAAGCCCACATACAAGTGGAAACTGAACAACACTCTACTCAATGATAACTTGGTCAGGGAAGAAATAAAGAAATTAAAGACTTTTTGTAATTCAGTGAAAATGAAGTCACATCATACCAAAATGGGACATCATACTTATGGGACACAATGAAAGCAGTGCTAAGAGAAACACTCATAGCTCTAAGTGCCTACAAAAAGAAGCTGGAGAGGGCATACACTAGCAGCTTGACAACACACCTGAAAGCTCTAGAACAAAAAGAAGCAAACACACCAAACAGGAGTAGACAGCAGGAAATAATAAAACTCAGGGCTGAAATCAACCAATTAGAAACAAAAAGAACTACACAAAGAATCAATAAAACCAGGAGCTGGTTCTCTGAGAAAATTGACAAGATAGATAAACCCTTAGAGAGAGAGTAACCAAATTAATAAAATCAGAACTGAAAAGAGTGACATAACAACAGAAACCGAGGAAATTTAAAAAAGTCATCAGATCCTACTACAAAGGCCTATATTCAACAAAACTGGAAAATCTGGATTGGAAATAGACAATTTTCTAGACAGATAACAGGTACCAAAATTAAATCAGGACTGGATAAACCATCTACACAGTTCCATAACCTAGGAATAAATAGAAGCAGTCATTAAAAAGTCTCCCCACAAAAAAAAAAAAAAAAGCCTGGAACCATATGGTTTTAGTGCAGAGTTCTATCAGACCTTCAGAGAAGACCTAGTACCAATTTTTTAGAAAACTGTTCCACAAAATAGAAACAGAAGGAACATTACCCAATTCATTCTATGAAGTCACAATTATGGTCATACCTAAACCACACAACGATCCAACAAAGAAAGAGAACTTCAGACCAATTTCTCTTATGCATATCTATGCAAAATACTCAATAAAATTCTCACAAACTGAATCCAAGAACACATTAAAACAATCATCCATCATGGTAAAGTAGGCTTTATCCCAGGAACGCAGGGGTAGTTCAATATTTGGAAATCCATCATTGTAATCCACTACATAAACAAACTAAAAAAAAACCAAAAAACAAAAAACAAAAAATCTCATGATCATCTCACTAGATGCTGAGAAAGCATTTGACAAAATTCAACAACCCTTCATGGTAAAAGTCTTGGAAAGATCAGGAATCCAAGGCCCATACCTAAACATAGTAAAAGCAATATACAGCAAACCAGTAGCCAACATCAAACTAAATGGAGAGAAACTTGAAGCAATCCTACTAAAATCAGGGACTAGATAAGGCTGCCCACTCTCTCCCTACCTATTCAATATAGTACTGGAAGTCCTCGCCAGAGGAATTAGGCAACAAAAGGAGGTCAAGGGAATACAAATTGGAGAGAAAGAAGTAAAAATTTCACTATTTGCAGATGATATGATACTATACTTAAGTGACCCCAAAACTTTCACCAGAGAACTCCTAAATCTGATAAAACAACTTTAGCAAAGTGGCTGGATATAAAATTAATGCAAACAAAATAGTAGAAGGATAAACAGGCTGAGAAAAAAATTAGGGAAATGACACCCTTCACAATAGTCTCAAATAATATAAAATACTTTGGTGGGAATCTAACCAAGCAAATGAAAGATCTGTATGACAAGAACTTCAAATCCCTGAAGAAAGAAATCAAAGCAGATCTCAGAAGATGGAAAAATCTCCCATGCTCATGGATTGGAAGGATTAATGTAGTAAAAATGGCTATCTTGCCAAGAGCAATCAACAGATTTAATGCAATCCCCGTTAAAATCCTAACTCAATTCTTCACAGAGATAGAAAGAGAAATACTCAAATTCATTTGGAATAACAAAAAACTCAGGATACCGAAAACTATTCTCAACAATAAAAGAACTTCTTTGGGACTCACCATTTGACCTCAAGCTGTACTACAGAGCAGTAGTGATAAAAACTGCATGGCATTGGCACAGAAACAGGCAGGAAGATCAACGGAATAGAACTGAAGGCCCAGAAATGAATTCCCATACCTATGGTTACTTAATCTTTGACAAAGGAGCTAAAACCATCCAGTGGAAAAAAAAAAAAGACAGCATTTTCAACAAATGGTGCTGGTTCAACTGGAAGTCAGTATGTAGAAGAATGCAAATCGATCCATACTTATCTCCTTGTACAAAGCAAGTCCAAGTGGATCAAGGACCTCCACATAAAACCAGCTACACCGAAACTAAAAGAAGAGAAAATGGAGAAAAGCCTGGAACACATGGGCACAGGGGAAAAGTTCCTGAACAGGACACCAATGGCTTATGCTATAAGATCAAACATTGACAAAGGGGACCTCATAAGACTTGTAAAGCTTCTGTAAAGCAAAAGACACTGTCAATAGGACAAATCGGCAGCCAACAGTTTGGAAAAAGATCTTTACCAATCCTACATCTGATAGAGGGCTAATATCCAATGTATACAAAGAATTGAAGAAATTAGACTCTAGACAATCAAATGACCTGATTTAAAAATGGGGTACAGAGTTAAACAAAGAATTCTCAACTGAGAAACCTTGAATAGTTGAAAAGCATCTAAAAAGGTGTTCAACATTCTTAGTCATCAGGGAAATACAAATCATAACAACCCTGAGATTGCATCTCAGACCAGTCAGAAAGGCTAAGATCAAAAACTCAGGTGATAGCAGATGCTGCATGGATGTGGAGAAAGAGGAACACTCCTTCATTGTTGGTGGGATTGTAACTTGGTGCATCCACTATGGAAAGCAGTCTGGTGGTTTCTCAGAAATTTGAACATTGTATTATCTGAGGACCCAGCTATACCACTCCTGGGCATATACTCAAAAGATGTTTCAACATACAACAGAGACACATGCTCCCCTATGTTTATGGAAGCCTTATTTATAATAGTCAGAAGCTGGAACGAACCCAGATGTCTTTCAACAGAGGAATGGATACAGAAAATGTGGTACATATACACAATGGGGTACTACACAGCTATTAAAAACAATGAATTCATAAAATTCTTAGGCAAATGGATGGAACTGGAAATTATTATTCTGAGTGAGGTAACCCAATCACAAAAGATCACACATGATATGCACTCACTAATAAGTGGATATTAGTCCAAAAGCTCACAATACCTAAGATGCAATATATAGACCACATGAAGCTCAAGAAGAAGAATAAAGACCAAAGTGTGGGTGCTTTGGTCCTTCTTAGGAGGAGTAACAAAATACTCATGAGAACAAGTACAGAGAAAAAGTGTGGAGCAGAAACTGGAGGAGGGACTGTCTGAAATGGCCCCATCTGGGGATCCATCCCATGTACAATCACCAAATGCAGACACTGTTGTGGATGTCAGAAAGTGCATGTTGACAGGAGCCTGACATACCTGTCTCCAAAGAGGCTCTCCTAGTGCCTGACATAAACAGAGGCAGATGCACACAGCTAACCATTGAATTGGTCACATGGTCTTCAATGGAGGAATTAGAAAAAAGAATGAAGGTGATGAAGTGGCTGGTAACCACACGGGGAGAGCAACAATACCAAGCAATCAGAGCACCCAGACTTTAAACCTCCAGCCTGGGAACACAAAGGGAAGGACTCAAGGCTCCACCTGTATAGGTAGTTGAGGATGGCCTTGTCAGGCATCAGTGGACAAGGAGGGCCTTGGTCCCTGAAATTCTGGATGCCCTAGTGTTGGGGAATTTGAGAGCAGGGAGGTGGGAATGGGTGGATGGATGGGGGCACACCCTCATAGAAGTAGGAGGAGGGAAGATGAGATGAGAGGTTTGGGTGGAATGGGGAGAGAGAATAACATTTGAAAGGTAAATAAATAAAATATCCAATAAAAAAACAGATAATGGAACTGGCAATTGTAGTCCAGCAGTTGAGACTTTTTGTCAACAATTTATTACTGGGATTCCTTATAATCTTCAAGGACAAGGGGCCCTTGGAACTTTAAAACAATATCTTCATAAAATAAAAAAGGGGAGGTATATACCCAAATACCACAAATTTATTTAAATCATTCTCTTTTTATTTTAAATTTAAAAAAAAATTGGATGCCAAGGAACTTTCTGCTGAGTGTCTATGGCATCCAGGAAAGGAAGGATCCACTTACTGGAATATAGCATGATCCCCTCCAGGTATCTAATATAGGGAAGAGAACATATTTGTGTTTTTTCTGCGTGATACTATAGGAGCATGGTTGCAGCCAGAATAATTGGTGAGACATGCTGTTGCTGAGACAAAGAATGCTGCTGATCTGTGAGCTTGCTGAGTGCCCAGACAAGGTGACTAGGAAACTGTATTGAACATGTTTCTGACACACCTTTGCTTGCCTATATCCCAGATGGGACAAGCTGTCTTGCCTCAAGTATTTAAACCTTGTGGGACAGAGAATCAAAAAGAGAAATTATAATGTCTCTTGTATTTTTCTTAAAGGTGACCAGTTATTTGGACTCAATCATGTACTGGTCTAGAAATCAATTCAATATTGGAAATAACAGTCTTTGTTTGGAGGGCTGGATCTGGACATTTTCAGAGACGTTATTTGGAAGTTAGCTGCAGTTCACTATGATGTTATGATAGCAAGAGATGTAGTTGGGACAGGATTTGGATTTCAAACAAGGGTTAGTGCATGCTTTAAGGCTCTTTTAATCATCAAGCTAAAATTGATTTTGTCTCTTTTACAGTATTTACTGTAAGTTGCATTGACTGCATAATTTCTAATTGTGTTAATGTGTTGAAGCCTGGCATGTCTGTTTGTTACAGGGGTCTATCAACCAGTTTTCGTCTTACTGCCCTGAGTATTAGAAAACCTGGATTCTCTGGAAAAAACCTTGAAAGTGCTAGAAGAAGTGAGTTAGGCTTTAAGCAGAAGCAAGAGGATAGCAGGGTTGATTATTGCAGCTTTAATTACATTAATTGCTAACACCACTGCTACTGCTATAGTTTTGACACAAGAAGTTAAGACAGATATTTTTGTTAATTATCTAGCAAAAATGTTACTAATGAGTTGAGTATACAAGAGGATTTATATAGGTGTTTGGAACAACGGATTGATGCTCTATATCCTATTTAAATTATCTGAAGGAGGTTCAGGGTTTAAGAGTTAGGAGCCATCTCAAGTGTCATGACAAATACCATTGGAGTAGTGTTACTTCTAAACTTTACAATGATTATCATTATAATTAGAAAAAAGATTAAAGACACCTGTAGGGTATTTGGCATAATTTTAACACTTTTCTGGGTGTTTTAACTTTGCATAGTGAGATTATGAATTTAAAGAATGCTGCTCTGTTGAGCTTTGATGCTGCAGATAATGCTGATAAAATTATCCATGGCCTGAAGTCAGTATTTCCATCTTGGTCAAACCTCAGAAATGGCACATATAGCTTGATCATGCTAGCCCCATTTGTCCTGGGAATACTTTTATTCCTGCCTATTGTGTTAAAGCTTGTCTCAAACTACATCAACAAGTTGGCAGCCAAAACACATGACTTGAAACTGAAAATTGACACCAAGACCGAGTTATTAATTTAACAAGCTGGCAAGCCAAGGAAGGGTAAGATTCTGCACAGAGTCTTATCAACCTAAGACAGAAGTGCATTGCTTTTGATAATGCATATTCCATGATGAATAAGGAAGGCATTCTTGTCAGAACAACCTAAGACAGACTCAGTCTGGTTTATGCAATAAAAAAGGGGGAGATGTGGAGAGCTTTGAGGACTGCCTGGCAGGAATCTGACATTCACCAAGGACAAGGAAATAGGCTGCTTTGAAAGAATCTGACATTAGGCTAGAACAAAGAAGTAATTTCAGGCAGGAATCTAAATATTAAGCTAGAACAAAGAAGTAGACTTCAGGCATGAAAATGACTTTGGGCTAGGACAGGAAGTAGGCTCAAATATTTTGATCATCCTGATAAGCCCTTAAAAATAGTGATCACACGAGTGACTCTGTTTATTGTCCTGTGTGTTTTCTGATTATCTGGGTTTATTGTCTTGCTTGTTTCTTGACTATTTGCATCTATTGTATTTCTAGTTTATCGACCTAGAACTGACCTTGATACTTGCATGTAATTATGTAATTTAAATGGTATAAAAGCAAAAAAAAAAAAAAAAAGGAAGAGGAACGGGGGAAGGGAATAACATCTGAGATGTAAATAAATAAAATATCATATTTAAAAAAACCCAGTACCTACAATGACATTAAATATGAAAATTTTCAGATCTGGAAAGACTTCTTAGTAGTTAAGAGCACTTATTATCGCTGCAGAAGAACCTGGACACATGACAACACACAACTGCTTGTATAATACTTGTTCCATGGGTATCTAATAAGCTCCTCTGCTCTCTTCAGGCACATGGACATACATACATTTAAAAATCCTCTAATATACTACTAAGAAGCCTTAGGCTTTGCACGTTTGGAACATTGTCTCCAAAGAGCCCCTGATGAATACTGAATGCACCATTGCATATTTCAAGTGACATTTCTGACAAAAGTATACACCACTACTGCATGTAAGGAGAAATATTGGGTTGCTATTCTTCTGGACAAGCTGAGTTATTTATCATCTCCTGAACAATCAGTTGTGGGGATATGGGAAGGTGGGGTCAGGATCCTGCATAGTAATATTTAATTCAACAAGTATTAAATTTATTCCATATGAATCACGCTGAAACTGTTTGCCAATATTGCTCCATGGAGGAACCATGGACTTTTCTACAGCAATGACTGTGAACTATTTTTCAATGCTGTTTCAACTTCTATCCCAGTGTCGGACACTTGCTGAATCTCAATAAATACTGAAAAAATAAATAAGGTAATGAATTGGTGAAAAGAATGACCAGAATTATGAAAATTAGAGAAGTTATATTAAACACAAAACAGTTCATATAAAGTTCTTCACATCACATTCCATGGATTGTAAAATATCCCTAAGTTCAAATCTTAAAATTTCACCTGCAATATCCTCATGTGTCTTGTGTGTGAGTGTGTGTGTGTGTGTGTGTGTGTGTGTGTGAGTGTGTATAATTATAGGCAGATAAATGGTAGCTAGATAGTATGATAGACCTGTGCCAGAACATTTTTGCTCTTTTCCCTTAATGATTGTGAAGGTCCTACTCTTAAGAACCTCTTTGTTTGGCTTAGATGCTTTATCAACAAGAGCAATAACACTCATGGTATTATGCTCATGCATTAGAATAGATTCCATACCTCAAGCATTAGTGTGTGTAATTTCATAAATGTAATCACTGAAATGTTTGCTTCACAGGTTAGAGATGAGGCTTATAGAAACCTCGTGGTTGTCAAAATCACAGATCTAGTAAATACTGAGAGATTAAAAGCCAGATAGAAATCTTAAGGTTAAGCCTGGGCAGATACTTCAGTTGACAAAGAGCTTGCTTTGTAAGTATGAGGACCTGAGTTTGAGTTCCTGCCTCCATGAAATAGCCAAATGTAATGGATCTTGTAATACTAGTTCTGGGAAGGTGGAGCCAAATGGATACGTAAAGCCTGATAACCTTGTCCTAACAAGACAATGTGAGCAGCACCTAAGGAACAATCGAGGTTGACCACTATCCTACACATACACACACACACACACACACACACACACACACACAATATATGCACACATACACTCACACACATCACACACAAACATACATACACACATGAACGTACACACACATTCACATTCACATACACATACTCACACACCACACACATTCACACAGTTACACACACACACATGAGCATACACACACATTCATACACATATATACACACCACACACATTTACACATATACACATACATACACACCACACACTCACACACTCACAAACACACATTCACACACACATAAGCATACACACTCACATACTTAATACTTACATACTTACACTCACATACATTCACACATACTCAAACATGTATTCATACATACACATTCACACAAACATGAGCACACACACACACACACACACACACACACACACACACGGAATTCACAAAAACTATTATCCCATCATACTTTCCCTAGAAGTATATAGTCGTAATGTAGTGAATGTGGTACTGGCCCATGACAGCTCAGGCCTAGGAGTCAGAATGGGGCTGGAGAGAAGGAAACCAGGCCAGCCATCAAGTACTGGCTAGCATAGGCTCTGGGACAATAATGGAGCAAGTCAGAGGCTGCACAGTAATTAGATTATGCTCCAGAGATGGACTTAACACATCTCCAAAGGACCCAGCACCAGCACCTTGTTCTGGGCTTGCACTGTTCCAGCAGTGCTCTCCCCAGAAAAATAACTCATGATGCAAGAAGGGCAGCCATGCCTTCAGGAGCCAGGACAGTAGGAACAATGTCGTGTATCCTCCAGAATTCCAAAGCACACAATGTTCTTAGGCAACATTGGGATTCTTTGCTTTGGATCCTGACTTTATTTCAGAGACAAAAGCCTACTTTACTAGTTTACAGATGTGAATTGTATAGCAGAATGCTTTGCAGGAGCAAAACCTGGAAGTCTGCATATAAGCCATTCTGATGTTCTCAGCAGATGCCTTTCACTTGTCAGAAATACTTATTAATGTATATGTATGTATTTACTCACATATTCATGGATATGCATTTTCTTGGCTCTCCCTACCTTCTTCCCTTCAGCCTTTAAGCTTCGAGAATTAGTGTGTGATTTATTTTTCCTCTCAACGTTCCTCCCCAGCAAACCCCTGTGATTGGCAGCAGATGCTGCTCTGGAAGCATGGTAGAAATATGTGAAAGGCATCTGGGGCTGAATCCACTTAGCTGCTTCACCCATTTTGACAAAGCTACTAGTAGACTGTCAGGGAAGGAATTTTACCCGATATGTTACTAGGACACTCAAAAAAAAAAGTGAAATTAAGATTTCCTTCAACTTGCCCCAGTTGTCAGTTTACCTGTCTGGTTTTCTGTCCCACATTATCTATAAAACCCAAGGAAATGGTTAAAAGGATTGCATAATCTCAAGAAATGAAGGCAGCTTGTTTGCACACCATCGGCTTCACGTCTGTCCTGTGGAAGCAATTGGCATGCACATAATAGCTTTCTTGCATCATCGGGCCAAGGAGCCTGGTTCTTATTTTGAGAGACAAAGAAATCATGTGTCTTTCCACCAAGCATAAAGGAGATGGGATAAAATTGGAGACTCCCAGGAGGTCTGGGAAGAAGTTGATCTGAAAATTGTGATCAAATATTTTCTCCATCATGTTTAAATGGGTTAACAGAAAAGGCTGTGTGAGGAGTGTGTCTGGTTCTTTCTTTTCACTTGATGTTCAAATGCTCATGGTTTAGGCCCATCTTGGCAACCATCATCGTTACTCAAAGGAGGATGAAGGTTGTTTCATTGGTTTTGTGCTGATAATATTTATTTTTAAATTTTCAGATGGAGACTTAAAGACTTTGGTGCTGGGAAGATAGCTCAGTCAGTATAATGTATTTGCCACACAAGCATGAGGACTGGTCTTCTCATCCCTAGTACCCACTCAGAGAGCTGGATGTGCTCCTATAATCCCAGTGATGAGGTGGAGTCAGATAGATTTCTGAGATTTGCTGCCAGCCAATGCAGCCCAATATGTGAGCTCATGGTCCAGAAGAGATCCTGCCTCAGTGAAATAAAGCAGGGCTCTGTGAATTCAGAAGGTAGAAGCTCTTTCTGAGCAAACCCAATGGAGAGCCCCTAAATGCATCTAGGAAAAGACCAACTTCTAAAAGTTGTGCTCTGATCACATGAGCATCAGAAAGCATGTGTGCATGCTCACAGGTATGCACAGAAAGAAATACTTTTAACATTATAAAAGTAAGGTGAAGAGTGATTGAGGTTGAGGAAAAAAGCTAACATTAAAGCCTGCCTTCCATATAAAAGCACAAACACAGAGAGAGAGAGGGGGGGGTAGGCAGACAGAAACAGAAACAGAGAGGGACAGAGACAGAATAAAATTTTCATTTATGTCTGATTAGTTTGATTTTGTTGTGACTGTTGTTGTTGTTGTCTTTGTGGTCATCATCATCATCATCATCATTATACCCAGGAAAAGAAAAAGCTGAGTTTGGCTCCAGAATGCCAATCACTCTGTTTCCTCTCTTGCTCCTCCCTTTAACTCTTCCCTGTCATTTTCAGAATGTTGTTCACTGTTCTGTATAGACATTTCCCAACTTTATTCCTGTGCATTCACTCAGTACATACTTGCAATCCACTAGGCAAATGCCAGAATGGGGGTTGGGGAGAGTTGTCCTCCCCAAAGATATGGGGACAAAGAAAGGCTGGCTCTGTTCCTGTTGCTGGGGGCCTGCTGATCCTCCTGAGATGTAGGAAAAACCAGAGCATGTGGATGATAAACAAGCTGACGCATATTTCATCACTAGGAATATTTGTACATTAGAATATAAACACTATGGGTTATTTCACCTAAAACAAATTCAACCTCTACATTGCTTCACAGAAAACTCCAGGGTTTACAAGAACCCCATGGCATCTATCTAGCCAGAGACTCCAGCTTAAAAACAGCTGCCTTCAAAAATAGAATAAAATTTAGCCTGAGTGGGGTGCATAGCATTCCTGTGGACAATCACTTGTTAGGGTGCTCAGTGGAGTGATGTTATAGTTTCAGAATTAAGATGGTGATGTTCCCTTAACTGCCCTAAAACAGTATACAAATTTGAATGAGGTCACCTGACTATAACAATAACAAAGACCAAGAGATGCAGTTGCACCTGGGTAGGTATACTTTGACTCAAGATAAGGTCTGTCTCTCACGGGCATTCACATTCCAAAGAAAAATATTTGTAAACCAATTTGTGCAACAAATCCATACTCAGAATAATTGATTGCTACTCCTCAACATCCATGTATTATAAATTCCTTCTTTTCCACAGAGTCACCAACATCTGGATTTCATTTAGTTATTAGGTAATTACTACACTGGTTGATTCTTCCACACACATGCGAAATGTGTCTCTTCATTTTGCTTAGTTTATCATCAACTCATTCAATAAACCTTCAGAAGAAAGGGAAGTGTTTCCCTTTGTCTAACCCACAGTCACATTAATAAGAAGGAAACGCAAATCAGATGACCTTAGAGTTATCAGGGAAGCAATAAGCAACGGATAGAGACAAACAGTCCTGTGTCATTTAGGAATGGACTTGTTCAAGCTTCTCAGAAACACAAAAAGGAGCTACACCAAAGAAGATATGAACAGTTGTAGAAAATTAAACGTTGGCTGGAGGATGTGTAATTTCTGGTTAAATCCTGTAAATACAGCGGTGCATCCAACTCTTCTCTGGGCAAAAGACTAGCTTCATGCTTCCTGAAGATGCCATGCAAGCTTCCAAAGAAGGTAAAACAGTTGAGTTGATTGTCTTACCTATGATGCTTATGAATCACAAAAGTGACCAGCACAGCACATCAACCCTAAGGATGTAGTAATGGCACATATAACAAACTTAAGACTGCTCAACAAGACAGATATCATGCCTGGTACTCAAAAGTTGTTTATTTTCTTAAGGACTACCATTCTGACTAGGGTAAAAAAAATGAAGTTTTAACTTAGCATTGATTTTGATTTGCGTTTCACTGAGGGCTACTGATGCTGAACACTTTTTTAATGTTTATTGAACTTGTCGTTAATCTTTTCAAAACTGTCTGCTTCATTAAGCCACTTGATTAAATTGTTTACTTTCTTATTATTTGTTTTTTTTGTTGTTGTTGTAGTTTTGTATAGTCTAGATATTAATCGTATGATGGTTATATAACTAACAAATATTTCTTTCCTTTCTGTGGGCTCTCTCTCTCTTGGTTAATTTTTCTTTTGTCACACAAAAGCTTTAAAATTACCTACTGGTACAAAAACACTTATATCAATGGGCTAGGTTAGAAGACTGGATATAAACCCACACAGCTGTAGGTACTTAATGTTTTACAAAAATGCAAAAAAAAAGATTACACATTTAAGAAAATATTGCCTCTTTAAAAAATAGTTCTTGGAAAGTGAATATTCACACATCAAAGAATAATGTTATATCTCTGTTGCTCACCTTGCATAAAAAAAAAAAAATCACCTCTGTGTGAAGCAACAGCTTTAACACAAGACAAACTCTGAAGCTGTTGGATTAAAAAAAAAAGGAGTAAGATGACCTCAAGACACAGATGAATGTAAAAACTCTTTAAAGAGAACTACTATTTCTCAGGAGATATAGCCAACAATGAAAAATTGGACCTTTAGAAATCCAATTATACACTTTTTTAAATAACTAAAAACACATATTTAAATCAGGAACGATGAAAACCAATTTTCACTCTCCCCATAGCTATCATGTGTTACTATCATCCTGGAGTGGGGTAGGACTTTGTGCTTACTTTCTTCCCTTCTTCATGCTGATTTTTGTCTGTCTTGAGCATGTACAAGTCTTAGGCATGCTGCTGCAGTCTCTATGAGTTTATATGTGTATCAGCTCTCTTGTGTTTAAAGTGTGCTGTTTCCTTAAGATCACCCAACACCTCTGGCTACTACTGTCTTTCCATCTCATCTTCAGCACAGATCCCTGAGCCTTGAGGTGAAAGATAACAGATAGACACAGTTAAGGGTTGAGCATTCCCAAGACTCTTATTGTATGCTGTCTAGTTGTGAATTAGCATCTATACAAGATGCTTCTTTGCTGAGGGTGAAGTGGTACCATGTACATCAGTCACATTCAAGGGCAGGTTTATGCTCAGAGAAGCTGACCAGTACAAATATGACTTTGTGATTTTAAGAAGCCTTTACCTTTTGTTACTGTTTTTCTTTTTAAGAGAGAAAAAGAATATAAAATTGTATAGCTTTGGTGGTATTGTGGGTATATCTGGGGTAAGTTGGATGATAGGAAACAATAGTAAACATATAGTCTATGAAATTAGCAGGGAATTAAAACACTGGAAAAAATAAAATTGGATAAACATTGAATATAAAAACAGTGAGATTGTATTACATAACTAATATACAAAAGAAAGGCATATAATAGTAATCAGAAACTGCTATAAGGCTCCACTATAAAATATAGGTAGGTTCATCTGTTCATTTCTCACAATATCTGCCTCTTATGCCTTGTTCAGGCAAATATCATTATGCCTGGATCATCAACAGGAACCTTCATTTCTTGTCACTCCATTTTGAATTCATGATTCAGTTAGACTGAGCCTTAAAATCTATAAGTCAGATCATATTATTTTATAGTTAACAATTTACCGAGTAAATTTAATGCATTTTCACATGACCTTCCTGGCCATGCATTCTACCATCACCTACATTAATCATCTTCTCTCCTAATGAAATTTGCTGGGTGAAACAGTACAAACTTCTCCCCAAAACAGCAATTTCTTGTGTTATGCCATAAAGTGGTATTGGATGATATAGTGTTAAAAAAATAGCTTCTGTAGATAAGCAACCATGGTGAGAGAGTTCACATTAATCCAGGAGATGCCAAGTCAGGAGAAAAATACTCAACCCAACATAGCTAACAAGTTTAATCTTGACTGTGGGCCTATTCTACTAAGTGTAAAAAAGAAAAGCTGCAAGGCAGGCAAGCTCTAAATCTTGGCAACTGCCCAGAAGAGGGAGATGGAGGAGAGAGAAAGCAGTGCATTTATAGTTAAACATGGAAGTGTAGCAAACAGCCATGTGACAAATGGGAGGAAGGCTCTTTCCTAAGATTCCATGCACTAGCTGGTGCTTTTAGTCTTCCTTGCACACGTTGGGAGGGTGCTAATGTACATAGGAGGTGAAAGGTTGACTGGAAGTTAGGATTCTCTGGTAGTTCAGTTTTCAAGGTAAGTGTACCCTGTAGGGGAGGATGTGAAACTTGCCAGTGATGTTGCTGCCAAGAATTTGCAGGCTCTGTAAGTAACTACTCAAATATGCAGATATAATATAATAACTGTAAGTAACTCCTGTGAGCTTGTTGTTTTACCAAGCCAGATATAGGTCTAGAATTACCCAGATGACAACCCTCTGGACATGTTTGGAAGGTAATATCTAGATTATGTTAACTATGATAAGAAGATCTATCCTGAACCTGAGTGACACCCTGCAGGGGTCTGGGGAACAGGGCTACACAGAAAGGAGAAAGCTAGTTTAACAGCTACATTCATTGTTCTCTGTGTCTTGATTGCAGATACAATGTGACCAGGTAATTCAATTTCCTGTCACCACGACTTCCTCGCCATGAAGAACTAAATTGCAAGCTAAAAGAAACCCTTCCATTTTATCTTAGTTAGGGATTCATTGCTGTGAAAAGACACCATGACCAAGGCAACTCTTATAAAGGCAACACAAGCATTTAATTGGGGCTGACTTACAGTTTCAAAGGTTTAGTTCATTATCATCACAGCAGAAAGCATGGCAGCATCCAGGCAGGCAGATGTAGTGCCAGAGCAGCTAAGAGTTCCATATCTTGATCTGAAGGCAGCAAGGAGGAGGGTCTCTCTTGAACTGGGCAGAGCTCGAGCACTAGAAGACCTCAAAAGTTGCCCTCATGTTGACAAACTTCCTCCAACAAGGCCTCACAGTGCAGAAGGCCACACCTCCTAATAATGCCACTCCTTATGGGCCAAGCATGTTCAAACCGCCATATGTCCTTACATTGTTTTTGTCAGATGTGTTGTCATAACAACAACACAGTATCTATTATAGTGGCATCCTTTCTTTGGGCTATTGGTTCCCTTTCTGTCTTGAGTGAATAGATATTTATTTACTCATCTTTAGAAAAAGTAACGCATGAAATTTATTTCAAAATAACATGTATGAAGCAGAAAACAGGTATGTGTGTGTGCGTGCCTGCATGCGTGCATGCGTGCATGTGTGTGTGTGTGTGTGTGTGTGTGTGTGTGTGTGTGTGTGTGTGTGCAGAGGGTTGGGAGAGAGGATAAAACTAGATTGGCCATGGGTAGGTAAGCCACATGTTTTTTTGTTACTAAAATATTTCATTCATACATTCAAAAGAACTAGTTTGTTCAATGGGAGACTGGCTATGTAGAAGTGGGTATTAGAGAAATCTCTGCCACATAGGTCTCTAAGTAGATCTCAAGCAAAGTGTACACAACACAAATCTTTAAGTATGAGCAATCCTAGCTGTGTATAGTCAGCATATATATATTTAAGTACATCAAATAGTCTGGTTGGTTAATCTTCCAGTAGCACATCTGGCCAAGGATGGGGAAAAAACTTCCAAGAGCAACACTGAGGCCAGGATACTGAAGGGAGTTAGTGACTTGGTAATTCTGGATACAGCTTGTTTTCTGCAACTCAGTTATGTCTTCACCTGAACCTTAAGACTCTATTTCAGGCACAGGAATGGAAGAACATGTGATGGAGACAGAACAGTGCAAAATTTAAAACCTAATAATACTCTTTTTTCTTTTAATCCCTTTAAAATGTTGAGACACTGGCAGGCATGGTGACACACCTTTAATCCCAGCACTTAGGATGCAAAGGCAGGCAGATCTCTATGAGTTTGAGCCTAACCTTGTCTTCATAGTGAGTTATAGGATAGCCAGGGCTACATGGTAAGACCCAGTCTCAAAAATAGTAACAACAGCAACAATGGAAACCACATAAATTCTCCTACTTAGAGCCCCTTTCTGAATGAATGCAGACAGTCACTCTCACAGTGTTCTTGCACATCACCACAGGACCTGAGAATCAGCATGATAGGAAACCGCAAGGAACTGATGGTGTTGCGTATGTGTGCTGCAACAGCAGCATCTGGAAGGGTCCAAGTTTTAGAGCAGGTGAGGTAGTGAGCAAGACAATTACAAACCTTTGAAGAGTCCAGTCACTCAATGTTCATAAATTCAGGTGAGCCATCCCCTGGGATTCCCACTGACAAAGGTCTAAAAGAATATCCACACTAGATGCCAGCTAAAGAAAACCAGGAGGATCACAATCCAATGGAATGTTAGCATACCTCTTCTGGTCTTGTATGTGAGGGTAGGAGAAACTCAGGCTATAGATCACACCTTCCATCTCAGGCTGCACCAAAACCACTGCTCTACTACCCAACTCCATGCCAGTTTCAGCTGCCCACTAAGCACGCAGTCAATTGAGTTTCAATTGTTCTCAAATCCACTGCAATGAGCTATCCATCAAATGTGATTTGGTAAAACTTCAGAATTCTGTCTCTGAAAACATTAGGATTTGTGAGCTGCTTTCTTTTGTCTTCAAAGAGGCAGTGGTCTGCACGCTGCCTCATTATTTCCTCTTTCAAAGATGTTTTATGCTGTGACAAACGCATCCTGTCCGGTCCGGAATGTAGTCCATGGTGGTCTTCCTTTACATCCTCTGTACATTGGTGGCACTGTTTAATCATCTGGACAAGAAGCTGAACAAGAAGCAGAAGTGTCCTCCAGGGCCTATGTAAGGAGGGAGGACTATGACTCTCTGCCCTATGGCATTCACATGGTCTCTGGGAAGTTCAGCACAGACTCTCCAGTAAGATATCTATCCTGAACCCAGAGTAGAACAGTAAGTAGTTTTTTAAACAAACATGGTATTCCCAGGTGTCATTTAATGAAGCTAGAGACTCCTTGATTCAAACCTGCCACAAAGTGGTGAGAAAGACAAGAGGAAGAAGCAGACAGGCTAGCTAATGGTCCCCAAATAAGTTCTCCAGATGGAGCACATTTTTTGGTCTACCCCAGGCTGTCATCAACATTTCAACATTTAACGTTTCATTTCCTGATTTCTTCTTGCCTGTCACAGAAACTGGACTAAAAATCCCTCTTCACCAAAAGTATCACGCACAGTTTTTTTTGCCGTGTTTTTTCTTCACTGTGCTCTGAATCGTGGCATATTAAGTAGATCTCATTGGCAGGGCACAAGCTAATATGACAGAAGGTAAGTGACTTGTGACTTGTCACATGCTGTCAATCAATAGCTTGAAATTCCCATCGAAAAGTGACCTTGGCTGTTTTTGCTCTTGTGTTCTATCTTGTTCCTATAACCCCCTGGCAAGAAGAGAGAACATGCCTGGAAATGCAAACAATTTCTAAAGATGAGGCTCACTTCTAAAAGGAACTTTAAAACTTGTTCTTCAGTGTTACCCAGGACATCCGCCTTCATTTTGACACACTTGAATGTTTCCTTCCATACATGAAATACTGCTCTCTAGCAATGTCTTCATGTTCTTCAGATATTAGGCTTCTCAAGGATAACATGCACCACATTTTCAGCAATGTAGGATGTTACTGTAGGGAGAATGGCAAGGAAATGATCTGACTATCATGAGAGTCTAATTACTCTGGGGTGGAAATAAAAAAGGAAAAGATGGGTGAGGGAAAAAGCTTAAGCTTTGTATCTTCCCACCTCTGATGTCACAGCGTGGTGCATAGCACAGAGCAGGCAAAGCAAAGGGGTATTAGCTACTTTTCTAGCTATGAAAAATACTTGACAACAGCAATTCTAAGAAGAAACAGCCTATGCTGGCTCACAGTTTGAGTTCACAGCCTATCATGGTGTGAGAAGCTTATCTACAAGGGTCGCTCCAGCTGTGGTCTTAGGAGCATAAAGTGGCTGATTTCAGTGTATCCAATTAAGAAGCAGAGAGAGAGAAATGCTGATGCTCAGCTCGTTTTCTCTTATTTCCTCTTTATTCAGTCCCCAGGCCATGAGAATATGTTTCCCTCTTCTAAAGTAGGTCTTGTTTCCTCAGTTAGACCTACCTGGAAACACCTTCACAGGCATGCCCAGTGGTATGTTTCCTAAGTGTTAGTAAAGCCAGCCAAGTTGACAATCAGGATTAACCATCATGGAAGCTTTCCCTGGTGGGGCTGTCTCCTCCTCAGTATTTGTCCTCCTTATGTATTTTTTATCAGTGGATGTGATATATAAACCATTGCTCAAATATCTCATAGTTACATCGTTGTATAGACATTCTCTTCAAATTGAAATGCTCCTATAAGAAGGGATAAAGGAGGTTCATAAAACTTGTAAACAATTTACAAGTCTCAGGAAGTTTCTGAAACTAGCAAGATTTACAAGAACTTTTCCTCAAGGTAATGGAGGCAGAAAATACCTCCTAGGAAAAGGAAACTGACAGGCTGAGCAAACTTTGGGAGACACTCCAACATGTTGACCTATCTTCAAATTGTGCAGTGAGAGCTCCAGTACTGAAGCTTTGCTGATTTGTCACCCATGGTGGGATGAACTTTTTTTTTTTTAAGTAATGTCACTGCTTTTGATTTGTCCATACTCCTATAATGAGCTCTAATAAACTGATTGGTTCACCTCATTGGTGCCTGGTATAGTAGTTAACTTTAGCCTACCAGTCTCCTTTCTGGGATAAGAAGATAGCTGATCATGTCTCCCCAAGTTAAGTGATATAATACACACACAGTGTAAGCTTTATTTAGGCAAGTCTGTTGCTGTGGTAAAACCTGTAGACTTCAGTGGCTAATGAATTCTAGAAGAGCTCATATTTGCAGGTGGTAAGCTATATAAGATATTAGTAATGACTGAAAGAGACAGCACTAACCATCTGTTATTTAGGCCTTTGTATAAAGCAGATAAAGTGCTAGCATTATACATATGACTGCTGACTTTTATTATAGTGGTTTAGATATGTGGAAATGGATGAACAGATAGGGTAGGCTACTTGACAAAATTATAGAATTAAGGAAGGGTTGATCTATAGATCCATCTGTTTCCTTCTGCTTTGCCATCCTTCCCTGCCACTCATTTATCGTCTGTGACTTTTATAATTTTCATTTAAATCAAAATATAGAAATCAATTGCTAATTAAGCCTAGTATTTGCTGGCTTATAATGGTAAGGTGTTGATGATATCCATGAATTCCTAGAGACCAATCCAACGTTCATTCTGAGTGTGGTTGTGACTATTTCCAGAAGAGACCAGAATGTGAGTCAGTGGACTGAGTGAGAAAGATTTGCCTTCTGTATGGGTAAGTATGCTGTCTGGTCTTATGTCAAATTGACACTAGCTAGAGTTATCTGAAAGGAGGGAACCTCATTTGAGAAAAATGCCTCAATGAGATCCAGCTGAAAGGCATTTTCTTAATTATTGATTGATGGGAGAGGACCCAGCCCATTGTGGGTGGTTCCATCCCTGGGTTGGTATTTCTAGGTCTATAAGAAAGCAGGCTGAGAAAGCCAGGAGGAACAAGCCAGTAAGTAGCACTCTTCCATGGCCTCTGTAGCAGCTCTTGCCTCCAGATTCTTTCCCTGTCCTGTTTGAAGTCCTGTCCTGACTTTCTTTGATATGGAGGTGTAAGCCAAGTAAACCCTTTTCTCCTCAACTTGTTTTTTGGCCATAGTGTTTTGTCACAGTAATAGACATTTTAACTAAGTAAGCATTAAATCAGCTGGGACGTAGACAGAACAAAAGACTGCAGAGATCATTTCTTTTCTTCCCTAGAGCTAGAACACATTCTCCTTCGCTAACCTTTGGGTGTTAGAACCCTAGTCTTGCTTAGAACTTTAAATTTATACTAGTTCCACTTGCCCTGTCTTCTAGGGCTTTCAGCCTAGACCATAAGCTTCCTTGGTTCTGATATCTTTGAGCTTGGCTTGAGCCATACTACTGGCATTCCGATGTCGCCAGTTTGCTGACAGCCTGTCATTAGACTTCTCTGCCTCACAAGAGCTAATTCCTCTGTGAAACTCTGTCTGTCTGTCTGTCTGTCTGTCTGTCTGTCTGTCTGTCTGTATCATCTATTTATCCATCCACATATTTAATATATCCTATTTGTTCTTTCTGGGGGATCCTGACCAGTTCAATATTTGTGGATGGGAACTTTGACCATTTCTACGCATGATCTAGAACATCCGAATATAGAAAAAGAACAAACAGAAACATTCAGTGATCTATTACTGGAAGACAAGCCATCCAATGTTTATAAATCTAAGCATAGGAAGAAAGCATTAACTTCCTCTCAAGTCAAGGATTTAGATAAGCTGTTCATGGATGGGGCAGCTTGACTGTGACTAACAGTT
The DNA here is from genome assembly GCA_030674055.1 of Rhabdomys pumilio. NCBI lineage: Eukaryota > Metazoa > Chordata > Mammalia > Rodentia > Muridae > Rhabdomys > Rhabdomys pumilio. Next base: position 66,872,373 of record JANHMN010000003.1, on the reverse strand, counting down.
CTACTTGCAAATTGGATCCCATACATAAAAAGCTGCTTCTGACTGACACGAGGGGGCTTATTGGGGTCCATAAACCTGGGTTTGCATTTCCCTTCATGTGAGTCTTTCCATGCCTCCTTTTCTCCATAAGACAGTAAGATTCTGAGAAATATATAAAGCAGGTAGAGATCCTCCAAACAAAGCACAGTGAGCAAACAGTTACTCCTGATATTACACTGTAGTCTCATCACACCAAAGTTGCATGACCAGGTCCTAAATAAAGTGAGACAAACCACACAAAAGCTATACACCTGAAACTGTAGTTTCTCAGGAGGTCACTAAGGCAGCAATATATTATTAAACTCAACAAAGAATGGTCAGGAGTATCTGTGAACAGAGGTCCTGGTACCTTTGTAATGAGAGCTTTGATGCTTTCTGTTCCACTCCTTCTTTAAGTGTATATATGAAATATGCACTTAGTAAAACAATAGTGTGTCTTCAGCCTTTATGTGGGATCAGAGTGTTCAGCTCTTTAAGAATCTAGGTGATTTAAAGACACCATGACTTAAAGATTGGGTAACATGAAGATTTAGAAGTTGATAAGTCTTAAATCTCTAATCTACAGGACCTGAGACAGCACTAGGGCTCCGTAAAATGCTACACTAGATGCTGACTAGGAAGCACGTGACTATGTGGGAGCATCATGCTGCCTGCAGGAATGAAACCACGGTTTTAGGAATAAATAAAAACAGGCTGTAAATGATTCACATGCTGCTGAGTGAATTCATGTACCCTGTAGCTACAGCATCGGTGGTCTCACTTTCTCCATTTCAAAAGAGATGTTGGTTTTTAATAGCTGAGTAATAATCCTTTGTGTAAATGTACCACATTTTTTTGTATCTATTACTTTGTTGAAGGACATCGGGGATCTTTCCAGCTTCTGGCTGTTATAAATAAGGCTGCTATGAACATAGTAGATCATATGTCCTTGTTATATGTTAGAGCATCCTTCTGGGTATATGGCCAGGAGTGGTATAGCTGGGTCCTCAGGTAATGCTATGTCCAATTTTCTGAGGAACTGCCAGACTGATTTCCAGAGTGGTTGCACAATCTTGCAAACCCATCAAAAATGGAGGAGTATTTGTCTTTCTCCACATCCTAGCCAGCATCTACTATCACCTGAGTTTTTGATCTTAGTCATTCTGACTGGTGTGAGGTTGAATCTCATGGTTGTTTTGATTTGCATTTCCCTGATGTCTAAGGATGATGACCATTTCTTTAGGTGCTTCTTGACCACTCAAATTTCCTGATCATCATGAGTGAGGTAACCCAATCACAAAAGAACACATATGGTATTCTCTCACTGATAATTGAATATTAGCCCAGAAGCTTGAAATAGCCAAGATTCAACTCACAGACCACATGAAGCTCATGAAGAAGGAAGACCAAGTGTGGATACTTTGATCCTTCTTAGAAGGAGTAACAAAATACTCAAGGGAGAAAATATGAAGACAAAGTGTGAGACAGAAAATGAAGGAGGAGCCATCTGGAGACCATTCTACCTGGGTATCCATCCCATGTGCAGTCTCCTAAGGTAGACGCTGATATGGATGTCAGGAAGTACATGCTGACAGGAGGCTGATATAGCTGTCTCTTTAGAGGTCTGCCAGAATCTGACATATTCAGAGGTGGATGCTCACAGCTAACCATTGAACTGATCAAGAGGTTCCCAATGGAGGAGTTAGAGAGAAGACTGAAGGAGCTGAAGGGTTTTGTGACCCCATGAGGAGAGCAACAATACCAACTAACTAGAGATCCCAGGGTCTAAACCACCGGCCTGGGAGCACATAGGGAGGGACTCATGGCTCCAGCTGTATATGTAGGGGAGGAGGGCCTTGTTGGCCGTAGGTGGGAGAGGAGATCCTTGGTCCCATGAAGGCTGAATGCTGACTGTAGGGGAATTTGAGGGTGGAAAGGTGGGAGTGGGGGGGTAGGAGGGGTCACATCCTCATAGAAGCAGGAGGAAGGGGATGGGATAGGGGGTTCCTGGGCGGGGGTGGGGGGATGGGGTAAGGGGATAACATCTGAAATGTAAATAAAATATCCAATAAAAAAAAGAGATGTTGGAAAGCTAACCAAGGTGATTAGTGCAATGTGTTCATCCCAGATCCCTATGCCACTACCCAAATGCAATAAATGATATTTTTTGCGCTTGCTGTTACAAAAGAACTAGTGAATTAAAATCATATGCAAAATCATTAAAGTAATTTATAACACCCAAATTACCTGCACCTTCATTTTCTTGCTCTCATTGGTTCAGGATTCAGCCAATTGTTTCTGAATTTTGCTTTAGTGTCAGTTATTCCCAAGTTGAGATTGCATGGTACTGTAGGTATAGTTTTCTCTACATCCAGGTTACCTACCTATCGTGAAATGTGCAAGGAGATGCTTATGCAGGATTACTCTAAACACTGTTCTGTGTTTACAAAAAAATAATGAGTGACAATTTTAATATTGTGCTTTCCTTGTAAGCATACAGATTCCAAAAATATACCGAAGAATGTAATAAAGCATGTACTTGTTACTCATTTACTTTTCTATCAATATCATAGTCAAAGCATCAAAGGTCCTGAACTAAGAGCATAGACCATTGAGAATGAGTATTCCAGTCTTTCATACTGTTTTGCAAACTCAACATGAGGTTGTAATATATAGTCCAAGGTGCTTGCTCTCATTTCTCCCAGTGCTTCTGAAGTCATATCAATAGGCAGAGGGAAAGGAAAGACAGAGCCTAGAAACTATCACATCCCATCTGTGTCTATACATCTGGGCTACATGCACTGGTAGACTACAGTAAGTTTCCAAGGAGGTTGGTGAAATGTTTCAGGATATGGCTCTTCCTTCATTAAATATTCTATTATTTAGGGAAAACAGAAGTATTAATCTGGGTGGTAATCAGTAGACTGTCTACTGTGATGTACACTTGAACTTCATTTGGGTAAGTCTATCTTATTGATTTATTGGGAAGTATTGGTATGCATCAGAATCCTCTGCTGAAAATATAATTGAATTATAAGACTTTATTGTGTTTTTATAAAGTAACATAAGAATTTTGGACTTAGTTAATATGTAGCTTGCTCTTTTAAAGATTTTTAATGAAAAAAGTCTATGTTATAATAAGCTGAAGTAGATGCTTGTTCATTGTGACTGTTCAGAGGGAAGCTTTTAGAATTACTAGCTATGTGTGGCAAATGCCAGACATTTTAGTTAATAGATATGTTATGGTTCAAGAAACATTTCATCTTACTATGCCTGTCTCTGACTCTGTCTCTGCCTCTCTCTCTCTCTCTCTCTCTCTCTCTCTCTCTCTCCCTCTCCCTCTCCCTCTCTCCCTCTGTGTGTGTGTGTGTGTGTGTGTGTGTGTGTGTGTGTGTGTGTGTGTGTTCATGTGGGTGTATGTGGAGACCAGAAGTCAACTTCCTATATAGTTCACCTTGTTTGGGAGATATAAGATCTCTCAGTGGTCGAGGACCAATGAGCAGGCTAAGCAAGTTTCAGATAACTACCTGTCTTTGCCTCTCCACTGCTGAGCTTACCCTCATACCTGGCTTTGGGAGGACTGAATTCTGGGGATCAAACTCAAGTCTTCCTGAATATGTAGGAAGCATTTTAAGAAGAGAGTTGTCTCCCCAACCTCAGATATCAGGTTACTGGGCAAATAATGGACTCTGACACCAATTTTAGACAACATGTAAAGTAATATTTTTTTGTATTCCAATAAAACTTAATAAACAAAAGCACAAGGCAGGGTTTCCTTCATGAACTGTAGTTTGTCAAGTCCTAGTATATTAGCTTAAAAGAATAATAATGTTTTAAAGCCAAAACTTTTGTACCTATTGTTAGAATCATATTACTGAAAGATTGAATTACTATTGGGTTATATGAATTTATTTATGACTTCACCAAATGACTAATTTGAGTAAAAGGAGATCTGGAACATTATGACCAATATGACTTAATCATTGTGGCAATCTAAATTCAAATGACCCTATAAGCACATATATTTTGAATCTTTGATTTCAATCTGATGCACCCTTTAGGGAGGATTAAGAGATATGACCTTGCTGGAAGACATTTTCTACTGAGAGTGGACTTTGAGATTTCAAAAGTCCATGTCAGACCTAGTTTCTCTCCCTCCCTTCAACTTATGGATCAGAAGTGAGCCTCTCTGCTACTGTTCCAGCATGCCTGCCTGCCTGCCTGCCTGCCTGCCTGCCTGCCTGCCTGCCTGCTTGCTAGACATCATGCTTCCTGCTGTGATCTTCATGAACTAACCCTCTGAAACTGCAATTTAGCACTAATTAAATGCTTCCTTTTATAAATTTCCTTAGTTATTGCCTTAGTTATGGTGTTTCTTTACAGCAATAGAACAGTAACTAAGACAGTCACAGACTACAAATTAATGCAATATGATAATTCTTGTTATCAAAGAGTGACATTTGAACATTTAAAATAGATCACATAATCATAGAACATACAGATACAAAGGTAATGTTTCAGATATGACCAGACTGTGAAAGTTCTGTTACTAATTTAGTTAAGTAATAAAATGGAGAACAGAAAGCATTAATTATCAGTAAAATCTCTGCCAATTCTAGACTTCTTGGATTTATTGTAAAAAAATTTCCTGTAGGGAAGATCTTTGAAAACGATGAATTATTCTTATCTGTGGACACAATATGTCTGGAATAAAGCTAAACATGTTTTTGGCTTACATTGTAGTGGAAGAGAGAAGAAAGGAAATGAGGGACAGAGAGGAGATGGAAAATCAAATTGGAATGTGTTGGACTTGCCATACAGAGAATTAAAATCAGATGAGTGATGTCAGAGCACCCTATTTGAAGAAGATACACTTAAACCTACCCATGTAAATTGCAGACACAATTCATGTTTGTACTTGGAGTGATCATAAGGAGGATAATTACTACAGGCAAAGTACCAGCTTATACATATTTAAGACCAAGGACCCAACAAGAAGCAACTTAAGGGTTTATTTCATTAGTTTTGTTTTGAACACAACAGGAGCTAGAACAGAGCTGGCATATTTGAGACAGAAAATGGTTCACAATAAATGTGAAATCATCCAAGACATCCTTGTCTTGTCACTAGACAAGGCTTCCAATGGCTGGACTGGATTGCATTCAACTGAGCTGTTGGCCAAGGGGATCCCTTGGAAATCCTCAAACAACCCAAGCTGTCTCTAAGAAAAATAGTTGCTCTTTACAAACTGATAGTGGGGTCCAATTACTAAGAATAACACTCATATAACTCATTGAACATAGATAATTTGAGCTGGTACCTACATTGGTCCTTCACCCCTACATTCTACTCTCTTTGGAGCAGGAAGGTATTTCTGTAGAATACTGAAAGAGATACATGGAAACCAATACACCCATAAAACCTTTGACCTATGTAATTTGTCCTGCCTGCAAAGTATGCTAGGGCAGTGGTATCATAGAACTTGTGGGAGTAGTCACCAATGTCTGATATGACTTAAGATATAGTCAATGGGTAGGAATCCATAACTAAAACTGCTTAGGTAAACAAGAACCAAAAATGAGATATCCCAGAGACCTATGGAAAGACCAAACACTACTAGTCTAAAGAAAAAAATCAATAAAATGCTTCCTAATGATATTCTGCTGTACTTATAGATCAGTATCTTATTCAGTCGTCATTAGAGAGGCTTCTTCTGGCGACAGATTAGAATAGATTCAGAGACCCACAAAAAGACATTATATGGAAAGAAAGTCAAAATTGAAGGTCTCCATCAACTTCTTCCCCTGAGAGTTCAGAGAATCTCATGGAAGAGGAGGCAGAAAGACTGTAAGAGACAGAGGGGATGAGGTACCAGGAGAACAGGCCCTCTGAATCAACAAAGCCAGGCATATATTAGCTCACAGAGACTGAAGTAGCAAGCACAGGGTCTACATGGATCTACACCAGGCCTTTTGTACATACACACACACACACACACACACACACACACACACACACACACACACAACATGCATGCATGCACACTATAGAATAGCTACTAGCTTAGTGTTTTTATGGAACTCCTAATTTTAGAAGGAATGAGTCTCTGACTCTTGTGCCCACTCTTGAGATTCTTTTCATCCTATTTTGTTGCCATATCTAACTTCAATATTATAGTTTGAATTCATCTTATTATATTTTACTTTGTCCTGTTTAGTTGTTATTTCTTAGAAGCCTGCTCTTTTCTGATGAGCGACAGAAGGGAATGGATCTAAAAGGGAGGTGTTCTGGGGAGTAGCTGGGAGGAATGGAAGGGAAATTATAATCAGGATATATCATATGCGAAAGGAATCCATTTTCAATGAAAAATTCATTTCTTATGTTTTACATATGTAAAACTACTACCCTGAGTACTTAGAGAACTGAGTCTCTTGGAGAAGGCCCCCTGCTGTCCAAGAAGTTTTGTTATATTACACAGGAAGAAATGCACTGTATTTGAGACATAATATATGGGGGTTGGGGGTATTAAATCATTACCATATCTGAAGTTTTACTAAGTGGCATAACGTTTGAAGAGCAAGTTTTGTTTTGCCTTTCTTCTGTTGCACTAAATGATTTATTCTTATTTCATAATTAAAAACATAAGTATGTGCACATGAGACCAGAGGCCCTGGATCCCCTGGAGCTGGAGACACAGGTGGCTGTGAGCTATGTGACATGGGTCCTGGAAACAGAACTTGGGTCCTCTGGAAGAGTGGTGCGTTCTCTTAACCCCTGAGCCATCTCTCAAGTCCTATTTTCTTTCTGTTTCTCACACTGAGTTCTAGATCGCTATAGAATTCCATGTAAAAAGCTGGAGTTTGTAAGTCTAGGGTTGCTGGGAAAGGTCAGAGGTAAAAGTTTTGATGTCATTGGAACCTACATGATATTTCCTCCATGAAGCTGGTTTATAGTTAAAGAAAGGAAGCTCAAGAGTGACATCAGACTTAGGAGTTAGAGTAAAAGACAAAGCCAGAGAAAAGTCTGGAAACATCATTCCAGGAGGAAGGAGGAAAAACAAAAGTGAATGGTATCACCAAGGGTGAATCTTAAAGCAAGTTCACACCTGAGATTCTTAAAACACACATTACCCTATGAGGTTTTTTGGAAGACAAAGTTCCTGAGATAAAATATAAGACTATATATATGTATATATATATATGAATATATATATATATATATATATGAAAAGAGATTATATATAATCTTGAAAACACACACACACACACACACACACACATATATATATATATATAAACAATAAGTTCAGTAGACTGCATACCTGTGTTTTCTGAAGTCTTTTTATCAAGGGATTAATGAGTGAGTTGGAAAATTTGGACTTTTTAAAAAAATGTTTTTATTTGATATTTTATTTATTTACAATACAGATGTCATCCCCTTTCCCCATTTCCCCTCCCTAGAACCCCCTATCCCATCTCCTCTCCTCCTTTATACCATTTTGATTACATGCATGTATTAAGGTCAGTTCTAGGTTGAGGGTCTAGCAACACAATAGATGCAAATAGTCAAGAAACAAGCAATATAATAAACACAAATAGTCAAAGAAAAAGCAAGACATTGAATCCAATTACATGAACACTCCATGATCACTGTTTCTAAAGCTTTATCAGGATGACCAAAGTATCTGAGCCTACTTCCCTGTTCTAGCCCAAGGTCATTTTCATTCTCATTCTACTTTCTCATTCTAGTGTAAAATTTAGATTCCTGCCTGAGATTACTTTTTTGTTCTAGCCTAAGATTTAGATTCCTACCTGAAACTACTTCTTTGTTCTAGCCTACTGTCGGATTCCAGCCTGAAGCCTACTTCCTTGTCCTTGGCCAATGTCATCTTCCTGCTAAGCAGCCCATTTTCTTGTTCTTGGCCAATGTCAGATTCCTGCCAAACAACCCCAAAGGCTCTCCACCTCTCCTCTTTTTTTATTTCATTAACAAGACTGAGCCTATCTTAGGTCATTCTGACAAGAATGCCTTCCTTACACATCATGAAATATGCATTATTAAAAGCAATGCACTTCTGTCTTAGGTTGGAAAGGCTCTTTGAAAAATTTTACTCGTCCTTGGCTTGCCAGCCTGTTAAATTAATAACTCTGTCTGGGGGTCTATTTTCAGGATTAAGCCATGTACTTGGCTGCCAACATGTTGACATGGTTGAAGAAAAGCTTTAACACAATAGCCAGGAATAAAAGTATTCCCAGGGCAAAAAGAGCTAGCATGATCAAGCTGTGTATGGCATTTCTGAAGCTTGACCAAAATAGAAATACTGACTTCAGGCCATGGGTAATTTTATCTGCAGTATCTACCACATCGACGCTCAGCAGAACAGCATTCTTGAAATTTATAAGTTCCCTATATATTGCTTAAACATCCAGAGAGGTGTTATAATTATGCCAAATACACTGCATGTGTCATTAAATTTCTTCCTAATTATAATGACTACCACTGTAAATTGTAGAACTAACATGAATCCAATGGTATTTAGCATGACAGTCAAGATGGTTCCTTACCCTTAAATTCTAAACCTCCTTCCAGTAATTTGAATAGGATAAAGAGCATCAATCTATTCTTCCAAATGTCTATCTAAATCCTCTTGTATATTCAACATATTAGTAACATTTTTTGCTAAATGAGTAACAAAAGTAGCTGTCTTAACTTTTTGTGTCATAGCAATTGCAGAAGCAATGGTGCTAGCAATTAATGTAATTAAAGCTGTTATACCAGCAATAATCAAACCCACTACCCTCTAGCTTCTGCTTAAAGCCTGACTCATTTCTTCCAGTTCTTGCAAGCTATTTTTAGAATACCAAGGTTCTGTGATACTCAAGGCACTAAAAAGCTGGTTGATAGGAGCTAATTTTTTTAAAAATTCATTTTACTTTGTTCACTCAAAGATATCAAAAGAAGCAGATGACAGGAAGTAATTAGTAAAAAGTAAGGTTCATGTTTCTCTCTCACTCTCAAATGAAAGAATCCATAATGGCTACTCTGCCTCTCTGTTTCTCTTATAACAGATGAGAGATTAAGGGAGTCTTGTCAATTTTTTAAAGAGAATAATACAAAAATTACACACACTTTTTTTTTATTTTCCATTGCAGAGATAGCCATCCCTCTAGCAACAAAGGAGGCTGTGAAACATAGTACAGTCACTAGAAAACCAAAGGTCCTGGTAGAATTACTATGTAGTTTGGGTCAAGAGCTTCTATTTTGAGGGCAAGATCAGATGATAAGAAAGAACAATAATAACCTGCACCATAATGTCCAATGCAATATTTAGAGTTCTCAGTCATACTGTAGATGGCAGGATGAAACTACCATTTGAGACTGCTATCTATCCTAGCTCAGGCTGTTGGCTGCCATCTTCTGTCTTCTTCCTTCCATGCTGCTGCCTATCTTGACTTCAGCAGACAAAGACGACCACGCAATGTATAGTGGCTGGATGCCTTGGGTGTGGTCCCTGGCTAGACCAGTCTTTTTAAATCCCATATCCATACAAAGTCATCTGACTTTTGCTTTAAAGCAGGCAGTTTGTGATGTGATGTTGGCATGTTTGTCTATCCCCTCGCCCTATTGAAGAGCTCCTAGAAAGCAGATAGACATTTAAATTTTTTTAATACACATAGATTAAATAATGTCTGTTTCTAAGAAAGTGATTCTTCTAAATGTTCAGTAGTACAGAGCCTATGGTGGCATCTGACACTTCAGAGAGTATCCAGGCTGCCATTTCATCTCTTGCCAATTCACTGCAAGTCTTCATCTTCCATGTCTGCTGAATTTCATTTAGAGATTGACCCATTGTCTTGTATCTTATTTTTAAAAATCATGAGTGCTTGTGTACATGTGTATTCATTTGTATATGGCATATATGCATGAATCCAGAAAAAGAATCTCAGATGTTACCTTCTGCAATGCTCTACACCCTCTTTTGAGACAGGATGTCTTATTGGTCTAGAACTCACCAATCAGGCTAGTAATGCCCAGGCAGCTTCATAACTTGCCTTCCAAAACATGGACTTACAAGTATGCACCACTATGCTGGCCTGCTGCCATTTTACAGGGGTTTTAAGGTAGAAATCAGGTAAGACAAGCATTTTGTTATCTCAATCATATTCTGATACCACGATACTTTTATTTTTTCTACTGATTGACTGACCTTCATCCTCAAATGTCCTTTAATACTTATAATATTATACACCTTTTCCCCAAAGTTCTAGACATCTCCATGTCCAGAAATGACATGTTCCTTCATTCCATCAGGAGGACTTAATATTGCAGATAGAGGAGCTGGAGAAGCAGCTCAGTTGGTAAAATGATTGTCTTGCACATGTGCATATACACACAGGGACACACTCATTCTCACACAGAGACACACGTGGTTACTAATGCAATTCGGATTGTATATAAATTCTATATAGGCCACTTACACTAGATCATTCTGCTAACACAATATTGTCAGACTCATGAAGAGGTAATTGGAGGTAAAATCCAGACAGAAACATAAAATGTTACTTAGTCAATGTTTCTAGCTTAGAAAATAGAATAAGGTTACAAGTGGAGTGGTATGGGTGTCTTCTAAAATCTGGAGAGAGGGAAGAAGTGGATTCTCTCCTAGAGTCTGAAGAAGGATCACAGCCCCGGGAAAAACCTTCATTTTTTTCCCAGAAACTACTTTGAGCTGGCCTCCAGAACATCAGGGCAATAAATCAGTGCTATGTTTTTATACCACTAACAGAAAACCAGTATAACATTAGCATGTGGAATACAAACACTTGTTCAACTATGAGTCAGACTTAAAATTATATTTTCATGTAATTATACTAGAGGCACTTTTGTGAGCAATAATTAAATATGCTCAACAAATTTACCTTACAAGCAGCACCACTTTATGCTGTGTACTCCAATAAACCACCTTAGAATATTGCAAGTATTGCAACGAGTTTAGGAGTATGTTCAGAATCAGTTCATTTGAAACAGGAACTCTGATTGGCTATCTAGATCCCGCACACGTTCCCTTCGAGCCTGGCTCTGCTAAGACAGTCAGCTTGGAATCCGCTAGGAGCCTCCCACCATTCAGGGAAGAAGTTTTAACCAGTGGAGGTATCCAGCTAAATAACTTGAATAGTTTGGTGCTCCTGTGATGGTTTTCATTCTGCTAATTTTGCACTAACAAACACTCATGTTGGCCATCGGCATACCTTCTAAAGAAGATCAAACACCTGTAAAGTAGAAAAATTCCTATAAGTTTAGTATCCAAAGTATGAATGAATGATGATTACATCTTGGAGGTACGCACACTGACAAAATGCTATAAGTTAAAATTAGTATTTAACAAAGAGTTATTATACAAGTTAGTTATTCAAAAAATTCTATCTTGGGATATGTATTGTTATCTGGGTATGCCTTTTAAGACAACGATAATTAAGTTGATAACTGAATAAAAACAAATTAGGAATTAGAAGGGTGAATTCAAGAAAAGTCTTTCTATACTTAACTAGGTTGCTTTTGGTCTTCAATCCTCTCTCAGAATTTTAAGAAAGTAATAATAAGAAATCTAATAAAGGTTATATTTGGGTGTCTAGTCAACAAGGGTGGGGTTTAATATTTCATCTTTACTGTTAACTTCACTGGATTTAAAATCACTCAAGAACTAAACCTCTGAAAGTGATTAAGAGGGATTATCTAGAGCAGTAGTTCTCAAGCTGTGTGTCACATCCTTCTTAGAGGTCAAAAGACCCCTTCACAGGGTCACCTATCAGACATTCTACAAATCAAATATTTACATTATGATTTATAAAAGTAGCAAAACTATACTCATGAAGTAGCAATAAAATATTGTTATGGTTGGAGGTCACACACCATGAGGAACTGTATTAAAGGGTCTCAGCATTAGGGAGGTTGAGAACCACTGATCTAGAGATTAAGTTAATTGAAGTGAGGAGCCCCGTTCTAAGTGACCCGCAGCACCATATCATAAGCCTAGGGTTCAGGATGCACAGAAGCAAGAAAGTGAGCTGAGCATCAACATTCATCTTTCTCTGCTTCCCGACTGTGGACTCAGTGGGATCTGCTGCCTCAAGCTCCTGCCACCATGCCTTCTCTTCCGCAATGGACTGTATCCTCCATTCATTAGCCAAGGTAAATCCCTCCTTCCTTAAGCTTACTTTGTCAGGCATTGCTATCATAGCAAGATGAACGGTAACTTACAACACATCTACAAAACAACTACTGCACCCAAGGCTTTAGAGAATATTGCAGAAGAAAGAGGCAGAAAAATTGGAAGAGCCATAGGGTCAGAGAGCTTGCTGAGAAACTGTGTCTCCTAGTAATGCCAGAAGCTACACTCATAAAGTCTCACCAACATGACTGCCTACACATCGGTTAAGCAAAAACAACAATGGACATGCCAAAGTGCACAGAGGAGAGCTCACTAGGCCTCAATTCTAAACAAGGAACTACAGCCAGCTAAGGAATGCTGAGAGTGGGAGAAATAGTCTTTGTCAGGGAAAAGCACTACCTGGTTATCCAATACCAAATGATCAGCCTGAAAACATACAAGTGAGTAACTTTATACAGACTGGGCATGTTATATTTACAAATATATATATATATATATATATTTATATGGCCTCTTCTTCCATTAATTGTTATTACATGCATATATATTATATAGATATACATTATAGGTGTGTATTATATTATATATTATATTACTTGTGTATGCATATTATACATATATGTACATATTATATATGCATGTAATAACAGTTAATGAAATAGCAGGACAAAGTTTAAAGAAGAGTAAGGAGAGGTACATGGGTGGATTTGAAGAGAGGAACAGAAATGGAGGAAATGACGTAATTATATTATAATCTCAAAATAAAAGAAACTTAGAAAAGAGTAAGAGTAACTGATCAAGTTGAATCTAGGGGAGATCAGTCAACCTGCAAACGAGAGGTGAAATTAAAAGCAAGGGGAGAACTGACAAGTTGTCACTTTACAGCTCCAGTATCTAGTTAGTTGAGATGGTCCTATGTCAGCACACATGTCATTTCTAAGGTAATAGAACAATTTCTTTGACACATTGACCTTGTTTGTGTAGCACATATTGTCTTTAATGTTATTGGACTAAATATTATTCAAGAAAATAAGCCTCCTTACATTTCTAGCTTGAATGTAAAGATTATTATGAACATTAGTGATGATAATCTTGTATTTCTCTTAGAAACGATTAGTGTTTCCAGACTTATTTCAAGTTCAGGGTCACTCTGGTGCTTTGGATACTCACTGGGGGAAAAGAGAAGTAAAAGCTTCATAAAGAAAAGCTGTTACTTAACCATCCAGCTCCCTCAGTCTTTTGGTTTCTCAGCTCTTCCTTGGACAATTAAGAAGACTTGACATCTTAAGAGCTGCTTTCAAAACAAAGATTCAGAAGGCTTCATGCACCATGTTCTCTTGTAGAATGCCAATGTGCTCAGACACTAGGTGCAAGACGCCCCCTCCAGTGTGGAACACAGCAGCTGGGCCTGAGCTGGAGGATAATGAGCAAAGGATAAAGGCTCAGAAGAGGAAGTGAAATGAAATCAATGATCAGACTAGACCTCAAGAGCAGCAGGAGGTGGCTGAGATTTCGTGGGCAATAGGAGGTGGCAGGAGGACACCACGGGATGTTGTGACATTCAGAGGGCATCAGTCTTACCACTTTGCCAAGGGCAGAGAGAAAACTTTTGGTTTACAGCCTCTGGTCTTCCCTAGTTAGGAACTGAGTCTTTCTAATCAGACCCAACCAACCTGGGAAACACAGCTAAAGACCATAGAGCATCATTTTGTGAAGTTGCATGAGGAAGAAGCAGGGTTTCTCTGCCATGGCTTGGGGTAGAGGTGTCCTGCCTCTGGTGGTAGAAGCAGAAGAGAGATTTTATCCATTTGGCTTGTGGGGTACTAAAACTGTCTCTAGAACAAGGGTGCCAAGACCGTCACTTGTATGTTTGTTTTTAGGATTTATTTTTTTTAATTTTACATATATAGATGTTTACTGCATATATCTATATCTATATCTATCTATATCTATATCTATATCTATATCTATATCTATATCTATATCTATATCTATATCTATATCTAT
>JANHMN010000003.1:66840105-66858079 GCA_030674055.1 Rhabdomys pumilio | reverse complement strand
TATATATATATATATATATATATATATATATATATATATATATATCTGTGTGCAGTATACCCACTGTATAAGATCCTCTGGAACTGGGGTTAGAGACAGTTATCAGCTGTTATATGGATTCTGGGACTTGAACCTGAGTCCTATGGAAGAACAGTCAGTGCTCTTGATGGCTGAGCCATCTCTCAAGCCCTAAGAACCATCACTAACTGTGCAAGGGTTAAGCAGAGTAGTCATTTCCTGCTACTCAATATTTTCCTGGAGAATTTGCCTCACACCTGTAAGATTGCAACACTGTTTCTAGTGTTCTTATTTTTGACCTTTTTAGTAATCCCCCTTAAATTACCTCCATCCATAAATGAGGGTGGAGACTCCAAGGAAGTCTGTAGTTGCTGGGTTTTTTATTGTTGGTTTTGTTTGTTTGTTTGTTTTTGTTTATGTTTGTTTGTTTTAATTTGAAGAAAATAAATGAGAAAAGAAGCCACTGAAGTTTAACTCAACCCTGGGATCTAGTCCCAAAGTGCACATAAGCATGTATGAGCACACATGCCATGATAGGAAAAACTGAGATCCCAACAGTCAGCCCAAGGGAGGATGTACTCATTGTATGTGCATCACAGGTATGAAGCAGCACATGCACAGTCCAGTCATCTCGCTCAAACATCCTATGTTCTTCTTTAAAAAAACATATCTTCCTGTAAGGTGACTTTTCAGGGACATTCACAGTGAGTCCCTTGGGTGAAGAATGCCCTCCTTCTGTGTGACAGAGAAAGGATTCTTGTCTCTTACCCTACACCATCTCTCAGTTAAGAGGCAGCCATTGCTTCAGGCTTGGGGCAGGGCATTAAATCAATGACTGGCAATCAGCCCTTCTAATGTATGTTGGAGGTTGGTCTGGTGCTGCTATATATTCAAATGCTAAATACTGGCCCCCCAAGGTCTGAGTGGCCCCATACTAGGAGATTCTTACACACACCAAGTAATGCTTTGTAAACTCTGTTCCCCAATTTAAAGTTAATCAGTTAATAAAAGTCTAGAGCCTGTGATTGGGCAGTATGGAAAGGCAGGTCTTGAGAATTGAGTGAAGGGTCTAAGAGAGACCAGGAGGAAAAGAGGAGAAGGAGAAGGGAGATGAAGGCAGGGGGAGGAGGCCATCATAAGAAGAGATGGAGCATGAATGCATGGCCAGGAGAAACAGCAAGTGAAAAGGGACATATAGCTGGATGTAAATTAGAATAACTCTAAATCATACCCAATCTAGGTTTAGAATTTATAAATAAAATACCAGGTTATGTGTCTTTTATACAGGCTAGCTAGAGAATAAATAACTCCTTTTTCAAATATATTATAATATACACATGAAGAATGCCTTTGTGTAGAAGCCTGCCCTCTGTAGAAACCTTTCTGACATTAGTCACATCTTGTACTGCCTTGAAATTGGATTTAAAGATGATAACTAACATTTTATGAAGCATGTGCTATGTGTTAGGAAGTGTTCTTGGAATTTTCTGAACGTTAACATTTGTTCTCACTCCCCAGATTTCTCCATGTGGTATTTTTTAACATATATTTCACAATCTGAGACTTCCTGAGGTTAGCTTCAAGCATAAGCAGAGGGAGAACTCAAATCTAAGGCACCCTGAATTCAGCTTAAATTACACTGTACAGGAATGGCCTTTGCTTGTGGAGTCAGCTAATCATTGGAATTGTCCCACCACTGCTTTCATTCATGAATTGTGAAGCCACTGGCCCCTATGTGAGATGTTCAAGCCACAAATAAGAATAGCTTAGAGACTAAAAGACATAACTCTTTTTAGATTCCTGAGTTATAGTTCAGAAATGTTCACAAGGAGAGATGGAGGGAATAATTTATGGAAATGTGCTATCAGATACAACATAGGAAGAACCTAGTCTTTGAGAAATCCAAATAGCAGAAATATTTGCACTTGGGCCTTTTTTTGTTCATTTACCTAATAATGATTGTCCTGTGCATCCTTCATTCCAGAAAAAATTCTTATAGCAGAACTGCTATGCCCTTTTGCTCCAATCAGAGTGATAAGCTCATCGATAATGTTTATGAGTACTACCTCAATAGCAGGTATAAAAGATTATTTTCTATTGTATTTTAACTCCCTATTCGCACAGCGAATGCAATGCATCCATCAATACCTCAAAATGAATGACAAATTCATGAGTTGAATGAGTGTGTCTAGTATCACATAGGCTAACGAAGAAAGACAGAATTCGAACCAACATGTATGAGACCCCTAAATTCTCTTTTGTTCTTTGACAGCACAATGATTCTAACCTTGGGTTTTGACAAGTTGATATAGCTGCAGAAAATCTAGAAGATGCAGGAAGTGCTTTGATGGAGACTGGAGGGTCCTTTTTCACAGAAACTCTAATGGTGGCACATGAAATGACTATAAGCAGGGAAGTGTATACTTGTGCATCTTTCTGGAGATCCTGCAAGAGTAATTAGACCATCTTGCATCAGAAGTGATAATACAGTAAATGTACCTGTCACCATCCCAGGTCATTCTGAAAAGGAAGTTGAAAGAGAAATCCTTGATTGCTGAAATTAAAAGAAGCAATCATCATGCTTATTTGGGAGACTGACAATTCACATGATAATTTAACATTGTTAGTGGCTGCAATATGTTAGGGAATTTAACCTAACATAAGAAAGCTAAATCTATTGCTAAAGTCACCATGCACTACAGAAATAGAGCCCAGAGGCCTCTGAGCAGGAATAGAGTTGAATGATCCCTTAATAATGATTAGCTTTTTATAGTACCAGAAGATGCCATGCAAGCTCCCAAAGGAGCAAGATAACCAATAGACTTTCCCAACTGTAATATCTATGAACTTGGCACAGTAACCCTAAGGGTGCAGTAGCCATAGTTACCTTGTTGGTAACCAACATCTATCTCTCTAACAGGATTTAAGACCTGCTCAATAAAGGAAATACCATGTCTGGAACTGGAAATCTAGCTGAACTAATCAGTGCTAGTGAAATCATAGTTACTGGAGGAGAATCTAGAACCACTAATTTACCAAAACAGTACAATCTCTAACAAAAAACAATAAACATTTGCCATATACCCACAAATAAGTGTAGTCTTCACCCTTTATCAAGGAAATTTCTCTTTGCAACAGAGATCACCACAGAAAACCACAATCAGTAATTATGCAGTGTTGCAGAGCCCAGTCCCAATGTGTACATGTGCAAAACACTCTCTAATATAAGGCTCAGGGGACACTGCGGAAGATGAGGTGGAAAGACAGACAGCAAGAGTGATGGGAGCAGGGACTTTGCTGTAAGATTGTGTCTCCTATTAACATCAGGAAGTATATTTACAATGTCTCACCAATGTGGCCTTCTGAATGTCAGCTCAATAAGGTCGATACTAACAAATCTGTTAAAGTCAATGGGGAAAAGCCCATGAGGCCTCAAACATACACACAGAACTACAGGTAACTGAGTAAATCTGGGAGTGAAAGAGGTGGCCCTCCCCAGTATCAAATGGACAACCCTAGAAATACACACACAGGTATATTATGTGGACTCAATGGATTATATACAAAGGTATATGTAAAGATAAGAGGAAATGTAATTAAAAGAGAATCTCAAAAATTATGTCAGAGATATACTTTTAAAATTACTTTTTTAAATCATTAAATCCTGAAAATGTGTTTAAAAAAAATCTCTTGGAGAGAGGCTGGAGATGGCTCAATGGTTAAGAGTCCTTGTGAGTCTTGAAAAGGATCAGTGTTCAATCCCTAGTAGCCATGTGTGTCAACCCACAACTGCTTGT
The DNA here is from genome assembly GCA_030674055.1 of Rhabdomys pumilio. Classification (NCBI taxonomy): domain Eukaryota; kingdom Metazoa; phylum Chordata; class Mammalia; order Rodentia; family Muridae; genus Rhabdomys; species Rhabdomys pumilio. Next base: position 66,854,264 of record JANHMN010000003.1, on the reverse strand, counting down.
AACCAAAGCTTCAGAGGATCTGATGTCTTCTTTTGACCTCTGTGAGCACCTTCATCCATATGCAAATGCCTACAAATAGGTACACCCATACGTATAATATAAAGTAAAAAGTAAAACTTTATATTTGCATTGTCAGTAGCAAAACAACTGGATGTAATCGAGTCAAGAATTGATCTCAAGTTTGTCTGACTCCAAAGTCAAATTTCATCTGGGATTATACTAGATTTCTCTGCTACTGTAAGTATTCAATAAATAATGACAGAAATAAACTCAATGGTACAGCCTCATTAAAAAGACTTCCTTTTAGGGAAGTAAATGCCTAAATAAGTACTTTTTTCTATAATGGCAAATTTCACTTAAAATATTTATTTAGGTTTACTCTATATCCTTCCACTGAGTCATTTTACTGTACAAAGAACTAAAAGATTAGTAAAATCCTTTGCATAAAAGGTCTATTACTTTCTCTTTCAAATGTGGCAGATAGTTGTGCTTGGCACATTACTCTAAATTGGCCAATGTGGTATGTTAGGACTTGAAATTCATTGCTCCAAGCTCTTCTGAATTTCAGTGTTTCCAGTGAGAAATCATTGTTACTCCGATAGGTTTTCCTCTATATGTGACTTATTGTTTTTCTCTTACTATCTTAATATAATTTTTCTTTGTTCTGTATATTTAGTATTTTACTCTAATATGTCATGGAGAGTTTCTTCTCTGGTCTTATTTGGTATTCTGGGTGCTTCTTTATTTGATGAGTGTGTCTTCCCTTTGCAAAAAAATTTCCTCTACAATATTGTTGAAAATCCAATGTATATCATTGACCTGGGATTCTTTTCCCTTACCTATTTTTAATTAATTATTTTTTGTCTTATGTTTGTCGATGTTTTGCCTGCATGTATAATGGTGTCAGAAGCCTTGGAACAAAAGTTGCAGACAGTTGTGAGCTGCCATACGGGTGCTAGGAATTGAACCTGGGTCCTCTGGAAGAGCCATCTCTGCAACACTCTTTCGTTATCTAGTTTTAAAATTCAAATTTTTATTTCTTTTATGGTGTTCCAAGTTTCCTATATGTGTCTTTTCTGTTTTTTAATCTTTTATATTTTTTCTTATTTTATCTAGATCCTCTACTTTATCTTCCAGTTCTAATATTCAGTCCTTTGCTTGATACATTTATTTGCAAAGCCTTCCCTTAATTTTTTCTAGTTTTTTCACTGAGTCTTCCAATTCTACTTTCTTGTGTCTTCTTCAATGTTCTCTCTTTATTGAATTTGATTTCACATGATATTATCTTCATCATTTGTCTTCTTCATCAGTCTTACGTTTGTGTTTTGTTGAACATCACTGAAATGTTTCTCTTTAAGTTCATTAAGCTGTTTGTGTCTTCTTTAAACTCCTTGAAATCTTTGGTGAAGTTTATGATTGTTATGTCTTGCTTGCTAGGTTACTTTACTCTTACAGACTTAAGAGCCTGAACTAGGGAATGGTGCCACCCAAAGTAGACTGTCTTCCTACATCAATTTACATTTAAGACAATCCACCATAGGTATACCCCCAAGTCAGCCTGATCTAGCTAGTTTCTAATTAAGACTTTTTTCCCTGGTGATTTTAGCTAATGTCAGATTGACAGTTAAATGATGAAACAGAGATTAGACATAAGAATTTTAAATCCAGACCATCAATGTTTACATTGAAGGTAGGAATTGTAGAATGATTATTTTGCCAGATATTGTTGTAATTTCTTTCTTTAAACTTTTAAATTGGTTTAATAGAATCATTACACTTCCAATGTTTTTGTGACCAAGTAGTGATTTGCTGAAAAATGCAAAACGCAAAATGCAAAAGACATCATTATGTTGTAATCAATATATAATCAGTACATTAATTATTTTAATTGTTTCACATAAGCATATCTGGCAAATGGTGGGTATCATTTAACTATCATGGATTTTTCATGCTGATTAGGGCTTAGAAAATATTCATTATGTATTCCATGAATGAATATAATATAGTCTATATGTAATTAGTAGGTGAGTTTTGATACTAGGAAAGGGTATATAGAATTACAAGGTCAATATTTTGTCATGATAGGTATCGGTTGGAAACTGAGAGTCTTGATCTTTTTCACATTTGAACTCATAGGCAAAAACACATGCACATAACACACTCACAGTCAGTCTGACTGGGAGAAGTGGCCAGACCCAAATTTCCCTTTTGTAATTGCTTGATAAAGTTTTTATTTGTACCAGCTTCCCAAGGGGACAGGCTTCCAATAAGGGATTAAACCCAGCTTGTATCTAAAAATTACAGACCTTTGTTTCCAAGCATGTTCTTAAATTTCTTGTAATTAAATTTCCCCTTCAAGAAAGTTTGTTTGATTGCACACAGTACTCACAGTGAGACTTATCTAAAGCCAGAGGTCCCTGCTCTACAAAATGGTTATGGCACAGTGAAGGGGCCACATGATCCTAGTTCCCCTACCATCCCTCCTATCTCTTGGTAACCAAGATGTGTCAGTTGCCAAGGGATCCTCTGGCAAAGCGAGATGGCAATGTGAAGTTGGGAACAAACTGCTCTGTGGATCAAAAAGTCTAGTTTTATAGGCTGACTCCATGATTTATGGTAGAAGTTAACGTGACTGTTTGGTTCCTCTTCCTAGTCCCATGATCCTAGAAATAAGACTCAGACTCAAAGTATATTTACTTGGCCATATAGCTAGGTTCTTCTCTGACTGGAATTATGACTTAATTTTATTTTAATCTACATTCTGCTGTGTGGCTAGCTACCTGTGCTTAGGCACCATGTGTTCATCTCCTCACATCTTCAAGGGTGAATGTATTTTGCTTGGCTCTATCCCAGAATTCTCCTTGCCTCCCTGATGTCTGACCTTCTATATCCTACCTAAGCCATACTCAATATGCTTGTTAATTGACAGGTGATGCACCCATAAAATATACAAGATATTCTCTCTGAAACTCATATTTTTGCTTGTTTATTTTGTAACGTATTTTTTTCATGGATAACCCCAGTTATCAATCTGAAGCATGGATGCAGCCTGGTCTAGTAAAACAAGCAAACAAAACCAAACAAGGAAAAGTAAAAGTTGGCTAAAGCAGACAGGCTCATGGAAAAAAATCACCTTCTACTTGAGTGCTCTAGTGTCTCTGAAAACCTAGGGGGAAAGGAAAACATGTCAAAATCCATCACCACGTCATAATTACAGACTGAGACACTGAGAATGAAAGATAATTTTATGTCACTTTTTTCATATGCACAAATCTTTAACAGATACATTTTGAAATACATGATGAGGTATATTGACAAAACACCAGGCAAAGCCTTCTATATAGTTTTCTATGCCACTGGTGACTGTACTGGGAAGACATTTGGATGCTTTCTGTACCTCTTTTGATGAATGAGGCTGTAAGACACCACACCCAGTAGGGCTGTAAATATCGAATGAGATGCAGCTAGGATAACACTTTTTCAACAGTGGATGTAAATATGCATTATAGTAGTATAAATTACAGCTATGAAGTATAAATAAAAATTCATCATTTTATGGGCAACTTAAAGATAAAGGTGGTTCTCTAGCTCTGATCAATCCCAAGTCTTCATTCTCCTTTCCTGAATAAAGGCAAGACAACCTCATCCAATCATGGCTCATTTAGGTAACATTCTCATTCTGGACAGGAAAGGACAGTCCCCAAGAAAGGAGGGCCAACAGCTAAGTCATTTGTGTACTTTTGACTTGCGAGACTGATAACCATCTCAAACAAGAGGCTGGTGGGACTCTTTGTTAGCCAGCAGCCTACTTATATTCTGCTTTTACTGGAATTAACAACAGTGCATTCCTAGTGGTTGATAAAGAAACCAGAGTAACTTGAGCACAGTCTCTTGTAGTTGCCAGCCTTGCTAGATGATCACCAGTGACTTTTTTCTACCCCCAGTTCTTCAGCTCAGTCAACAAGGCACACATCAAGCTGCCGAGCTCCCATACCACACTTTCATGAGTGTGGGAGGGGCCTGGGGCCAAGTTCTAAACCAAGTTTAGCTGGTAATTTCACTATAAATTGCTGAAAGCGTTAAACCTTCTGGGGACAGATTTAATAGCTCTCCATTCCTGTTCTCCTTCCCCTGGGGTAGTAGAATTCAGTTTGATAGTCAGCTGGGAAGGTAGGCTGGAAGACACGTGCTATGTGTTAGGGATTTTAAAAAGTATTTTGCACTTGTTATTTGGAAATCTGTGATTCATGTTTTTAAATGGGTGTGGTGTGTACAAGATAAGCCAGGCTTTGGTTTTACTTGCAGGCTGGAGGTGCAGTGGGCACAGCTACCTTCTCCATAGCCAATGGACTGTAACAATAATATTGATATGGTCAAGCTCTATCCAGAGTCCATCCATCTTGAGAAAATATTCAGAGCTCCACTGAGAGCTCATTCAGAGGCTCCGACCAGCGGATCTATCCAGTACTCCATCTAGAGATTCACCTAGAGTTTTATCACGAGGCTCATTCCATTCTGAGACTCTAGCTGGACCCTCATTCAGACCTCTCTCAGAGGCTCTGTCTGGAGTCTCCATCCACAGCTCTGTACAGAGGCTCTGTCTTGAGACTCTGTCTGGAGTTCATTTATATACTCCATCCAGAGGTTCCACACAACTGGCTTTTTATGCTTACAAATCCATCTTCCATGCACTATCTAGAGCTTTGCATGGTAGGTATAAGTTAATGCTTGTACTTTATTTTTTTCCTTTTAAAGAGCCAAATAGGCTTCATGTAAATATGGTCAGCTCTACTAAACAGACTTTTTGACACCAGTGGCCAGGGAGTTGGGTGGACCCTGGAAGCACAAAGAAATAGTCTCTTCTCTGGGTCTGAAGTTGGAATGCTCAGAAAGGCCCTCCCATTAGGAAATGAGTAATCACCCTGATTTGGGTATTGCTGTTTCTTAAACCAGTGCTATGAAGAATCTCAGGTCACAGTGCAGCCTCAGTGTGGGGGTGAGGTTCCTGACAGGCCAGGTTCTTTTGGCTGACTCACTCTATGGCTTTTGGCAACTTAACTCTGAAGTTCTGTATTGCAGTTTACTTCTCTGTAACATGGATCGTAATAACTCCTCATAAGGTTGCCACACAAATACAATGTGCTAACACCTTTGCTCATTTTTAAGTGATTAACGGTGTGGTCCATGCAAGCACACAAGTAGCAGGTATTTACTAAGTATTCACTAGGTACGATGTGTGTGTATTTTTCAAAGAGTACTCAAACAGCTCTCATTCTTTCCAGTGATTGTCTTTGGCTCTTGTCTTCTTCTGTATTCTTTTTAGGTTTTATTTTGAGGAAGTCTCGCTCTGCAGTTCCACATGGCCTGAGTACTAGTGTTGGAGGCAGAAACCACTATATTCTTTTCACATCCCTCCTTGCATGGATGAAGGGCCACACAGGCAACACAACGGACTTTTGTCCTTTCAGCCTGAGGAACTATGTCACTGTGGCATGGAAGGCTCCCCAGCTTGTATGGTTTCTGCCTTGCATATCTCTCAATGGATAAAAGATGTGGGCTGATGTTTCCATCTTCTGTCCCCACCCCACCCTTTCCTTCAGTCTAACAGTTCTAAGTGGGATGAACAGCAGCCCCAGAACCTCTTCCATCAGGGTGGAGCTGCAAATCTTGACATTTATTACAAACATCTGTATCTGTTTTCTGGTTTATTTTGTTGTTAATTTGTCAAGTTCTCCAAACTTATACTTTATATTTGGGTCAGGATGGAGGGATCTTATTCCCGTGAAAACTACATGAGACCATTGGGATCCCCAATGCTCACAACTCTGGGGATTCTCTTCATAATTTTCATTCTACTCATTCAACATTTTTTAAGGGCATATGAGCAAAACAAGTCCCAAGACTCACATTTGCCTCACCTTGAATCCTGGCACTTTCTGATCTGGCTTTTTTTCATAAATGAAGAGAAATTACAATAAGTATTCTAAGTCTCCAGGCTGAATATGCATAAGCTGGGTAAGTCATAACTCTTTGCAGGATGCCGTTTCTCTCCCATAATTTTTGATCAAGGTGATTGCAGATCGACACTCCTACCTCCGTCGGTAATGTTTTAGATTAATCCAGAAAAAGATCTTTTTTATACTACTACTTGAAGATGTAAACTCTAGACCCTCTTGACTGCACTTTTCTTACCCTCTCAACCTTTATACAGATGCTCTGTTTATAGCTAGCAAGACTTAGCCAGACATGTAGAAAGAAGCACAAAGCTGTTAGGGATGGGCTTCTCCCGATGAATCCCAGCTACAGTTGACAGGCCCAGCAGCTTCTTTTTTGCACTCAACAAAATGGCCTCCGCTAACGTTACTTCCTTTATCCCAGAATTTCCCCGCCTTCGTCCTTTACCAACAGCTGCTTTGGAGTAGTTCTGTTACTTAATAGCCAGTAACTTCTTCAATATCATAATATTGTATGCATACTTCACAGGTCTCCATATCCTGGCATTGCTTGAAAAAAAACAAGTATTTTCTGTAAGCAAAATTACAATGGCCAATTTATCAGTTATTTCTGACAGTAAAACAAAACAAAAATAAAATAAAACAAACAAGTAAAAAAAAAAAAAACAAAACAAAGAAGAAGAAGAAGCCAGGCTATCCTGAGATAACATCTTTATTTTTCTTTTTATTTTGTTTCTCATCCATGGATGAAGTGATAAGCACATGCCAGTTTGTGTTTGGATAGCAGGGGAGAAAGGAGGGAAGGAGGGAGAGTATGCCAGTTCCTACTCACAGTACATCCACACTTAGATGGGTACCCTGTATAGAGTCTGTTCCAGCTTGATGTCAGGAATCCAAGTCCTGGTATGACATATGAACCTTCCCTTGAGGTCTACCCTAGGAGGCTGGATACATGGCACTCTGCCCTCTGACACCTCCTGTGGGTTTGCAAGTGCCGAGCACCATTCCAAGAATCTGTTTTCCCTTCTTCTCAAAGTCAGTTAGGCCCAAGAAAGGTCAAAATAACACCATCAATCAACTGGGCTCTCTAATAAAAGCTCAAGAAGCTGGGATTAGCACTGTGCTTTTGCCCTGTACAGAACCACCCACAGTCTTCATTAGGCTCCCTCTGGCAGCTCAGGAAGCCATGACTCAGCTGGGGAAGCCAAGAGACTGAGACTGAGACTGGTCAGGTCTTTCAAGGGTAATTCAACTTCATGTAGAAACTCTAATTCTTCCTCCTCTTCTTCTTCTTCTTCTTCTTCTTCTTCTTCTTCTTCTTCTTCTTCTTCTTCTTCTTCTTCTTTCTCTTCTCCTCCTCCTCCTCCTCCTCCTTGTCCTCCTCTTCCTCCCCCTCCCTTTCTTCCTCTTCCTCTCCATCTTCTTCTTTCTTCTCTTTCTTTCTTCAGATTATGAACATTGTAACTGAATACCTTTGCCTGGTGACCAGACTGGAGGTATCTGAGGGTTTCTTTACTATCACCTATAAGACTGTTCTGAGACAGCTTTGTGCATTGTTCCTGAACTCAAGTGTCTAATGCCCCAGCCAACCTCTTGTGATTAATTTCCAGTCCTGCTTACACAACCCATGAGGAGAACCGGGAACATGAGAGCACTAGCAGATCAAGCTAAGATTGAAGAAGTACATCAATGGAGTAGATGTTGTATTGGGCTAGTTCAAAGCCCTGGATCTGGCCCCGAGAGGTATCTAAGCTGTTAAGCCCCTGGTTCTTCTGTTCTCTCTCCTTTAGGGCCAGCTCACCAGCAACTCCTACAACTAGGGCCAGCTCTACCATGTTAAGCAAGATGAAGAGTTTGCTTTCCTGAGTGTTACAGCCTGAGTGTTACAGCAGGACTGGAAATTAATTAATTAAATTAATTAATTAATTAAAGCTACAGGGTCTGATGTCTTCTTTTGCAACTGCTGGATGTCTCGGTGTGGGTCTGGGTCAGCTGCTTTTCTTCAGCAATCCTAACTCTGAGCTCAGGTTTAAGGCCTTGGATTTTGAAGGAAGAATTTCTTTAACATAGGAAAAGACTTTCTATTTGTGAGTAAGGCATCAAGAAAGTCAAGGTTAGGTAGTCACAATAATGCTGAAAGAGACACAGTTGTGTTGGAATGTACATCCAGCAGCAATCAACGACCACTTTTTAGTACTGCTCCCCAGTTGTGTGTTCGGTGACACCATAGAGATAACCTAAAGTCAGGCAAGATGGTTTATTTACACCATAGACACTATAGAGTACTCAAAGGCAGGGCCTCTCTACTCCCTGAAGTTCTGTATGCATTATTAAGCCACATACTCAATCCAAGGTCTGATATCTCTTCTCAAGGATGGGTGGGTGCACAGGGGAGGGGCAGGGCATCCCAAGTGATCTGTTCTTCTTCATCATCATTTCTTCATAATTGTGTGAATTCCCAGAATGAAGAGGACAATTTCCGGAGCAACATGTTTTGTCAAACTTTTCTTTCTCACTTTTAGTTAGATTAGAAAATGTTATTTAAAGTGGTTAGTATGATTCAGACAATAAACGCATGGACATTTCCCTAAGGTCTTATAAATTACCATTTGATTTGTGACGTGGACTCTTTGCCAGGCATATTGTGCTGCACAATGACTCACGTTTATTCGCTCATTTGGCTTTCACAGCTGTGTTGTGGGGCCAGGAGAGCCTCGATCACAGATGAGGGAGGGGAGGCCCTGAGGGGGTCAGTGCCTTTCCAAATGTTCCATAGTTGGAAAATATCCAGTTTTGGTGCTTTTGTTGTCTGTATAACATATGTGGATACCAGGTAAAATAAATCATACCTTGAGCCCATGCAAATATCAAATTACATATGGTGTCAAATCAATAAAAATCTCTAAGTAGAAGCTAAAAAGAAAGATTTAAGTCTTTATATCAAAGGCAGAGGGAAGTTTAGTCTATAGGGAAAATTACAAATTTCCCTTGGGATTTCATATCTGTAGGTCCCTATTAGAAGCAATAATGGTTGCTTCAAAAAAGGATCAAACCCAGAGTGGGTTGAGTAGAGAGCATCCTGCAAACTTTGTAGGCAGAAACTCCCAGGGAAGAGTAGCACTGTCCTTGGAGACTTTTATTGAGAGAGAACAGAGGAACCTTCACAAAACAGTTATTTCCAGGCTCTCAAAGTATCTGGAATAATTTTTTAAAACAGTGCAATTGATGAAAATGTGTTTGGAGTCAACTGTCAAACTTGTTGAAGATGAAAAAATGTATGTCTTCAGCAATTAACAGCATGTAAATCATAAAGTGTGTGTCTGGCAGATATTATTTCCCAAATGACCAGGCTAATTCAAGTGCATCCATGCTTAGAAGTACAAAGTAAAGCCTATTGGAAGCAAAGAGGAAGATGAGTAAGAGAAGGAGGGGGGAGGAGTAGGAGGAGAATGAGTAAGAGAAGGAGGAGAAGGAGGAGAAAGAGAAGGATGAAGCAAGCCATACCAGAATAGCTACAGAATTGCAAATTTGCAAATATCTAGGACTCAAAGCCCAGAGCAATGGCAGTGTGCTTCTGCTTCTACCATTTTTAAGGAATTAGGGAGTACACAGGACCTTTCAAGATTTGATGCAGTGAAAGTTATTTTCCAGGGTTTTCAAATGTTAGACTCCTCTAAGGCATTTACTGAGGAACTCATGTAGTCTGTGGTCCTGGGGGCACTGGATAACATAGTCATAAGTAACATAGTTATAGATAATGTAGTCATGGAATCCTTCTGGTTTGTTCCCATTTCATTAAAAATTTTAACCTCTGTGGGTCATACAATATTAAGACATCACCAACATGTGGGAGAATAGAGAACCAAGAAGGATTAGAAAAGGGCTTCTCAGCCTGTTTAGTTTTTAGCTGGTTTGGAGGGTGATTGATTCAATGATGAAGCCAGACCATAGGACCCACTTGGGGAAAAACCTAGATTTCAATAACTTACATCTATCAAATCAAATGCTGTATAGCTGTCCTTCATAGTCACAGGATTGACATCCACAGAATCAATTGAAAAAGAATTGAAATGAATATGCGAAGTCATTTTCCTTGTTATTCTTCCCTAAACACTACAGGCCAGTAGCATTTACATCTCACTGGGCATTATAAACCACCAAAAGATAACAGGACATGTACAGATACATATTCACTGGTGCTGTATAAATATCACAGCATTTAATACAAGGAACTCAAACGTTTGCAGATGTATCTGCTCAGCCCCAAGAAATAGCTCCCTGTAAGTACAGAGGAGTAACTGTATATAAGAAATTGATCAAAATTATAGACATGAATTACCAATAACATTTTGATGATAGGAGCTGAACAATAAGGTTGATTATGCAAAGCCAGATGAAGTTCAGTTCATTTATAAAATTTTTCTCCTTGCTCATTACAGTGTTCTGTATATCTGCTTAAATGTGAAAGGTCACAATTAAGAATGATTTACTTTTACTTAAACCAGGATGTTAAACAGTAATCTGTAGTTTAGCCCAGGTTTCCAAGTCATTATTAAAGCCCTGACATAGCAAATGAAATGTATTGAAAACCAAGGATAGTGGGGAAATCTATATTTCAATGGAGAACGATATGTGTAAGCAAAATTGTACTTCTAAATTTAGTGCCATGTGTAAGGAAACCAAATTTTACAACTCACATGACCCTACATGGAAAACATAAATTCTGTCATTGATTTTAAATGTTTTTCACACTTCCAAAAATTGAAAATGCAGATTTACCTTTCCCTGTGACTTAAACATTTCTATATAGTTTAAGTTTAGAATGGAAAGTTTTAAGGTCTATCTTTATAGTGGAAAACAGAGCACTCTTCAGGAGACATGCCTTTGTTGCTTATTTGTCCTGGTATATATTCTGGAATATTCCATAAAAGTTGGTCACATAAGAGAATTCTGGCTTAAATAAAGGAAAAGACAAGAAAAAGAAGGGTTCTACCCAAAGAACACATAAGCGATGATTGTGACAGGGTTGATTTTCTACTGAATAGCTGCTGGGTTACAGGCATAGGTTTGTTCTTTCTCTTTCTCTTTTCCATTTTGTCTTTCTCTCCTCCCTCCCTCTGTCCCTCCCTCCCTTGCTCCCTCCCTCTCTTCTCCTCTGATTCCTCTTCCTTATCCTTTCCACTATCTCCTATATGTCTGTATATACTGTGCCTCCTCTGTCTAGTAAATTTGAGTATGTCATTATGTGTGAGTTCTCATGTAGAGGCCAGTGGCTAACATCTTCCTTTATTTCTTCTACGTTTTTTTTTCTCTTTTGAGACAGGATCTATTAATGAACTTGAAACTCAATGACTTAACTAGTTTTGTTTTCCAGTAAGCCCCCACAGATTCATTGGCTGGTCGTCATGGTTACAAAGCAAGTATTTGATCCACGGAGCCATCACTTCAGGACCCCATTGTTCTGTTCTATTCTTGCTCTATACTTAACATTTTCCTGTCTTTGTTTTCTTTTTAAAATACTTTATTTTTTTAAAATTTGTGTACACATGTGTGTCTGGATGGAGGTATGTGTATGTGAGTGAAGGTGCCATAGCAGACTGGAAGCGTCAAATCTCTTAAAGTTACAGTAAGTTGTCTGATGTGAGTGCTGGGACCCAAATCTAGTCATCTGCAAGAGTAGTCCATGCTCTTAGCTACTGGGCAATCTCTTTAGCCCAATATCTCCTTCATTTAGATAAGAGGGAGATAGAATTACTGGGGACAGATCTTGACAGTTCTACACTCCTGTCTGCAACTGTGTAAACTAGACAGGCCACTGAAACACTGGAGTAAGTGTGCTATTCCTTAGCGAAGAAGCCTGGAGTGGACAGCCTAGAGAAAAATTTTGAATATTATATGCCTCAGAGGTCCTCGGTCCATTCCATATAATTTTACCATGGCTGCATTAACTCTTGGGGATCCACATTAAGTGATAATAGTGGGCCTGTGTCCTACCCAGCCTGCCCCTCCAGAATATTGCCTACACATGTCTGTCCCAGTTCTGGCAGGAGATGCTGACTATGGGGCTGTGAGCAATCTTACCAGATGTCAGAGCTTCCCCCCAGGGCTTCAAGGTTGGCAGTGGGCCCAATCTTGGGGCCTGTATGTTTGGCAAAACTTGCCCATGAGTTTGGAGAGTATCAAGAACAGATTTTCTAGGACTTTTTTTCTTTTTAAAATAATACCAGTCTTGTCAATGGAAAAAAGACTGCAATCAGAGTGCAGCCCTATAGAAACCTTGATAGGAAGGAGCTCTGATGCTCAAGGGTACCAAAGAATGGATATCCACACTGACAAATATCTTGAAGAGATGCGTATATTGAAAGAGTACCATGCAGGATACTGTAGCTGTGGCAATGCTGTAGACCCATGGTGGGAAACTCTTAAACATTTGTGCTTACCCATCCATACCAGGGCTCCAACACAGGTTGAGCCCTTCTCTCAGATGCCTCACTTCTTCAGTCCAGCTTGATCACTTTTTAGTCTGACTATCAGTGTTGTCTACTTGACCACCCAAGGCAGTCCTGATGATGGAAAGATGCTGTTGACCCATCATCATTATCTTTGACTTATGTATGGAGTAGGAATCTCTAGGGAACTGAAATGAGAGGCAGGTTTATTGAGGAATGATATCTATGAATAGGAAAGGGCTGAAGCCAGATTAGACAGGGAATGCTGTCTGAGCATGAACCCCAGATCTGTCCTTACCACCAGCCTAGCATATTTGCAAACATACATTGTCACTAAAGAGCTAGAGAGACTCTTTTTGTGGTGGGTGGAGCTAGAGCCTCACATCACCACTTGATTACTTACTGTCTCCAGAGGTTACCTGAAATGGCTCTGACATTAATGTCCCCTACTGTCCTGTGTCATTGAGGGGGGTCCCTCGAAGATCTAAAATCAGCAAGTCCTTAGACATCAGATCATCATCTTTCTCTCATCTGACTAATTTTTAGAATCAGGGAAGAATGTCTCCATCTTTATCTCAGTCCCAATCTGTTGATAAACACCTTCCTTGTCACAATGTTACTTCTTGGGCAGATGTGCCAGATGCTTGTGTTAAACCCATACTGATGTCAGCTGGTCAGGTTTTAGGTAGTTATATCTTTCCAACAAGACTATCAAGGATCAATGACATCATGTGGCTTTCTCAAAAGGTACACTAACAATGATCAGCGATAAGACAAAACAGAGGAAGTGACTAAGGAACAAATGCATAGATCTCCCTGGGAAGGAAAACAGAATAGATTTTATGGGTGGACTAGAGATGGGGAGATGGAACAGGAGGGTCAGATGGGGAGGGAAAGGAAAAATGTTGTTGAGGGTGATAATATGGGGAGAGACAGAGAGATAATCATAGCTAATAAACAGCTAGGTTTATTATTAGGTTTATTTCATAGTTGATATGGAAATCTAGTGCAGTACAAACTTCTTAAAATTATATAAAGGCAATATTAATGAAGTCTTCAAATAATGAAGACGACAGAATTCCAACTGGTCTTCTTATTTCACCAAATGTGGCTTCAAGTACCAGGACTAGGTTACATCCAATAGTTAGAGGCCAAAGGGATTCCATGAAAAATTCCCAAACAATCCAGGCTGTTGCCAAGGCAATAGGTTGCTCTCCACAAACTGCTTTTGCTGAAGACAACATTGACACAACTCACTGAACATGGAGCTGGTCCCTACACTGAACTTTCAACCCCCACCACATGCACACACACACACACACACACACAAGCATACTCCATGTTCTAGTTTCTTTGATCCTCTAAAGGCTACCAAAAGAAAAACAGAAACACCAAGGAGCCATCCAAAATTTGAACAACACTCTATCCTTCCTTCAAAATATGCTAACACAAAGGTAGCACAAAGCTTATGAGAGTAACCATGATTTGACTTTAGGCCTATTCTACAAGATGGAACTCACATCTGATGCTAGATAGCCCACTAGAAAACCAAATACTACTGGTCTTAAAAAAAAAAGTAACAATTCAATGACCATCTAATGGCATTCTGCTGTACTCATAGATTGGTGCTTTAGTCAGTCATCATCAAAGAGGTTTCCTCTGATAGCAGATGGGAAGAAGTATGGATATCCACAACATTACACACACACACACACACACACACACACACACACACACACACACACACACACACACA
>JANHMN010000003.1:66824644-66840005 GCA_030674055.1 Rhabdomys pumilio | reverse complement strand
CTCATATATCTCTCCTCTGTCTCTTTCACATTTATGGCCTCTTCTTTAATTAATTTTCATTAACTATTGTTACATTTGTGTGTGTGTGTGTGTGTGTGTGTGTGTGTGTGTGTGTGTGTGTGTATTTGAGAAAGAGAGAAAGAGAGAGTTTTGTTTGCAGGTTTTCTAGATTTTTTTTTGAGACAAGGTCTCACAATTCTCTAGCTACTCTACTCTGAAACTACCTGTATAAAAGAGACTGGCCTTAAACTCACTCAGAGCTGCTACTTCTTCTCTTAAGTAATAGAATTGAAGGCATGAACTACCATTCTTAGCTCCAGAGTATTTTTATGTAAACTGAATAACTTTGATATTAAAACTTAAAACGTGTCACTGGGTAAGAAAAGACCCAGGTGTAAGAAAGTTCAGGATTTTATGCAGACCTGGGGGATGAGATCCAGAATGGAGACCACTGTGAAATTTGCTTTCCTGAAAGCAATTATTGTATTTGTTTTTTAAAGCAGATAATTAAACTTTTTATTTTTTTAAATTAAAATTCTCATGTGGCAATCTGGTCATGGGCAAACATATTCTATTCACATCACAGAACCCAAAAATTATGAAACAAAATTGCTGCAACTGACTATGTCAAATTGAAGTCTTAACAGTGAATGAAAACTCACCACAAAGATAAAAAGTCCCTAAAATATCAAGGCAAAGAATTCTTTTGCCTATGTCAAGTGATAATTATAATCTTAACTTTTATGAAAAAGTAGAACAAAAGACTCAAAAAGTATTTTGTATTAAAAAATGCAAATAATCAATAAGTACATGAAAAGAAAATATGGTCAATAAAAACAGAGGTAAAGAAGTAATACACCCACACACAGACACACACACACACACACACACACACACACACACACACACACACGGACAATTCCAGGCACTCCCAGCCACAGACAAGCTTCAGACGTAGTTTAGGAAGAGTGTGAACACTGGGGCTGGAGTCCAGTCATTCAAAAAACAAGAGATGGAGCTGGAAAAGTGACCAGAGTCCACTAATTTAGACTCAGGGCAGGGGATGGCCATTTACACTTTATTGGGACTACTGTGAAAAGCCCTAGAAAGTGCTGGTAAATGTTTAAAACATGGCTTTTCAGACAAAAAAAAGACATAAGTGAAGTGGAAACTTACGAGTTCTTTGGAAAATCATTTGTGTTGGATAGTGTTTTACTGGGGTAAACATGTAAAGGAAAGTTTTGCTGAAGCAGACACAGGAGAAAGAATGTTCTGCTAAAGCAAGCATGTGAAAGGACACATGACAGAAGATTCTTCACTAACAACATGCATGTATTGGTCTGCCTTACATTGCACACTTGAGCTTCATTTGTTGGGACTCCATGGAGAAACACACCAAAAACCTTCTGGTCATGTGCTACAGTTTCTTGCCACATTTGCAGACTAGGGCCAATTGGCAGAGTGATGTTAGCTGAGACAGACTTGCTAAGGCAAGACACAGGGAGTGAGGCAAGACCTGTGGAAGACACATCATGTTTGGTGGGTGTATAAATAAGAGTTAACAAGCAGTAACAAAGGGAGGCTGGGCTAGGTTTGCTTATAGAGATGGCTGTGCAGTGCTTGTTGGTTTGAAGTCTTTGCTGATCTTTGCTTTGCTGAGAGAGGCAAAGCTGAGAACTCCTGGTGTTCCTGATGGTGTCTCCTGTGCTGAGGCCTGCTGTCTCTGCTAGGTCCTGCTACTGGTGCTGATTTGTGTTTGCTATCCTGACACCAACACCACCAATGTGGACTGCTGGTGTATCCATGAAGTGCTTGATAGTGGATCAAGCTGCCATTGTTGACTTGTGAACTGAATGGCCGTTTTCCTAACAACACAGATAGGAATTGCTCCAAAGAACTATTTCTAAACAAGTCTACGTCCCCTATAACCTTTCTTTTCCATGACCTCTGGTGGGTGGTGGACTTGAAGGGAGGTTAAAACATTTAAGAACTATCATTAAAAGTATTATTAAAAACAATAATTTTTCAAATCATTGAAAAATTAAAGTTACACATAAGTGACACTTACCAGTTCTCATGGATTTTGATTCTCACCAAACCTGCTTTCTTTGAGTTGATATAAAGCCATGATGGTGTAGTTGGCAAGGCATGTGCCCATCCACTCAACACTTACAATAATGGTGAGAAAGGGGTTTTAAGAGCCTTTTTAAAAGATCCCTAATGGAACGGATTGCAGAATAGACTCCAAGGAAATAAAAACAGAAGCAGAGAGTCCATACAGACAAAGTGCTACTTGAAATCATAAAGCATGTGAATAAAAGTGCTTCAGACCAGGATAGTAACACCCCAGAGTGATAAAATGCTCTCGGTGTTTCTACGGACTGGGCTCTGCTTTCAGCTTTATTAACTTGTTAACTACAGCATCCCTACAAATAAATACTTAAATCCATTGTGTACATGAGAGCAGTGAAACACAGAGGAGTTAAGTACCTGTCTTGAAGCTAAAAGGAAAAGGAGTGATCCAGTCTCAAAACATTGAGTTGGCTGTACTACTGCCCCTCGGGGGGTGAAGTGCTCAGATACAAGATGGAGTCTTCAGGCAAGGCCAGGAGAGTCTAGAAAATTAGGTAAAGATTTGGCAGTTAAAGTTAGCTCTCATTGCAGTCATATGTACACATACAATCGTATGTCCAGCCATGTAGTGATGAACTTTAACTTGTAAAGGTAGGCTTGTACTTTACTTTGGTCCAGTTATATTAACTAAATAATAGTAATAAATATACATTATTGGCATTATATAAAAAACCAAATATGTATAAATTACCAGCATATGATAATAAATATATATTATTAATTTTATATATTCAAGATTTCGAAAGAACCCACAATCATTTTTCTAATATATGAACAAAATAGCTACTCTTTCCCACCTAACATTCTAGGAGCAAGTAACTGTTTTCTTTTTTGTTGCTGTTGTTTTTTGGGTTTGTTTTGTTGTTGTTGTTGTTGTTGTTGTTTTGTTTTGTTTTGTTTTTCAAGACAGGGTTTCTATGTGTAGCCCTGTCTGTCCTGGAACTCACTCTGTAGACCAGGCTGGCCTTGAACTCAGAAATCTGCCTGCCTCTGCCTCCCAAGTGCTGGGATCAAAAGCATGTACTACCACCACCCAGCAAGCAACTGTTTTCAATTTTTCTCAACCTCAAGACAATACCAAGCTTCCTAAATTGAAGTATTGAATACAATTTCATGTTAGAACCATGATTATCCAGAATTTTTAAAAATGACCTGGACTCTATTTCTCTAACCTATTGTGCATACAGACCACATGGCCTGTTATATAGGTTCTGTTTTGATTGGTAAATTTGGAAGACAAAACTTTGCCAGCACAGAAACTTAGAACTACTATTTCAAGAGTTAAAACTGGACAGTGTCACTTGCCTGTCTTAAAAAGTGACACATAGAAAAAAAGGAGCACCTTCTGAGAAACTTTGTAATGTACCGAAGTGGGTAGAGGTGTCTATGTGACTGGAAATGGACATTTCTTGTCTCTGCTTGCTCTCTCTTCCATCATTTGTATGGAGTCCTCTCCACGCAGATGGTACAGACAGTCTACATTGGAAGCTCCACTTCCTGCCAAAGCAGAATGTGGGATATTTGTAACTGCCAGGCTATAATCCCATTGTTGAAAGCCATAAAGATATGAGCAGGAAGCAATGAGGGAGAGATGACAGAAGCCCTATGTCCATAATGGATGAGACAGATGAGTCAACAGGGCACTGGATCAAAATACAGGAAGTAGATTAAGGGAGATGAACAGATGAAAAAGACTGACTGCAATATGACTTTTAATACTTGGAAGACTCTGCATCCAGGAGGATTTACCTGCTTCGGAGAAACCAGCGAGAGCCCTGGAAAGCTACTCACACCTGGTTAAACATAAAGAGTTGAAGATAGAGAAAATGCAAAATATGACAAACTTGTAAACCCATTGAAGTTTGAAAGCATGTCCCAATGTGGCCCCAATTCTCTATGTCACAGATACTCAGGTTTTTGTAGGAGTCCATCCATGGGTCTAATCATTACCTACAAATGTCTTATAACAAATAGAACATTGTGCAAGTCACAAGTATGATATCTAAATGTTTGCCTTGCTAGGACATTCTCTCTCCTTCTGGTTTTACAACACCAGCTTCTGTGTCATTCACTGCTTTATACATCGGTCTATAATAAAGAATCAAGACCAGTTTCCAGTTTATTATATTTCAGCAGTAATGTGAATCTGTCAGTTCAGTCACTCCAAAGAACTCAGAGCTGCCAATAGTAATGTCAACTTTGAAGTGCACCTTTCTCCCAGTCATCCTTGAGAAATCTAAGTGCCTGAGTCAACAACCATTTCATCTATATGAAACCATGAAGCAGGCAATCCAGCTAAGTTATGCTCAAATTGTAACTCACAGGACCACTAACATAAGAAATAATTGTTATGAACCTAAATAAGTTTGTGTTGACACTATAACACAGCAATAGATAAAGAATAATACATCAAATGTGCACAAATCAATACAAAAGCATAGATTTAATGACTCAGACTATCTAAGCACAACTTAATAACAACTATGGCTAGTCATTGATAGCTCAACTAGCCATAAGAATCTAAAAGGCATTCCTCAAGTCTAGCCTTAACAATAAAATACTATAATAAAAATGTATTATAAGAAACTTTAGAGGCCACATAGAATAGATAATCGACCCCCCCTCCATGCACTCCATGGAATTAGTTCAAATGGTCAGTAAAATAAGCCAACAACAAAATCCAAGCAGATAACATGGGAAAGAGATAAATAATCTGAAGTTGCTGCAGAATATTATCTATAATATTCAGTTATCAGCAACAATTGTGACACACTAAAAAATAGCATCTATGACCCACCAAGAAACATAATCACTACAGGCACCTAGATTATGGACTTGCTAGACAAACATTTCAAAGCAGTAACAATAAAGTATGTGCAATGCTAATAGGAAATTATAACCGAAGAATTAGAGAAGAGTGTACTACTGAGGATATGTCAAATATATAATATCAACCAAGAGATCCATGGTATGAAAAAAGAAGAGAAGCATCATAATTGTGACAATGGAGTCTAAGAACCTTCCAGAGGTAAGGAAATTATTAACAAATTTGATGGTAGAATTGTAGGGTTGACCTTAGGCTCTTTAGACATCTGCTAACTTGTTATAAATGGAACTCTGTGCTTGTTGCTTTATTCGTGGATGGAACCAAACCGTGACAAGAAGCACCTTAGGCAAAGAACTGCTGGGTTTGAATCACAGTGTGTAGGGATACAGGCCATCGTGGTGGATGGTTTGCCAGCAGGTGTATGAGATGTCTACCCATACCCACAGCTGTGAGGGAGCACAATAGACAAGAAGTAGCATCCAGCTATCAGACCTCAAGGCAGTCTCTAATGACCAACTTCCTTTAGCAAGGTTCCACCCCTTAAAGGTTCCTTAACCTTTAGTAGTGTCACTGTGTTCAAAGCTAAAGAATATTCTACCTGAAGAAGACAACATGAAATACATACATACATACATACATACATACATACATACATACATAAGAAAGCAAGAAAAATAAACACAATCTGCTCTAACACTGAAGGCTCTAACATTCCAGAGAGAAAAATGAATAAGACAAAAAAATGTAAAATGTTAGATATCTACATTACTCGTGTGTTCAAGCCACTTTTAAATATGTTAAGATATGTTAAGTGCACCTTGGTATAGTTTTTCTATGACTTTGATTCTATTTTCCTCAGCAGTTTCTTTAAATGTATGTATCTGAGTTGTCCTTCAGTAACTGGACAGTTTCTATTCTCCCGTAACAGTGAATTTTTTATTTCCAACATTATTCTTGATATCGTTATTACTTGTGCCTAGCTTCTCCATCAACGCTAAATAGCTGCTTCTAATCAGATGCATGTTAGTACATTATGAATTAATTAGACTCACGGAGACAATAGGAATCAAAATGCAGGAACACAGATATCAGCATGCACTGTCAGCAAGAGGGCATCACAAATCTAACAAATGCTCCCTGTGGACAGAATCGTGTTCAGTACTTGTGCTGTCTGTGCTCTGACTGGAGGCTGAGTAGCACAGAGGCAGAAGGCAAGCCTGAAAAACACAACCAGAGATGTGCTGAACAAGAAAAATCACTGAAAATTAACTCCGTTCCTCTGAATTATTATCTGTTCTTTTACTAATACAGAATACATGAATCCCAAATGTCCAGACTGATGATTAAGTTGTATAAATTAGAAGAAGTACTTTGTGGGTTTTTTTTTTATAGTCAGAATTTTATCTGTAGGAACTAGCAGTCCTAGCAGTCTGGCTCAGCAGATGAAGGTACTTGTTGTCAAGACTGGTTATCTGTGTTTAATAACCAAGACCCAAGCTGTAGGAGGAGAACTGATCCCCGCGAGTTGTTTTCTGAACTCGACACACCAGCCATGGCCATGCGTGGGGTAAATTAAGAAATTAAATGTAATGAAACATTCTAAACATCTACCTTCATATATACATATATATATTTTTTTTTCTAGGACGGAAGTTAAAAGAGTTCACCTGAGAAGACTGTTTTGCTTTAATCAAAAACATTTATCTAATGTTAAAACATTTATCTAATGTTATTATGCATAAAATGAGGTATTTCAAATACCTCTCGGGTAGCTGGACAGTTTGCAGACTGTATAACATGATGTGCTTACCTTAAAAGGGTTTGATGATCAACCTGTGTATAGACAGGCGGTCCTCCCGTCACCTCCTTTAGTAATTCATCGTTATAATGATTACAACCAAAATTTTGCATGACTGGAAAGGGAGTACAGGGGGATGGAGACAGGCCCCTCTCCGTTCCATGCCATTAAGACCAGTTGAGAATTTGCAGAATAGAAAGAAGTGGTATTTCATGTCTGTAGCTGAGAAATGAGAAAGCTCGCCTTTCCCCCAGGTAGACGTATTTATATGATTTTTCTGTTGTGCCATTGTATCAATGAACATATTTGTCTGGTTTAATACAATTTTATGAGAGGTGTGAGAAAAACATGGTTTATTTCCCTGTGCACATTAAAACTATATTGATTACAATGCAGTAGAAAATTAAGTATTAATTTATGCTTGATCTTCCAGTACTGTGTAAGCAAGCCAATTGAAAAGAAAATGAAAACAGAAGATTGCTGATTTCTTTCTTCAGCACTGTATATATATATATATATATATATATATATATATATATAATGTTTTAATTGATTAAATAAATTAATTTTATGTTATTGGTTACAAAGCATATTTCAAACATATGTAATATGCTGACTTGAGATCAAAACCAATTCTCATTCAATTGGGTAAATGTTATGAAGTTTTTCTAAATAAGTAAGTATAGCTAATGTGGGCCAGTTTGGTTCTATGAATTTCCACTGAAGAACAAAAACAGTATTCTGGAATTTATAATCGTTGGGAACCGTATGGCAAAATAAAGACTCAACAAGAATCTGTTCTTGGAATTAAGATGGAGGAGCACTCTTTCCTCACTAGGGGATGACCCTTCAACATCATACAACATCATAATATATATAACTAAAGTTTGTTCCCTCTGTCTCTGTCTCTGTTCCTCTCTCTCCCTCTCCCCCTTTTCTCTTCCTTTCCTCTCTCTCTCTCTCTCTCTCTCTCTCTCTCTCTCTCTCTCTCTCTCCTTATCTCTTCTATTTGGAAAAGGAAATGTAATAGTTGCAAAATGAACTAGAAAAACTGCCAAAATAACAATGTCCACAAATGGTTTTGCTACAAAGAGACACATGTCTCAATAGGAGAAGATATGCCTAGTCCTACTGTAACTTGTTATGCCAAGGAGGTTTAATATCCATGGAAGTCTTCCCGTTTACTGAGAAGAAAGGGATTGAGGGATAGGGAGGTGAGAGGGAAGGCCTGGGAGGAGCTGTGAATGGGATGTATGTAAGAACTCTTGTATACTTGTTGAAGTTTTAAGAAACTTATTTGGCAAAGCTTCCTGCTAAATCCTTTAAGAAGTCTAGCAATGGAAAAACAAAACAAAACAAAACAAACAAACAAAAAACCTGCTTAACTCTGCCTATGCCAGTGTTTTCAAGCTTTTTTTTTCTGATATCTTTTTACATAGGTATTTCATTAACATTCTAAAAATACATTCTGGGAAGTGGCAGGACTTGGTTATGATAATAAGGCTCAAGAAACAGTCTAACAGGTGCCTCCTAGAGCCAAGCAGTAGGGCTGCTATGTTGCATAGCTTCTTTAGCTTTCTTTGTGAACTAATGGAAGGGAGACTGCCTTTCTTCGCTGTCATTTCCGGCTCAGAAGCCTAGCTTCCCATATGCTGTTGCACAGCAATGCTTAGTGTACCTGTTACTCCTGATTGTATCTCTGTGTAATAAACATTCCTTCCCACAGCCTGCCAGGAACACTGAACAATGCAAAATCTACCCCCGATTTATGGCTCAGCTGTGTTCCAAACTGCATAACTACATTTCTATTAAAAATAAAAAACAAAGAACAACAACAGTGAAGAAATCAACTCTCAGAAATGGTATGGATGGATTTGGGAGGACCGAAAGTTCATTTAATGACTGACACAATGCTGGGAGATGCAAGGATGGCCGAATTAATGGAGGATATCATTCATAGCACATTTGGTTGTGCTACTGGTTCCAAGACAAATCTATAAAACCAAAAAGAAAATATTGAATGTATCAGTTTTATTTAGCATCCAAGGGCATTTTTAACCACCGTGCAACTACAACATAGAAAGAAATTACTATGAGGTGGTACAGACAACAGATAGGAAAGGCAGTCATTGACCTAAATGCCTGTAAACCATAAGAAGAAAAGATACCATGTAGCTACTAGACAAAATGGTGGAAGGACAGTGTTGGTAGAATCCTTTCACTCCTCATAAAACAGGAAGCAAGTTTGGAAAAAGGAAAGTAGCTAATCAGAGAGCTGGATGGGATTTGTTCACGTACATTCAGTTCACTGAAAGTATACAGGTCTAGCTTATGTAGGCTTGGAGCTGTCATCCTTACATTCTAGTCTCTTTGGCTCAAAAAACTATTCTGTAGGTTTTGAAAACAGAAATCTGAACATCAACCCAGCCACAAAACCCTCTACCTACAATCTGTCCTGTTTGCGAGATGTCCTGGGGCAATGGTGGCACAGAGCTCGAAAAGTGGCCAACTAGTATCTTGTTTAACCTCTGGCCCACCCTAGGAGAGGGAGCCCATGTTCTATACTGCCTGCCTGGCCAGGAACCAAGAGACTGGAGAGCCCAGAGACCAAGAATAGAACAAGGGTAAAAAAAAAAAAACCTCTGATGTTATTCTGCTTTACTCACAGATGGCTTTGTTCAGTCATCACCAGAGAGACTTCCTCCAGCAGCAGACAGGAGCAGACATAGGTCTCTATCAAGTGCCTTCCCTTGGAGATCAGGGGACCCTGTGGAAGAAAAGAGGATGTGGGGGAATGGGCAGCTAGGAGGAGTGGAGGAGGGAAAAATGTGGTTGGGATATATTGTATGATAGAATTTATTTTCAATTAAAAACAAAAAAAGATAAGTAGCTTATCAATAAAAAGGTCACAGCATAGAGGTTTTTTTTTTTTTGTTTTTTGGGTTTTTTTTTTTTTTTGTAATATGGCTACTTGCTGATGTCAGAAATGTCAATATCTGTCTCAAGCACTCTGATGCTTAGCACCAAGCATGCTGCTCACTTACATAAAGAAGAAAAGTCCCACTTTTCAAGCTTGTGCTAAGAAGAGAAGGCAGGGTACCCATTTACATGATCAGGGTGTCCAGAATAGGGAAGGTGGAAGTATGTGTCTGTAGAGGAGGCTGCATTAATGCCACAGGCACATGCTTTTTTTCCATTATAAAATGTGTTTGATACTCTCTCATTCTTTTAATGGCTTAGACATACATACAAGCATTAGGTTACAAAGCTGAAATGACATTTCCTGCCTCAGGATTCATTTCTCAGAGTTTGCTCATTCCTCCAGCATTTTACATTGTTTTTACATTCATTCATTTGTGTGTATGAGAAAGAGAGAGAGAGAGAGAGAGAGAGAGAGAGAGAGAGAGAGAGAATGTACATATGCTACAGTCTGAAGTTAAATGGCATTTTATAGAACTGATTCTTCCCTTCCATAATGTGGGCCTTGGTCATTGAACTCAGGTCATCATGCTTGGTGGTAGATGCCTTTTCCTGCTGAGACATCTTGACCCCACTAGGATTGCTTTCGACTAGCTAATAATGCAGTGAATTCCTTTAATAAAAGACATAACTCTTAAAAGTCTACTTTCCCCAAGGAATTTCTACAGATGAAGCCCTGTCTTCTGAGGTCCCAGGAGACTCAATATATTCCTCCAGCCTTTCCTCCTCAGAAAAGAGGAATAAATTCAGTCATTGGTATTTCATTCACCCCTCTTAGATAGTTCCATGAAATCATGATTCAAGACTCAGAGTGGGACATGTGAGGGAGACAGACTACAAATCACAAGCCCAGACTATTTGGTAGACTTTCAAAAATAGCTGGAATACTCATGCATACATGTGTGCTTGTGTATACATGTATGTGCATCTGTGTGTGCATGCATATGTATGCATGTCTCTCTCTGTGTGTGTGTATATATTTGTGTGTGTGTATGTATGTATGTATGTATGTATGTATATATGTATCTTGTGTGTTGCATTAAACATTGATGGCAGATAACAAGATAGACACTCAGTTTGGCAGAGGATACAATAGTAGGAAGGGGAGCAATGGTCAAACCTCTAGGCAGGTATCAGTACACACAAGGAATAATAGTTAAAACAGAACAGCATTGTATAAGAATCACAGAGCATGTACTCACATGGCCTTTGTTTCGTGGAATGTGGTCAGCCATCTGTGGACTGTACGCTCTGGACAGTTAAAGTGATTGACATTAGTGAGGAGCTCAGAGCATCTAATCTCAGCAGAACTGATACTTCTGTATCTTCTGTTGTATTCTGTCCTTCCCCCAGGGCATCCCACTAACTTGTTTTTTCTAGGAGCATTTCTCTTTCAGATAAAAATGAAGATAGGGTTCCATTGAAAAGCAAGCAAAATATTCTTGAATGGACTTTGGTAAAGCATCACTGGATAATCCTGTCCTGTGTTCTACAGCTAACTATATCAGTTGACTTTCTCTTTAACAAAAGGAGCTAGCAGGGTGCTGTTGAGGTTGACTAGCAAGGCCTGAGGCCACCAGCAGCGTGCTCTCGCTGCTGCTCGGCTCTGACCAGCTAGATGCACAGGCCCTGGCACCTACCAGATGCCAGCAGGGGAGATGGCTCTGCCAATCTACCACACTGTGTCCACAAAGTTTGGTTGAACCCCAGACAATACCCAACATCCATGCAGTACTGGTAGTAGTGAGACTCTAAAGATCATTATTATCCAATGGCTTTATATATTTAGAAATGCTCAATTAACAATTTGCCCACACAATTAGAGTTGTTCCCAATATCTAACCTTAAGATATAAATTGTTACCCAGGACAGTCCTGGACCGTCCTGGACCCATGCATGGTTCTCCATGCTTCCTACATGTCTCTTCTCTCTCACAATTCTCACAATTCTCGAATTCATTATTTTTAATAGCTGAGTAATACTCCATTGTGTAAATGTATCACATTTTCTGTATCCATTCTTCTGTTGAGGGACATCTGGGTTCTTTCCAGCTTCTGGCTATTATAAATAAGGCTGCTATGACCATAGTGGACCTTTTTTCTTATTATTGGTTTATGTGAAGCTTTATTTTGTGTCACATGGGGCCTTGTCTTAAGACCATCTTCAGTCCTGTTTTCATTATGTTTAATAAATGTCCATCGCTCCTAAAAGAGTCAGAAGAAACAGGAAAGTAAGAAATAGATTTGCAAGGCCAGAAAACAATCCAGAAGTAGTAATTATTAACACAGTTTTGCTTTCAGGTCCAGTGGCCCAACTACTGCTATATCCTGGAGCTGTGGCATGACATGTTTACAAGTCTGAGAGGCCTGAGAGACCCCTGGTCATCTGAATACAATCCACTCTCCCTTCTTCATTCCTAGAAATTCCCTTTAAAGACCTCAGGAGCCCTCAGCCTGGAGGCTCTGATTTGCTTGTTCCCCCAAGAATCAGATATCCTGAGTTAAACCCTCCCCTCCCCCGTCCCCGTCAAGGGAGAAATGAGGTATGGGAACAGGCAGGAGGTCAGGCTGATTAAAAAAGGCCCTGTCCCTATCAGAGCAGAGTGAACAAAGGCAGTGGGACAGACAGAACTATTCTGAATACCAAGTAGCAGGTCAGCCAGGACAAGAGCAAATAGAGCAAATCCTGATGGCAGCAGGATTGAGGGCAGATGTGCTTGGAGAGTAGGGGGCAGGGACACTTTTCATTCAGAGAGCAGCGGAGGCAGGGTCAACAGTGAAACCTGAACACACAGAGTGAACAAGGATAGGAGGAAGACGGGAGAGAAATGTGTCCTCAGAAACAAGGTGGACTTTGCAGGAACTGGATTTAAAAACAGAGTCAAGGTTCTTAGTGCTGGGATGAGTAGAGAAGATGAACCACTGAGGTACTCTCTGGAAACAATGTAGCAGGGTTATGCACACCGAAGAAATGTTGCCAGGAACTCAAACCCACTACCTAGCTTCGTTTTGTTTTCCCGGACTACCTCACTGGGCTGCTTCTCATATTTCTCTCCCTTTCTTCTATCTCTCGTTGCTCTAATTTCTCTCTTGATTTTTCAACCCAGGGCATTAGCATGAGCTCGAAATGGTCTAATTTCTTCACTGAATTGCATGCTTTGTATCTTATTGGAGTCTTGAACTCTTGTCACACATGCATAGCTATTTTTGGATCTACATATCTGTGGGGTCTCTGTGGGGGTGGGGTATAGCCCATTGCTGGTGGGAAAGCACTGTATTATAACAATTTGCCAAGTAACAAACATCACACTACCTAAAAGTCAGATTCCAGCCTCTCTCAACAGTTGTGAAAACTCTGAGGTACTATATCCCACCTGACAGCTAACACATTTGTCTATGGAAGTTCCATGGCTGCTGGCAGGAAACCTAAGACTCCTAGGGTAAAGACTGAAAGTCCATCCTAGTAAGCAGTGCATTCACTCACTGGCTCATTTTCATGTCGTCCATGCTGCTGGTGTATTAACAATTGGCATAGCAATGCTTGTGCCTAGCACAAGCAACTTTAAGGAGGAAACCTTTGTTTTGGCTCCTAGTTCCAGGAAATTGCCAGTTGGTCCTGTGGCCTTTGAGTCTGAGACTACTCTGAGCATCATAGGGAGCATGCAGGTAGGATACAGCTACTTACTTCATAGCATCCAAGAAGCAAAGAAGTGAAGAAGAATGGTTGGGAGTTCCACCATCCCCTTCAAGGACATTTCTCAATGAGCTAGCGTCCTTTCATTATTAAAAATATTAAAATATTAAAAATTTCTTTACTGGACCATCATCTCTGGCCCTAATGGGAGAAGATGCACCTAGTCCAGCAGTAAACTTGATATGCTGAGGGATGGTATACCCAGATGGGTGACTCTCCCTTCTCAGAGGAGAAGGTGAGGAAGGAATGAGGAGGGGATCTGTGTGGGGGGGAACTGGGAGGGGAGGAGGCTGTCATTGCAATTTAAAGTGAATGAGTGAATGAATTAATTAATGAATTAAAAATGATTCCTTTATCTCATCATAGTGTTATTAGCAAAACCTCATAACTTTGGAGAAGCTCAAACTAGAACAACCACCAAGACCCACTTAATAATGTAGATAAGATATAATGGCTACATATGCATAAGATAAATTGCCTTACCAGAAGAAGAAACTTAAGCCAAAGAAGAATGATTCTTCTACTTTGGAGAATAAGCATACCTGTCTTTTGGTCTAAAAGGGGCTATTATGTCTGTATTGTGAGTGGGACAGGGTTGTTTTGTTTTTCTGGTGGTATTACATATTGCCTAGGTTAACTTCAAACCACTACATAGCTGAGGGTGCCCCTGAACTCTTGCTCCTCCTGTCTCTATCTTGTAAGAACAAGAATTTCAAGAGTGTATGCAGTCACATCCCTCTTGAGATACTATCTCTTCCTTCCAAGTTTATTTGCTAAACCAACATCCTTGAAATTGCACTATAAGATAAAGACAGTCAAATGGGCTATCTCAGTAGATGTACAGAAATTCAGACAAACCATTAAGGGCTATCTCTCAACCATTTTTGTTTCCTAACTTTATGAAAGTCAAATCTGCTTTCCCTATCTTATATTTTATATTTTTAAATAACAAACACTTTAAATTGAATAGGTTCTAAGATATTTTATAGCAATGAAGTTAGGATGAATATTTTACTTTTTTAAAAGAACAGTTTTGTAAAGATTTAATATTTCAAGGTGGAATAATCTTAGAAGATCCTACTTCTATCCAGGAGATTAGTAGTGGTTGGAACTTCACACACACACACACACACACACACACACACACACACACACACACACACACAATCAGTAAGTCATCAAGAGTGCTGATTCATTCCTAATTGTATGTGTGAAGCCCAGTAGTTTGGAAGCTGATTCTGGGATGAAAGGCAAGTAGTAGTATCTCATGTACTTCACTCCAGGTGGAAATGTATTTTTCTTAATTCAAAGACATGTAGAAGAGCTAGCAATTTTGTCTCCTTTGAAAATGTGTGTACTTTCAATATTATCTGCTCATTCTCATCATGAACTTGTTTTGGAAGTCAAATGATTTTCTGAAATAGAACTTTTGTTGAAAAAAACCACCTGTCCTGCTGATCCCTGGAAAGAAAGAAAGAGAGAGAGAGAGAGAGAGAGAGAGAGAGAGAGAAAAGAGAGAGAGAGAGAAAGAGAGAGAGAAGGGGGAGAGGAAGAAAGAAAGATCAGGTCATTACCTAAAGAACTTATGCATTTGCTGCAGTAGCTTGGTAACCTGCCAGTGTAAACCACAAAGTGCTCCTGATGGTGGTGTCTCGGATACTCCTGATCTGGGTGGCCATTTGAACCTGCTGATATAGGGCTCTCAAGGGTCACCTTCCGGGTCTGAAATCCTCTCAAAGTTAAAACTAAAGTGCTCCAGCTTCTTTATTCCATAGTGACATTAGGGATGAGGCTTCTCGTCTTCATGCACATTACTTATGTGGCATATCTGCCCTGGGAGGAGATGAGCATAAGTCCCTCTAATGGGAGGCTCCGAGAACTCTGCTCTCTCTCTCTCTCTCTCTCTCTCTCTCTCTCTCTCTCTCTCTCTC
>JANHMN010000003.1:66797333-66824476 GCA_030674055.1 Rhabdomys pumilio | reverse complement strand
GTCTTCATGCACATTACTTATGTGGCATATCTGCCCTGGGAGGAGATGAGCATAAGTCCCTCTAATGGGAGGCTCCGAGAACTCTGCTCTCTCTCTCTCTCTCTCTCTCTCTCTCTCTCTCTCTCTCTCTCTCTCTCTCTCTCTCTCTCTCTCTGTGTGTGTGTGTGTGTGTGTGCGCGCGTGTCTGTCTTGTGAGTGGCTGAATGCAAGCTCACATGTATGCAAAGGTCTAAAATCAATATCAGGTATCCTTCCTCAACTGCTATCTTGATTTTGAAGAAATGGTTTCTCACTCGACCAAAGTTCACTGATGAGCAGGATGACTATCCAATAATACCAAGGGCCGTATCTGTCTCTGCCCCTCAGTGAAGGGAACGAAACTCATCCTCTACACCCAGCTTTCTTTACATGGATGCTGGGGACTGAACACAAGCAATCATTTTTCTAGGGATGGTGTTTCCCAACTGAGATTTCTCTCTATCCAAGTGATCCTTAACTTGCAGGTTGTGAACCCTTTCGAGGTCAACTGATCCCTTCACAGGGTCACCTAAGAGCATTGGAAAACACAGATATTTATATTACAAGTCGTAAGAGTAGCAAAGTTACAATTATGAAGTAGCAATGAAATAATTATATGGTTGGGAATCACACATCAGGAGGAACTGTGTTAAAGGGCTGCAGTATTAGGAAGGTTGAGAAGCCACAGCTCTGTCCCACTAACCAATCCTTGACGAGGTTTATATGCACTGGTCCACTCGCTGGTCAAACCTGGCTGTCATCACACAGATGATGTCCCCTGGTATCTCTATGCCTGCCCTGATCTTGTCTGTCTTTCTATTTTGCTTCACATATTCCTTCAGCAATGTTTCCATGTTTGCACATTTCCATCATCACAGGAGATACTGATTATCAAACCTGCTAGAGCTGATGTATGCAGACACAGAACTTCGAATTTTATGAACCTGAAGAAGACCATCAGGTTGGTTTCTTCCCAGAGCTGTGCAATTCCTGAGCTGCAAGACCATACAAGATGGACTTCTTGGCTCTTAGTAAATATGAACTGTTGGACTTATGTAGATATTATTATCTAATTTGTCCCAGGATAACAGCGAGTACAGTGGGAATGAATTCTCCAGAGTCACAGCCACTAGATAAGTGAACTTCCTCCTTGCCAGTGAATCTGAGGTTTTGGAACTTCAGGTTTTAGATGCTATATTCTTTTGTTCACTGAAATTTACAGAAATACTCAAGCAAAACAGAACGAAGTGAAGTCCTTTGTCTACCAGTCCTTTCTTTTATATCTTTCTTGGGTCATTCCTGGGAAACCCTCCTAAGATCACCAAGGTCTCTCCAAGCAGTCCTTGGTGGCCAGCTCTCTCATGTATGACTGAGAATTACAACAAACCAGAACAAAGCTACCTTTGTCAGTGGCCTTTATAGTTTTTGCTAACTTCTTCTGATTGTCCCCACCCTCTTCCATCCCATCTCCCAGCACATCTTTATAGATGCTTCCCCTATTCAGTTGCTGGCTGCACGCCAATTATTTCATATGATCTGTTGAGTTCCACTAAAGTCAAAATCAATATATTTCACTGTTCCAACACATCAGTATAAGTCAGCTTGAGAGAAGATGAGTTGTTCAAGTACCTTTGGATATGGGCACCTGCAAGGTATCCTCCTTTCTAGGCCTTGGTAAGAGCCTAGATTAAAAATCCTTCTGCATTAGTCAGCTTGACCTTACCACAACATAATACTAGAGTCAGAAAAGAGGTCTAGTTGGGTCTCAGTTTTAGATGCTAAAAGTCTAATCACCTTTATGGTATACAGAAGGAGTCCATCCATGAGAAGGGTCACATGGTAAGGCAGACATGCACAATGCTGACCTGTTTTTCATTAGGTTGTTTTGTTTCGTTTTAGATAACAACCCTCAGGAAAACTCAAGGGCAGCATGAAAAACACTCTATCTTGTAAAGATAGATCTTTCAAGCCTGCCTCCTACACACACACACACACACACACACACACACACACACACACACGTCTCTGGATGCTCAAATGTTTCTCTTCTTACAAATATGTCCAGGCACCATGGAGAGTAAATCTCCACCTACACACCACTCTGACATACACACTTGGAAGACACTGAAAACCTGCCAAACCACATCACCCTCTGACTCCTCTGTCTCGTGCTTAGATTTAAAGGCCTCTTGTTCAAAGCAGGGCTGGGGTGTATCAGTGCTGAGATGCTAAGAGAAAAGCATCTTTACAACTTTATCACATTTATCAACAGTAAAGGTGGCATCAGCCCCTTTACCTCTTTGATTTATTCAATACCCAACCTCAGGCATTTTGCTGTAGAAATACAAGACAAACTAAGGCATTGCATTGGAAATACTACTTTGTTTCATATCTCTTAGTATTACTATTAATAACGGTGTACTAAGTAGGTTATTTTAAATTTTTGTAACTTCTATTAAACTTTACAAAGAAAACTCTCTCTTCTCATGGATACAATTGACTCTTCTTTTGTATTGAAAAGGAATACAAATGAGATCAGCACTTCAAAGCCAAGCAAAGAACTGACCGATAGTCTAACTGGTTGTAAGTTTGAGTTTGTCAACCCTTCAAACGAGCTATAATTCTTTAGTAAGTTTTTGTTTCAATCCGTGTGTTCAATCAAACTTGTTTAATTATTCATTATTTTAAAGTTTGGTGAAAGGCTGAAGCTTATACTGCATTGAAACTAAACCATCAGCATGCAATCTTTTGTTTTCTTAGCAATCAATCGTGTGGCCAGAACTACTTTTCATTATTATCAGAGTTCAATTTTACCTAAAAAAAATATTGAATTGAAGGACAATTGTGGTAACACGTGTTTTAAATTGGGAGGGGGGCTCCCAAAGTAGAGATAGAAAACTTGGAAGGCCTTGAATTCTAGAGCATTCTAGCCTCCTTTTTAAAGAGGCTCTCTCTCTCTCTCTCTCTCTCTCTCTCTCTCAATCACTCTCTCTCTCTCTTTCTCTCTACACACACACACACACACACACACACACTCACGAATGCATGCATAGATGCATACACATACATAAGTAAATAATGGAATTTGAGAATAAAGTTGACAATATTAACTCTTATTTTGACGTCATATGATTTTACTATCTTCAACCCCTGAGTTTTCCAGTCCAGATCCTCCTTCCTCCTCCAAGTGTCAGAGAGGCAGGGTTTGCTTCTCAGCTTTGCTTTACAGGCTTTGCTGCCTGCAGGACCCACAGGTGATGTTGTGACTCCCTTTGATCTTGCTTGTGCAGGCTCCTACATAAACACCTCTAGAGGGGACCTTCTGAGTGTCAGGTTTGTCCACTATGACTTCCTCTTGACAATCTTGTTCTCACACTATTTTCAGAGACAAATATTTTGAAAGTGAAGAGCAGGAGAGGTTACTAAATATTGGCTTTCAAAGGCACAGAGCCATGTGATGTTTGCTCAGGTTCCCTCTTATTCATCTATAGAAAGAATGATGTTTACTCTTGAATGTACTTTGGGGCTGAGGCGCTGCTGGGCACAGAAGTATGTGGGATAGAATGTAAACATGGCTGGGACATGCTTGGTTCTGTCCATGCAAAAGTATGTGCTGGATTTACGCAATCAAAAAGAAAAAGAAAGAAAAGGGAGACTGAGAAAGAGGTAAGAATTTAAAAACAATGCCAGCTTAGATCAAAATAAGAAGAGTAAAATGTTCTAAACACCTTTGGCCTAGATTTTTCTCTCAGACCTGAGATGACTGCCAATAGAGATTAAGAACATAACATTGTTAAATGGTCTAAAGTAACTGAAAAGAAATGTTCTCTATAAGCATGAAACCATAGGCCTAGTAAATTATAGTCTCAGTGTCATTTAAGTCAACTCAAAAATAATTTGTAAAGCATCAGCAGCTTAATTTGATTGCTCAGCACTTCTTCCTAAAACAGGGAAAGGGCAGGCTTCCAAAAACCAGATTGCTCCAGATTGCCTCCAATAACCTTACTGAGTGTCTAGTACCAAAAACCTTCCAGCTCAATGCCTTCTATGAGACTGTGTTCATTTGCTGCCCTCCTTACGGAATCTGGAGCCTAAGCTTTATATCTAGTAATTGAATCTGAATTGGCACTGTTCCAATGTTAAGATATGAAAAACCCCGACTCAGAAGCTTACTAGCTGTGTGGCAGTCAACAAATTCCTTCTTGTTCTTCCTAATAAAACAGACAACGAATGCACTTTGCACCAGGCTCTGAGGTGTTTGTGAGGACAACATGGAAGGGAAGGCCAAGACATCTGTAGGCAAGCAGGTACTCTGCAGGGGAGAACGCAAAGGGTAGCAGAAGAGATTAGACTGAAAGTTCACTGTACATCCATTTGGTCACTCTCAGCTTTTCTCTGGTTTGTTCGTGTTTGTTTGTTTATTTACAGTTTTATGTAAAGTTTGCTTCCTTGATGATCTCCTATGTTAACATTGTTTGTACTTTAAAAACACTCTGGATTTAAATTTTTCAGTGTTTGAGATTGCCACCATGCTACTTCAATCCTCAAACTTCTCTGGCATCACACTTCTTTGTTTCATATGTTAAAAACTTGTATTTTCTTGCTTTTATTAAAAGTCAACAAACTGCCTAATACAAACAGGACCATACAATCCTCAAAAAATTTCTCTGTGTAAGTAGCTGCTCTTATCTTCATGTTTTGGACAGGGGAAACCAGGCATCTCATCTGTGTTACACAGGAAAGAAACAAATGTGCTTGAAGTTTAGACACCACACACTTGTCCCCTATTGCTCCAAATTCTACCATTGACTTTGTTTCATTCTGCATTTCTTGCACTCTCTGTGGATTTTTGAGAGTACTTGGTGAGTAGCTAGTTGCCAAAAAGCTCATCCCATCCTGGTGACGATGAAGAAATGTAACCCTGTACCTCAGCATCTTCCTGCACCTCTTTGTAGTTACTCTTTTAAAAGTTCCATTAAGACTTTTTTCTAGTGTTTGTTCATTTAAGTTTGGTAAATGTTCTAGTTTGCTCTCTATTGCTGTGATAAAGACCATGATCAAAAGCAACACTGGAAGAAAGGGGCTTATTTGGCTTATATGTCTGACTCGTAGTCCATTATTGAGGGAAGCCAAAGTTAGACCTCATGACAAGAATACGGAGGCAGGACTGAAGCAGAAACTACTAAGGGATGCTACCTACCAGCTTAATTTCCAGATTCCCATGCTACTTTTCTGATACCTCCCAGGAGCAACTGCCCAGTGATGATACTCCTCACGGAAAATGGGCCCTTCCACATCAATCATTAATCAGTAAATTCTCCACAGGCCTGCCTGCTGTCCAATCTGATGGAGGCATCTTCCTCCATTGAGCCTCTATTTTCCCCACAAAGTATTTAAGTTTGTAACTAGTCAGTACAGCATACATACAGAGAAACACAACAAGCGCACACATCTGTTGCTTAGCCTCTAAGGTGCTTCCACTATGTGAAAGTCATAGATTAATTTGTTAGCTTTAAAACTTCATTTCTTTAATATCCCACAATTTGCCTTTTTATGTCCAGAACTGGGAGATCCATTCAAGCTTTGCAACCAGATGAATTTAATTTGTTCTCAGTAATGTATAGCAGATACAGTATATAGCAAAATTTAATTATAATCCTGTTGATGGATATTTGAATTGTTTCCAGTTAGGGATTATATAAATGCTGATACTATGAACTCCTTGGGCATGCTTTTGGAAAACACACGCACATGGATTTCTGTAGGGACTGAACTCAGGAGGAAAATGCTAGTCACCCAATCTGTGAATGTTCCTGTTTATAGGAGTTGAGTCCTGGTCCTAACAAGGGAGGAATAAGAAGTGTCAATGTTCCACATCTTTACTAATACATTGTGGCATTGTCTCTTACTTTTAACCACTTTGGTAAGTCTACAGGAGTGTTTACTTTTGCACAGATTGATTTCACTGTGAGGTGGAATGGGTGTAAATGTGCTTATCAGACACACGGATGCTCCCTTTTGAGGAGCACCTATCCAAGGTGCTTGCAGCTTTGTTTCTCTGGTTTCCTCCACCATTTTCTAATTGCTTAACAACAATATGTTATACAGGATGGAGAGATGGCTCAGTGTTGAGCAAGGCTCTTCCAGAGTCCCTGGGTTCAGTTCCCAGCACCTACCTGATAGTTTACTATAATCTCTAGTACAGAGGATCCAGTGCACATGCATATACATAGGCAATCATACATATAAAAATACTTTTCAAATCTTAGAAGGGGCTGTAGAAAGGCCTCCGTAATTAAGAGCACTTGCTGGCTTTGCAGAGGACCAGGGCCACTTTGCAGCACCTGCATGGCAGCTCACAGCCACCTGTAGCTCCAGTTAGAGGGGTTCTGACACTGTCTTCTGGCCTCTGTGTGTACCAGGTATACATCTGGTGCCCATGCATAAATGCAAGTGAAACATTCTCACACATTAGAAATAAATAAATATTTAAAATTTTGAAATACAATCTACTGTATGGTCTAGCCACGAACCCCACTTATTTTATAGCTCACTGTCATTCCCTCCTCTTGCCTTTAGTGTTACCTTAATTATGTCATTTTCTCCCCTACTGGCTTATCTTCTAATTATTTTCATGTCAAAACTAGTGGTTACGGCATGCACTGCTGACTCACAATTATAATCTAATATAGAATTGGAGTACTGCTTACTTATTGAACAATTTAAGTGACGATCATCATGGAACAAAAGACCAGTGTTTTCAATGTTGATGAGGGAAGATGGTAAACCAATAAATTTCACTGACACTGGAAGCTGAAAGAAATAAAAAGTAACGAGAAGAAATGTGATCAGACTGGAGCCTTAATGCTCTACGGCAGATTCTCTACTGTATACAATCTTAGTAATTCAACCTGAGGCAATGAAGCAAGAAACAGAAACTTAGTTGTGTTACTTTAATGTAAAGGCAGCCATCAGAGGAGTAGAAACTGATATGTATTTGTCTTTTCTTTTGCTTGCTGTAATCTGAGGTGCTTTTTATATATGGTGAACCCTGTATTATGAGTCAAAATGGATAGGAAAGACTTCCTTAAACATAAAACATGAATATTTCTTTGTACAATATTGGAACAGGTCTATATTTTAAGCTTTGCCAATAGAGTCACCATTGTAATATTTTATTTAAGGAACTAATGTCCCAAGAACACAGAGCCATTCTCTGTCTTCTGTTTCCAGGGCTGAGGCAGGGGAATGGTCATCATACGGATTCATAACAAATCAATATGAAGTAACTCGCAACTACATGTGGAAGCATTTTACATTTTGTTTATCTATTATTTATTAATTATTGATATCATCCAATAACCAGAGCCTTGCACATGCTAAGCAAGTGCTTTACCACAGAGGAAAATAATCAGTGACCAGATATTTGAAACAGGGACTTTACTGTACAGTCTAGGCTGGCCTGAAGTAGGACTCTTCTGTCTCAGCAACCTAAGTGTGATAGGTGTGAAGCACCATGCCCAGCGAACAGTTTAAAATGAGATGTTTAACCTTCAACCTCATCTTTCAGCTATATTAATGAATTGGTATCTCTACCAAATGTCCCTTTTTATTTAGATCAGAAATTCCCACTCAATCAAAGACTAAAATTGTGCTGGATACATCTTTAAAATCTTATTCAGTTTGTTTCTATAGTTCAAATTAAACTATTTAAGACATAGAAGAGACTTTGATGAATGATCAGGAATAAGAAATAATGAAGCATGCCAATCAGCAAACGATTGAATTAAAGGTTTAAAAACCAAATAAATAGAAAAACAAAAGAATTCTAATTTTATTGCAATGTGAGAATAGGAAATGAAAGTTATTTATGCTGACAAAGAACATATATAATACAAATATATTGAACATTGATTTTAATGTATAAGGTGATAAAAATGTGACTGTCTGAAACAAAGTTGACAGCATGAATAAAAAAAAAAAGAAACATTTAATAGTGAATTAGCCACAGCAGATATAAATAATATATAATAATAATTTATAATTATATTATATATAATAATATATGTTATATATTATATATTATTAATATATTAACATTTTAATATATTTTATATAATATATAATATATAATATTAACATATTAATATATTAATAATATATAATAATTATAATATATATAATAATATAGTCACATAACCCATAGCCAACAAAGTATGCTTTATGGATGTATCTTTGGAAAATAGAGAAAAATTAATTGTATTAGGGAATTTAAAAACTGAAAAAAGAGATAAAGAACAGATGACACAATACTACAAAAATAAAACCTTAGAAACAACTTAATGTCTTCGATTTTCCATTTTGAAACTTGATTTTTAAAGTTTTCAAAAGGTACTAACTACTAAAGTTAATTTACAAGATATCAAGAAAATGAAAAAGATGACAGCATAGTATAAGTTACACTGTCATACCTGTAAGCTTCCATATTAGAAAGATTTATACATAAGTATATATTTATATATACTTGTATATGTATATATAATATATATTAGATATTTATATACTACATAAAAAATAAAAAGATAAAGGAACTAAATAGCCAACTTGGTAAGAAAAAAGAGAAAGAAATAGATATAAGGAAGGAATAAGAGGATTTATAGGAAGAATCAGCAAACCATAATAAATTCAATTTTTTCTAGGAAGTGTTAAAATCAATTCCAGAGCTAGTTCTGTCTTTAGGACTAGATCGGTCATTAATAAACCTAACTTTTGAAAGACAGCTATAACCTGGATGAAGGCTATATACTTGTATTCAGCAGTATTCAAGGTGGGAAAAGTACAAAACAAAACTGAGCAACTAAAACTAAATAAAGATGATGAGGATAGATTTTAAGTCTATGTATACAGTTATTAAAATTGATTTAAGAAGAGATAGAGGAGGTGGGAGAGAAGGCTCAGAGGGTAAGAACACATACTGCTCTTACAGGAAACCCAAGTATAGTTTCTAGTGCCCATGTCAAGGGACTTAGAACCACCTATAATTCTAGTTCCAGGCGAGTCTTTGGGCACTGGACTCATGTGAACCTTATGTCTAGCACACACACACACACACACACACACACACACACACACACACACACGAAAAAATCAAACAAAATTTTAATTAGAGAAGAGATAAAAGTAGGTTTTTTCTATCCTGGCTATAGATTAAATTTATGTGTGTGAGAAATGTTTGAATGTGAAACAAAGCATAATCAAAGTAAAATAATCCACTCACATATTCCAGACATTCTGACCTAATTACAATATTGAGCTTGGGCATGACCAACATCAAAGAAATCCAAAGAGATTGTAGTTCGCCCCAAATGGAGCCTTGTTTCTACAGGAAAATCACTTAGAAAAGTAAAATCGTTGTCAATGTACTACCCTATAAAGCACCGATCCAGTGATACAAATCTCTTCTACATGACCAAAGTAAAAACCATACTGTTGCTTTTTAAAGTATTTCAGATTAAAACAGAAAAGCATCTGAAAGGAATTTTGTAAGACCAGCTTGCTAAGGAAACCTTAGACATCGGCACCTGAGCTGAAGGAAACACAAGCTTGGATCAGTCTCCTTCCTGTAAAGTAGAGCTGAGTAGACCATCACAAGAAAACACGGTAGGATGGAGAGAAGTCTGCACCAAGGCGCAAGGATCTACCCTGAGGAGGGAACACAGTAAAATAACTCACCACATTTACACTTGTAAAAAGTCGGAAAATTCATCAGCTTTCCCCTTGGTGTTTTGATGTGTTGATGTCTGTTTATAATGTAAAAGAAAGTATCTTATTTCAATGAATACAGCAGAATACTTCTTCAATTTGTTTAAAATATCACTTATAGCTAGTGTGATAATCTTAACATTTGAGGAAATGAGGAAGGAGAGCTATCGTGAGCTCAAGACCAGCTTGTACTACACAGTGAATCCCAGGTATCCAGGGATGTAACCAACCAACAAAAACAAACATCAGAAGAACATAAACCTAAACAGAGTTCTCAAAGAGAGTACCTCAGAGAATTTTACCTTAATTAACTTTCTGATTAGGTTAGTCATGGCAGCTCACCACTAATGCCAGCCTTTGGGAGGTTAAGGAAGGAATACTGCCATGACTTTAAGACTAACCTGGGCTATATTGAACGTCATGATAGCCATGGTTACTGAGTAGAAAGAACACTGTTTCAAACAAACAAAGCCACTAAGGCACTTGAGAGATGGCTCAGTGGTTAAGAGCACTTACTGTTTTTCCAGAAGACCTTAGTTCAGTTCCTGGCATCCACATCAAGTGGCTCACAGCTCCCTGTAATGTCAGCTTCAGGGAAAACCCACACTCACATGCATATACCCAAACACAGACACACAAAACTAAAATAAACCTTAAAAAATTAATGTGTGGCTTATCAAATCCTCCCCTAAGATTATTTATGAAAAGAAGATATAGTTTCACTAAAGATAAGAACAAGATTAGAATGCTAAGTGCCAGTACTGTTAAATGGTGGGAACGTCCTCTGAATATACCTTTATGGTTGATCTTCCAAGAAGAATGCAGTCAAGATTATCATCAATTTATCAAATGATAACTTGGGCTGGAAGAGTAGTTTGCAAGTCAATGTTACTAATTTTTTTTAAAAGAGGCTGTGAATGCTCGTATTGTACACTTATCCCATGTTGATATGTTTAAAGATGTAGAGCAGAAATACACAAAATTTGGATCATGGTGAGTGTCAGGGTGACTTTATAGGAAGATAACTTTAAAGTTTATGGGGTGTTTATATGGTGTTTGAAATTACCTTTCTTCTGCCAGAAAGGGGTCATGTGTCATTTTTAAAAAATCATGAAAAAATAAATGGTACATTTCCAGTATAGACAAAGTCGCATGAATCACATGGAGATATTATGCCAATTATTTATGAAAATATTTCAGTGGCAGGAATAGAAGCAAGATTGTTCTGCTTACTGAGGCCAAGACAAATAATCTAAAGATTTGCTCTGAAGTTAGCTTAAAATTCCTACAGTTGCTACTTCTTGTGGGGATTGCAGTGACAAAAGAATACTCCTCCACAAACCTGCAGTGGAGATTATTCAGACATAATTTTCACAACAGAAAATTCTAGGCACAATGTTGCTGCTTGGACCCCAGTTATCCTCTTCTGGTTTCTTCCAGTCTTTCTGATCTCTTCTGGAAACACAGGAACCTACTGTTTCTCTTCTGGTAACTACTAATTGCTAGGTAAATATGAAATTACCTTTTAGAGTTGTGCTTTGTTCTGCTGTAAATTATTTGAGATAGTTGCCAATATTGTATTGGGATCCTCCATCAAGAGCGTGTGGGTCTTCTTAAAAACACAGGCTGTTAGGGTTGAATCCCTGCTTTCCAAAGGGGAGCTCAGCTCGTTTTCTTTACAATTAAAAAAAAAATGCTCTTCTCTCTCCCTATTGGCCACTGTCCCAGGGATTGGATTTTGACGTGTGTTGACTTTTCGTCCTACAAATACTGCCCCAAAGACTCATTCATTTCTTCAATGCCTTCAGTTGTCACCTTGAATCACTAACAATTGAGAAGAATGCATTGTACCATTCTACCTGC
Source organism: Rhabdomys pumilio (assembly GCA_030674055.1). Lineage (NCBI taxonomy): Eukaryota > Metazoa > Chordata > Mammalia > Rodentia > Muridae > Rhabdomys > Rhabdomys pumilio. The sequence goes on along the minus strand of JANHMN010000003.1, from coordinate 66,812,833 downwards.
ACATCAGCAGTTTTCATTTGTAGGAAAGCAAGCCAAAATCATATCTGAGCACAACTGCTCATGGATCAGGAGGTATATCTTTGCCTGAGACACTGAATGCAGTCTCTTGAGGAATCACCATTAGAAAATTGAGATGATAAAGTCTTTTAAAATTAACCAAAGACTAAAGGTTCCTCTGTTGTAAAAATACGGTGATGCCCAAGCTAAACACTATACGATGCTCCCACCTTGTGGTCAAATCATGAAGTAGCTCCATTATTGTTACATAAGGTCATGTTGCCATCTTCTGGAAAATTCTGGGACTGCATGACATGCTATAAATGGGAACTTCAAAAGTCCCAAATATAAATGCTTACAGAAATTCCCACCACACTGTATGTATGACTGCAAACTGTGGCTTAATATTTGTGAATAGCTGCAGCATTACCTGGCCAATGTCTAGGCCATCATAGAATCTTGGTTCTAGGAGCTAATGCAGATGTTTACACCAGGAACTTGAGAAACAGTTATGTTGGAGAAGAAAAGACTGAGAGAGTTCAACTGCTCAAACATCACACAGTAGTCAGAACCACCACCCAACTTCCTTTTCTACTTGGGAATAACCCTATGCCAGATATAGATGACCCTAAAGAACATGGCTACTCTTTGTGGTAGGCCCTGTTTAGATTCTAGTTCGAGGATAAAGAAAGTAAGATTTACAGAAGTCAAAAAACTTGCTTAAGAATTCAGAGCGTGCAAGCAGCAAAGCAAGGCTTCAAGGTCAGAGAAACTAGGCTCAAACATTACTCTACACCATAGCTTCTTAGAGTGTGAGTTGTGACAACCCTGTGCCTGGATGGAGTCAGGAAACAGTAAAGAGTCTTTTTATCTTTCTGCCTCTTCATACATGCATACATATACACATAATATACACATACATATATATGTGTGTATATATGTACACACACACACACACACACACACACACACACACACACACACACATCTACTTTCTTTCCCTCTTCCCCTTTGGTTGTATTTCTTCAATAAAAGTTTTCTGAAGATGGAAATGAATCTGAGCTCACGTAGGAGTTTTGGGCAGCACTAGTAGCTTTGCTTCTACACATCCGTGCATGTTTTGTCCTGCACATGCCGTCCTGCCTTGTAATGTGAGCAAACTCCTTAGCCTCAAACACCCTTATAAACTCCAGGTTTTTATAAGGTATGGATTTGAATAGTTTCATAGTATGTTCAAGGTTTGGTGCTCATGCGGTAACAATGATTTACCCATAGAAAATGACAGTGTTAGTAACATCTCTAGTGTCATTTCTCAAGCATGTGTTAGATTACTATCTTTGAGTTTGACTATGTTAAGATGGTTGATTTTAAAAATCACAATTTAGGTTACTGTCTTGAGTTACATACAGAATTCATTTTAGGAATTCTGGCTTGGGACTAGGACACAATTTCTTTTTCGTTGTTGTTGTTTAAAAATTTTTATTGGATATTTTATATATCTACAATACAGATGTCATCCCCTTTTCCCATTTCCCCTCCCTAGAACCCCCTATCCCATCCCCCTTCCTCCTTTATGCTTTTATACCATTTTAATTACATGCATGCATGAAGGATAGTTCTAGGTTGAGGGTCTAGCAATAGAATAAATGCAAATAGTCAGGGAACAAGCAAGACAATAAACACAAATAGTCAAAAAACAAGCAAGGCATTAAACCCAATTACGTGAACACTCCTTTGATCACTGTTTTTAAGGGCTTATCAGGATGACCAAAGTATCTGAGCCTACGTTCCTGTCCTAGCCCAAGGTCATTTTCATAGGACACAATTTCTAACAATTTCTGAAATGACTCTAGACATACTTCTGCAAATTTGTACAAAGTAGTGCTCTCAGCATTTGATTTAACACTGTAAGGTGAAATGGATTTTTAAAAAAAATTGTGTCTACTTTTGGAACTGAAATCTCTCTTGCTATATGTATTTTGGGGGGATGTGGCTGGAATTAGGTAAATCAACAACATTCTTTCATTTCTTGGTCAACTTCACTTCCCTGCTCATCAGACCTCTCACACCTCTCAAGGAAACACACATGACCAGATGAGCATCTAACAGGTGACGTTCTGCAAGCAGAGCTAGGAGAGCCCCAAATTCCCCTTGTCAGGAACTCTCCCACCTTTGCCAGTAGGACACTGCCTTGATCATTCGTGTATGTCTCAAATGTCTGCATGTCTATGCAAAGTCTTTGCAGACACTCAAAAACAGCTGAGCCTTCTAGTCTGAGTCCCCGTATCACTTACCTGTAAACATCAATTATGATGCTTATCGTTGTTTGTGTCTGTATCTTCTTTCTATTTGTGGACAGGGTTTCACTTTCACAGAAGCATAAGGCAGGGATGGGACATCATCAGTCTGCAGGCCATCTGCCAAGCTGCCTCTAGCTTCCCCTCCCATCCCTGAATACTCAGCTACCTCTGCACATTCTACAATCTTGTCCTCCATCTCAAGAGCTCAGGAATTTATATTTCAATTTCTAAAGTCTGTAGTCCTCCTAAGAGTTTTTCTCATAGTAAATAATTTCACCACGTTTTAAAGGGAAGGTGGAAAATGGCATGGTGTAGATTTATAGAAAATAACACCCTGGCATAATCATATATTTGTATGATTAGAAATGTTCACAAATCAAGAGATCAAAAGTATTAGTTACATGATCAGAAATAATTGCTGGTTCAATCTCTGCTGTAATACTTCATCGGCTGGAAGCAGAGGAGAGCTTTATAAAGACAGAATGGAGGAATTGATGTTACTGGCATGCCTGATATCCATGATGACTATCTATCTCTACCTGCATCCATTCCCCGGAGAGTGGCATACAGCTGATTACAGCATCACTTTTTGTATCAGAATCTGATCCCTTGACTGCCAACACACTGCCTAAAGTCTTCGAATTCTTTGTTCCAATGATTGCTACCCATCTCCTGATTTCCTCCGACAGCTGGTATGACCCCCATGTATTGTGGAATATTTCTAGTGGTCTTTAGAGAAGAAGCTCCCATGTATGGTCTTCCAGTAAGTGCTCAGAGCCTTCCTTCTCTTCTGGTGTATGCTATACCCCCTGGGTCACTGTAAATACTCAATAAGTGTTTCCAGTGTTTTTCCATTTAACTATTTTCATGGTTTTCAGTTCTTCTTTTTATTATTCTTCCGGAGTTTTCTATAATGTGTTTTGGTCATATTTATCCTCTCTCCGAACTTGCTTCCCATTCAGCTCCCATATTCATCTCACCCAAGTTTGTGACATTAAAAAAAAAATCATTCAAGACCAGTTTTTTGCTGCTAATATATTTCTAGATACAGTCTTTTCTTCTAAAGTTGTCAACTTATCAGGGGCTACTGTTTTAGAAAAATCTGTGTCTCCCTTTCCCAGAAGCTAATTATTGCCAGTAGCTCCACAGATTGGGGAGAGGGGGACTGTGTGCTCTCTCCATCCTGGAATTTGGTCTGCCCTGGGCTTACAAAAGTTTTCTACATGCTCATGCTATCATTGTGAGTTCATATATGCAGCTTCCCTGCTGCATCCTAAAGATGACGTTTCCTTGTACTCATCTACCACTTCCAGCTCTTTCTGTACCCATTTCCATGATTCCTGAGACTTGGTAGGGGAGGGACATTGTTGGCATATATTTTCCTATAGGGTCAAACATTCTGTATTTTCTGATATATTTTTGTTCGTTGATTAGTTGTATGTTAATCAAAATCTACTGCAATTAGAAGCTTCTCCCACAAGAGATGAGCATTGCATTCATCTAAGAATATGCAATGTTAAGCTACTAGGAGCCAGTTCAGTTTTATGTCCATTTACCAACATAAGAGTAGTTGCTTAGTTCCTAGGGCCTATGACCAGTTATCTCAATTTCCTCCCTCTGTAATGTCCCTGTATTGACTGTAACCAAAAATCAGGAGCCAAATAAACCCATTCCTTTTTCATGTTTTGTTGTTGTTTGGTTTTTTCTTCTTCTTTTTTTCTCATAATGTTTGATCATAGCAACAGAAAGAAAACTAAAGTTCACAGTGCCAGTATTATCTGGAAACATAAAGATGCAAAATCATCAGCCTCTTCGCAAACTTACCAATCAAGATGTCCAAAGATAGAGTTCATCCATGTGTGGTTCAACTGCCCTGCCCTGCTCCACTCTAGTGACAGCACTGCACATGATCTCAATGGCACATTTGGAGAAGTGGGCAATTCAAGGCTCAAGCAGACCAAGGCCACTAGCATGCAATGGGGCAACAAGAAACTATAGCTAAGAAATCTTACTTTGTGCTAGCCAGGCAATAGGTAAAGGTTGTGTATATAAAATCATATAAAACCAAAAGAACATTTTAGTTGGCATTAGAAATAAATACCACTTTGCTTATCACACACTGGGTACTATTCTAACAAACACAGCATTTGAATGATCAAGTTATCAAAGAACAAACATATTCGCCATTTGAAAATCTGCACATATAAGATAAGGGAAGATAGCAAGGAAGCTTCACGAGTTACTGCTCTTGGGGATGAAGATGAGGCGTGTTTGTGGGTGGGTCGGGACTGGGCAGTTAGGAACACACATTCTGGGCACTAGACATCAAATGGCCTTTCTGGTTTACAGTTCCTCTAATCAAGGACAACAGCTGGCTTGAAACCCATGTATCAGAGAAAGTAGGAAAATGAAACAAGCTAGTGTCTTAATTACTGTTCTATGACTATGAAGAGATCATGACCAAGAAATATACAAAAGTAACCATTTAATTGAGGGTTTTCTTACAGTTTGAGAGCATGAGCCCAGACTATCATGTCAGGGAGCATGGTGGCTGACAGGTAGGTGTAGTGCTAGAGAGTAGCTGAGAGCTTAACTCTGATCCACAAGCAGGAGAGAGGGACGGAGGAAGAGAGGGAGGGAGGGAGGGAGGGAGGGAGGGAGGGAGGGAGGGAGGGAGGGAAGGAAGGGAAAGGCAGAGGGGAATGGGAGGGAGGAGAAAGAGAGGGAGAGGGAGAGAGAGAAAGAATAGGCCTGGCATGAGCTATTAAAAACTCAAAGCCTCACAATGCCCCATGACACACCTCCTCCAACAGGGCCATTCCTCTTCCTCTCAATCCTTCCTAAACAGTCCATCAACTAGGAACCACACATTCAAATATATGAGTCTGTGGGAATTGGAAACATTCTTATTCAAACCACCACACTATCCATGCTGCTACATGTTACCTGGGTGGTTTTGTCTGCTTCCTTGATTGACACGTAAATGTTGTTGGTGGTGATGGTGGTGTGTGCACATGTGTGGGCTCATTTTTAATGTATTGTAGAGAGAGGCCCTGGCATGAGTGCTGAGATCAGAGGACAACTTTTTGGAGTTGAGTCTCCCCCTCTCTTTTTATGTGAGTTACAGGGATGGAGCCAGGCTGCCAGGCTTGTGGGACAAGCATCACTCCCCACTGGGCCATCGCATCAGCTGTTGGTTGGCATTTATATATGTCTATAACTACCAACAGGACATTTTGGGGGCCAAGTGGGTCCTGGAAAACTGTATCTTCCTCCAATGGATAGGTAATACAATTTGTCCAAGGACATATTTTTTAATGTTCTTGAATAATCACAATTGTGTTCTCTTTACTTTTGAAAGGGCACCAAGTTTGATAATATACAATGTGTTGTCTCCACCATCTTCCCTGCTCTGTGCACCCCTATGAACTTGACATCTAGCTACTGGGAGGCTCCAGGTGTTCAATACTTCTCCACTTCTTCTGCCATTCATATAAGCACAGAGGACATAGGGGTTGAGGTTATTCAGTGCACAATTTTCACTTCAGGAACTTTGTCTCTCCAGTTCCTGAAGTTAGAAATGATTTTATTTCCTTGGTCTGATGAAAGACTGGGGCAATATGGTAGCTCAATCTTGACACTGGAATTTTATCTTCAAGGTTCATTGGGACCAATTGCCACTGTCCCTCCACCACTTTTCACACTGATTTGGGTCATTCCTCTGTCTCATGTCTACTCTTCGAGACCTTTGAAGGAAGATCTAGTTGATCTATATCTCTCCCTCCTGTTCATGGTAGAATGCCTGTCTCTCATGTTCCTCCTCCAAATGCCAATCTGTGTGTCACCTGTTCCATGTGTCATCAGAAAAGGAAAAGAGCACAGAACATGATGGACTTAGGACAGCCATTATTTCAGAGACCACTTCCTGACCAAAAAAAGCCACATGTATGTCTAATGTATGGTACTGAAGAAAGGTGACACAGATTAATTTCTAAAATAAAACTTATTATAGCATGGAATATTTTATAGAAAGTTCCTGTAACTCACACAGAAATTGTTTGGAAGAAGAAGAAGAAGAAGAAGAAGAAGAAGAAGAAGAAGAAGGAGGAGGAGGAGGAGGAGGAGGAGGAGGAGGAGGAGGAGGAGGAGGAGGAGGAGGAGAAGGAGAAGGAGAAGGAGAAGGAGAAGGAGAAGGAGAAGGAGAAGGAGAAGGAGAAGGAGAAGGAGAAGGAGAAGGAGAAGGAGAAGGAGAAGAACCATCACGAACAACTTCATACTCTACAATGGTTATAGAAGAAGGTGACCAAATACCCTACAGCAGGTAGAACCCTTAAAAAAGAATTGGGAGATCTAATGAGACAATCTAAGGCTCTACTTCTAAAAATAGAGTAGACCCAACAAGCAACCTTGTCTTAAGTTTCCCCATTGGGACTGCTCACTATAACGTGGGGAAGCTAGTGCACATAGTGTACTGTATACACAGAATGAACTCTGTTAGATACTTTTGCCACGGAGTGTGTTCACAGATACTTAGGTGGATAGTTACTAGGACCCACACTGCACTTACTCCAGCTCACTTACAAGCTCCTTTCTGTCCAGAGCTGTTAGGACCACTGTTTGTGTCTCTCTTTATCCTCTGTAGATTCTCTAAAACAAACATCAGCCACTTTTTTTTTTGTTTTTTTTTTTTTTTTGCTTTTTTTGAGACAAGGTTTCTCTGTGTAGCCCTGGCTGTTCTGGAACTCACTCGGTAGACCAGGCTGGCCTCAAACTCAGAAATCCGCCTGTCTCTGCCTCCCAAGTGCTGGGACTAAAGACGTGTGTCACCACTGCCCAGCCAGACACTTTTTTTTTTTAAATTTAAAACACTTTATTTATCAATATTTGTATAAACATATAGACTTATACATATATATACATATATATGATAATTAAATAATAAGATGTATTTTAAAAGTATGGGGGTTGGGAAGAGTGGGAGGAAGGTGAGAAAGAGGAAAATTATGTAAATACAGTGTTCATATATGAAATTCTCAAAAAGGAATCTAGTTTCTTAAAATGTTCAACAGATTAACTAGCATTTTACAATATGAAAATAAATATGACCTATAATTATGTTGAAGGACATTTTAACTCACTACAAACTGAAGTTTAAAATGAAATCAATAAAAATTATTTTACCCAGCATACTAACAAAAACCACAATAACGTTTTATAATTCAAAGTATTTCTGAGAACAAGAAAACAGATTGTCAGGAGCTAAGTCAGCAGAACCAGGGATACACTGTGTGTTAATTTTTTTTTTTTTGTCAAATCATAATTTTTACTTTTTAACACAAGTGTTATAAACACAAAAATGCAGGATGTGGGGAAGGGGATGACACAGGAACATAAGTGTTCAGAGGGAGTACAGATATCTTTCAGAACAGGGTATCAGCTGGGTGAAGGTTCAGGGGTCAGGTCACTATGACTCTTCCTATGATTCACTTGTCCTTATCTAATTTGGTACTATCTGCCAAAGGCTGCCTATTTACAAGGTCTATGACTACTCAGGCTGGTAGATTTCAACAAAAGCTGCCTGTTTACAATAGTTTGTAGCCCTCTGTTTCAGTGTTTTTCTATAGAGACCCAAGACTTTGTGTTAGCAGGCATGTATGTCAGGCCTATTGCTGATTTTAGGCTTATGGCTGATTTTAGGCCTTCAATATATAAGCAGGGCTGCCCCTGACATCTCCTCCCTTCTCCAAGTATAGAAGGGCTGTGGCGATTCTAATCTTGCCAAGGCGGGGAAAGAGACCTGACCTCCAGTAATTAAAGGGAACCTTGTAATGGCTCCAGTCCTCCTGTCGTTGTCCAGTGAGGCATAAGGGCCATACCCGTCCCAATGTCTTTTCCCTGGAGAGGGGATACTTTTGACATCTACCCCTATGCAGTCAGGCTTGTCCCTCAGGGAACCCAGAAACATATTTTTAACTTTTATTTATATTCCCTTGCAGTGCTTAGACTCGCAGCCTAAGCAAGAATTCAGATCGCCAGACAGAGGGGGTTCTGTGTGGCCCCTCTCTGCTTGGTCTAGGGACAGAAGCCCCCTCTTTTAGGTTGGGTGGAGATGGGACTTAGGAACACCCTGGATAGAGTAACAACCTCATCTAGAGTCTCGTGGTCCTCCAAAGCTAACATATGATAATGTATCTGAATAGATTTTGCTATCAGACTATCTGTCTGTTCTTTCACAAAGTTAGTCAGCCTCTTTAAGGCCCAGGGACCAAAGGAAATAAACAAAAATAACCCAATTAATAATCCCAAGATGGAAGGAAGTAGGGTTAACAATCGTGGGGAGGTTGAAGACCAATTCTTGTACAAGCTCTCCTTTTTCTCTTTCTCTCTCTGTCTTTTCTCAAGACCTTCTCTGTCTTTTTTCATGCTCTCTTTAATCATCCCTGTTTTGTCTATGTAAAAGCAGCATTCTTCTTTAAGGGCTGTACACAATCTAGAGCTGTACACAGTCTTTTCTATTGTAAAAGAGAAAATCAGGTCCAATAAAGTCCTTTGGAATTTTGGGGGATCGCATCAGACAGCGAAACAAGGGATTTCTTCAGATTAGTGATGTCAATCTATAGCTGTTTGATGTCCTTGTCAAAGGCCTATTGGAGGTCTGAGTAGTATAAGTCTGGAGGCCAGCATCAGGATTAGAACTCCTAATAGCAGACATCATGGGTGATTAATTTTTACCTGGAAGAGAAAAAAGAAAGTAATTCTCAGGGAAACTTCTCTTTCCTGGATGTCAGTTGTTATTCATCTTATTTATAATTGGGCCTGGTTTTGTGGAGGTATCTATTTAATTCATTAATCTTTTTGGTGGCCATTTAGTTGTGCCTTCTGTGGTATCAAACAGTAATATCAATCCTCAGCCCCATATAGGAACTGGGTCCTGGCCATTCCATTTAAGGGTAAAAGGGTCCTTCCACATAGTTGTGGCATAGTTTTTATTGGTCTCAGCGATGCCAGAGGCAATCAGTGGCAGATTTGCTGTGAGCTTTCAGTTTTAGAAAGTTAAAAGTAAACAAGGCATGCTTCTTCCACCCTCAAAGAGTCATAAAGACACTATTTAAAGAAATATAATTCATTATTAATAATCTCTTTTATCAAAGGACTATTATAAAACAGTCAACAATTAATCAATCTATATATCAGAGCTTCTTCTACTTTTTGTAAAATCACTCCTTTTTTGTCAATTAATTGTTGAGGGAAATTAAGATTTGCACCTCTCTTAAGAATATTAAACAGAGACATAAATTCTTTTGTGAAGAGCTTAAAATAAGATCTTAACCAATAAGCATCTCCTGGAAACTTTTGAAAATCGTTTGAAATAAGTAAACTATCTTTCTTTATTTATTTATTTTTGCCAGACCAATTATCTGTTACTTTTTTTATTGGATATTTTAAGTATTTGCCTTTCACTGTTATCTCCTCTTCCTTTCTCCCCCAAAACCCTTTCTCGTACCCCCTCTTCCAATTTTTATGAGGGTGTGCTCCCAGCATTCTCCCAATCCCACCTCCCTGCTCTCACATTCCCCAACACTAGGGACCCAAACTTTCGGGTACCATGGACCTCCACTTCCACTGTTGCCTAACGAGGCCACCCTCAGTTACCTATACAAGTGGGGCCATGAGTTCCTCCATTTATGTTCTCAGGCTGGAGGTTTAGCCCCTGGAAGCTCTGGTTGAGTATTTTGCTACTCCTTCTAAAATAAAACCAAAGCACCCACATGTGTCTATGCATTGTGTCTTAGGTATTGTGAGTTTTTGAGCTAATATCTACTTATCAGTGAGTGCATGCCAAGTATGTTCTTTTGTGATTGGGTTATCTCACTCAGGATGATATTCTCAAGCTCCATCCATTTGCCTAAGAATTTCATGAACTCATTGTTTTTAATAGCTGAGTAGTACTCCATTGTGTAAATATACCACATTTTCTATATCCATTTCTCTGTTGAAGGACATCTGGGTTCTTTCCAACTTCTGGCTATTATAAATAAGGCTGCTATGAACACAGTGGAGCATGTGTTTCTGTTGTATGTTGAAACATCTTTTGGGTATATGCCCAGGAGTAGTATAACTGGATCCTCAGGTAATACTATGTTCAATTTTCTGAGGTACCGCCAGACTGATTTCCATAGTGGTTGTACCAGCTTACAATCCCACGAACAATGGAGGAGTGTTCCTCTTTCTCCACATCCTCGTCAGCATCTGCTGTCACTTGTGTTTTCAATCTTAGCCATTCTGACTGGTGTGAGGTGGAATCTCAGTGTTGTTTTCATTTGCATTTCCCTGATGACTAGGGATGTTGAACACTTCTTTAGGTGCTTCTCAACCATTCGAGATTCCTCAGTTGAGAATTCTTTTTTCAGCTCTGTACCCCATTTTTAATAGGGTTATTTGATAGTCTAGAGTCTAATTTCTTCAGTTCTTTGTATACCTTGGATATTAGCCCTCTATCAGTTGTAGGATTGGTAAAGATCTTTTCCCAATCCATTGGTTGCCGCTTTGTCCTATTGACGGTGTCCTTTGCTTTACAGAAGCTTTGCAGTTTTATGAGGTCCTATTTGTCAATTCTTGATCTTAGAGCTCAAGCCACTGGTGTTCTGTTCAGGAACTTGTCGCCTATGCCCATGTGTTCTAGGCTTTTCCCTATTTTCTCTTCTATTAGTTTCAATGTAGCTGGTTTTATGTGGAGGTCCTTGATCCACTTGGAGTTGAGCTTTGTACAAGGAGATAAGTATGGATCAACTTGCATTCTTCTACATGCTGACCTCCAATTGGAACAACACCATTTGTTGAAAATGCTGTCTTTTTTCCACTGGATGGTTTTAGCTCCTTTGTCGAAGATCAAGTGACCATAGGTGTGTGGGTTCATTTCTGGGTCTTCAATTCTGTTCCATTGATCTTCCTGCCTGTCTCTGTTCCAATACCATGCAGTTTCTAACACTATTGCTTTGTAGTATAGCTTGAAATCAGGGATGGTAATTCTCCCAGAAGTTCTTTTATTGTTGAGAGTAATTTTCGCTATCCTGGGTTTTTTGTTATTTCAAATAAACTTTATAATTGCTCTTTCTATGTCTGTGAAGAATTGAGTAGAAATTTGATGAGGATTGCATTAAATCTGTAGATTGTTTTCGGCAAGATGGCCATTTTTACTATATTAATCCTGCCAATCCATGAGCATGGGAGATCTCTCCATCTTCTGAGATCTGTTTTGATTTCTTTCTTCAGGAGCTTGAAATTTTTGTCACACAGGTCTTTTACTTGCTTGGTTAGATTCACACCAAGGTATTTTATATTATTTGTGACTATAGTGAGGGACATCACTTCCATAATTTCTTTCTCAGCCAGTTTATCTTTTGAGTAGAGGAAGGCTACTGATTTGTTTGAATTAATTTTATATCCAGCCACTTTACTAAAGTTGTTTATTAGGTTTAGGAGTTCTCTGGTGGAAGTTTTGGGGTCACTTAAGTATACTATCATATCATTTGCAAATAGTGAAATTTTGACTTCTTCCTTTCCAATTTGTTTCCCTTTGACCTCCTTTGGTTGCCTAATTGCTCTGGCTAGGACTTCCAGTACTATATTGAATAGGTAGGCGGAGAGTGGGCAGCCTTGTCTAGTCCCTGAATTTAGTGGAATTGCTTCAAATTTCTCTCCATTTAGTTTGATGTTGGCTACTGGTTTTGTGTATATTGCTTTCACAGTGTTTAGATATGGATCTTGACTTCCTGATCTTTACAAAACTTTTATCATGAAAAGGTCCTGAATTTTGTCAAATGCTTTCTCAGCATCTAGTGAGATGATCATGTGGTTTTTTCTTTGAGTTTATTAATATAGTGGATTACATTGATGGACTTCTGTATATTGAACCAACTCTGCATTCCTGGAATAAAACCTACTTGATCATGATGGACAATTGTTTTGATGTGTTCTTGGATTCTGTTCGCGAGAATTTTATTGAGTATTTTTGCGTTGATATTCATTAGGGAGATTGGTCTGAAGTTCTCTTTCTTTGTTGGGTCTTTGTGTGGTTTAGGTATGAGCGAGCAGCCACTGCTAACAGATCAACATTCTCCTTCCTACATGGATACAGAGCTGGTTCACCCTTGCCCTGTTCAGCGGCCTGAGTCACAAGTCAAATGATTCTTTTCTATTTACTAATATGTCCCCCCTCAAGTCTACTGCAGGCAATTGGTGCTTACTGTGTTTTGTTAACTTTTATTTCTTTTGTTTCTAGTTGTGTTACAGTAACATGAGATTGTATGTATTTCCATACATGTATGGGTCAATACATATCAGTCTATATTCATGACTTAAGGATGTAGCTCAATATCAACATTCCAATGCATTTCTTTGTTTTGTACTCTTGTATTCAGATTCACCTCCTTCGCCCACACCTGACCATCACTGCATATTTTCTGTTCTATTAAAAATTCCAGAATGCCATATAAAGGAATGACACAGTATATAGCCATTCTTAGACCAGGCTCTTGTACTTAGCACAATGGTACTTAACCAGGAACTTTGGACAGATGGAGATTATTTCAGCTGTTCTGACTCTGAAGGAAAATGTGTTATCGCCATCTAGTGGAGAAAAGTCAGGATTGTGCAAGAAACCACAGTGCACAGGAGCCCGACAATACATCATCACTCCCAAAGTCAGCAATTCACTTTGACAAACTCTGATCATGCGGTACATTTATATGGTTACATGTATCAATAGTATATTAATTTTAATTGCTCTGCTATATTACGTGTGTAGACAGGACTCAATTGTATTCATTTCACCCCAGAAAGATATTTTGGTTATTTACAAGTTTGGGTAATCATGAAAAATACAGTTGTGAACATTTTATTCACAAATATTAAATGAATACTTCCTTCAAAAGTCACTTCTGTTTGACATTTTTACCTCTTGCTTTTCATGTTTTCTTACTAAGAAGTTTGTACTGTCTTGAAATTCATAAAATTAAAACAGTCATTAACAATTCTAAAGACTCAATTGTTAAATCTTAAGGGATTCTGTGACTTCGCTGGTAGTTAGAAAATGTGGGGAAACCCTGCTAATTAAGGTCAAAGGCTACTGATGTATGAAAAGCCTTTTGGGCTTGGTGCAAAATGGAGGGATCCCTTTACTAGCAGAGTTCCCCCTCTTCTGACCTTAATCCTCACACACTTCTGAGAAATGTCATGTAGCCTTGGTTAAGAGTATGGGTTCAACTTCCTTTCTCCTGATAAGAACTGGTTCAGCTGGCACCTGATATTCCTGGAATGCTAGTGAGGCATCTAGGTACCTTAGCTTTCAGCCCATGACCTTTGCCCACCCTGGATATTCTTACCCCCTTCTCTCCCTGAAGCTGGTCTCCATCTGTGTGAACATTACCTTATGTACTCGTAGAGCTTCTGAACCACCCCAGAACCACCCCATCCCCAATCCACTGTCCCTTCTGCCCCATTTGCTTTTGTGAACCTATACCCATTGGAGTATCCCTGGGCATGGGAGGGCCACACAAATGTTGAGAAATATGTAGAAAGTCGGTGGATCTCTGCTCAGAGAGTGCTGGAGAAGGCTCTAAGCTTTTGACTGCAGTTGACTTACAGGTTCTATGAAAGCAGGAATTTAATCTACAGGACAGGTGTTTCCTTGGCATAGAACATTGCCCATTGTTTCTTGAATGAAAGCAGATGCAGCAAGCTGATTGCTCACCTCGCACTACTGAACTCTACAACATTCACCCAGGGAGGGAAGGGAAGGTTCACAGGAAGGACAGATGGGCTTACAAGTCTCAAGAGATGTGCTATTGTCATAAGTGTTGAATAATCCTTCTGAGACCCCTTCTTTGAGATATATAAAAGGCAAGCAATTGCCAAGAAAGTGCTTTGTATTTTAGAGCTTCCTGTACTTCTTGGTAGCCCAGGCCACTTTCTAGAGTTCTTTCAGTCATCAATGTCTTGTCAAATAAACACTCAGGTTCCCTGAATCAGTTCTTTGGTCTGTCGGTGCCTTCTTCAGCTAGGGTGAGTAAGCATTTCTTTACATCTTCCTAGAAAATGTCATGAGATCTTTGAGACTAAGCAGGGACTGAAAAATGAATGGGGGTGGAATGCTGCAGCATGAGTCTCAGGTTGGCCCTCTCCCTTATGTGTATGAGATGTGTGCCTCTTAGCTGTAGTGACAGCTGCTTATTGCCCCTTCTGTAGATAATAAGATATGCAACTGAAGCTGAGCTTTCTACCCAGAGGGAATTCACCCACTTAAGGAAAACAATACAGCAGAAAAAAGAAAAGCAGATGGTATCCCCATGTTAGCATTGGGATCTAGTAGACTGGGTAAAAGAGAGAGTGAGATGAAGGTATTGGCTTGCTATTTCTTATACCTAGGGGCTATGGAGGGAAAGAGAGTGCAGATTAGATCTTTGTTAAAGAGCCCATTTCAGTATTCAAAACATGGAGTCAAGGAGTCAAGGAAGGAAAGAATGAAAGAAAAGTAATAGAGGTACCTTTTAGGTCCCACCTTAATGCAGAGAAAGGGAAAGCACATCTGAGTCACTTACAACAAGTATAGAAAAAGTGTGTTGTACCAGAGTTCTAGCAGGAAAAAGAAAATGACAGAAAGCCAAGCACTGTGCCTATGAGCTTTGAAAGGCTTTAAAGCCAGAAATATAAACAGAGGTTGGGATCACCATCTATGTGGAGGAAAGTCACTTGGTAGAGAGTCACCTCAGTCTCAACTGTGTATGGTGATGGAAGTTGACTACAAATTAGGGTAACTGCAGGCCCTGAGGGGTGTTGCAGGCTTTGCTCCTTCATTAATATGCAGAGTTTGACCTTGGATGTTATTGCTGATTGTGATTAATTCATAGCAACCTCCCAAGATTACTGGGAACAATGAGCATCAATAGTTGGATATGGAGATAAGGTGGCTCATCTGAAAATATTAGGCTTCTCTTAGAAGTGAGCAATTATCCCCCAACTCTGGAAGAATATATATATATATACACACACATATATTTGGATAGATATACTGCTGGGGACACGAATTCTACAGGATTTTGCCTAAGGGTGCAAACTTTAGGGATAGTCAGTCATGGTTAGATGAAGTGGTAGTCCGCAAGGTTAAGAAATTATTTCTCTATCCCAAAGCCCCTTTAATGGCTA
>JANHMN010000003.1:66771836-66797323 GCA_030674055.1 Rhabdomys pumilio | reverse complement strand
CAAGGTTAAGAAATTATTTCTCTATCCCAAAGCCCCTTTAATGGCTATCTGTGTTAGGTGAAAAGATTGAGTTACTTATCAAGAATGGCTATAGATTATGGAGGGATAAGTGGCCTGATGTCCTAAATCCATGCTGCTATTACCAACATGACTATGTTTGACAACAATTGATACAAGTGATATGATCTTTTCTTCATTTATTGGGTCTCGGTGATGATTTTGTTCGATTCACTTTGGTTTTTGTTCACCGTTGATTACCAAGTCCTGGGATAGATTTGTGCTTGGTTAGAATTTACAACAGTGAATCTTCAATGGGTCCTGCCTTGGTGAAAATGTCTCATTACATCATGCTCACCCTTGGCTGTCTCATAGATTTGCCTTTGGGAGAACAGTAAAATCAGAAGTTAAAGAGTTTCAAGGAGGGTAAATGGAAAAGAAACTCAGGAGCCACATGGTTGTTCATAGAAAGTCCAAGTACCAGAGGTTGAGGTATAGCCCCTGACATCCCTTACCAACATATAGCTATTGATACTGATGCTGGTTGCATGTCCAATGATGCAATGGTGATATAACTAACATAAGTACAGCAAATATTTTCCGAGTGTATTTAAAGTTCTGTTTACAGGAAGGAATCTGTATTTGCTACTGGGGAGCCAGACAAATGTCTGTAACTGGGAAAACAAACTTTAGTAAGGAGGCCACTGCTCTTGTTTTGTTAAAGTGATATGGTGTGGCTATTAAAACTTAATTATCTTCTGTAATAATTAGTATCAATCGTCAATTGGACAGAGTTTAGTTGCCTGAGAGACCAGTCTCTAGACTTGTCTGTGGGGGACTATCTTGACTGCTTTAATTGAGATGGGAAGACCTGCCCAAGTGTGAATGGCACCATTCCTTGGGCAGCAGATCTGTGTATACATTGCTGTCTTCGGACTGCAGATATAATATGATTGCTTGCTTCAAGCTCCTGCTTTAACTGCCGTGACTTCTCTGACTCAGTGGACTGTACTTTTAACAATGAGTGTACCTTTAACTATGAGCTACAACAAGCCATTGCTTCCCTCACTTGATTTTTTTCAGGGTGTTTTGTTATCATGACATGAAATAAATTAAGCCATCTCTGGAACATTTGTGTATGTATGCCCATGGGTTCTGGCTGTTGTCAGATGAAGTTGAAGGAAACTTATTTTGCAGTGGGAGCAGTTACTATGGAGACTTGTGATTACTCACTGTTGGTAGTGAGTGTCTGTTGCTGTGGTCCATACTGTTGCTGTGTCACAGCAGTTCAAACCTTAGCCCTAAATGATGGAGAATAATCATAAACCTATATCACCTCTCCCAGTCTTAAGGACCACCCTTGGACACAGGGTGCAAAGAATGTCAGAGCCAGAGAAAGTGGAAGTTTGCTATGTAACTATTTGATCTGGGTTGGGCATGGCCATTACCCTCTGGATGAGAGGGCATAGGATCATTTTGATGAGATCCACACAAGACCCGTTAGCATTCCTCAGCATAAAGAGAAGAGCAGCTCATGGGAATTGTGGACCTCTCAAGTTTTATAAGATTTCATGGGACTTAACCACTCCCTAAGGTTAATGAAAAGACAAACAATTGACTGGCAAGGCTTGGGGTTCTGTACATTGCTGATAGGATATTTCAGTAACCACGCCTCCGATTTGTCCAAGTTTTTGGTTGGGACATTTCCATCCTGCATCTGCCTGTGAGTTACCTAGAGAATTTCTTGGGATTGTAGTTGCACTTGAATGTATCACCAATAAACTCTTGGAGAATCCTTTCTGTGGTTTCTTGGTTAATTCTGTGTCTGGAGTGAACAGGCAATTCTTTATACCTCCCTGGGAAAAGTCACATGATAAAGCCCTTATGAATGTTTTGTAAACAGTCTTATGAAGCATTGTGGAAGGACAGTCTAACCCTGGGCTTATCCAATCACCAAGACAGTGTTAATTATTGGTTTGTAATTTGGAATCTGGATTTATAAGATAATATCTCTCAACCCCCTAGCTTACTACTGAGCTAAGAAAACAGAGGCTCCAGCTTGGAAAGAAAAAGTTTCACAATGACCTTAAAAGACAATTACAGTCTACAATAAGCAGCAAGAATAATTCCCAGGAAGGGAGGATGATCTGATTCCCAGAGTTTCCACATTATAATACAGGAAAGTGTTTAGATTTCCACATTAGATGCTACAGGGGGAGACATGCAAAGAAATGGAAGGTAGCTCGCCTACATGGAAAAAACATTCATAGAAACTTTATCTGAGCATGAACAGGTAAGTCCCTTCTGGATGAAAACATTAAGTCTACCATCCTAAACACCCTCAAAGAGACTAAGAAAGCACAAGTAAACCTAAAGGAAACATGGAGAAAAATATCTCGTTAAATACAAATGACAGGAAAGAGTTAGAAATTATTAAACCGAACTGAAACTACGAAGTTCAAAAGTACAAAATCTGAAATAAAAATTTACTATCATTCTTTTCATAATTTACATTTTATTCACATTGCATCCCACTTTCAGCCCCCTCCCTTCTCTCCTCCTAGCCCTGCCCTTAAAATCCCTCCCAAATTACTTGTTCCCCTCAGAGAAGACGAAGCTTGCCTTGGGTACAACCTTAACCTGGGACATACAGTCTCAGCAGGACTAGGCACATCCTCTCCCACTGAGGCTCAACCAGGCAGTCCAGGTATGGGAAAGGGATTCAGTGGCAGGCAACAGAGTCAGAGACAGCCCCTCCGCTTCCGTTGTCAGGGGACCTACATGAAGACTAAGCTGCACATCTGCTACAAATATGGGTGGAGCTTAGTTCTAGTCCCTTTGTGTTCTTTGTTTGGTTGTTCAATCTCTGTGAGCTTCCATGGGCCCATGTTAGTTCTGTAGGTCTTCTTGTGTTTTCCTTGATGCCTCCGACTTCTATTCTGGACTCTTGCAACAGACTCCTCAAGCTCTACCTGATGTTTGGCTGTGAGTGTGTGCATCTGTTTTCATCTGCTGCTAGAAGAAACCTCTCAGGAATCTGCTGGGTTTCTGTCTATAATCATAGCAAAGTATCATTAATAGTGTCAGGGGTTGGCTATCTCTTGTGGAATGGTTCTCAAGTTGGGCCAGTCACTGTGTCATCTTCAATCTCTGTGTCATCTTTATTTCTATGCTTTTTGTAGGCAAGAAAAATTTTGGGTTGAAGGTTTTGTGGGTGGGTTGATGTACCACTTCTTCCACGGAAAGTCCTGACTGGCTACAGGAGGTGACCATGTCAGTCTTTGTGTCCCCTACAGATAGGAATAACAACTAAGGGTATCCACATGGACTCCTTGTAGCCTCCCCCATCCCAGATCTCCCACTAATCCCAGAGATACCCCCCGACTACAAATTTTTCATCCTCTCATCCTCTCTTGTCCCCTTCCCCACACCTAATCACCATACCCATACCTCCTCCCCCCATCTCCCCACAGTTCCTTTTCTCCATCCACTTCTGACAACTATTTTGTTTCCTGTTCTGAGATTCACACATCCTCCCTTGGTACTTCCTTATTATTCAATTTCTTTGGGTCTGTGGATTGTAGCATGGCTATCATGCGCTTTATGGCTTATATCCAATTACAAGTGAGTACACACAAGGCACGTCTTCTGGGTCTGTTACTTTACCCAGGTAACACAGCACTTGATATTCTCAAGTTCCATCCATTTGCCTGCAAATTTAATGATATATTTGTTTTTAATAGCTGAATAGTATTTCATTGTATAGATGTACCACATTTTCTTTACTCATTTTTCAGTTCAGGGACATGTAGGTTGTTTGCAGTTTGTGGCTATTATGAATAATAATAGCTGCTGTGAACATACTTGAGTAAGTGTCCCTGTAGTATAGTGTAGCATCTTTTGGGTATATGCCCGGGAGTGATATAGCTGTGTCTTGAGGTAGAACTATTACCAATTTTCTGATAAACTGCCAAATGAATTCCAAGGTGGTTGTATAAATTTGTACTCCCACTAGCAATAGAAAAATGTCTCCCATGCTCTACATCCTCATGTGTTATCACTTGAGTTTTTGATCTTAGTCATTCTGATGGGTGTAAGATAGAATCTCAGAGTCAATTTCATTTGCATTTCCCCAAAGACCTCCCATGCTTGTGGATAGGTAGGATTAACAAAGTAAAATGGTCATCTTACCAAAAGCAATCCATAGATTCAATTTAATTCCCATCCAAATTTCAACCTAATTTTTTACAGACCTTGAAAGAGCAATTTTCAACTTCATATGAAAAAAAATGAAAAATACCCAGGTTAGCTAAAATAATCTTGTACAATAAAAGAACTTCTGGAGATATTACCATCCCTGATTTCGAGCTATGCTATAGAGTAAACGTACTAAAACTGCATGGCATTGCTATAGAAACAGATAGATTGTCCCATAGAGTAAACTTGAAGAAATAAACCTACACACCTATTGCCACTTGATATTTGACAAACAAGCCAAAACCATACGATGAAAAAAGGAAAGTATCTTTAAAAACTGGTGCTGATTTATCTGGATATATTCATGTAGAAGAATGCAAATAGATCATGTCTTTCACCCGGCACAAAACTCAAGTCCAAGGGGATCAAAGACCTTAACATAAAACCTGATACACTAAGTTTAATAAAAGAGAAAGTAGAGAACTGCCTTGAACTTATTGACACAGGAGAGAAATTCTTGAACAGAACACTAATGGCTCAGAAACTAAGATCAGCGATTAATAAATGAGACATCATAAAACTGAAAAGATTTTGCAAGATGAAGGACACCATCAATAGAAAAAGCAACAGCTTATATAATGGGAAAAGATCTTCACCAACCCTTTATCCAACCGAAGACTAATATCCAATATATATATATATATAACCTCAAGAAATTAATACCAACAAACCAAATAAGTGAATTAAAAATGGGGTACTGAGCTAAACAGAAAATTCTCAACCGAGGAATCTTGAATGGCTGAAAAAACACTTAAAAATGTATTATTTTAGCAGCAGATTTAAGTGGGTACAGGAAAGAATTACTGAACTTAGCAAATTGAACTGTTCGAACAATCAAGCCCAAGAGCAGAAAACAGTCAAACAAACAAACAAATAAAAAGAGTCTAAGGGAAGTATGGACACACATTGGAGTGTAATTGGAATCCCAGAAGAAGATAAAGAGGAAGAATGTTCAAAGAAAGCCCTGCAGCTGTGATCAACGTTGTTTGTATTTCTTTAGCTTTATCTACAGCACTCATTTGCCACAAACTCCATTATCATAAATTATCAATCACTGTGAAGTTCTCACATACCTGTAAAACATCGAAGGACTCTAAGATATTAGGCTCCCCTACAAAGGAGGTAGAAAAATACGTTGAAGATGAGAAATATCAGAGGGTTGAGAAGAGGACAGTAGTGGAGAGGAGGGGATCTTTCGAACAAAGGCAAGAAGATCGAGATAACCCCAGTAAACAAGATGGTTGTTTCCAAAAAGAAAACAAACAAACAAAGAAAACAAACAAAAATTCAGTTGTCCCATCAGCTAAGAAGGAATCTGTCACTCCGGGCATAAAGGGAGCAGCCATGCCAACCATGAAGAGAGTTACAATGGTAAAGGTAGTCACAACAAGAAGAGGGCAGTGTCAGTGAAAGCACGGGCAGTAACCCTAGGTGACAAAGCAAACAGTCGTTCCAGCCAAGAGGCCAAATAATGGTGAGAATGCTAAAAGAAAGGCAGTCCTGAGGAGGAAGAGGAGGATACATCTGTGGAGAGCCGATGACGCTGGCACCTGACACTCGTGGGTAAACAAGTAAAATAGTGCATGTGCAGTGGCAAGGACCACCTAATCACCGCCCAACCCAGGGCGTCACATGGGAATTTGAGCAAGCAGCCAATCAGATATGTCCACCCCACCCTAGGGTGTATATAAAGCAGTGCCATGTTAGATCTGGTCTCTCCTCCTCCACACATGGGAATAAACACGTGCTGCAGAAGGATCCTGTGTGCCCGAGTGCGTTCTTGCAGGCGAGACGATTGCGCGGGTCACATACATCTGACAATAAAGAGAGACAGGATGAAGTCAAGGACAAGGATGGTGATGATGGTAGTGATGATGGTGATAATGTTGATGATGGTGGTGGTGATGATGATGGATAAGGTGAAGAGGATGCCAAAGAAGACACGATGGAGACCACATCATCCAAAGGAAAGAAGGCTTTTGCAAGTCACTGTTGTAAAAGCCAAGAGCATGGCCGAGGAGGAAGATGAAGAGGGACAAGATGAAGAAGAGAAAGATGATCCTGTTACAGCAACACCTTGAAAGCAAAAGAAGCAAACAGCCAGTTGCTCTCGAAGCCACAGACGGAGTGGAAGGTTCAGCACCAACAGCATCTGTCAGTCTCCTTACTGAAAACCTGAATCTTAACACATCTGTCCTCGGATGAAAACTCAACTCATGAATATTCTGCTGAAAGTGATCTTGCTATTGAGCCTGTCAGAAAGGCCAGTCATAAGGTGTGCAGTCAGCTGGACTTGGAATCTCATAAAAATCTAGAAAAAGCCTTCAAGGTCACTGTTTTCAAGGTCTTGGACAATGATGTTAAACTAGAGAGACAAAAAGAAAGACAGTGAGAAAGTTCAATTTCCAAAAACATTTTTGATCCCCAAACTCTCAGCATCACTCAGAGTTAATAATAATCTTTTATTAAAAAGAGGGTTTTTTTTTTTAAGAAGACATTAATACATTTATGTCTTCAACAGATCAAATCTAATGGAATCTGTCACTTTAGGAATCTGTCACAAGCACTGCTAGAGAATACTTGCAGCATGGTGAAAGGGCCCTAGGTAGGAAGCTGAGCCCATATGCAAACACAACAGTAAAAATGGAATCAAAAAACAGCAGACACAGCACATGGGCAAAGATAGCATGGACAGAAATAAAAACTCGGTATCATTGTCTTGTGGGTTTCAAGGCTGCTTGCTTTTAAACTATTTAAAAGTCACATGAATGAAGCAACCATGTTAGAGCAGTCATTGCACGGTTTATGAATCTAGTTTTGTATATAGTTTGTGGACATTGCAATATTTAGTTGCAGAGAAGATGTACTGGGTAAAGATTTTATGTGTCCAATGAGGTTGATTCAGTATTAATTCAAGTGAGATTCCAATCAATTTAAAATACTAATCGTGATACACAGGCCACATTGAAAACATTGAAATGCACGCAGAGGGAGAAATGTAAAGAAAAAAAGGATAGTGAAATCCAACAGGAAATCCCTGTGTGTATTAGACAAGTCAGTGTTCTCAAAGTCAGCACAGGAAGGACGAGACATACCACGGAACATGTAGTAATTGCAAACACACACAACAGTGCTCCAAAATAGCAAACAAGCCCGTGTCTTCCATTAGATGAGCACACAGTACTGCTCCTTTTGTTTATATGGTCTGTAACTTTTCCTCAGATTATTTTAGGGCTCCACTTGCAGACAATCTATACTGTCTAGAGTCAAACGTCAGTATTGCCCTTCAGCTCCTGTGGTCACTGTGTGTTTTCTGTTCAGTTTCATATTCCAGTTGCTTGTTGCTGGCATTTGAAAAACAATTCTCTTCATTGTATTTCCCTTGTACCTTCTCTACTTCCTGTGCTCACTCATGCCTTTTTCTCTGGTGCATGTTACAGACAAGTATTTTGATGCAATTTACATATTACAGAATGATCCAATCATTTATGTTATGGCAGCTGTCATCTACGATGTACTAAATATAACCCTTCTGGCTTTCTTTTGATTGATATGTTCCTAGTATGTATGTACTCATTGCCTTACTTTAATCTCTCTCTGTCATCATACTAAGAGTGAGTTTATTACAGGCAAAGTATAGTCAGGCTTTATTTTTCATTTACTTTAATAATAATTTCTGTCTCTTATATGTTGTGACGTAGACCTCTCAAATTTTTTATAATCATCAATATGCAGAGGACTATTGTGTTAGACATGTTTCCATTGCTGTGACAGAATACTCAAGGGAAGTAATTTAAATAGAGGAATGGTATATTTTTGTCTCATGATTCCAGCAATTTCTGGTGACAGTTGCCTATCGCCATTGCTTTTAGGTCTGTGGCAAGGTTGACTCATCACGATGAAAGGGTGACACAGAAGAAAGCTGCTCAGCTCACTGTGTGCCAGAAGCACAGAACACTATAAAGAGCTGGACAAGATACACTCTTAAAGCCACACCCCCAGTGAACACTTGCTCCAACCAGGCTCCAATCTCTAGGCTGCAACAACCTTCCAATGAAGCCATCATCTTACAAGTTCAGTGGACTATAGGGCTTGATTTTTCTCAATCCTAATTTTATTTTATTTATTTATTTATTTATTTATTTATTTGGTTTTTCGAGACAGGGTTTCTCTGTGTAGTCCTGGCTGTCCTGGAACTCACTCTGTAGACCAGACTGGCCTCGAATTTAGAAATCCACCTGCCTCTGCCTTCCAAGTGCTGGGATTAAAGGCGCGCCACCACCGCCAGGCATTCCTAATTTTAATAATGGTTTTTAAACACTTTAACCTCCCTTCTAGCCCAGCACCCACCAGAGATAGTGAAAAAGAAAGGTTATTAGGATTCAGGGGAAGTGGGCCTGTTTAGAAATTGTTCTTTGGAGCAAATCCCATATGTGTTGTCAGGAAATCAGCAGTTCAATTCACAGGAATTGTCAGAGGCAACTCAGTCCACATTATGAATATACCAGCAGTCCAGTTCTGTAGTGTCTGGGATACAAACACAAATCAGCAGCAGTGGCATGACCTAGCAGAGACTGCCAGGCCTCAGCAAAATTGGCCTGACTCAGCAGGAGGGATTAGGATCAGCAGTGACACCAGGAGAAGTTCTTTGCTATGCCTGTGTCAGCTAAGCGAAGATCAAGCAAAGATGCAAGACCAACAATTACAAAGCTAGCTATGGAAGCAGTCCAAGCCAAGCCTCCATCACTGTTTGTTGGGTCCCATGTGTACTCCCTCCAATCATCACATGTCCTCCATGGGTCTTGCCTCACCATGTATCTTTCCTGAACATGTGAGTCTGTCTTAGGAAAGCCTCATGTGAGTATGTAGAAGCTGACATCACTCTGCCAATCAGTCCCAGTACACAGAAGTGGCAAGAAACTGCAAGAACACCACCAGAGGCTCCTTCTTCTTTTCTTTCTTTCTTTCTTTCTTTCTTTCTTTCTTTCTTTCTTTCTTTCTTTTTTTTGTGCATTTCTGTCTATGGAGTCAAGACAAACAGAGCTCAACAACACAATGGAAGGCAAACCAATACATGCATGTCCTTAGCAAAAAATCCTTCATCACGCGTCCTTTCACATGCCTGCTTTATCAAAACATCCTTTCACTTGTATCTGCTTCAGCAAAACATTCCTTCACCTGTCTGCTTTAGCAAAACACTCTTTCACCTATGTCTGCTTTAGGAAAGCACTCCTTCACATGTCTGCTCCAACAGAACACCACCCAACACAACTGACGTTCCAAAGAACCCTTAAGTTTCCACTTCCATGGACTACTATATTAGTATAGTAAAAACCTGTGTGATCAGACACTTCCCCAAAGCCCCATAGTTGGTAGCCAACCGTTAACACATGGGTGTTCTGGAGGACAGTTGATATTCAAACCACTGCAGATGACTCTTCATTGCATTCTTGCTTTGTTTTCCTCTTGTTCTCACCTCTCTGATTTTTTTGTATCTTTTATATGAACTTCTATTTTCTATTCTCCATTGGTCTATTAATTATTCTCTGTTTGAGAAAGCAATATGTTTCCTTTAGGATTCAAACTATACATTTATGATTCTCTAAGAAGCCTCTTCTAAATAGCATTGTGTCATTTTATCATCCTTATGAAAGAATATCCCTAATTCCTATCTCCTATCCCATGTGACATAATGGGGTAGGAGATAGGAATTTCTATCTACCATTTCTTTAATTTATTCATATTAGAAATTATTATTTTAATTGCTATCTTAAAGGTGTAAAATTTTAGAATATTTTGTTTTACACATATTTATTTCTCTGATGTTCTCTCTTTAAGTAAATCTTAACTGTTAGCCTAGTTCATTTTCCTTGTCACTGAAGAACACTTCTCTAATACGTTTGTGTTGAGATATTTCCATTTCAATGTCTCTTGCAGAAAAAAAATGCATCATCATTAAATTCAGATTTATTATCCTTTGTATTCCTCTTTGAATTTTGAGAGGCACTGTATCTGTATATAAACTTCTAGGTTACTAAAACTGTCCTGAAACATTTAAAGATATCATACTCCATTACTTTCCTAGTTGCTTGATTACTGATAAGAAATCATACTCTCCCCCTTCTCTCTCTCTCTCTCTCTCTCTCTCTCTCTCTCTCTCTTTCTGACACACACACACACATACACACACACACACACACACACACACACACACACACACACACACAGACATCATAGCTATGTAATCCGCTATTGATAAAGTAAATTTTCATTGAATTCTAGAAAGTTTATCATTTTTATTTTCCTTCCCTGACCCAGGCGTCATTGAACAGGGAGTTGTTCAGTTTGTATGTGTGCATTTAAACTGTTGTTTCTGTTGTCGCTGAAGTCTAGCTTTAACCTATGGTGATCTGATAAGATTCATGGGTTTATCTCAAACTTCTTGTATCCATTGCCGTTTGCTTCATGACCGACTATATGGCCAATTTTGGAGAAGGTTCTGTGAAGTGCTGAGAAGAAGATACACTTCTTTGTGTCTGTGTGGAATGTCCTCTGGATATCCGTAAGGTCCATTAGAATCATAACCTATTAGTCTCATTATTTCTCTGTTTAGTTTCTGCTCGGTGACCTGTCCATTGGTTACAATGGGTGTTGAGGTCACAGGATCAATATGTGGGGTTGGATGTGAGATTTAAGCTTTAGTAATGTTTCTTTTATGATTGTGGTTACTCTTGCATTTGAGGCAGATGTTCAGAAATGAGATGTCTCTTGGTGGATTTTTCCTTTGATGAGTATGAAGTGCCCTTTCCTGTCTCTTTTGCTTGGCTACTCTAGCTTACTTCTTGGGTCCATTTTTCTTATAAAACCTTTTCCCAGCCCTTTATACTGAGATAATGACTACCTTTGTTGCCGTTTCTTGTATGCAGCAGAATGATGGATCCTGTCTCTGCGTACATTCTGTTAGCCTGTGTCTTTTTACTGGGGAATTGCGTCCACTGATATTGAGAGATATTAATGATCAGTGATTGTTACCTTCTGTTATTTTGATATTGGTAGTAGTTGAGAGTGTATGTGTGTGTGCACATACACACATGTGTTTCTTTTGGCTTTAATGATGTGAAATTATTTGCTTCTTTCATTTTCTTGAGTGTAGTTAGCCTTATTGGGCTGAAGTTATCCTCTGTAGGGCTGCGTTAGCAGAAAGGCATTGTTTGAATTTAGTTTTGTCATAGAATATTTTGGTTTCTCCATTTATAGTGATTAAAAGTTTTGTTTGATATAGTAGTCTCGGGTGATATCTGTAGTCTCTTAGAGTTTGCAAGACCTCTGCCCAGGCTCTTCTAGCTTTTAGAGTATAGATGAGAAATCAGGTATAGTTCTGACAGGTCTGCTTTATATGTTACTTGGCCTTTTCCCCTTCCTGCTTTTAAAATTCTTTCTTTGTTCTGTATATTGAGTGTTTCGATTATTATGTGGCAGGAGGATTTTTCCTTTCAGGTTCAATCTGTTTGGTGTTCTGTACACTTCTTGAACCTTTGTGGGAATGTCTTTCTTTAGGTTTAAGAAATTCTCTTTCATTATTTTGTTGAAGCTGTGTTCTTGGCCTTTGAGCTGGGACTCTTCTTCTATTACTATTATTCTTAGGTTTGGTCTTTTTATAGTGTCCAGAATTTTCTGGTTGTTTTGTGTCATGAACTTTTTAAATTTTGCATTTGAGGATACATTGATTTCTTCTATCACATCGTCTAAACCTGAGATTCTCTCTTCCATCTCCTGTATTCTGTTGGTGATGCTTATGTCTATAGTTCCTGTTCTCTTTCTTAGGCTTTCCACATCCAGAATTTCTTTATTGCTTCCATTTCCCTTTTCAAGTCTTGGACAGTTTTATTTATATCCTTCACCTGTTTAATTGTGTTTTTCTGTATTTCTTTATATTTATCTGCTTCCTCTTTCAATGCTTGTATCTGTTTGAATATATTTTCCTGTATTTCCTTAAGAGATGTATTCATGTCCTCTTTAGAGGCCTCCGTCATCTTTATAAGACTGGATTTAAGAGCCTCTTCTTGTGCCTCATTTTCATTAGGATATCCAGGATTTCTTGTAGCAGTACAGCTGGGCTCTGATGGTTGCCATACTGTCCTGAGTCCTGTTGATTGTGGTCATACACTGTCCTTTAGGCATCTGTTTTCCCCTGGTGTTGGCTGGATGATCCTGATGGCAGCAAGATTTCTTGAGAAGGTTGAGGGAGCTATGGGCTAGACAATGGAGGTCAGGATATCTTATTCTGTTGTCTGTACCTCAGGTAGACCCCACTCTGCAGGTTATGTTTCTGGTGGACCGTATTCTGCAGGCTATGAGTCAGTCAGACCCAGCTAAGGTGATGGGCTGATCTGACTAAAATGAGTGGCCAGGCAGGGTTCCAAGTTGGTTAGTTTTGGGGCTCCTGAAGGTCCATGAGGAGGCAAGATGCACTCAGGGTCTTGCATGTCTCCTATGAATCAAAGAGCATGGCCAGATCAAGACAATGGCGGCTAAGAGGAACAATTGCCAGCCTACTTGCCTCTGCAGCTTCATTGACTTCTTTAATCTTTGTATCTTTGATTTTCTCCTGAGAATTTGCTTATCCAGCTTTATAATTTGAGTCTTTATCCTGGTTGTGGTTCCTGAGTTTTCTGAAGCTCAGTCCTCAATGCCAATGCTTGGCAGCTTTTCCACTGTAAGCCACAGTTGCTGTGTGGGACCTTGTTTGGGTTGTGGATTAACACCAGTCATAGAGAAGCATTTACCAACCTTGCAGTCATTCTGGGAATCTGATATCTGAGCTGTGCAGTTCACAGTTATTTCTCCAAGTCACAGATTTGGGTCTTCCTTTTTGTTTTCCACCAGATTGAAAGGCAGGCAAAAAGGAATGAGAAGGGTGAGAAAACTTCTTTTCTCCAGATAAGGTAAGGCAAAGTTCCGAGTAAGTCATTTCCCCCAGAATCTAGGACATTGCTAAGAGGTATTCTTCAAGTGTAGTTCATTCCCAGGAGATTGTAGAAGATGTTTACAGGGCAGTCGAAGTCCTTCCTTTGGCTCACAAGTGAAAGGATTTGGAAACAAGAACAATGGGCCAGCAAGGGTGAGTATTTATTGAGAAAAGGAAAGTATAGTCTGGGTGGTAAGATTGATGATTTTTAAGTGAGAACTGACCTGGGAAAGGTTAGAGGCTGTTAGCCAAGAGATTTTGCTGCTTTTGTGCAAATTAGACCTAGAAATTTTATTAAGGTTGACTCAGCTCAAATCATGCTCAGCTGCTGGTTCATGTGAAGAGTCCTGAACAATGGGATTGATTTTCTCTTAAAACCTCCCTTACTGGTATTGAAGTATTGGAAGTGGAATGTCCTACAACAGCCACTTGGGAAAATTTTAGTGCATTGTGAATGATCGGTGGGAATTGTGGATGGAAGTGGTTTTGAGAATTTGGGAGGGTATCCTAGGGGATAAAAGTTCTAAATGTCTGATTGGATTTGTGATTTCCTTATTCAGTGCAAAACATAGAGGGGATACCAGTGAGGGGCCATCTCTAAAATCTCTTGCCTAGTATGCCATTCAGGGTAATGGGAATCTTTTTCCTGGTGGTTTCCTGTGTGCATCTCATTGGGTTCCCAAAGGTTAAATCCTTCCTTACACCTGTAAGAATGAATCCTCCAGGAGTTGATTTCACAGTGCTATTTACACACTCAACTGGCAGCGATTCCTCAGAACAGCTCCACCATTTATTATTATTACAGAGTTGTTTACCTCAAGGATATCCATGGTATCTTGGATATACAGCAGATTCAACTAATCAAGGATAAAAATGATGAAAAACAAAACTCCATCTCTACATGTATGTTTTTTTTTTTTAACGCCATTAGTCTCTAAACAAAAAGTATGACAAGAATTGACATTGCATGTATGGTTAGTGGTAACCCAAATGTGTTTTAAAGTGTGTGAGAGGATATATTTGTTAGAAAAAAAGTATAGCATTTCTTTTATAAGAAGACTGAATATTCCTGTATTTTGGTATAAGGGTGCACTTACCAGAACCAGTGCTCCAGAAACGTTCTGGGAAGAGTGCCCTTCAGCTGTGAGATTTGACTGTATCCCCCAGAATGAAAATCAATCATCACACTCAATTCCTTAAGGAGTCAAAGAGAAACCAGTGATTGTACATTTGTCCTGTTCAGAACTCTTTGCATTCAGTGCTGAGAACAGAAATGGTAATTCTATTTTCATTCAGCTCAAAATAATTTCTAGATTCCTTTTCATTTTTTCCTCTTTTGTGCTATAGTTTATACACAAGAGTGTAGCTTCATTTCCAAATATGCTGAGCTTTTCAAATATGTTCTGCTATTGATTGCTGATTAAATTCTATTGTGACAAAATAGTAGATTTGTAGATTTTGAATCCTTTTATATAAGTTGTTATTTGTTTCCTGGCACAAACTATAGTAGGTCTTTGTGATAGCTCCATATACACTTGAGACAAATATAAAAGTAGGAATCAGCCATTCTTTAAGGGAATGCTCTTTAAATTAGGTCAAATAGATGAGCCTTGTTCACAAAATAGTTCATCTTCTATATGCTTACTAATTTTTTTCCCCTTCCTTTTCACTCTTGCTCTGGCCCCAGTCACTCTATCACTCTACCCTCCAGCCCCAGCTTGTAAGTAGCTGTCTTCGGACACCCACAAGAGGGCATCAGATAGCATTATGGATGGTTGTGAGGCACCATGTGGTTGCTGGGATTTGAACTCATGACCTCTGGAAGAACAATCAGTGCTCTTAACCGCTGAGCCATCTCTCACCAAGCCAGCTTACTAAATTGTTGTCCCACCACTGAGAGGGGAAAAGTTATGGGGGGGGGGTGCATGAAAGACAGGAGGAGGGGAGGAGACAGAGAGGAAGTCAGGGGAGTGTAGCAGAAAGAGGAAGAGGAGAAGAAAGAAGAGGAGAGAGGAAAGGAGAAGAGGGTAGAGTAGGAGAGTGAAGGGCAGGTAAAGGGGGAAGAGGGACTGGAGGGGAGAAGAGGAGCAGGGGAGGGGAATGGAGAGGGAAGGAGAACAGGGGAGGGGAGGAGAGGAGATGAGTAGTTGGAGACTTTCTCTCTTAATCCTGTAGTTTTTCAGTCAATATTTTATGCTCCATTAGGTACAGAAATATTTGTGATCATTATATTTTCTTAATGAATCATCCTTTTTATCATCATAAAAACTAACAGTGTAATTGATCTGAAATATAGCTTTTCTTATATCAGAGGAACCATTTCTAAATTATTGTTTTCAACCCTTTCCATTTGTTTGTTTGTTATTTGTGGGGCTTAAGATCAAACCCAAGACTTTTTTTTTTTTTGTGTAGACACAATTAGTGTGTTTTTTAGAGGTCGAATTTGTCTGAATCTTGCCGTTTTCTAAACCCAAAGTGATTATGCCTTGCCCACAATCGAGATATTTCAACATCTTACATTCAATGCTGTTATTGATGTGGGTGACTGAATCATTACCTTTCAGTTCCGTGGTTTGCTCACGGTAGACAAGTTCTCTTCCACTGAATCACACACCCAGTTCTTAAATACGCTGTATTGGTGTTTGTTTTCTGTGTGTCTCAAAAACCATCTGTTTCTCTTTTCTTCTTTCCATCTTCTTTTGTATTGATTTAATTTCATGATGACATCGTGTCTCCTTTCAAAGTGCATTAGCTCTAATTTTGGCTTTCGTTATTTTAGTGTCTGTTTAGACTTTATCCTAACACTTTTTATGCACCCATGGTCTCATTTTTACTTGTGGCAGAAGAAACTGCAAATATACACTGACATTTCCCACCACTTGGGTATAACTGTCTTTATAAAATGCACATTTTTGTATGCTAGAACCTTTCACAGGACCCTGCTATACTTGTAACAGTTGATTACCTTTGAAGAGATGAATACTTTATTGTCAGTATATGTGTGATGGTTAATGTTGGTTGCCAGCCTCACAAGATTCATAACCACCCAGGAGATAAGTCTCTGAACATGCCTGTGCGAGATTACTAGATTATATTAACCAAATGGGGAAAGTCCATCTTAACCTAACTTCAGATGGCACAAATTCATGCTCTGGAGCCTTGAAATGGGAACAGAGAAAAATGTGGGGTTAGCCTTCATTTCTCTCTACTGCCTGACAGTGGATGCTATGTGACCAGCTGCCTCAACTTTCTGCCTCCATGACTTCCCCACCACGACAGACTGGCCCTCCAACCAGAAAAAAAAAAAAAACTTCTTTCCTTAAGTTATTTTTTCTGAGGAACATGTAAAGTAACTAATACAATATTTATGGTTGTGGATAGCATTGCTGATGCTATTTGCTTGTCTCTGTTATTGAAAATATTTTCTTTTTAATATCTTTCTTCTCTGTGTGAATATGCTTTCATGTTTGCCGCAGTGTATTTCTTCCAGTCTCCTTTACATTTGATGACCCTCCTCTATTTAGGATGCAGGATACTATGCTGGTTATACCCTGATGCTCTGGCTGTTAGGATTTTTGTTTTTCACCGTTTTCTTCACACGTGGTAGTTTTTATGGTGTGTTGATCTGTCCTTCAGTTCACTAATCTCTCAGCCCAAGCTTCTTCGAAACCCACAACTTCACCTCTACTACCAGAGTGGATATTCTCTCACTTGGTAGTGTTTTAGTTTACAAATTCCTGTTGGTTTACTCTTCCTTTTATCCACTTTTAAAGCATCTTCATCACGGGTATGTTTAACTCTGTGTTTTCTGTGGGTCTTTTCTACCATAAGGAGTCCCTTCTTTGTGGTAGGTTGCCTGGTACTTTACTTCTTATTCATGTTTCTTGGCTCCAAGACACTGCAGACACAGTTTGGAGGCTATGGGTAGGACCATCTTCCTACAGAGGCTGAGTTTCCACTGGAAAATGTACAGGGCCAGTGGGTCATGTCATCTAAATAGTATATGATCCGTGTGCTTGGGCTTGATACATTTCAGTTAGATCCTTCTTTTCAGCCTACTGAAGGACGGCCATTTTAGTGAGTTTATAGACTTTGCTCTTTATGCATGACCTTTGGGCCCATTAATTGAACATCTGTATCTATTCCATTCTTGTATACTGAACATCTGTATGTGTTCCATTCTTCCTTTCCTACCAACGCAGCTGCAGAAGTTTCTGCTACTCTGAAAGCATCCCAGGTGCTGTAGCTAACTCATCCTTGGATTCACTTTGCTATAGTTACCTTACCCATATCCAATAAATGAAATGAACTAATTTAGGGTTTATATTGGACACTGCCTTTATCGCAGGCAATATGAAACCTTGAAAGTCCAACTTCTGTATTTATTCCAGCAGGGCAATCACTTTCTGTGTGGCCTCCATTTCCCTCCATGGTTTACTGGAAAGAGACTGGGAAAAGTCAAGATTAATGCGGCCTCTTCTAGTCTGTCTCTCTCCCCAGGGATTATATCTGTCCATCTCTGCTCATTTCCCATTTATGATTTCCAAGTGTTGTTTGCCCATAGCAGTTTGGTTTAGCTCTGTCTAATCTGATACATCTGCTCATAACTCAGGATCTCGATGCTCTTTGTCTGAAAGTTTGAAATATCTCATCTTGGAAGTTGTCTCTTTGAAATAGTACTTTATTAAAGACTCACATTTTAAAAGAAAAAACAATGACTAGAATCAAATATATTAAGAAATATAAAGCCTACATTTTCTTAAATATCAAAGTTGTATTTCATCCTCACTAACATACTTGGTGTAATAACTGACATTAGTAACACTTATTTCCTGTTAGAACTCCAAATTTTCAAAAATCCAGAACAACTCAGAATAGTGTCATGTAGTCTGATGGAAGAGCTGACATTAGAGTCAAACTAGACTGATGGTGTGATCAGTTGCATATTAGATAACTTCCTTAACTGTAGCTTCCTGGCTTTGAAAATGGAAGTAAGTAATTGCTTTTATTTTGTGTAGTTGCTATGCAACCTGCAATAGGCTACACATAATAACATTGTATATGGGGAGGGGTAGTAAAAGCAATGTAAGTATCTTTCAGTAGTGTTGCAGCTTAATAAGCCACAATGTATCTACCCCACGAGCCCATTTGTAGCTATTTACAAGTAACAATGTCACAGGACTCTTAGGGCTTGTTTTAAGATCGTAAGTATGAAAAGAAAGGTAAAGATATCTAGATATAAACAAAAAATCTGAGCGTACAGATCTATGTGTCTAATATATGGACTTTTTATTTATTAACATGGCTTTTCTGCAACAAGGGCAGGTAAGAATTTCAAGTGATTTAGGCTGACATAGGGAAAGGAAGAGGGAAAGACAATGGAAAGAAAAGGTGCCTTAAAGAAGTTCATTTCAAGAATTGCCTAGCTGCTATGGTTTTTGTTTTGATTTTTTTTCTTTATACTAATTACAAGGATAAATGGATGTTTCTAGTGTTACTCTTCAGATGTATATTATAAATTTAGTCCAATTTATATGTTACTAACAAAACTTCTGAGTCATAAAAGGCAGTTAATGATTAGAGTATAGGCCTTTAACCCAAACACTGGCACTTGGCAAGAACTAATGATCTGTCACAAAGCAAGTCTCACTGACTGTGCTGAGGCAAAAGTCTGACACCCTCAGAGCTTGTCTCTAGTTACCATCATATGAATGTGAGTTAGAGGAATGTAGACACTTGCTCGCTGTGTCTTTACAGTACATTTCTTTTCTGTCATCTGCTTCTTAAGTCCAAATGAAAGTTGGCAAAGGCTTTGCAGAGGATGAGTGCTTAACATGAGGGGCATAAGCATACCTTTAGCCTAATTCCTAAATTGCACATCCATGGACTTATTTCTTGCCCGTTTATTTTTACACTACCCCACGCCTGTAATGTTTCTGTGTTTCAAAGAGTCATCTGGGTTAATAATAATTTTTTTTCACAAAAGGACAACTCTGTCAACTAAAATTTTACTGTTCTAAGATTTAGATAGAGGATCAGATGTGACAAAAGAAAATGATCCTCACATCTTAAATGTGCTAAGCCAGCCCAAAGGTCTGCCCTGTCAGCCTGGCAAACATGGGGACAATTCAAGTGGCATCTGTAGAGATAACATACAGATAGAAGGAAGGACACTCCAGATGCCCCAGAGATCCTGCATAAACCTTTTGGATTAGGCTTCTAGGGATATCTACCATGAGAAACAGAGAGATGGAGGTAACAAACTGGCCTGGTTGTAAAGAAGCCTGCAGCAACACCTAAGTGTTTGCTTCTCCTCCCCTATTTTTGTGATCCTTGTCTTTAAGACATGAGCAGAAGACGGTGGAAGCTTTCTATGGGGTTTTTACCCAGGCTATGATACGCGTAATAATACTACGTAAGTTCAGCTCACTACTAATAATTGACAGAAAATTTGGACTATGAGAAAAGACATAGTTCAGGTTCCCAAGGTGGCTGTAAATGAGGGATATCCCTTACACCAGTCCTGGTGCATCTTGTTTCATGTTTTCTGTACTGTAAGCAAACCTCCTATTTTCCTATGACTCTATTACTCATAATTTCATTTTAATTTAATTACTGTAAGGATCTCCATAAATTCCCTTTCTGGACCTGTATTCTTAAAATCTGGAAAGAATGATAAAAACCTAAATGACCACATTAAGACTTAGTTGGGAAAACATTTAGCCTCTCTCATTTAAAGGTTAGAGTTTAAAATTGTAATACAATTTATATTTATTACATATAATAAATATAAAAATATATTATTGACAATAAAAAGGTTCCCTCAATCTAACAACTGGGGGTGACAATATTTTGGATCTTGATGTATATACACTACATTCAATGAGGTTCACAGTTTAATGCCCATAAAGGAGTTCACTGAATAATGCCACATGTCATAACCTGTAGTTCTTAAACATATTAGTGCCCTAGATAGATATGAGAGAGCCTCTCTGCTGCATACTACAGCCTGTTGCATACCAAGTTAGTGATGTTTGTGATAAGACAAATCTGGACTGGACTGACATAGCCTGGAGCATAAGAGTAAATATGTGCATAACATACTTGTCCATTAACAAGATGGACGTACTCAAAGGCAGACCCCAGCAAATACTTTTCAAAAACCCCTTTAACTGCCAGAGAACTTGGTATGGATGACGGTGATGGTGATGGACCAAACAATATCTTTCCCATAAGCAAAGTCCTGTGATAAATCTGGAAAGAATGATAAAAACCTAAATGACCACATTGAGACTTAGCTGGGAAAACATTTAGCCTCTCTCATTTAAAGGTTAGAGTTTAAAACAATGTGAAGGAATTTGCTACAAATACGTGGCAGATATATAAATCTACTGCATTCAGGTAGACAAAAAGTAGACTTTTTGTAAAACCATGGTGAAAAAATATCACTGTGGAAAATAGCAGATTTCCCCCCTTTTCTGCATTGGAAACTGCAAGGCGAGGCTATTCTATGCACCTGTTACCCGTTGAGTGCTTCATCAGACCAGTATGAGCTGGCATCTTTCAGATGGACACTAAACAGTAACAAAAATACTGTCCATAAGACAGCATGGAGTTATATATGCATTGTTTCCCACTGTACTTACTTTTAATTCTTGTTAAAAGCTCACCAAGACTGAATGTATGGTTTTGTCTAAAGCATGCCATCACCTGACCTGTGCAAGGTAACGTGATGTAACGGCTCAAATGACAAAATTTGGGGCCGAGACTACGTTGTGGAGAATTAGCAGTGAGGTTGAAAGAGAATCCATCATGTCTTAAATTCATCTCTGTGGTTCAATTCAGTGCTGAAAATGCCTAAGTTTTGAAAAGCCATGCTGAAGCCCTAGTCTACGAAGTCTGCAGGACATGGTGACATTTATAGCTTCCACCAACTAATATGGCCACAGGGATGTGTGGTTCACTCATCTAATTGGCACAATTGTAATCTAATGCAAGCCCCCAAATGTGACAGAGATCCGTATTTCACAGCATCATGTATTTTGTGAACAGATGAGAAAATTGTGCTTATCTGTAACTTATAGGCAGCAAACAGAGATAAATTACCCTTTCGGAGTATTTATTTTCTCATGTAATTGGACTGTACTCAGCTCGCGTATCAAATTCAGTCAATAAGAATGCATTGGCAGCCTGTTACGGCTTGACAAACCCCACTGTAAAGATTATAGTTCAATCCTGCCTGCTCACTGCAGCTCTCCACTCCATCTTCCCAACTCCATCCGAAATGATATGTTGTAAACGGACATATTTGTCTTCCAGATAATCCCGAATGGTTGGAATAAAGAGCTTGTCATCAATTTGAAGCTTTTCTCCCCCACTTTCCTAATCATTTATTGGAGAAGAAAAATAGCTCTAGAAAAAAAATCTCAACCACACGTTCAATAAATCCTTGGTATATTTCCCTCATTCTCTGTCCAACTGCAAACATGCCTCCATCAAGATTAATATTAAACTCAGCCTCGGGCTGAGCTCTAGGTTTGAGTAATGGCAAATTCCTAAGCATTTCCACCATAGATCTGTTCTTGTTTTGGATTGTTGGCCTTCTAAGTATACAATCTGGGAAAGCCACCTGCCAGTGACTATAAATCAAAAATTTTGACATCTAATTGACACGCTGTGACTTAGCTTCCTTGCAGGATGAAGGTCTAGAGAGTGGAAACAGGGTCTCGTGTCAAGGCTGGCTTTGAACTTGCTATGTAGCCAAGGATAGCACTAAATTCCTGGTCCTCTTGCATCTACCTCCAAGTACTTGGATTTCAGGACCATACCATCACACCCAGTTCTACTGGATTTCTTGGTGTGTTACTTGATCTTTCACACTATTAAAAGTCCTTTTCTTGAAGGAAGCTGCTTTCTGTAAAATTTAGATCACTCGTAGTTGAAGTCTCATTTAAATACCTTGAGAAGAAAACGATGGAGAAAGTGAAAAAGAAAATTAAGGCCAGTTGTGTCCCAATTGTAGATTTCATTAATAAAATCATGAATAGTTTCCTTTATGAAAACTCAGGGTAATGCCTTTATATTCCCTTTCATCTTGCTAAGGAATTGACATGGTTCTCTGGGGATCAGGGTATCTGAAGATTCAACCTTCCTAATGCTGAGATCCTTTAAGACAGTTCTCCATGTTGCGCTGACCCCCCAACCAACTGCTACTTCATAACTGTAATTTTGCTACTGCTATGAGTTGGAATGTAAATATCTAATATGTGACCCCCAAAGGGGTCAGAACACAGGTTGAGAATGGCTGCAATAGACTCTTCTGCCCACACAGCCCTAACACATGCAAACAGCAGGCTTAGACTCTGACCCTAGCATTGTCTTAGATTACAGTTATGTGAATGTTCCTTTGGAAGAGACACATCATCCTACCTTCCGAAGCTGACATGTTCATTTATATAGCACCATCGCTGCAGTGTGCAAAAGGATTGTCAGGCATCCTAACTGGGTTACCCACCTAGCCAGTCAATAGTTTAAGTAATATTAGTTATTTAGGTCAATTTTGATTAAGTTCTCACTGGTATAGTACATGTAAAAGCAAAGGGGAAAACAAGCTCTAATAAAATTCTGATCATGATCCCTACGTGGCATAGAATCATTGTGAGCATGTTTCCTGAAGTATGTTTAAATATGTTTTTCATGCACACAAAACACGGAGATGAAAAAGAAAAAAGAAAGCCCATTCCAAAACAAACATCTGATATCAGGCACAAAAATTTCATCCCCCTCTTTGGATTGTACTTTTGTTTTGAAAGATTATTTCACTTTATTTTAGCAGATTTTTTAAAAGAACTCTCAATATGATCTTGATTGGAAAGGCTTCCTTTTCAGTGACAATTTTCAGGAGGCTGTGACCCTACTTTCAGACTCTGAGCAATGCAAGAGGCTTGCTTGAGAAAGCAGTGGCTTTAACTCTTGCCGTCCTGGTTTTGTTTCATTTTCGTTTTTGATGGATAGACGATAATTCTGCACACTATGAAGAGTGTATCGGAGGGGCACGAGATGATGTTTTGATTCAGAGTCACGCTGTATTATCTCATTAGAGGAGAGCGCTCATCTACCCTTAAGTGTTCATTGTTGCTCCATGCTGAGGATAATCAAAGCCCTCTCAGCCATTCCTAGATATATAAGCAGCAGCAGCACGCTGTCTGCTCATCCCGAAACAGAGGGGCCCTCATTCTGTCTCTCCTTTTTCTCATTGCACCTCTTTACTCTGTCTGCATCTTACAACACATTCGTTTCTGTTGCATCCTAGCTACTTCATTAAGAGATTTTTGTAGTAGCTGAGTGTCATGAAAAATTAACCGAGACTGCCAAGGTGTGGTAACCTCTTGTTTACTGTGTGGACGCATCAGCTGCCAACAAAATGATGATGGCCTGTTAGCCAACGGCCGAAAGTAGGAGGCGGGAGTCTCTGTAGAGACATTGGAACTCTGGGAGATAGTCAGAAGAAAGAGATTTGCCACCAGGACTCAGGGTAGGTCGGACATATGAAACTGAAGAGAGGCAACTAACCATGTAGAAGACATAGAATAGTTTAAATGGGTTCTATAAGTTACGAGCTAGTCTGGGAACTAGAGACAACTTAAGGCCATAGTGTTGTAAATAAAATTAAGTCTCCAAATTCTTATTTGGAAACTAGGACATAGGTGAAAAAAACCAAGGTTACAGTGTGGTAAGCCTAGAGACTGTGGAAACTCGGTGACACATGGTTTTGTTATGTTTTTATTTTTTGGCTATGTTTTACATTCATTTTCTTCTACAAAACCCAAGCAACACCAACAGCCCAAGACTCTGCCTTTGGCTTCCTGAGCTTACTTTGTACCTAATATGTGTGAGCTCCTTTCTACTTTCTGACAAGTGTCAGGGTTTAATGAAGTGAGTTCTTGGCCTTCTCACTCAAAATTATCAGTGGTTCTCTTTTTGCCTTATCCTTGCAGTATATAATTTTAAACAAATGCTTCAAGTTCTTCAAATATATTGTTAGAAGTTTCCTTAAATTTCCCCCAGTTCACATATCAATTCAAAATTAACTGACACATTGACCCACACATATCTTCCAAGAAATTGTTTATTCTCTTTTGCACTAACTAGTAAAGGCTTTGCTCCTCTATTTAGTGTATAGATAGTAGAGCAATTTCTAATGTGCTTGAAGGTTATTAACGGACTAAGACATCATCTAAGTATTATGCCTAACTTGCAAAAGAGTAGCCCTACATCTCTTTATTAAGTATAAATGTTTTTATAAGATTGAGTTAGGGAATGTTTATATGTAAGATTACTGTCTTTTATACTGTTTCTGCATGTCTGTTTATGTCTGTGAGAATATGACTGTGTGTCTGTATGTGTTATGTGTGTGCATGTGCGTGTGTGTGACTTTCTATGTGTGTATGTCTGTACCTGTGTGTCTGTTTGGGTTTCTGTGCACACATATGTGAAAGTAGCCTTAACTGGCTATCAGTTTGATCGAATACCTGTTTGTATCTACTTGTGGTTTACATATATAGATTTTACTCTTTAGTTTATTTAAATGTTGAATTGCATTCTGGATTTCCTTTTCTTTTTTCTATTAAGTCACCCACAGGCTCTCCGATGTGTCTACCCTGGTTACGCTGATGATTCTAAAGTGGTAACTCCTGCTTATTAGTTATTCCTTGGGAATTATGGGAAGGATTACAGGATGCCTTTCCTAGTGCCAATCTACT
Organism: Rhabdomys pumilio; assembly: GCA_030674055.1. Classification (NCBI taxonomy): domain Eukaryota; kingdom Metazoa; phylum Chordata; class Mammalia; order Rodentia; family Muridae; genus Rhabdomys; species Rhabdomys pumilio. The sequence continues at coordinate 66,772,339 of JANHMN010000003.1, read as the reverse complement.
TCTGTTTGCATGTCAGTGTTATTTTGTACTTACAGAATGAGCTAGAGAGCATTTCTTGTTTTTGCTGTGGGTCCCTTGAAACACCACACACAAATGAGAAACTGATATTATATGCTTTAAACTGGGGACCAAAACATCTCATCCAGAAGTCAATTTAAGGGATAAACTTTTACTATTTATAACATTTTAATGGTTAAATATCAATTTTCTTACTCATAGAATCACAAATTTGGTAAGTCATAAATATAAGTAAATCAGATAAGTATAACAATTAATTTCTAGAGAATTATGTCAGTTTTAAATAAATTCATAGTTTGTAGCTTTTTAAATAATTACACTATATCTCCAATTAAACCCACTCTTTAGAATCACTAGTAGAGTTTCTTTGTACACTGCCCTGATTAATAGAATCAGAATTTTAATTTATTAATCAGGGGAAAGTAATCAGACATTTTTGATTTTTGTAAGTTCATAATTACTTGATTTTTTTCTTTTAAATGTGT
>JANHMN010000003.1:66744351-66763428 GCA_030674055.1 Rhabdomys pumilio | reverse complement strand
CATCCATCCATCCATCCATCCATCCATCCATCCATCCATCCATCCATTTGTTGATGGGACCAATGCAAGCTATAATGTACTTGTAGAGGTCAGAGGAAAATTTGTAGAAGTTGGTTTTCCCCTCTCACCATGTGGGTTCCAGGGATTGGCTTGACGGCAAGTGTCTTTACCCAATCAGCCACCTTCTTGGTTGCCTTTTTTGAAAAAGAAATTGAAGCAGGTATACGTTTCCCAGTTTTCCAGGCTAGCCTTGAGTTCATTCTGTAACTCAGGCTGGCCACGAGTCCACGCTGCTTCATTTCCGCAGCACTTGCTGGGTCACCGTCTTGTATTGCCAGGCCTGGTATGAGGTTCTCACTTCACAGAATGTCACGCTGCTCTGCAGGAGTCCTTTCTTTCTCCTGTGCTCTGATTCTGGGCTCTTTCTTCTCATGTTTTGCTTACAGAGAAGAGACCCACTTTTGTTGAGGGAAAAAAATATCCAGCTCCAATTTAGTTTGGTAATCAACGTCAGTTTGTAATAGAATAGCTTGGGAAAGCATTTGAGCCGTATCTTTCAATCTGCAGAGCATCCTCAGAGGTACTGTAACCATGACAGCTCTCCAAATGACAGGAGGAAAGGGGACTAAAATATTAAACTTTATCATCATGGTTAGTGTTTCATCACACTGCACCTCCGAGGGGTCAGTAGGACATAGACAGGAAGGGAAGGTCACAGAGACACAAGGCCAAGGGGAGTGGCAGGGATTTTTAACACAGGTCTGTCCCAACAGTGAGTTGTGCTCTGGGGTCTCATGAGTCCTCCTTTCAGATTTTGCCCATAACCAAGGAAACTTAGAATGAAGAAATCCAGGACCCTCAGAGTGTGTGGCTTGTTCACAGACCATACTCATTGGACTCAGACTGAGTCCTGCTCATTTGGAAGCTTTACATAGACAGGATGGTTTTTTTTTTTTACTTTTGTTTTTTTGTTTTGTTTTGTTTTTCTTTTTCTTTTTCTTTTCTTCTGAGAAATTGAAAAAAGAGGGGATTTCCAACCAGGCTGGTTGGAGACACAGTTTTGTTTTGTTTTTGAATCTGATACTTAACATTTTCTTAAACTCATCACTTTTCTAAACCCGTGGTGTAAATTCTCAGTCTGTTATGGTCTCAGCAAAGGTCTCCCAAAGTACCAAAGGCTTCTTCCCTTCCACAGTCCTACAGGAAGAGGTAGAATTTGTAGGAGTTCATCCCAGGCTTTAAGTCCTAGTGTGTGTGCCCCTGAATGAGACAGCAAGGTCTCAACATGTCCATGATTGCTTTCATGATTACAGCTCCACTCAGGGTGTTCTGCAGATTAAAAGATACAGCTTATATGCTTTTCCAAATTACTTTCTTATAAACTGATGTTGCTTAGAAAACCAAACTGGAGTTGAATTTTGTTTTCAACACAAATGGGTCTGTTCTAGGTAAAATAGCACTATCTTCGTATTTTTCTTTGCTACATGTCTCAGGAGATGAGGGCTTATATCCCAGCCTGTGGTCAAAGCATGGGCTGCTGCTTATCATAGGCGCCGGGGACTGGGGTCCCTCTACCATCAGTTGGAAATGTGAGCCAAAGTAAAGCTCTTTTTCTTCTTCGTAATCACTTCAGATATTTTGTTACAGCATTGAAAACTAACGAAACTACTTTCTTTGGATATTGAATGGTAGTAGTAAAATTGTGCCAGATGGCAGTATATTAAGCTCTGGGAGGCATGACAATGGGTAAAACAGATATAGGCCCTGCTCTCCTGTTGATCACACGATGTCCCTGCTGGTTTACTGTCAAGAAAAACTCCATTAAAATATTGTATATGTGCTAATTAACATATCTCATCTTTCTATATCTTCTGACTCTTCCATTCTTTCTACCCTTCCATCTGTGATAGGCCCTGAGCTATAGAGGAGATGGTATAAATGTCCAGTTTAGGGCTGATTCCTCAAACACCATCTCTGCTTCTTTTAGCACATTGTATAGCTAAGTCTTTCTGCATTTGCTGTGCTGTTGCTGGTTTTGAAGAGATGCTTCTTGGCTAATATTGAGGGTGTCTTTGTTCATCAGCATAAAGAGACGTGTTTAGAAGGCAGTGAGTGTGACACCATGCTCATTTACTTAAGCAATGGTAGTAAAGTCTCCCCAGGACCTACTACATTCATAGCCATGGTTTTTTTCAAAAATGGATTTCTAGTACCAGAGTTGAAATCAGTCCTGTAGGGGGACATCAAATCTAATCAGAGAGTGTTTTCTTGCCACATAACCACCAGGCCAATATTGCACTTTTAGGCACATCTTACCTGGTCTGTATATATGTACTTCGTAGGGTTTACAGCTGATTACTGATGAAACTTTCTATTGTTTAATAGTCTACTAGGGCCATGGGACTACAAATGAAAGGACTTGAAGTTCTCTTTTTATGTAATGAATCTATTTTAGATGGTGGTGACAATTGTATAATTGTCAATGTAAAATGTATTGCATCAGATACTTTAAATGGATAGATTCCATGACATACAAATTATGTCTCATAGTTTATAAAGTGACATGACTAAATTTTATGTTGAATTAAAAACAGGTAAATTTCATAGAAATTTTAATATGCAGAATAAGGATTTAAAAATCACAGAGAAATTTAAGATATAGGAGAGATAGAAGGTCAAGAAATGATGTAAAACACGGTAATGTTTAGTTTTAGGTGCAAACTTGACTACATTGAGGAATGTTTAGGTGACCAATGAAGTACATATTTTGAGGGTGACTGCTTTTGAGTTGAACAGAGTGGGAACTGTATTGTGGACAGGCACCATCCAATAGTTTGGAAGCCTGAAGAGAATAAAAGGTCAGAAGAAACCAACCAAGGAATGTACCTAAAAAGATCTTTGACTCCAGATACATATGCAGCAGAGGATGGCCTTGCCCAACAGCAGTGAGAAGGGAGGCCCTTGGTCCCCCAGGAGATTTGATGCCCTAGAGTAGGGGGATGCTGGAACGGTGGGGCAGGAGAGTGTGGGTGGGTGGGGGTGCACACTCATACAAGCAAAAGGGAGGGGTAGGTCATATGTGGGATGGGGAGGTGGCAGAGGGGTAACCAGGAAGTGGAATATCATGGGATGGGGGATTGGTGGAGGGAGTAACTGGGAAGTGGGATATAATTTGAGATGTAAACGAATGGATCGATTAATAGAAATTTAAGAAAACAATAAAAATAAAGCTCATTCCACACCCCCCCCCCAAAAAAAAGTCAGAAGAAACTTTAACCAAGGAAGCAAGCAAGCTCACAACAGAACTTCTGCACATCCAAATAAAATCTTGCCATTTTATCCCATCTCTGCAACGGACCACCCACTGCGGCTTCCCTTCTCTCCCCACCCCATCTCCAGCATTTCCCATAGATTTTTCTGCTCCTAAACACCACCATTGCTTTATCCCAGCCCCCAACTCCAGCAATCACTACCTAGGAACCAAAAGCCAACTCCTGCCAGAGAATACGCTAACTGCAGATTTTTATCTCTTCTCCGAGTCTTCAAGCGCAATCCCTTAGTCTTATCCCCAGGTCTTAGCAGAACTTATTCAGTAGCCTCCCCCAACATCATGTGTAGTGGATCCCAGAAACCTTCCTCTTCCCCCCTCCCTACTCATGTCAGTCCATCCCTACAACTCCAGCAGGCACTGTTTTCAAACACACAGACCGCTTTAGCCAGCTAAGCAGGTAGGGTAACTGAAGATCTTCACCTCTCCTTCAGATCTTCCCAAACTCCTAGTCTTTCCTCAGCTCTGTAGCTGACTATCTGCTGTGGCCTCTCCCCACTCTCTGCCCTGAGTCCCAGGGCACTAAGCAGATCTTCTTGGAACTCCTTGCTTTCCTTCCTCCTCTGGTGCTCCTTAGTTTCCTACCCCAGCCCAACTCCATTTGTAAGTGTCAGTTCCCAATACCTAGAATCACAGTTTACCTGGATTCGCCAATGGCCACACTTATCAGGACCTCAGAAGGTTTTCCTACTGGCAACACACAACCACCACATTTTCCTACAGACAGAGAGAAAACGGAAACCAAGGAACAAAATGCCCACCCAACAAAGAGATTACTAAATATCAGCATTTATAATTAGTATTGTAGTAATCCCAGATGCCTAGACACCAGCACAGTCAATAACAGCCAGGACAACTTGTCTCTAGTAGAGCCCAGTAACCCTACTACAGCAAGCCCTAAATATTTCACCATAATTTGTTGCGGCCCGAGCTGGCCCACACTTGGGGGGCCAAAATGCTGGACCGCTCTGTCAGTGTTGGAACCCGCACTGCCAAAAACCTTGGGGGCTAAATTGTTAGAGCCGGTACTGCCCCAAGCTGCTCCAGTCCACAGGTCGGGGTTCAGTAAGAGAGAGAGTGAAGAAGGACAGGAGGAATGAAGACCAGACAGAGTGTGATTCAATCCCTTTTATTCTTCAGTCTCTCTTCTTAGTCTAAGTCCCAAGTCTTGAGTTCCTAGTCCCTAGTTCCTAGACTCTAGTGCTGCCAGGTTCCAAGTTACTTCTTCCAAGTGCTAAGTGCCTAATGTCTAATGCCAAATATCTAATGCTCTAATAACTACTCTGAGTTGTACTGAACTCTTCTGTCTACCTCTCGACTTTTATATGTCTCACTCCTAAGTCACTCCCTTAAGTCTCAGCTCTAAATCACACCTTTAAGGGAAGATCTTGAGTATCTAAAGCAAGATGTTATCAGAGTGTGCTCAGCTGTTGTAGGCTATTGTAAACAAGTATCTTGTCAGGGTATATGGCTCAAGATGGCTGCAAGGATGATAGCCACCTTCTGTCGGCTCCCCACAATAATTGAAGCACAAATGAAAGACTTTAAAGCACACTTTATGAATATAATAGAGCTCCATAAACGAATCCCTTAAAGAAATCTATGATAACACAAATAAACAGTGGAAGGAAATGAATAAAACCATTTAAGACCTGAAAGTAGAAGTAGAATTAATAAAGAAAACCCAAACTGATGAAAATTTGAAAATGAAAAATTGAGGAACTCAAACAAGAGCCACTGAAACAGGCGTCACCAACATAACATAAGAGACGAAGACAGACTCTCAGGCATTGAAGACACAAGCCACCCACCCACCCACCCATCTACCCAACCAACCAAACAAACAAACAAAACAACAAAGCCTCCAGGCACAAAACAATCAAGATATCTGTGACATTATGAAAAGACCAAATCTAAGTTTAATGGGAATATAGGAAGGAGAACAGTCCCAGATCAAAGGCTCAGAACATATTTCAATAAAATCAGAGAAGAAAATTTCATTAACCCGAAGAAGGAGATATCTATTAAGATACAGGAAACATACAAGATGGACCAGAAAAGAAAGTCCCCTTGACACATAATTTTTAAAAAAGTAAATGTACAGAAAAGAGAAAAATTATTAAAATATACAAGGGAAAACAAACAAAAACAAAATAAAAAATAAAGGAAGACCTATTTGAATTACACTTGACTTCTCAAAAGAACCCTAAAAGCCAGAAGACCCAGCAAAGATGTGCCTTAGACTCTAAGAGACTACAAATACAAGGCCAGAATACTACACTAAACAAAATTTTCAATCACCATAGATGGAGAAAATAAGATGTTCCATGAGAAAATAAAATTTAAGCAGTGTCTATTTACAAATCCATTACTACATAAGGTTTTAAAAAGTAAATTTCAATCAAAAGAGTTTAACTACAATCAAGGAAACACAAAGTATGAATAATTCCAAACCAACAAAGTAAAAAAAATAATAAAGGAAACACACACACACACACACACGCACGCGCGCACACACACACACACGCACGCGCGCACACACACACACACACACTCACCACCACCACAACCAACCATAACAACAAAATAACAGGAATTGAAAATGATTGGTTATTGATATCTCTCAACATCAATGATCTCAATTCCCCAATTAATCAATACAAACAAACAAGATAAATAGAAGAACAGGATACATCCTTCTGCTACATCCAAGAAACACAACATCAAGAAAAACATTACATCAGGTAAAGTGTTGGGAAAAAATATTCCTAGCAAATGGACCTGAGAAGCAAACTGGTGCAGCCGTTTTAATATCTGACAGAACACACTTCAAATCAAAACTAGTCAGAAGAGTTAGAGAAGGACAGTACATACTCATCAAAGGAAATACATTTCCTGAGAGGACATTGCAATTCCTAATACCGATATCCCTAAAACAAGGGTATTCAAGTTTGTAAGAGAGACACTTCAACAGATTAAATCACATATTGATCTCCTCATACTAATAGGGGAGACTTCAATATGTGATTCTTGCTAAGTTATCCAGGTGAAACCTAAAAAAAAGAAGTACTGGATCTAACTTGTTAAAAATCAAACAGACCTTCCAGATATTTGCCAAACATTTAACCCAAACACAAAAGAGAATACCTTCTTAGTACTTCATGGAGCTTTCCCCAAAATTTTCCACATACTCAGACACAGAGTGAGCCTCAACAGATACAAGAAAATTGAGAGAATACGCTGCATCCTAGCTGAGCACAACAGATTAGAACTAGATAGCAATAAGAACAGAAAGAACAGGAAGCTTACAAACTCATGAGAATGGAACAACTCATCGCTGAAGAAAAAAGTGGTTTGAATCAGAAGTGAAATATCTTTTAGAATTAAAGGAAAATGAATACAGAACATACCAAAATTTAGGGGACACAATGAAGGCTCTTCTAAGAGGCAAGTTCATGGCATTAAGTGCCTATATTAAGAAAAATATAGCTATCTCATACTAACAACTTAACAGCATGCCCGAACATTCCAATGGGGAAAACAATCACATCTAAAAGAAGTATATGGCAAGAAATAATTCTTAAAGTTAGGTACATATGGAGGGGAGAAAATCTGGAAGGAATTGGGATGGGAAAAGAATATGATCAAAATGTATTTGTTTAAACAAATAAAATGATAAAAATAACCAGCCAGAAGATGGGTATGTTGGCCATGGTTTGCCAAAGAAAGGGAATCAATAGAATTTATAGACTATGTATAATTTAGAGACTGGATTTTGTAGACAGGCTCACACATTAGAGACCAGATAACCTAATAGCCGTCTCTAGAGTGGGTAGCTTGGAAAGCCAAATCTAGCCATGCTGGATGCTTTATGACAAGGACAATTTTGTGTAAAACTACAGGTTTTTAGTGGAGGGTTGCTCATATAAATTGGCATTCCACTGTTAAAGAATCTACAGAATGACCCCTGTGGCTCACAGTGGCAGTATGAAGAAACTAAACTCCCTCAGGAAGAGGAGATGACTCTGACAGTTTGAGTGAGGATGGCTTACACATTTGAATACTTAGTCCTCAGTTAGTAGAACTCTTTGGGGAGAACTAGGAAGTGTAGCTAGTTTTTTTATTTGAGGAGGTATATCAGTTTCAAAAACCCACATATTCCCAGTGTCTCCTTCTTCTGCATGCTTTTGTGTCAAGATATAAGCTCTTAGCTACTGCTCCAGTGCCATGCTGGCTGGCCTGCTGCCATGCTCCCCACCACTTATCCCCCCATTATGGCTTCTAACCCTCAGAAACTGTGAGTCATTGATAAATGCTCTCTGCTATAAGTTGCCTTTTAATTGTGTCCTTATCCGAGCAATAAAAAGTAACTATGACAGAAGTTGGACTGGGAGTTGGGTAGAGATAGTTGCAATACTTCATGTGACGTCTGTCAGAGGGATCTGCCTAGAGGGAGTGGAACCAGCCCAAGAGAAAGAAGTGTACTGCAGCCAGCAAAACTGGTGTAGGGAAGAGCTAGCTAAGCCCTTTGACATTAAACACAGAGCTATAGGATTATAAGTTTTCCCTGCTGAGTTTCGTATCTTGCTTGGATCAGAATTTTCTCACTAAGCACTTATTCCTCTCTATTGGATGGCAATGTATGTTCTGTGCCATTGTGTGTTGGAAGTATGTAATTTAGTTTTAGAGATTGTTTTTACAAAGTGATACAATTAAGGTATTGCCTTGAGTGTCAGAAGAAATTTTAGACTTTGAAAATTTTAGAAATTTTGCCTTTGAGTTGTATTGAGACTGTGAAGGTCTTTTGAAGTTGGACTAAATTCATTTTGCATTATGATATGGCAATAAGCCTATGGGAGCCTGGGAGTGGAGTGGAGTGGATTAAATGAGAATGGTCCCCAAGGGTTCATATATTTCAGTAACTTGCCCCCCAGTTAGCAGAACTGTTTGGGAAGGATGTGAAAGTATGGTCTTGCTGGAGGAGATGTATCACTCGGGGAGGGGTGAGCTTGATGTTTCCAAAGCCTACACCATTCTAGCTGTTTCTTTCTTTGCATCATACTTATGAAACAGAATGCAATTCTCAGCTACTGCTCTAGCCCCATGCCTGCCTGCTGAGTGCTCCCTGCTATAATGGTCATGGACTAGCCCTCTGAACCCTTAAACCCCAATGAACTTTCTTCTGTAAGTTGTTGGTTATGTTGTCTGTCACAGCAATAGAGAAATACCTAAGACAAGCTCTTAAACATGCCTGTTTCGTATACATTTTCATTTGCCCAAACTCCAGACTTCATTTGGGGTGTGTCTTGCCCATTGTGATCCACAATGAAAAGTACACAGACATACTAGTGTTTTTTATTTTTTTAAACCAATTTTATGGAACTTTATTTATCCAGTGAAGATGGGCAACAAGATTAATAAAAGAATAAGTCTTAAGTATTTTTCACTTCATCTTCTCTCACTATTTTCCATTTTTGGAGAACAGGGTACCATTTTCCACCTCTTCCTGGATATATGAACTCAAGAGTTCTCAGCACTGATCTCTGTGAATAGACCAGCAAATCCCTGGACTGTAAGGCCTTCACTATTGAACTGAGTTACATACTACAACCTTTTCATGTTCTCAGAGCTTTGGATTTGATTTGAGCTCTTCTGTGAGCTCTTACATCTTCCTGCTTGCTGACAGCCTGTGGTGAGACTTCTCAGTCTTCATGATAGTGTATGAAAATTCCACTTATATATTCCATATATATATATGTATATATACATATATATATATACCTGTGTGTGATGAAAAAGGATGATAAGTGGAATATATATATATATATATATATATATATATATATATATATATACCTGTGTGTATGTGTATATGTATATATATATATGTGTGTGTGTGTGTGTGTGTGTACATATGTGTATATTTATTATCTGATACTTTGTTCTTCACAAACAAGAACAAAATGCCCAGCACAAAAGCATTCTACCTAACGTAAACCAGTTCATGCTCACACACTAGAAAATAGCTCCTAGAAGTCAATAACGTCTCCCTGACTTGAGGCTCTAGCACCGAAGCCTCTGGTTGTGGTCTACTCTTCTTTCTAATTCTGTGTTAATCTCATTCTCATGAGTCACCACATGCAAAATTATCAGAAAACCACAAAAGACCAGTGCATTTGTGACCTTAGTGGAAGGAAACAAATGGAAGATGTGGTTAATACAGTTCCATATAATAAGGAAGGGAATTAAGAGCAGTGGATCTAATTGTCTTTTCTATAGTGAGATCTCATGGCTGTGAGGAGTGTCTATGGCTGACTCCACTGGTCATCCTAAATATACTTTTTCTCCCTATAGACATCCAGTGATTGGGGTGTTTCCAGGCAGGGTAAGCCAAACATTCATGAGTATCTCAGCCCATCCTGTTCCTGCTGTTCCTCCTGTTTCAGCTGTCTTATTTATTGTTCTTTTCACACTGTTAGCTACTACATAGTTATATTGACTCAGAGCAAAGATGTAATTGCTTGATGGTCAATCAATCCTTTTATGAAGTTACAAGTGATTGCTTTTACCAAACTAAAAGTGTTAACTCCTTGTCAATTGTTTCCTTCCTAATTTCTGCTTGGGAGTTTATATATATATATCTATCTCTATCCCTATCTCTTCTCTATCTATCTATCTATCTATCTATCTATCTATCTATCTATCTATCTGTCTGAAAGTGAAGTATCCCTCCTCTGCCAGGTAGTTCAAATCTGTACCTCAATCCTTACAAGCAGCACCAACTGTTTCATTATGTAGATAAGTCTCTTTCAAGGAAGGTGACTTAAGAGCAAATCAGGACAACCCAATAGACTTTCAACCCCAGATTTGCCTATGCAAATACGATTGGTGCTTGCTTCCTTCTGAGAAAAGCATTTCCTATTCAAACAGAAGCAAGGAATATTTTTCACTGTAAATTTATATTGCACACGCGACTGTTATAGACTGAATTCTCTTCCCCTCAAGTTCACACTTTGAAGTATCCAATACGCTTCCCCTCAGAACATAATAGCATCTGAAGGGAGGTTCTTTAAACTGGTGATTAAATTAAAGCCAGACCATTAGGATAGATCTCAGTCTAATCTGACTGGTGTTTTAGTGTGAAGAGAAAGTTGGACCCACAAAAAGACATCAGAGAACACAGGCACACAGAAGAATGGATCCTCATTAAATGATTCAGGAAGTCTTTCCTTCAGTAAAGGTTTGCATCTGTTTAAAGGGTATTGAGTTTGAGTTACAAGGTTATATATTAAAGAGATTAAGTGTGTTGAATCAACTGCTCCATGTGAGTCTTTAAAGCAGGACACAGAAGACTGATGGTTTCATGAACTCCAAGGGAAACATCTGGACAAATTGGGATGCTGACAGAGTTTTACAGGGAACAGCTTGAGTCCATCCTACTGGAAAGTACTGGAGTATGCCTGTGGTGACTCAATGTAAGGGGCATATAGGTTTTAAGCATCTGAAATCATTAATTGTCATTACTTTGGAGAAAAAAATTCTAGAACTCCAACGTGAACAGCCTATGGCAAGAAGAGTTGTGTGCATTGGATCTGGAGATCAAAAGCTCTTCAAGGCTCTGGGGTCCCAGAAACAGAATTAACAGGACCCATAGGCAGCTTTCTGGCTGGAGAGCTGATATCATGCACCATTTTAAGAATTGGCCTGGGCTGGAGAGATGGCTCAGCCGTTAAAGGCTAGGCTACAACCAAAAATATAAGAATTGGCCTGTTCTATTACTAAAAGCTACATGCTTAGTCTTAGGCCACACCCCCAGAATGCCACCACCACTTCTAAAACCTGTATCACTTCAGAAACTTCTGTGCTAGCATAGGTTTTCATTAGGCATAGACCTTCATGTCATGTCTATGTCAAGAATTTTGCTAGGAAAACTATCAGAAATTCCTCAGAGTAATCACCTGTATTCTTTACTTCTCTAGGGCTCTTTCACATCAAGCCACCAGACTCATCTGTCCTCCTTTTGCCTTCTTTCTTCATTATTCCTTCTTACAGTCTCTGATTTTGTACATACTGGGCTCTGGTTGTTTTTCTACCTGAGTAATGTTGGCATCTTTACTTCAATCCAGCTTACAAGCAAGTGCAAAACCATGGGCTACCTTTTCCCAGTGTTTTTGGAAAAGTGAGAATATTTTTTTCCCTGCCTTCTCAAAGTGAACTGGGTTTGGGTTTACTCCCCTGTTCCTATCAATTGTTGAATTCACTTGTCCCTGGTATAGCTATTGATGGATGAAAATTCTGGCTTATTGTGACAGGGGAGGAGAAGGCATGAGCATGAATTATCTGTTGATACACCTGTCTGAGCCTTTGGCACAAGCTTGGGTTCAGTCTCTACCATATCCACATGCTGATTTTTTTCTAAGTGAAAGGGACACAGAGTTCATGGAGGCAACTCAGTGCCTAGGGTCACGTGGTTTCAATGCAAAGAGGTCACATAAAAGCCCCAAAGCTCTTCTGCAAAGGAGAGTAACATATTGCCCAAGAGCACAGAAATTTATCCCGAAGTCAAGAGGTCTGCACATTTCTTGTTAGGACTCAGGATATTTCAATAGAGTATTTTAACCTCCTCGAGTTCTGTACAGTTTCTGGGATCTGTTAGAATCAGGACCATATAGAGTTGCTGTTTTTTTTTTTCTTGGATACATTTGGACTGAGCTATCTCTTTACATTTCTTGTTACCACCAGATAACATTACCACAAATTTGGTGGCTTTAAACAGTATTATCATTATATTTTTATCTCTCAAAGTTCTAGAGGCTAGACATCTCAAATCAGAAAAACAAATGATTCCAAATGAGAGTCAAAGGGATAGTCTCTTTCTAGCTTTTGTAGACCACATGACGTATTCGGCATTAGCTAGCTTGTGGACGCTTTACCATCACATGCCTTCCACCTTATAACTGTGTATAACTTCCCCTTTAATTATAAGGGCATCTTCTTGAAGATTTAGAGTGGCCTACCCTAAGTGTAGAAGGATCTCTTTTCAAGTTCTTCAATTTAGTTTAACCTAAAAATGTCCCCTGTCCTACGTGGGTCACCTTCACAGTCACTGGTATTTAGAACATGATCATATATTCCACCCCACTGCAGAGGTACTCCTGATTATTTTAAGTGTGCTTCCACATACAGGTTGTGTTTATGAAAGTACCCAGTGCAAAGTAGTTTAACTTTGTCTTTTACTTTGGAGAAATGTACCCATATGCCTTTGCCTATTAGTGCCTTGGATGCTATTATATATTCTTAGAATTTACCTTCCATTCTGTGACATGGGTTTTTGAAAGACCAAAGCATTCCTTCATAGGTTCTAACAGTTGACACCATCAATGTATCAGACCTGTGTGCTATTTCTCCTGACTGGTAAAACAGTCATATCTCTGTAGGCTAAATGATGGTATGGAAACAGCTGAATTCATCCTGGGGTCAGATAGTTAAGATGTACTCGTAGATCCTCAGCCAGGTAAAATGAACTGCATGGCACTGAATCAGTAAGAGGACTTCTATTGATTTCCTCCTTGAAATAGATCACACCTAAATAATAAATGCAATTGGAGTCATTACCTGTGCAGCTTAGGATAATTCATTTTCATTTTCTATGGCCAATGCAAAATTGATCACTCCTGGCCAGATTTGAGAGTTAAATAAGAACAAAAGAGGAATCACAGCTATTGCATCTATCAAGAACTTTTTGTGTGTGTGTGTGATGCCACCAATTTCAGTAATGTCTTTGTAGAAAGTGTAATTCACATGCATTATCATCTTAGTTTTGTAGGAAACACCAGGGGTTTCACATTGGCTACTTGTGTTGTTATGTTTGGTTTGAGACAGGGCCACACTACGTAATTTTGGTTTCTCTCTTATTTATAATCCTCAGCCTCTTAGGTGTGATCATCCCAGGTGGGCACCACTCTGCTCAGCATGAAAAGACTTGTCTTTCTATTAGCGGTTATGTTAAAATCTGGAAGGCACAACGTTACTTCTAGAACTGAGAATACATATAATGATGACTGATCCATCAACCAGACAACCCATGTGAAAATGAATTTTTGCTATCTTGCATAGGTAGCAATGCCAAAGTTTTGTCATTTGGCCCTTGTAAGACTGGAGTTCTGATCAATGAAATAAATCAATCTGGTAAAATTTGGTAAAGTGGTTAATCTGCAGACCTCTGTCTTTTCTCTTTATTTTTCAGAGTCTACCCTCTAGGGAACCAGTGCTGGCAATCAAGTAATAAATCATGACATTTTGGTCCAAAAATATGGTCCCATTCTCCACACCAAAAGTTTAATATATATATATATATATATATATATATATATATATAACAGGAAAGGGGGATAGCCACTCCTAGGATGGTAGAAAACATGTATTTTTCCTACCCAGCTTATTTTGTAAAATTAAATATTAGTATTGCTTCATACTTACATAAGGCAAAGATTATGCAGGACTTCAAAAAACTTCAAACAGACAAAGAAATCTTGACTAAAAGAGGAGCTAGATACTCGGATTATGGATTATGCCACTGTGATGTTCAGCTGTTCCTTATGGTGACAAAACATGTGAATTATGGGAGGCAAATTTTGTCTCGGCTTATGGTGTCACAGGTTTCAACCACTTGGTATTTATTTTGTATTATGGAACAGGACACCATGATGAATAAGTATCCTGTCTCTGAAGTAGGTAGAGAGTAAAGGTATGTCTTCCCAGGGCATGTCCCCACTAGCTTATTTAAATAGACCTCACATAATTACTACCACCCCCCAACACAACCATCAACTTAGGAATGAATCCACTGATGAGGTAGTCGTGTCCCCAATAGCCAGGCACTTCCTTGGTGTTGCACCTCTGAATAATACTGTATTGTGAACCCAGTCTTCAAGAAAGGGGCTTTTGGGGCGGCATTTCATATGCAGACCACAATAGTTACAAATCTACAGTAATCAAAGCAGCCTGATACTGGTTGAAAAAAATAAAAAGAAACAAAACATATATATTATAGACTAGCAGAACGCAATAGGGAGTCTGGAAATAAAAACCATTTATAGATATTCAACTAAATTATGGCATAGACATCAAGAAGATAAAATGAAAAATGTATCATCTCTCCGATACACAGTTCTGGGAATCTAGGTATTTGCATGCAGAAGAATAACAATAGACACACATACAAAACAGCAAATTAAAATGCCTTAGAGAATCAAACAGAAGACCCTAACACATAGTTCCTAGGAAGGAACAACAAAGCCAAACAAGGAAAGAGTTCCATGGCATTGATCTGGAAAATGGTTACTTGGGTATGATACAAAAGGAACAGGTAACTAAAGACAAAATAAGCAAGTCGGATGAAACCAGTGTAAAAGGGTCTCCTTGGCAATGTGAACAATCAACAATCCAAATGGTCAACCTGCCACTTGGTAAAAGATGTTTCAATTCATATATCTCATAAAGTGTTGTTAATATTCAAATATGGTAAGAAACAGTCAAGTCAACAGCAAATATACTCTGAAATAATCCAACTTCAAAGTAGGTGATGGATATAAAAAGACTTTTCCAAAAGATACATATTGACAGTCAATGGGGATAATGAGATGTGCTCACTACACTGGTAGCTATCAAATCCCATAATTAGATTTGATCTCATTCCAGTGAGAAACCCAGTGTCAAGATGACAAAATAATAGATGCAATCATCATAATACAGTTGGATGTGTTATAAATGTATGTATATAAGAATATACATAAAGAAAATATTTAAGAAAATTATATTTTCAGTAGGAAAAATAAAGGAAGATAAAGACCAGGATTCTGTATCTTACTTAATGTCTTTAGAATATAATAAAGTTTATATTTGACACATAAACGTTTTATCACATGCTTACACAAGAGTGTAGACATGAGGCATACACTCTTTATATATGTTAATATTTATAAAAATAAACTTTGAATATGATGTAACCATATCAGAATACTATAATAGAAGTACCACTAACACACTATAAAAATACCCTAAAATGACTGTGAACAAATCAAAATGCAATGCACAGATTTTATTGATACATACAAAGTAAAAACAAAGAAAACGACAAAATCAGGAAAAACAAAAAAACCTCAAATAATCAAATGGAAAATGGCAGATATAAGCCCTGATATATTAACAGTTCAATTAAATGGTCAATAAAAATGGTTTAATAAGCTAGCTGAAAGACAAAAATCGAAAGATAAAAATAAGGATAACAAACAAAATCATCCTTCATACTATAGTAAAAGGATAAGGCTATCAAAATGACCTGGTTATATTAAGTGCAAACACCCATTATTTGTGATGTCAAATACCACAGACAACACAGGGGAGATAGAAGTTCACATACATAGCTGAACACTATAACATATCTCTATCAATAATAGAAATATAACAAGACATAACAATGGCAAGCATGTGGAATTCAACCTGCCATCCACCAAGAGTATCTAAATGACACCTGTAGGACACATCACTCAACATTAAAATACCCCAACCCCACAGAGCTCTGCTCCAGCCCTGGGAAAGCGCATGGCAGGCTCTACCATTAAGCTATATCCCTAGTTCGGCCTTTCTCTCTAATTGCTCATGAAAACCAGATTATATTCTGAGCTGTAAAACTAGTCTCAGCAAATTTGAAAGCACTGGAGTCAGACACAGTGTGTTGTCTGACCACAACAAAATAAAACTGAAACTCATTAACAGAAAGGTAACAGGAAACGATCCAAACACTTAGAAACCAAGAACACACTTCTAAATAATGCATGGGCCAAGGAGGACATCTCAAAGAAAGAAGAAAACATATCGATCTGAATGGAAATGAAAAACCAGTAGAAGATATGCAGCCTTTTGTGGGCTGTGTCTTTTCTATAATTGTATAATGTATTTCTTTGTGGTTTTAAGTGAAAAAGGTATTAAGCTAGTAAACATACATGAAATGTATGTACTGCTCAAAATGTAAATTACTCTTAGAACAATTTCAATTGGCATTTCTTACCGTTTGTGAGTTAATTTGAGATGATTATCTTATAGCTTCAAGTACAGATTTCTCAGAAAACAAATTTTACCAAAAAAAAATTATGCATGCCAGTGGATTTTTCATTGGTAATTCATTTAATTTAAAACATTTAGGGGTGCTGGAGCTTAGAGGTTAAAAGCACTAACCTGTGGCACCTTGTTGGGTTGTAGCATGCCTGGGGGTCCTGTTGTTGGGTTGAATTGTGGGTTATGCATCTGCCACCACCCCCCAAGGGTCTAGGGCCACAACTCAGAGAGGCGGAGGTGTGAGAAGTTGACTGTGTTCACTCCACACTGGTGCCACGCAGATGTCCAGCTACGCAAAGTCACAGGACTCTGCTTGTGGGTGGGGAACAGTCTGTGGTCCCGCAAGGAGCCATAGCTCTTGGGTTTGGGGTCCCCAGGCCAAAAGGTGGCCAGGAACCAGTTGGTTTTCAGGCCTCTGGGCTCTCAGGCTCTGAGAGGCTGCAGAAGCATCAAGATCAAAATGGCACATATGGGCTAAATCGTCCAGCAGCCAAGAGGGGAAGGGGAGAAGCTTTGGCTGTGTCCCGACGGGATAAGAGTACCTGTTGGACAACTTGCTTGGTTTGGTCATGGCTGGCTCTGCTTGCTTGCTTGGGTTTCTGGGCCTTCATGGCTGGGAACATAGAGAGGTCATCAGTGGGAGATTAGACGGTGGCTCAGTAGTTAAAAACCTTCTCTATGTTTCCCCACGGTGGGTCCCAAAGAAAAAAAATATAGCCCATGGTCTTAAAATGATTATTGTCATGGCGGGAAGATGAAAACTACCCCGGTATTTTTAGTGCTGGCCTGAGATTAGATACCTTTTGCAAGGAGAAGGGTCTGAGAAGGAATGTTTAATTGGCTAAGCCCCTCTGACCTTTAGGTATCTTATTAAAATGGAGATCTGTCTTGAGGCTCTGTGGCTTATAGTCACTCTCTGTACCTGTGGAGTGGCTAGTAGGGGTGTTGTCCTACGTGATCAGAGGACTCCACTCTATGGAGGTCTTCAGTCTGTTTCAGGAGCCTGTGTCAGGATCCTGGAGTCTGGGAGCATGGCAAAATGCCTGCTGTCCCTTGCAGGGAACCCTGCGGAGTCTCTGGCCATTTCTAGCCAGTGCTTGACCAGAAACCATGCTGTCTTTTCATGGTCGTACAGCACCTCACCACATCCTCTAACTCCAGTTCCAGTGGAACCTATGCCCTCTTCTGGACATCATGGGCATTAGATCCACACATGGTATATGAACACACATGGAAACAAATACTCAAATGCATAAACTAAAATACTTAAAGGCTTGCTAGACTTTCACAAATTTAGTCCAATGTTTTCATCAAACAACCTGCTACTGTAATGGAAAACTTAATAAAACTATCTGGAAAAATATATGAAGTTGTGCCAATATTAAAAATTATGAAAAATATCTATGATGCTTACCAATTAACATAATTACCATTACCAGATAAATGATTTTAAATTAATGTCTGGTAACATGAGTTGATTTGTATGGAAAATGTGATTTATTGTTTAGTTTTCTCAATCAAGTACCTTCTCAGAAATTTATAATGGCTTTGCAATAATGTATATCAAATAAAGAGCACTAGAAAACCAACTGGATGATGTGATTTTTTCAGGAGGTGTTGAAAGCTTCCCTGGTGGTTATACAATAATAGACATGTCTGTTTTTAATGTGCTAATGACTGTGATCACTTATGTGAATAATAATTTACTGATGGATAATTTGCAAAAAGATGTACATCATTGAAACATTAGTTTTGGGAGATGAATTTATAGATTTTTGTATGTTAAAAGAGGTGGGACGTTGATTGTTAAAGGAAAGAACTTCTGGTGTTCGACAGCACAGTCAGCATAACTGAAAATAAATTATTATATATCTTCAAAGAGAAAGGTAAGAAGAGAGGAATTTAAGAACATATTTAACAATATCTTAGACGGTCTTTAATTCATTTTAAACAGGCTGTCTTCTAATCTCGTGCATGCCTCTTCTCTTCTTTAGTTAAATAAACCATCATTATTTATTCTTTTCTTTTAATTATTTGTATATATGTGTGTGTGTGTGTGTGTGTGTGTGTGTGTGTATGTTGCAAACATGAGCACAATTACCACAGAGGCCAAAAGAGGATGTCAGATCCCTCGAAACTGGAGTTACAATTGTAAGTCATACAGTGTGGTGGTGAGAAATGAGCTCAGGACTCAGTGTAAGAGCACCATATGTTCTAACTACTTAGCCATCTTTCCAGGTCTATTAGCTTTTGGTGACCCGCGCAATCGTCTCGCCGACAAGAACGCACGCGGGCACACAGGATTCTTCTGCAGCACGTGTTTATTCCCAAGCGTGGAGGAGGAGAGAGAGCAGATCTAACATGGCATGGCGCTGCTTTATATACACCCTAGGGTGGGGTGGACATATCTGATTGGCTGCTTGCTCAAATTCCCATGTTAAGTCCCAGGTTGGGCGGTGATAAGCGGTCCTTTGCCACTGCACATGCGCAATATTACTTGTTACCCACGAGTGTCAGGTGCCAGCGTCATCGGCTCTCCACACCTTTTCATATCATGATACCTTTCTCCTCCTCCTCCTCCTCCTTCTCCTCCTCCCCCTCCTCCTCTTCCTCCTCCTCCTCCTCCTCCTTCT
>JANHMN010000003.1:66687609-66735695 GCA_030674055.1 Rhabdomys pumilio | reverse complement strand
AAGAACAAGAACAAGAACAAGAACAAGAACAAGAACAAGAACAAGAAGAACAACAAGAAGAAGAACAAGAACAAGAAGAACAAGAACAAGAAGAACAAGAAGAAATATTTCAGCCAGAAAGGGAGATAAATGAAGTTAATGAGAGGCAAAAATGTCCATGTATTAAATGGTCAAAGAATTACAAAAAAGGAATTTTAAAAACTAAAAACACACATTTAATGTAAGTTCAACAAAAGAGAGCAAATTATGAAGATTAGAATAAAAATCAGTAAGATAGAAAAGAAAACCAACAATAATAGAGAAAATAAATAAGGCTAATGTATTTGTTATAGTTAGCATCAGCTGTTATCTAGAAATACCTGAGAAGAAAGAACCTCAACTGAAAAACTGCCTGCACTGGTCTGGTCATGTCTGTGAGGCTTTTCATTAATTGCTGATGTAGGAGGGTCCAGCCCACTGTGGGTGGTTTCCTCCCTAGACTGATGAGCCTGGGCTATATAAAAAAATTATGCAAGCAATCCAGAGGGAGAAAGCCAGTAAACAGCATTGCACAGTGGTTTCTATTTCCTCCTCAAGTGATTTGGTCATGGTGTTTATCACAGCAACAGAAAATTGAGACAAAAATTGGTAGCAGGAGCAGGATCTTGCTTTGTCAGACCAGACTATGTAATTTTGGAGAAAGTTCATGGAACCATTAGGAACGTTGAGCTAGAAAAGCCATTTCATGCTCAGAGCTTAATGGGCTGTTACAGAAACTTAGAAGATAAGAATGCTGAGAGAAATGTAGACAATAAACATCTGGTTTGTGAGATTTCACAGGAAAGCAGAGATTTGACTAAGGCTGTTCAGGTAATACATTGTATTAAGAATCTTTGGAAGTGAAATCTTTGCTTTACAGATCGAGGCTGGTGAGTTGGGGGCTGAAGAACCTGCAATAATTACTGAGACCCAACATCACTGGTGCAAACTTTTCTGGGAAGGACTTCCTGGATGTCAGCTCTTAGAAGCTGTGATGTAACTGGGTAAGAGCTGCCTCTGGCAACCGGCATTGGTAATGTGTAAGAATCTATCATGTGGTATTGATTTTGGTGGCATCAAAGCTAACATTCTGGTTGTTGGAGAGCATAAATACTATATAAGATTATCGTGTTAGCCAATCTGATACAAGCAAAAAAATTAAATTACTAATCATTGAAAGGAGGAGTGACAAAGAGTCTGTAGCTTTCAGAGTGTCAGGGGACCTTTATAAGCAACCTCATCATTTTCATGCATTTTATGACCGCTGATCTATTTGTTTATATTAAACACAATACGACGTCCTTTATTCCTAGAGCTCAGAGTGTGTTACAGTGTCTGCCCTCACATCTGTGTTCAACACGGGGCTAGAGAGTCTTTTCAGTACCAAAAGCAGAATCAAGGGAAAAACTGACCCCATTTCAAAAGGGAAAGGTTGTTCCTCTTCTTGGGTATAATTGTGTTCTTTGTAAAATCCTACTCTACCAGAGGAGATATATGTGTGTATCCTTACAATAAATAGTCAGAAATTAAAATTTTAAAATAAATAGCATGTGTGCAATGCTACATAAGAAAGTTGGGTGGTCATGTGTATTATTAGGAATATAAAATGGTAAACCAGTTTGGAAAGAGTTGAACAATTACATTAAAAACGATGTGCACTTGTGACACATGGTCCAACTCCAGCCATTCCTTCCTACTCAAATACCCAAGAAAAAAGAAAGTCCATTTCCTGTTAAGTGGTATTGAAATTCTGTTTTATTTTATTTTTCTGCCTCTAAGACATCATTTATTGACTTATAGAGCACCCATCCCATGATTAAGGTTCTTTATAATACAGTTAACATTACACACACACACACACACACACACACACACACACACACCTTACATAGTTAAATACAGTCAAGAACTTATAGAACTAAAAACAAAAAACTGGAATGAAGCAATATTCTGTCAAACTTCAGAAATGTAGAGAAGTAGCAGCAAAAAGAGGGTAATTTTTAGAGACCAGACCAAGATAACAGGCACCAAGACCCAAAGGGAGCAGGTTGGTAGAGAGTGAATGAGGATATAAATAAAATTTCATAACTGAGATCAACAGCCATTAAAAGATAATATGACACTCAGGTGTCACAGAATTAAAAAAATCAAATGTTCAAGCTTTACCTTCTAATGACAAGGAAATCAATTCCATGTTCATTTTAAGCGCAAGGTGTCTTAGAGCCACCAATATTATTTCACTACAAAAGTAGCCACAAATTTGCAAGTCTCTACAAGAACTTGAACAAAATTAGGTGACAGCCAATAGTTCTACAATATAAAGGACTCTGTGTGTGGCTGGTGGTTGAAATTGTTGGCAGGGTTTGGGGATAGTGATGGGACTTTTGGAAAGTACTGGAATGTCTGACACCAGATGCATGATGGTCTCTTCAAATAGACAAAATGCTGTGTCTCAGCTCCGAGCATACTAGTGCATATGCAGATGTATATGCAAATGATTCCCCAAATAATCATCTGGAATGCAAGAAACTAGATCTTAGGAAAGCAGATTTCATTTACCCAAACTCCTTAAAGGAGGAAGAAGCTTGGGAGAGCATGCCCAGGGGCACTTGAGAACTTTGAAGAATGACGCCTGCATGCTTGAAAAATATGCATCCCTATTATATTGTACATGTTGAAACCCATATTTAATTATAAGTTGATTCCTCTTCCATAATATTTTTAAATAAGTGTGACAAATGCCACAGCACAGGAATCTAACAGCACCATCTTTAAATGAAATAACACTTGTACGCAATGATATTGGTTTGAGGATTTATAGCATTTAATAAAGTAGTATATTGATAATGCTCTACAGATTTGTCTCTCTAGCTGAAAATGAATTCAACCAATTGATATGTTAGTTAAAACAACCAGATTTTTAGGATCTAGTTACTGGGAGCCCTCCTAGTCTCCTGTTAGCCTATAAATATAGTAAAAATCTATCTGTAGATAGCAGCAGGCAAATGACCTTCTAAGCTCTTGTAATTCTCAGAGGCACACGTCAGCTGCTGCTGTATCCATGAGTGTCAGTTTATGAGGACCTGATGCAGGGGAAAACCAGCCTGAAGCCACACCTGCCTCACTCGCTCATTCCTGTACCTGTATCCCAGGGCAGTTGTGTCTTGCAGCGTCTTTCCTTAAAGAAATTTCTGTAACTCTTTTGAAAGGGGCTGGAAATCAAAAAACAAAACAAAACAAAACAAAACAAAACCCGAAAACAAACAAAAACAAACAAACAGACAAAAACCACATAGCGTTTTCTTTTGTTTTTATCTTTTCTAAAGCTCAACCAAGTATGAAGGAGTTGTGTTGTACAACAAGATCCAAGCAGACACCTCTCCTCCTTAAAGGCTGAGTATTTATAAAGATGAGCTGCCTGTAGTGAGGCTTTTTCAGCGAAGAGGAAATCTCTTCACAGCAAGGTATCTCTATTTTTAGGCCATTGTTCATCTGCCCCAGAGTTTAGCACATGAATGAGGGCATTTTGGATTGTAGTCTCTTAGTTTACAGAAGAGCAAGGCAGGTTCTGTAAAACCCACAGTCCTGGCCTGGCCCCTCTGAAAGGCTTGAGTCCTTGCCTCCCAGGGCAGTCTCCCTAATTTCTAATCTTCCCTATAGAGTTCTCATGATTACAACAGGTATCTTCCCAGGAAATGCTCTCCCACTCTGCAGAGCGGGCTGTAAGAGGGTGAGGCATGACTTAGCAAATTACCGGAAGCCAATGTGTTTGTTCGTCCAGCTCTGCCCTGGGCAGGTACAAACCAAACACTGTTAAGGTTGGTGGCTTCACATGTCCCTTCCTGTTTGGAGAAGGTCATTGCCTGTTGAAAAAGCCAGGTTCCTGAATCATGAGCTTGAAAAACTGTCAGAGGGCATGGCAGAGGACATGGGATTAAAACTCTTAGGCAGTTTTTAAAAGGGTTCAAGAAAAATGTGCGGATCTGTAGTGTGTGAAAGCGGACATCACCAGCAGTATCCTATGAATGCCTGGGAGCCCCCAGTCCACTGTGACATGAGGTCCCCTAACTTGTACCTTTCCTGTGACACTTGTTCAGGGTAAGATTAGAGTTTCAAGTGTAGTCATACTTTTAAAATGTGACAGAGCAAATCAAGCAGATACTCATTCTACCAGACTTTTTCAAAGGTGGGGAGCATTTAGACAACAAGGAATGCCAGAGACATGCTTATAGACCAGAAGAGACCGGGTGAACCTGACACCTAAGCAGAGCGTGTCATCCTGAACAAGATTGTTATATATAAAGTGTGACAGTGAGGGAGAAACATGGCATTCAAATAAAGACTGCCCTTTAATTAATAGCAACTACCAGTGTTTTGTTTTTCATTGTCACTAATGTATCAAGAGATCTTAAAGATATTAACAAAGGGAAATAAATTGGGAAGACGGTTCAGTAGGTAAGAGGGCTTGCTGGACAGGCGTGAGGATTAAAGTTCAGATACTCAACATGTAAATTTAACTCTAGAGTGGGTTGAGTTGGGAACACTCAATATATTGAGTATTCTCAAGGGCTGAAATAAGAAGGGAAGAAAATGAACTGAACAACGTCATTCATTGGTTTCTCCTTCCTTACTGCAGACATAATGTGATCAGCTGTCTCATGCTTTGGCGTCTGTGCCTTCCTTGCCATGATTGACAGTACCTTCAAACTATGGCCCAGATAAACTAACGTTTTGTCACAGCCATGAGAAGCAGCAATGGAAGCACCTGTCTCTGGAGTATGTATGTATTAGATGTTCACGGAGTAGAAATGATACTGGACTTCAAACATGTGGACAAGTAGAAGAAAGAAATTTTATAATCCTGAGAATAAGTGCCAAAAAATAAGACACTAGTCTCCAGACTGAAGATTTTTCTGGAACTGTAGAGAAAAGAGAATGTTCCAATACAAAGTCAACAATGGTTTTTTTTTTTTTTTTTCTGTGAGAGGCAACTGTGGCCTCATCCATTAGGGCCCAGAAGCCAGCAGCCCTGATCACACCTCACTTAGGAGGAAATGCAGTAACTTTGTGGCTATGCAGCCAGAAGATGTCTTTGCCATTTACAGGATGCTGCGAGGCTCTAGGCGGAGATGGTTTGTCATTAGCTCATTAAGGGCACATCCTTCATGAGCTCTTACCCGCCCCCGCCCCTAGTTATTCATGGAGTTCATGCTGTCAGTGTGTCCATGTGACGTCCTGAAGACTGCAGCTTTTTCTTATCAGACCAACTGTGTGTGATATGTGCTGCTTGTTGCAGATCTTGGAAATTATTTCATTAGCTATTTGATAGAAGGAACTCCTGCAGCTAGTGAGGGAACTGATACAAAAATCCTAACAGCTCAAGAACTGTGAGAAAACGCAAAAGACAACATCGATCTAGTATATCTGTTTTAACAAATTTAACACAGAGAATATTCCAAAGCTTCCTCTCATTAATTACCATGGTGTGCCAATAGGCATCAAGTCCCATTTGCTCATACCACTGGAAACAGAAAACCTTTCTGACTCATCTAGGGGCTTTCATGCAGCCTGTAACCGTGGAGCCTCTTACACTAGCCCCAGATGGATGGCAGCCAGGTAGCTTTCTGGTTCAAGTCAACTGTCTCAGCACTAAGACAGTGAATTTTAAGAACAAGGCACAAAGTGGAGGGACTGGAGGACAGTGTATCTGAGATTGGGATTCTGAATAGAAATCCGGAAATTTTTTTACAATGCTACCTAGGTTTCAGTGGTCTTAAAATTGCAGACATTTTGACACCTGGCTGTTTAGGCAAACAGTCTTAACTAAGAAGTAGAAAAGGAAGCACCATACTCAGCAAAGTTACTGTGAGTCTCTAATCTCAGCTCACTCCAGGAATGTGACTGCAATCATTT
Organism: Rhabdomys pumilio; assembly: GCA_030674055.1. NCBI lineage: Eukaryota > Metazoa > Chordata > Mammalia > Rodentia > Muridae > Rhabdomys > Rhabdomys pumilio. The sequence goes on along the minus strand of JANHMN010000003.1, from coordinate 66,729,764 downwards.
CACAAAAATCACCGGGGTGGGGTGGGGTGGCACGCCATGACATTTCTGTAGTTAATCATCAATATGGGAACAAGGCAATGGATTGCATTTATTTTTGTTCATTTGGTGAAATTACTGTTCTAGTGTATAGATGTGTGTGTATGTGTGTGTGTATTAGTGTGTATGTGTGTCTCTGTGTGTGTATATCTGTCAGTTTTTCTCTCTGTGTGTAGGTGTTAAGTCACCTGTTTATTGCTGTGAAGAGATACTATGTATGCTGGCTGGTTTTATGTCAACTTGCACACGAGCTAGAGTTATCAGATTGGAAAGAGCCTTGAATGAGAAAATGATCCATAAGATACAGATGTAAGGCATTTTCTTAATTAGTGAATGGTGGCATAGCCCATTGTGCCACCTTGGGCTGATGGTCTAGCCTACTCTAAGAGAGTAGGCTGAATAAGCCACGTAAAAGAAGTCAGTAAACAGCACTCCTTCATGACCTCTGCATCAGCTTCTGCCTCCAGGTTCCTGCCCTATTTGAGTCCCTGTCCTGACTTCCTTTGATGATGAACAGTGATATGGAAGTATAAGCCAAATAAAGACTTTCTTCCTCAGCTTGCTTTTTGGTCAAGGCGTTTCCTGCAGCAATAGTGTTTTGTTGTCCCCTGACTAAGATAACATGACCAGTGCAACTTAAAAAAAAACATGTAATTTGGGGCTCATGATTCCAGTGGGTAGTAGAATTCATGATCATCGTAGTAAGAAGCATGGTCGCAGACAGGCAGGCATGGCAGTACATCAGTAGCTGAGAGTCAGAGAAAGGGAAAAAGAGATGGAGAACGAGAGGAGTAATCAGCACTGATGTGGGCTGTTGAAAGCTCAAAGCCCATTACCAGTGATCCTAAACCTTCCCAGACAGTTTTACCAACTGCAGACTAAGAATTCCAGCACATTAGCCTATGTGGCTATTCTCACTCAAACCACTACGTTGTGTAAGAGTCTTTATTTACAGGTCAAAAATACAGAGTAGGTTTATGGAGCTGGGAGACAGACAAGAGGGAACAATCAGTTCCCATGTCCTTAAAACCCATCAAAAGGACATATTGTTCTATGGGAAAGGCTAATCTAAAAACGTTCTTAAATTTACTCATAACACCTCCTAGTGGGAGAAGTCAGGAGTCTATCAATAGAATGGACAAATCATAGAATAGAATAGCATCCAGCAGAAAAAGAACACAATGACAAAAGAACAAAGTCGGGCCTTACATAAAAGAGTATAAAGGTGTTATCCTGTTTATTTGAAGTTCTAGAATAGACAAACTAAACTGTGATAAAAAATAAATCACTGTCTCTGTCTCACTCGGCCTCTATGTCTTACTGTCTCTCTTTCTCTCTGTCTCTGTCTCTCTGTTTCTGACTCTGTGTGCTCTGTGTGTATGTGTGTTTGTGTGTGTGTGTGTGTGTGTGTGTGTGTTTGTGTGTGTTTTTGTATATGTAGACACCGACTTAAGAGAAACAGATTAAGTAATTTTGGAGGGCAAAAAAAATGTCATAATAGTTTGGTATTATACCTGTGTTTATCAGTTAAACAGTGAACTCTTTATTTTAGATGTGTAAGTATGTATTATGTACAAACAGAAAATAAAATTGAACTCTAAATAATGGGATGACGGTGTCCAACGATACCTTCTGTTTAAGATGTCTTAAAAATTAAACAGAGAAGAATTGGTAGATAATAAAATGCATAAGAGAAAAAAGTGGCGAATAATGCTTAGACCAGGTTAATGGTCTTATTGAGGCTATATGTTTAAGAATTTTCATAATAAAATGCTGTAAAAACTCCAATAAAATTAGGACTTGGGGGAAACAGCATGAACTTTATTCTTATCATCAATGTTATCGTTACCATATCCACTGATTTTATTAATTAGAATCTGTTTGGGATCAGATATGTTCAAATATGAATTCTTCTTTCCCAGTTTTGTTCAAGGGGAACATGCTCTCAAGGTTAGGTGTGTTGAGTTCATTTATTTGTCCATTAATGGTTGTTGTTGTTTTTGCTTTTATTATAATTATACTAGATTTCCTGTGTGTGTGTCAAAATAATCAAAACTTAGTATGAGAGTCTAGAGAGTCATTTTTGAAATCACCTTCGCTCAGATTATAAAGTATATCAAACTAGCAAAGAAAAAATGATCATGTAAAAACCTGAATAATAGCTCTCCCAAAATACATGGATGAATAGGAAATAGAGCTCAGGGAAAAGCCATTGTTATCAATGATTTTCTCATGCTATAGATGGTGGTAGACATATGGAAGCCATGTTGTTTGACAAGAGATATAATATCAGAGCTTGGAAGGACAAGAGTGCCATCAGTCAGTGACAGTTTGGCTCCAAGGCACGACTCTTCTGAGGACAGGAATAGAGACCTATTTGCATCTTTCCCCTCACAAAGGAAAGATGCAGCAGGGAACTTTGGACCATGAATCATAACTTTGATTGCTTGCCAGTCACCTGGGGAGGCAATGTTGCTTAGTGACTCCATTTTCAAGGCCATAATAATAAAAACTTGTCCAAGAGATCTTGTCCAAGTGTCTTGTGAGTGAGAGAAAAAAAGACCCATCATATTCTCAGTATATTTCAAAGAGCAGCTGCATGTGACCTAGAAAATTTGCTGGTTGTCATCGGGAAGTGGAAATTTCCCTGTGTGATATTTAAAGAATTGGTGACAGTCAAGGTGAGAAGCCTTGTAAGAGGTCTTAAGAATCATTACTATTGTAGAAAGATTCTTTTCAGTACCAAGAAAAAGGCTTATAAAATTTAAGTGCTAGACCCATAAGGCTTATTCTTAATGGAGGATGCCTACTTCTCAGCAAGTTTTTTCAATATGTGGTTGTTTCACTTCTGTCTGGAATTGGATCAACTCAGTGAGTTAATGGGGGTAATTTCCTACCCATCAAACCCCTGACTAAATGTTAGTAACATGACAAGAATTTGGAGTCTGGACTTTCTCATTAGAACAGGCAATGAGATATTCAGTGTCACTAATTTGAAAATAATAATAGTAATTACTGGATGAAAACCGCTAAAAATGCTTGATATGATTACATTTCTTCATCAAGTAGCCTGAGAAATGGTACTGTGGCTTGCTGAAGACAGAAGTTATGCACTCAGATACCCTTTTCCGAGTGCAGTTCTTTTGACTATTTTTAAGTTGTTTTTGTTTGTTTGTTTGTTTGCACCTAGAATCAATGTCACAATAGATATGGTTGAGGGTATGTCTATAGGCTTAAACTTCCATTCCTGGCCATAAATGAGATACAGATAACTTGTGCTGGCTCACCTCCATATTTAAGAGCAGCAATATTTGTTTATATTACAACGGACAGTGCAGTGTGCCAATCTCAAGAAAGGAAAGATTTCCAGGCTGCATGCTGCCTCATTGCTGGGGTGACTAGAGCACTGCCGGCTTGCAGCTTAGAGGGGGGGAGAAATGCAATCCGTAACGGGGATCCTTAGTCTATTATTTCCTCAGTTGGGAACAACAGTGGAGTCTGGGAGGTTTTCTGTGGTTTCCAGTCTCCTGTGTACCCAAGTACCATTGACATACTGCTGGAAGTTGGGAACATGAGTCTCTGGTATGTACTTCCTTTCAGGGCATCCATGTGCCAGTGAGAAAGGGGAAGATAGAACCTGGGATGGGGGCGAAAGCCAGTTTGTTTGCGAGTGAGTGCGGAGATGATGGAGGGGCTGGCAGAGAGAAGGCCTTCTCCAGGAGATTTAGGCAATGCTCTTCACTACCCCTCGACCTTGCTTGTTCAAACTGCTTTATTAGATGGTGAATGTGAATGCATATACCTTACTCAGGGTGAAACAGAGATTAAATACCTTTTGTGTAAAGGAATGCCCAGGATGGGAAACTCATTGGTGGAATACTGGGGTATCTAGATACCTCATTAGCACGGAGAACTCCAGGCTCCTATACTACTTGAGTGATTGGGTCCTCTCAGTGGGGTGTCGTGGTTCTGTGTTTCAGAGCAGAGGCTGGCAGGGAGTGGCCCCACTCCTATTGTTCTCAATTCTGATATTAACTGGGTTTGGGCTCATTCAACCTTAACAGTTCTTTTATCTGGTAGCCTGGTCTACTTGCCCCACAGAAGATGTGTTCTGAGTTTTCTTTAGAGAGTGGAGAGAACGTGTTTTGCAGTTCAGAAGTGGGGACACCAAGCAGAGCCTGTTGGCTTTTCTAAGCTCAGAGAAAATTCCTCAGGATATGGTAACTTTAAGTTGTAAGGGAGAGTAGAGACTGGGAAATGTATACAAACAAAAAGATACAGAGATTGGAAGAAGCATGAAAAGGTTGCTGTCAATGTTTAAGGGAACACTAATTAGTTCGGGTATCTGGGAAATCTCCATTAGCAAACAGCTGTAACACTCTCTGAAGTTCAAACAGCAACCAGGCAGAGTTCAACACATTACCTACTGAAGAGTCTTAGTCAGGGTTTCTATTGCTGTGGCAAAATGCCATGCTTAAAAGAGACCTGAGAAGGGTTAGTTTAACCTTACAGCTTATAATCCTTTATGAAAGGAGGTCAAACCAGGAACTGAAGCAGAGGCCATGGATCATGGAAGTGTACTGCTTACTGGTTTGCTTACCATGGACAGCTCAGTCTGTTTTCTTATACCCCAGGATCAGCTACAATGTTTGGCACCATGGACAATGGGATGGGCCCTTCTACATCAATCAAGAAAGTGCCTCACAGACTTGTGTACAGGCCAATCTGATGGGGACGTTAATTGAGACCTTTCTCTTCTTTGATGACTCTAGCTTGCATCAAATTCACAAAAACCAAACCGAAACAATCGTTAAGGAACTATGACCTAATGTATGAAGTAGGATTGTTAAGGGGTATAACTCAGAGAATAGACTAGCTGTAGAATCACTCAACAGGGCTTCCAAAACAAGCTTCAAGATAAACAATTTTCAAGTAATGTCCTGTATTCTGGAAAGAAGGGCCTCACCTTTAAAGAAACAAACTCTTTACAAAGTAAACATTCAGCTGGAGAAATGGCCCAGTGGTTAAGAGCACTGACTGCTCTTCTAGAGGTCCTGAGTTCAATTCCCACCAACTACATAGTGGCTCACAACCATCTGTAATGAGATCCGATGCGCTCTCTTGCTACAGTATACATTAAATAAATGAATGAATGAATGAATAAGTAAATAAATAAATAAATCTTTTTAAAAGTTCAGTCTTGGGCTGGAGAGATGGTTCAGTGGTTAAGAACACTGACTGCTCTTCCAGAGGTCCTACGTTCAATTCCCAACAACCACATAAATACATAAGTGAATCTTTAAAAAAAAAAATTCAGTCTTAGACATTTAAAAAAAACTATGGCCCCCTAGTCAAGATCCACTCTGTAATGACACTAGGGAAAGAAATTATATATAAGACTGCATAGTCTTTCACCAAAGTAGAGAAAATTATTAGAACAAAGAAAAATAATAGTGACAAAGAGATCCTGTCCAACTTCGTACAATGTCTGAGACTCAAATTACATAGTGTGACAGTAATAACAGGAACGATGTTTCAGAACATATTTTCCTGATTTCACAAGAATTGAACTGTTCAAAATGAAACAGGAATTTGAGGAGAAGAAAAGAAAAAGAGCAGTTCCCTAGCATCTGTAGGAAGGGATGTAGAAGTACCAGGAGAAATAATGCTTTCAACACGTCTCAGTCAACCTGGATTTGCTGCTGCTGATAAACTCAGCTTCAAGATCTTTAACAAACCTAAAGCAGAGCTGTACTTCTCAGACATTCATTGTGTCTCTCTCCTTCTAATGGTGTAGCCATCTCTAGGTTGTGTCATGCTGGTGCTCAAGGTCACCCCTACCCCTTGAACATTAGATTAACCATTGATTTGAATGTAATGATTAGACTACGACAGACAGAACTGATTTCTAAGATTGTTTAATAAAGTTATGACTTTCCCTCTCCATCTTGTACATAAAACATGGTATTCCCTGTGGGGGAGGTCCTGGTAGCTAGGAATCATGTTGTACCAGGTGTATGAGTTTGGGGTCTTTAAACATATTCTTAGGCTCTAGGTAGACAGGAATGATATAGCAGTTGGGACAGCTTGCCTGAAACTGCATGGGATATTCTGAGTCAGAGACACTCATGAGAACATTCCAGAATCTTCCCCCATAGGAACTCTGAGATATTATGTATTTGTTATTTTAAATTACTGAATTTGGGAGTTGGTACATTGCTATGTAGATAACAATTACATTATGTATATGTGTGTGTATGTGGATCCCTGCAGGTATCGTGGCAGGCATAGAAACACTCTGCGAAGATGTGATAATGAAAATTTGGTTCAGTTGACTTAGGTCAGTTGGATCTAACTCTAAGAGTCTCATGCTAGGCATTTCATTGCCAGCATGTTTAAACACAGTACAATTTGGAATAAAAATTTCCCTGGTGTAATGCAATGCCTGGTGTACAAGAAGGCATAATTACCTTGAAATAAATTCAACTCAAAGTACGTGTCAGGTCTTCCAAGAAGTTGGGTACCAGAGATAGGCAACCTAAGGAAGGGTCTGGTGTGATCTTGGCCACATAGATAGCATAGAGGTCATTTGGGGTATTAGCCACCTCAGGCCCTGTTTGAGGGAGCTTATAGCAAAAAGATACAGATAATGTAAAAGACATTTAGACTACTGGTCACCTCATGTTCTTGTGTGGGAGTTTGATATGGCCTAGCCCAATAGATAATGCAGACCACCAAGCTATAAATCACCACCAATTCCCAGCTTTCTGCATGGGAAACCAAACAAAACAAAACAAAACAAAAAACAGGGTTTGTATCCTTTTCTGTGAGAGGATGATCCTGCATGCTTAATATTCCTAGTTTACCTGGTAACCTGTGGTGAGTACAAGAACCTTCATGTTTCCAACATATATACATAAAGTTTTGAAAAACCATATTTTATGTAGGCTGTCTAGAAATAAATGGATAGTGTATAAATATATCTTAGAACATATGAAATTACAAGAGGCATCAACACAGCCCTTTCACAATGATGGAAGGGGCTGCTCTTGGTTGAAGCATATATAACTGCCACGGAGCCTCTTAAGTGGGAAGAAGTGATCCTTGTTAGTTGAGGAGTGAGAGAGTTATGGAAGGAGGAAAGTGTTTATTTTGGGTGTTGGAGGAGACAGAATCTCATAATTTATATTTAGCTTTCTTTCTCCTATCTCTGAATGTGACAGAATGTGTGAGGTGGTCAAGAGGCGGAACATCAAGGGCTTTGTGTGGGGAACCATAAAAAGAGGCAGCAATGTGAGAAACAGGAAGAGAGACTAAGCAAAGACACTATTCTTTAAACCACAGAGACAATTGCAACTTTTATTGTGGGGCTCATGTTAAGCACTGTGTGTTGAAACAAAATGTTGACTAGTACAAATATTTCCTTGTATTGTTTACCCCGCTTTGCACTAATGAGCTTTTGCCTCTACCCGAGTTGCAGTTGTAGAGATGAGCTGGTGAGTGTCCAGAGGTTTAGATAACGACACAGCCAGATAAAGGTATTCTGGTAGCCTATATGTCAATCCACTAAGCACAGGGTTACAGCAGTTCTCAAAGCCTGAAGGAGGTGTGATCACAAAGGACAATCCACTGTCTTCAGACTTCTTACAGCCGCACACAGTATGACCTTTGATTTTTATTGGGCCCAGTTTCTTCACTAGTGACATAAGCAGGCCATTCCTTTTGGCTTATTTGTCTATCTTGTTATTGTTCCTCTCTCCAAGGCTCTGCTCCCAATGACAGTCTACAGCAGCTTTACCTTGGCGATTTAAATTCTTGTTTGCTTTTCCACACTGCTCATCCATCGCTGGCTTTTTTTTGTGTTTAATTTTCCTCCCTTTGTCTTCTACTTGTACTTCGTGCAGTGCTGAGAATCTTGGCCTCTGTTCTCTCTCACCTTACACCGTCATCGTTTTGTAGAACTTTCGAGAGGACACAAGCCCGGTGCTTAGCACACCTTGCTAACAACAGGCACTTCGCAGTTGCGTGGAATAAGAACAATCAGTAGACAACTTCTCCATCGGCATTTTAAATAGTCCTCAGACCTGAATTCAAATTCTCAGAGAATTACCCTGTTATCTACAAAGCAGCCTGCACAGGTGAAATAGTATGGGCTTGAGTTATGAGCTCTCCAAAGGAACATTAGGTTGTCATTATTGGAGGAGAAAGATGGTTTGAAAACAGTGAGTGAGGCACTGAAGGTGAGACAGACTTCCCAGAGGCCTGGCCTAGATCTGTATGAGCATGCAGCCTGCATTCCCTTCTTACTATGTGGTGTCCAGAGCATGTTTCAGCAGTGCATGTTTAGGTGAGAAGCATATGCAGCTTGTTAGATGAGTTTGAAATTTTCAATGAGAGGCACTGAAGTAGAAACACATCTTGAAAACTCAGTAAAAAGGGGTTATTTTCACTGAAAATCCATCAGGAATAAGGATACGGGTAACAACGTGTGTGTGTGTGTGTGTGTGTGTGTGTGTGTGTGTGTGTGTGTATACAACAGGTCATATTTAGTAGAAATTGGCTGAGGAACTCTCCTCTCTCGAAATCATCTCAAGTATACTTTGTTCTTGATTGACTGGGGATCTCTTCACTGTTCTTCATTTTTAAAGCAGTTGAACAAGAAATTTAAATGAATCAAATATGCTTTTTTAAAAGAATATACCCTTTATAGGATGTACACTTTTTCCTTTAGTTAGGTGTCTGCAGGTAGAGAAGTAATTGAGTACCTATGTGATATCAACTTCTTTTGTTTAGTTTTTATTTTTGAGATTACAATTACTTTTTCCCCTTTCCTTTTTACCTTTCTTCCCGCTAAACCCTCCCACATGCCTCTCCTTGCTGTTTGTCAAAAGAATGACCTCTTTTTCACTAATATATATATATAAATATAATATATATAATATATATATATTATATTTATATATATATAATATACATATAATATATATGTGTATATATATATATATATATATATTTTAGTCTGTATAATGTTACTTCTATGTATGTTTTCAGGGCTGATCATTTGGTATTGAATAATGAATTGCTGTGCTCTTCCCTGGGGAAGACTATTTATCCCACCATTACATTACTAAGTCACTTGGAATTCTTTATGTGGAGTTAAAGCCTTGTGGGCTTTTTCTCACACATTTCATACATGTTGGCATGTCTATTGGTTGTACCTTATTCAGCTCATGTTTAGGCATTCATGTTGGTGAGTATTTTGAGGTGTAGCCTCAGAAATTACTAGAAGAGACAATCTCTAAGACAATTCTCCCAATCTTCTGACTTTTAGAAGATTTCTGCCTTCTCTTCTGCCTTTGGTATGGGAGTGTTTTATAGATGTCTCCATTGGGACTGGGCACAATGACTTTGAATTTTGATTGTCATTTTGTGCAGTGAACTATCTGTTACAAAGACAAGTATTTATAGATTGCTGTTAGAGATTATGCTGGCTTAGTAAAATAATGGTTGTAGGTTCTCCTCCAATAACCGTGAGTTGACCAGCACTGAGTAGTTAGCTAGGTTCCCTGTTCCAGCCTTGGTCTCTCCTCTTGCTGTGCAGGTCTTAAGTCTAATTAGAGAGCTGTTGCTAACTACCAAGGTATATGTGCCACCACTGAAACCACACAGGTAGTGTTTTATGCTGGTTGTTTGTGTGATTCTTAGGTATCATAGCTTACTAAGACCTTCTATTACTATGAAAGCTGGTGCCCAGAGAGGAGTTCTTCAGGTTAGTTCCACCTTTGGGGCCTCTACGGTTTGCAGTACATGTGCATCTTCAGCAATAGAAACCCAAATTCCACCTCCTGTGGGCAACCAAAAACCATAGAAATAGGTTGTATGTTTGGGAGTCTATGTTTAGCCCTGAGTAACAACTCAAAAGAGGGCTTCTTCTTGTGTCTAGTACTGGCCATTTTGTTAGGTGATCTTTCAGCGTTAAAGGAAGCATTGTCATCCTTGATGAGAAAAGTTCATTAAGACTATATAATTTATACACAGATTATATGTATTATAGTTTTTCAAAGACAAGCTTGTTCAAAGTGTAATTCCTTATGACTTTCAGACATACTTGTTATTTTTAACCTTCCTTCCTCCTCCTTCTGAGTTTACCTTCCCTCCCTGAAAAGCTCCTTCTCTTTCTTATTTCTCTGATTGTCAACTTGATTGGATTGGGAAATGCAAAAGTGAATAAATCCTGCTTCTGGGTGTGTCTGTGAGGAAATGTTCTGGAGACAGTAGGTGTGTGAGCTGTAACTGAGACAGGCTGTAGAGAATTTCCCTGAACATTGAGTTACCCATCTTATAGATGGAACTGCTATGTGAAATAAAAAGAGGAAGAAAAACACCAGCTGATACACACATCCTCTGCCTTTCATTCCAGGTTTTTGTAATGTGAGCAGGTCCATCAGGCCCTCTCTTCCAGGCTGCACTGAAGTCTTTATAAGTCAGAATAAATCTTCCTGTCTTTAACTGCTAGTTCTTTTTTTTTTTTTTTTTGGAGGGAGGGGAGCAGGTATTTGGAAATATCAGGAAAGCCTTATTAGCCCAATATAAATACTAGAAATTAATTTAGTTTAAGATGAAACTTCTTCCTATTTCATGTCATATTTTGGGCCCACATTTTCTCAAGATGTGATAATATTAGTCACTGTAAATCTGTACCTAAACAATTACTAAGCAAGTAATTGTATGCCAGCCTCACTTAGAAATATTGTTATTATACACTCAATAAGGCTCCATCTATTTCCACACTACTTTGTAATCACTAATTAGTGAATCCGTACTTTCTTTGTAGGTCAACATTCCAGCCAGTAATTGGAGGTTAGATACATTAAAACTTATACAAATTACATGTCCCACATAGGCATGAAGACAGACTGATGATATATTTCCAACATTTGTTAGTGTCTTTAGTTATAAGTTTGCTTATTATTTCGCCCTGCGTATCTATATTTAAATTTTCAAATTACCTGAGATACATTATGGAGATATTCCTCGACAGTTCTGGCTTCGTTTCATGATTGTTGTTCATCTGCCAGCTGTGTCTGTGAGCATCTAGGTTCTGTATCTCATGGTCTTTTTCAGAGCACCCGAGGCTGCCAGGAGTTCCTCCTGTGAACTCTCTCAACAGTATTTTCTACATATTCTCTTGAACTTGACACTGAGCATGTACTTTCTAGCCTTTTCAGGCTTTTGCACCAAAATTGTATCCCTTTGATACACTCTATCTGATCATTTGATAATACATTTCACCTTTTGGCCAAGCTCTAGGGCTCAGAGAACAAAAGCCATTGTGGATATTTTTCTTTTTTTTCTTCTTTTTTTTCTTTTGTTCATATTTATAGCATTGATAATAAAGCTTGAAGCACTGTTGACTAGGGGCACAGACTAGTCACCTGGCTTCTGAGCCAAAGCCAAGGTTTAGGAATATGCGAACTTGAATGTTTTTAGTGGGGCATTGTAATCCGCGCGATATACCCGCCAGCAGGAACTCACGCGAACACACAGGATTCTTCCGAGACATGTTTATTTCCCATGCATGAAGGAGAGAGAGGGCGAGTTGAACTTGGCCCCGCCTTATATACCCCTTGGGGTGGACAATTATGATTGGCTGCTTGCTCAAATTCCCAGGTTCCCCTGCCACTGTACATGCGCAGTTTTTACTAGCCCAGTGGCGGATGTGACGTCCAAGCTGGGTGGTGCTAGGCGTTCCCATGTCGCTGCGCATGCGCGGTTTTGTTATCTCACGCACGGCAGGTGTCAGCGCGAACAGCTTCCCACAGGGCATGTGCTGTTTTGACTATTTTGTCCTTTCCTGTTCCATGTCAGCCAGTCTCTTGTTTTACTAGCTGTGCTCAGTGAGTGCCACAGATTGTTTTAGTTATGAAGCTATGACAGTGACCATCTTGCTTATTGATGGAGGGTTGGTTATCATGGAGGGTTGCTTATCACCCTTCAGTTCAGAGACTTTTGCTTGCTCCTTCTCAGACTTCAGAAAATCAATAGAGCCAGTTAGTAGCTCCTTTGGACAATGAGCAAAGACATATTCCTGGGAGATTGCTAGGAGTGAGACATTCTGAGTCAGGGAGGACAACAAAGTCAGTTGTTTTACTTATAGAACCTATAGGATGCAAACAAGCTGGTCCCTGTGGGAGCAGATTAAGACTTTTGCTCCTGTGATAAGTGACAGCTTAAGGTTTGGGTCATCTTAAAACAGACATAGCAGTTTGAATATATTGACCCTCACAACCAATCCAGATGTAAAGTCAACAGCCTGTTTGTCAAGGTTCACTTATCACATGCCCCATAGCATAGTTGGCAACATACTAGCACAAGTCAGTAAAATTGAGTAGGGACCAATGACAATACTGTATAGCTTGAAACCCTCTCTTGGTGTGGGGTTTTGAACAGTTAGCTAACTGGATGGGATTTGGTCACTAGATGTGAAACCAGTGGAGGTATCCTGGGCAAGGCTTGAAAACAGTAAGCTTGGTTCTGCTTTGCCCTCCTCCCCCCACTGAATAAGCTTATAAGTAGATCTCTCAAGCTAGAGCCATGCTTTCAGTGATTAAATCCCTTGTCAGCAATCACCATACATTCATCTCACCCATCAAATTCTCATCCACACCATCCATAAAATCTGATTCTGAGCAACTTATTACCTGTGAACATTTTTAGTTAATCATCTTGTGCTAAATGCATGTCTAGGTAGTTGAGATAATTTTCCATATAGAATTATCATAAATTCTATTGATGGGTTCAGGAAAAAAGTTTTGTGCTTTGCTTTGTAAGTAATTCATTTTCTGTGAGGGTTCCTCCTTTACCCCGGAGGATGGAAGCTTCGGGGGAAAACACAGCTGTCGAGTTCTGGAGCTAGGTAGAAGTGACCTACTAAATGTGAGTTCCACACCTGCCCCTGGGACAAGAGGACTAAGTGACAATTATGCAATAGAAAAATGCCCTTGAGTAAATAGAATAGCAAAAACTGTTTGCACTAACCATAAAAGGTGGCCACTTTCTCTGTACAATGTAACAAAGTGAGTACGCTCTCTTGTTACACTATACATATCTGGCACTTGGACAACAGAATACATTTTCTCATGGTCTGCATCCTCACAGATATGTGTACCTCAGTTGCTTTTCTGCTTTTCCCATCACTGTTCATGGGATGACGAGAAACTGCAATGAAGGAAAATGTGAATGATGTCGGAGGCCAAGGGCTGGTCACCGCTGGCGTTGCTTCAGAGCCAAAACAACTTTCTGTTGGGCAGTAAAGGGATTTGAACTCCAAACATTAGCCTTGGCCTTCTCTCTGGTCTTGTGCTGAGTTGACAGCTTGGTAGCCTGACCAGCCTGGGTAGAAAGGCCATGGAGATCCACTATGATCCCTTGGGACAGGGAAGAGTCAAAACTCTAGATTTTCTGATTACATTGGTTATTGACTCTTTCTAAGAAGGTCAACTTATTCCTACATCCAGCATCATACAGCCCCACATTCTGGGCAACTGTCAATTAGAACTTGCCCCATTTAAATGGTTCTGCATCTGTCAAATCTGCACATCACACTGCTAAGTTTCTTCCCCTGTAGTACTGCCTATGGAAGGTACATGATAGACAGTGAAACTGTAGCCTGGTTATGTATGCAAAGTCATACACGGGCCCTACAGAACATGCATTTGCACTGAACATTTAAAAGACGCTGTTATGAGACTGTCCTGCAGTCAGGCATCCGTTGCCTAAGGTAGGAAAGGAGTGATTCTAGAAGTGGGAAATCTCCTCTTCAGCAATCTCACTGACCACAGAGGCTGTTTCTTGAGTGACCACGTACTCTTATTGCTGCTATGAATTATGAAGGCCAGAGAGAACAGGCTGCCTATTATAAACTCGGGAAGTTTTACTTTTTTTTTTTTCTCCTTAAGTAACAACAATTACATCATTGACCGGTACCCATAAAGCAAGAGTCAGTTCACAACCTGTTTAAATCAAGAAATTCAAAAGAAGAACAGCAAATTAAAGACTGATCAGCTACATACAGTTTTATCTGTAGCTATGAGAGGTGAAGTAGGAAAACTCAAGTACTCAAACAACAGAATCCTCAGAGTGAAATCCTACTGAGAGGAGAGGCAGGTAATATCATTCGAGGTAAAGACAAAACCAACATCAGAGGGTCCATGCCCCTGGGGAGCTGGGCAGATGCGTGGACACACATTTTTGTGGTGGGAGAGGGGGAGATATCAAGTTAGACATCTCTGTCTGTAGCCCTTTCGCTTTCTATACCATTTAATGATTGCTAAACGCTGAGAGCCATTTTCAACTTGCGGTTGGGCTGCAGGAACCACAGAAGAGAAACTTAAAGGAGATAGAGACAAAAGTCTCTTGTGAGGCTTTGCTTAGCGTTTTAATTCATTTGTATCTTTAGTCAGCTTTAAAGAAACAGTTGCAGCTTTTTAACAGGCTGCTATCCTCTTGATTCTCCCTATTAACTTTGCTCTCTGAAGGGCACAGGACCTCCAGGGTAGTGGAAATAAGCCCCGTTTTGCTCGCTGGAGTCTTCTGGGTACTCGATCTGGGCTTTCAGCAGGTATTTAACAAGTCTGGGCCTATGTCTTCATTTTAAACCAGCAATGTTATGACCTGTCTCAAAGGTTTGTAAACATTAAATCTGATCAAGTTTCCCATTGCAAGCATCTAGACGAGGACCTCGTTGACTTCCTCAGTGCTAGCTATTGAGTTAAGTGAGTTTTCCAAGACCAGGCAGTGGCTTTCACTACTTCTTCCTACACCCCAATGCTTTCCTTCTTTTTCACCCCTCCCAACTTTGCACCTAGGAGACATAGTCATGACCTTGTCTACTGAATGGCTACTGAATGCCTACCGTGGACCAGAGGCTGTGCACTGGCTTTGGAATTTCTCAGACCCTAGGAGATAGCTATATTCAGATCGAGATTTATTAGAGGTAAGGTTGCCATCCTAATTGGTTTGGTGATCTGCCTAGGCACAATTAGTTGTCAGACCAGGATTTTATTTCAGGGCTTTTTGAGTTCAGAGCTCAGAATTACACCAATCACACTCCTCTGCTGTCGCAGATTTCTTATCCCCACAGCAGCCTATAGAATCCTACATCTGTCTCACAGCCAAGTTATTCTTCCTGCAACTCCTGTATCTAATTACAAAACTGCTGCTCTCAGGAAAGGCGAGTCCCTGATCTTCCCAGAGTCTTCTGTAGCCACCCATAGGCTCTCAGGGGATGAGGTGTGGTGGGGTGGGGGTAGGGATGGAGGGGCAGCAAAACGGACAAAGTCAAAAGGGAGCAAGGGGAGCAAGGGGTGCAAGGGGGAACATAAAGGAAATAAACAAAAGATAAGTATTTACTGAGCACCCGAGAATCAAAATTTTAGGGGATAGTCTTTAGGTCTCAGAGTCCTCAGAACAGCTCCCAGGCCACAGAGCAACACATCCTTGGAGAAGGGGACAAGGTCCACTGACTGACTTCCATCCACCATCGCACCCACATGGCACAGGTTTCCTGGGTTTCTTCGAGGGAGGGTTGTGGTAGTGAAAACGGAAGCTGTTCTCTGCCTGGTGATTCTTTAGGAACAGACTAAGAGCATTGTGAGATCTTCTGAGCCTCAGAGAAGAAAAGGTGTTTAGTAACTACAAGTCTGCAAGACACACTCATCTTCTTTCCTTCCTTTTGACTTTTAGGACACACCTTCCTCCTCCGTGAGCCAATCCAAACGAATGACTTCGGAGTAATTGCACTCTGCATGCCCAGCTATTCCAGCGAACAGCCCAAACTCCTTCCTGTCACACCTGGTAGAGCCACCCGCAGCTGCCTCCGCGCTAGCTGGGAGGCGGCTCCAAGGTGACGCGACCGCCTCCTCCCCTTTAAGGCGGGGCTCACAAAGAGGTGGCTGAGGAAGTCCCGCGGCTCTTGGGACGCTCCTGTGTCCTTTGCATCAAGGCTACTTGGCGTTCTCCGGAGCAGCGACCACAGCCACAGGGGACAGCAACGGTGGATCCCACGCAAGTGAGGGGCGCGCGCCCGTCGCGCTGTGCTGGCCTGGGGACTCAGCCTCAGACAGGTGAGGGTGGTGGTCACCTGGTCACGCGCATGGGCAGGGTATCAGGGTCCTGAACAGTCTGATACTGAGGCTGGACATCGTTCTAAGTCTAAATGGGAAGTTACCGATTTTAGGGGCCCGTAATGGAATTTAATGACATTCCTAACCCGTGGTTGCTGGCTCGGGGGTTAAGAGAAGTGTCTTTTGGCCCAGAGACTGGCACGAAGTGTTGGCGAACTTGAGAGGGCAGTCTGTCACACTGTTTCTTAACATTTTAAAGGCCTCGCAGCCAGGCTTCCCGGAGTCCAGTGGAGGTATTACCCCATTGCTTCTCGAATCTGGACTTTGCAGAGGTCAGCCCTTTGATTGGATGGGCTCTGATGCAGTCCGAGTTCCTGAAGATGAAGAGACTCGCGTTTCGGTCTTTGCGCTGGCATTTGCTCACTTACAGGACTGTAGTAAAGCCTTAGAGTAGGCATAGGTTATGCGCTCTCAGCCACGTTACCAAACAAAGCAAAAGTGATGACGACTGTAGTGAATTTGCAAAACGAACGTTTCTGCAGTTAGTTCCCTAATGTTTTCTACGCTATCCGGTTGTTAAATAGAGCTCAGATTTCACAAGTTGAGGTTTTTTTTTCCTGTAATTGGACTACATCCTCTGCAGTATGAGGATCCCAGCTGCACCTGGATGCTGTATCCTGCGTGCTCTAGAAGCTACAAGCCTACAGACAGTTCAAGAACTGCTCTGTGAACCCTGAGGCATATGAAAATGCAGTCACCATTTACTCTCTCTCTCTCTCTCTCTCTCTCTCTCTCTCTCTCTCTCTCTTTCGTGTGTGGTGGGTGTCTCTGGATGATGATACAATTAGTATTCAGGTTTAGACTGGGTCATCAGCAATTCAATTAAGCAAATATTGTACACCTGCTAAAGGCAAGCCGTCTAAAGAACAGACTGAGCTAGTAGTGTTTGGTAGCCAGGTGTTGAGACAAAGGAAGGGAGGGTCTCAGAATGTCTATAACTTCAGGTGGTGTTTAGTAAAGCCCAGGGCCACATTTCTGATTGTTTCAGCATGGTCACCTCAGGTAAAAGGTGCCATATAGGGAAAATGCAAGTTTTAGAGGAGGGTGTCATAAGCCACATTGAAAATAACCACGAAACCTGTCAGTAAATAAAGTTAAGAATCAATGAGGACCAACTGTATAAAGGGTTCTGTAGATAGATAGGGCCCAATTATATAAATAGACACTTTAGCTTATGGCATGAAATATACATATCAGTTCCCCCATACAGATGAGAAACAGAGGCAAAGAACAAGCCAGTAATTTGGACAAGGAGGTTGACCTAGAAATGGAGCGTGGATACATCTGTGTCCTGTTTATACATCGATAGTCTGTGCTGTAGTAAGACCAGGCTATGTAGATCTGAAAGATTGGCTGGAAATGAGAATTCAATTATGTTCACAAAATCTGCTGCCTCGGGTTAAAGTAGGCTGAAGTGAAAACCAGTGGTTTTGTTGTTTTTATTATGTGTCTTCTTTAGTCTATCTTAAAAAGACTAATATGTACAAGGGGGGCTGGTTACTTCCTAAGTATTTTTCCTATGACATATATTAACATACTTCAACAACTTAGCTTAATTTCTTCCCCTAGCTGGGAAGTGAATAAAGGTACCATTGATCCTTGGAAAAGACCTTGTGTTTGTATGTAAATCCATCTCTTATTAATAGATGACTACTATTAAAAGATGGCATCCATCTTTCCTCCAGCCTATCTCAGGAAACAGAGCACATTGTGCAGCCTTGGCAAAGATTCCTTAGCATCCTCATGTACTAGTTGTGTAGAATCCATGGCACCTCTGTTGACCACATCTCAAAGTGTGTGCAACCTGGAGCCTCTAATTAAAGTTACTATGCTCTGTAAAATAAGTAAAGCCAGAACTCATAATCTTGTCTATTTCCTGCCAAGGAGAATATCTGCATTCTTAAGACCTTTTCTGCAATTACTGCTAACTAAACACAAAAATCACAGGTGTCCACAGTTTAATTATTTTTGAGGGATTGCCAGTTCACTGATGAGAAAGGGCTTCTGCCTGTGTGAAAAGATCAGATTACACATTCTGCCTGGATCACATGGGTTTGATTTCTCTATTTTTAGTGAAATTAACAGGGCATTCTGAATTCCTCTGTATGAACTTTTAACATCGTCTGCAGGAGGTATGTATAAACCCACACTTGATTTAATAACAGACCAATGGGGATAGAGCTTGACCAGATGACAGACAAGATGGAGAAGTTTCCAGAAAATCCAAAGGGCCAAAGTATGTCTGGACTGTAAGGCCATGGGGGTTGGGGATTCTGTGTATCCTGAAAGGCAAAGCATTTGGACATCCTCTTGGAGAAAATCAATACAAAATTTGAGCATGAAGGTGAATATTTATTTAAATAAGGATGAGCTAGACGAAAACTCAAGTGTCTCTCTCCCTCTCTCCATTGCAATCTTATTGGGTAATTTAGCAGAGATGTTTACAGAGCAATGCTTCCTGTTTGTAGTTTGGCTTCCTCTCTCCTTATACTACTTAGCATCTACCAGCTGCTTGGACCACAGAGGCCTATAAAGGTCTTAGGCTGAAGTTCCTGTATATGAGTGAGGGGCAACTTGGTGTTTGGAGAGCAAGGACTCCTAGACCCTTGAACAGAGAAGAGGTAGCTGTGTGGGGTGGCAGAGACTCCTGGATTGTTAGAAGCTCTTAGCACCCATGCCTAGTGAACAACCCAGATATGACCTCTAAGGCCTTCCAGGGATCTATTGTCTGTTTAGTTACCATTTACTAAGGATTTTCTGTATCTTAAAGTGAGCTAAGGGCCTCAGTGCTCAACTCTTCTTGTCTCCAGGACAGGGCTTTACTGATCTGTAAATACATTTACATACAGATGGTGCCTTCAGGAAGGATCTATGGGAGCCTTTGCATGACCTCAGATGACTGAGTGTGGAGTCGGTGGCATTACTGAGTCTAGGAAGGGTTTTGTAGGTGAGCAGAGGGCTACGGGAAGCCTGAATGTCTGTTGTTCCTTTCTCTTTTCTTTTGACTAATGGTGTACCTTAGTCAGTTCTCACGATGTCCTTTCAGACCATCTGCATGAGCATCCCTGTGGAAGCTCATTAGATGTGCTTGTTCTCAGACCCTACTCCAGGACTTGGGAATCAACACCACTGATGTGAACATGGAGGTTTAAACTGAAAGACCTACCAGATGATCTCAGGCATTCTCAAGATTATGAAGCACTATAGGATTTCAGACAATAGAGCAGGCAAAAGATCCCTTTTGGTTAAGAGTCAGAGGGAAGTTAGTAATAATGTAAATGGATTACTGTTTTAAGATGGGTTAAGTATCTTCACTCTGAAGATCTTACATCTAGCGGGTTCCAAAACCTGGAAGTTTTGAGTAGTGACATGATGCTTCAAGGAGAAAATTACATACCGCACAACTGTTTTATTTTTGTCCAAGATTATTTAAAACATTGTATAAGATTATACGCATACTATGTACAAGTGAAACCCTATGAACTTATGGATAAACTTGAGTTCAATCTATAAGGTGTACATATGCAAATATTATAGTATCTGAGAAATCAAATCACAAACTCTTCTGGCCCTAAACATTTAAAATACTTGTTATCAGATATGATTAACATCAGACCTTGTATTGCTTATGTATATCGCGTATTTACATTGTGCCATTCACACATAATTAAAATGCTACCACTTAATCACAAGTCCAAGCCCATGGTGGCACAGGGCAGACCTTGTTTTAATGCAAAGGCCAAGAAACTTAAGAAGAGAGCAAAGAAAGGCTTTTCCTCTGTTTACAAAAGTATGAAAAACAGTTCCAGTAGGAACTGCCATCAGGGGAAAGTAGTCTGGATCCAGAACCACCTTTCTCATCCTGCCTCAGAGAAATTCTCATGAATGGTACTGGGTTGTGTTGGCATCATTGAGGAAATTTGAAAGGCAGGTGCACACACCACATACATACACACACACACACACACACACACACACACACACACACACATACACATACACACAAAAGAGAACAAAATAAACAAAATCAACCTCATTGAGATATACCTTTTAAACCAATTCTGTCTTTTAATGAGTACCCTGGGTCTCCATGATTTTCTTTAGGGAAATAGGGACAGATTCCCATATTGGAAAAGTCCATATAACTTATTCCTACTGCAGATGATTGAAGTTTGAATGCATAAGTTACTTTCTTGTCACTGTTTAAAAATAGGGAAAGAATGCTAGAGGGACTGTGAGCAGGGAGTTGCATGTAGTATCAACAGACAGTTTAGGTGGAACAAAGTCAGCTTTACCTCTTGAGACCCACCAACCTAGGCAACAACCCACTTCTTCCATGCAGGTGCCACCTCCTAATATATTATGCAATCTTCCAAAACAGTGCCACCAACTGGAGACCAGGTGCTCAAACATAAATGTATGGGGACTATTTCACACTCAACCCCCAACAGGAGTGAATGAACAGAATTGCATGATGTGACAAAGTCCCTTCCTGTAGCCACATTATAGATGAATAGTCCATCTTCAGAGAGTTTTAATTGGGGTGGTAGTGGTTATGGAGGTTGGGGCTCTTTAGATGTGCTAAGATCTGGACCTGGATTTGGGCTGGGGATAGAACTAAGAGCTTCCTGTTGATTAGCCAAGCTTTTAATTGTAGATCCTTTTAGTCTCCCCAGTCTATAGAAGACTTGAAGGTGATGTCGTACACAACCATTGTGCATTGAAAGATGGGACAGATGAACTGTGCCTTCTGTATACACCTGTGGAATTTCAAAAAAAAAATCCCGAAAACAAATATTCACATTTAACCTCAAAATGTTTCATACTATTAGGCTATATAAATAAGAACATATGGCTACAGATATAAGTCTGTTGGGAATGTACAGACATATGTTTTGCCCTTGAGTTTGAACTTCAAGTTACTGTCTTTACCTCTGGCTACGAACATTGGACTTAAGATGAACAGTGACATTTAATTTGGATAGTCTTAGCTGCTTCACCCTCACATTCCTTTTTGTGTGTTGTCACTTATTGCCTGTCTAGGAGATCAGGTTGAACATAATAACCTTTCTGAACCACCAGACAAGTATTGGGTCTTTAACGCCTCTTGTTCTGACACTGTGAAATGACTTATTGTTATTCAGAGTCTCAGGCTCTTTGCGTAGCTTAAGACAGTGGGGAATATTGGAGGTGTGGATAGATTAGTGAGACAAGTAGATATACAAGGATTATCAGGTAAGTGGGGGTGATGAGGATGAGGGAGGTCGTGTCCTCAGGAAGGGATTTGTACCAGTTTGAGAAGAAGAGAACTATGAAGCCCATGGACCTTGTATTTGAAGTGACCATAAGACTCTGAGGTAGATGATTGGGACCATACAAAAGCCTGCTATCCCTAAGGAAGTCGTATAAGGTAGAGATTTGGGAGAATAGCTCTTTAGGTAATAGCTTAATCCTTGACTAATTATCACTTGATTTAATAATGCATTTGCTATGACAACGGAGTGAATAGATTGTATATAATCTACAACTAAATGGTAGGAAGTGGGTAAATTAGAAGGCCGTTTCAGAGGACACTTGGCATTCCTCCCCCTGGCTAGGAAAGATGCTAACATACTCCATTTCCTTTGAAGTTGGGGTGGAAGATGTTTTCTCCTGCCTTTTCTCTAGAAACTGGGGATGAGTTCTCTACTCCACTGACCTTTAATGCATTCCAAGGCCTGAGATGTAGCTGGGGAGAAAACTCTCTTAAAGGAAAAGTAAAGCGGAGCTACCCAAAGCCGTGGTGTGAACAGGGAAACTGTTGAAAGCTAAGTTTCAGAATCTGATTCCGTAAAAATTTCACATTATTTTCATATGTAAATCTTTAATTTTCTCATATATGTATATATATATGAGAAATTTTATATCTCTCTCTCATATATATATATCATCTATTTCATAAAATCATATTTTTTTATGTGACACAGATTGAACTGTGACAGTTTACTGTGGCTGCTAACACATTTTAACTCAACTTTTTAAATGCAGAATCTATAGATTGTCTTAGGTGTAAAGTTAAGTAGAAAGCTAAAAACTTTTTGAAATAAGTATTTTTTTTTCTCATCAGATCCTGTAGACTAGAGTTTTAATTGTGACTAAAACAAGTAGCTCTATTCCTTTAGAGTCAGCATAGGAGGGGAGCCAGATATCTCCAGTTGAGTGAACTTAAGTGCTGTTCTAGATAAGGGGCAGGTGCCGTGGGAGCTAGTGGGGAAGCGCAACCTCTAGGCAGAGCTGCTGACCATAGCAGGAAACAACAGGACGGGTGGTTAGGCAGGGACCAACGGAGGAAGTTTGCAGGGCACACTGGATGGATGCTTTTGAGGAACTGCAAGCCGCAGTCACGCAGTTTCAGCATTGTTAACAAAGGGAAGCAAATGAAAAAGAATGTTCGTGAGAGATCTGTCAACTACCGATGAGGCCTGAAAGAAAACTACTATGTGAATATGTGTGGTGGAAACCATGTCCTGAGAAATGCTGTAAAGAGATTTTTCAGCTCCAAGAGACAATGGAGAGGATCATAGACACCATAATCCTCTAAAGAGTGACAACAGAACCCCACAAAACCTTTCAAACCCAAACTAATACTGGCAGCTACTGAATAATGATTATGTAACATGTGTTTGGCTTAGTGCATGGTGAGCTTTTTCAGCATTATAAAATATGCTGGCTGGCATTTTAGACTGCGAACTTCTTGATTTATCACTCATGAGCATTTTCTTTCTTGAATCACAATAAGCTGCATTATTCCTATAGTAGCTTTGCTCAGAGTAGAAATATGCATCTCTTGATATAAATACCTTAGCTCAGCTTCCTAGATGATGCTCTGGACATGATCTCTAGGGTCAGCTCTTGTACCACCTGTTTCTGCCCCGTGAGTGAGTGATAACCCAGAGGTAATGTAATTGTTTTTCCTCCAAGCAGTCAGTTGCTGACAGAGTCTGTTGGATAGAATGTGTCTGTACATCTCTGTCTACACATCTGTCATTCTGTAGTCAAACGTCTCTTGCCTCTTGCCTAAGCATGCCCTGTGACGATCTTGCTCTGTCTCCCTTCCCTCCTTATCTTCTTTCTGGGATGTATTCATTCTGATTTCCTTCCACAAAGCTGAGTGTTCGGAATGCTGAAGGAGTCCTTGGTAGAACTCACTTGCAGCATTTGGGTCTTGTCTGAACAGGTAGGATTGTCTGGCATTTCTTTCCTTCCCCCAAGTCTCAGGTGAGCTGGCAAAGACCTGGGAGAAAAAGAAGGCTCCCAGGAAGTTTTCTTTGTTAATATTTAATAAGACATGGGAGGGTTAGGAAGGCACATTGTGAATTGTCTTTAAACCTTGTGAACTTTAAATGCGTAAAACAACAAAAAACAGTTTGAACAAGCAGGTGTGACTCAGGTCCCTGCCAGCAGATTGGTAAGTCTGATTGTATCATCATCTACTTCCTCTCCAACATCCAGCCTTATTTCAGTTTCTAGCTTTATCATAAATCCAGGACACCACCTCACTATGTGGTCACATGACTTCCACGATCCATTGCCAATACATACTTTTCATTGGCAGGTTTCACATTTGTGCATAGTGGGAGAAGTTACTTGTTTGTTTATGGATTCCCTTCTGTATAGAGTCAGCTTGTGTGTTTTGGACTCTGTGTAATTACTCTCCAAAGCCTCTGCCAGTGCAGCACTCTCTCAGTCTCTCTGCTCTGTAGGATCCTACTCACTAGGACTCATTAGGAGTCACTTTCATTTGACCGAACAAGAGACACATGCAACTTACAGATACAAACAACCAAGTTGGTTGGTGTTCAGGAGGCCAATATTTTCTTGTTTAAATTTTTCTCCATTATCACATTTCAAATCAGCCCTACTTTAGTCCCTCAACTGTCATGCTTCTTATTGGATTCAGGACTCACAAAGACTAATCACAAGACTTCCATGTCACCAAGCCTCATTCCAACAAATATTTTAGTATTTCCTCTGCTTGTTGGATTTTGAGGAGGGTGGTCAGTCCATTCATTCTCAGGTTCAATAACAAGGTGAGACTTTTCAAAGCGTGAGAGATAGTGATGAAAATGGTACATTGGTGGAACCCTTGGGCGTGTATGCCTTTGATTTTACACAAAGCACTCAAAACACTCAAAATGTGTATGTGTCTGTGTGCATGTGCACGCGCGTACACGCGCGCGCGCGCACACACACACACACACACACACACACACACACACACTTACTTTTAGATTATTTTCTTGCCAGATTGTGGGCACACAAAGGTAAATATTTTTTAATGTTTCCTTTTCTTAATCTGACCCAACTGATGTTGTAGATTCATGATTATTCAAATGAGTTTGTGGAAGGAAGCAAGCTCCCTTCAAGTTTGTTTGTTTTTTAAATATTTTATTTATTTTATATATAGGAGTACACTGTAGTTGTCTCCAGACACACCAGAAGAGGGTATCAGATCCCATTACAAACAGTTGTGAACCACCATGTGATTGCTGGGAATTGAATTTCGGACCTCTCTGGAAGAATAGTTAATGCTCTTAACCACTGAGCCATCTCTCCATCCCCTCCACATTTTATTCTTGATTGTTCATGTATGATCATGTCACTCTCTGATTTTCTTTTATATGCTGCAAGCTTTTAAGTATTAACAGAGGTTGACATTTCAAAACTCTGAAAATATCTTTGCCATTGATTCGATTTAGGTGGTTATTTATATATCTAAAAGCATATGCGTGCATTTATCAAATGAGTCTTTTCAGTATCTATATTACACAGCTGTGGTTGATGTTCTAGTTTTTCTAGTCTTAGAGAGTGGGCATTATTCTTATTCCCAGAAAGGCTTCAGAGAAATATCTCCAGATCATTCCATTTTTGTGGCTTTGGAGACATAGTCTATAGCTTTTTAGGAAGCTATGTCTAATAGAATTTAATGGGAAGTGAGATATAATTAAAGCACCCACAACCCACACTTCAGCCTTAGTGTGCCTTTGAGAAGGGCACAGCATGTGGTTTGTAGTGTCTCTGATAAGAAGTCAGTGAACTTTCTGCTATGTTAGGAGGGTCTGGAAAGGTGACTCAGAAGGGAACGTGCTTGGTGTACAAGCAGAGGAGGACAAGTGGATCCCTGGATCTCATGTAAACACCAGGTGTGATGGTCCGTGTTACACATCTCGTGCTAGGGAGGTAGAGACAGGCAGGTCCTGGCAGCTGACTAGTCAGCTAACCTAATCCAAATGATGAGGTGCAGGTTCAGTGAGAAACCCTGTCTTAAAAAAATAAATGCTAAAGGAAGACACCTAGCACTGGCATTTGATCTTCACAGACACAGGCGTATGCAAATGCATGCACACACAGACACAAACACACACACACACATACATACATACATACATACATACATACATACACACATATACATACACATATTGATATTTTTGTTAACTTTTTTTTTTATTTTAAGTTTTACCAAATAGAGATTATGGATGTGTGTTTATGGGAGTTTGGAAGTTTTCCTTTCACTGACCACCTGAATCTGGCCAGTCAAAAAGCCAGTCTTCCTGTCAATTATTCTGTCCTGCCTGTGTCTCTGGATGAGCACTGAGTTAGTGCTCATAAAGCACTTGCCAGTGTGTTGATTTCTTGATGCATGGCAAAGCATGGTTTAAACTGGTACACAGCATATCCCCCTTTATACACATGTGTTTATACTGTTGGCCAGAGTATGCATGCAGAAACTCCTTTTCCTTTTTCTGGACGTGAGCATTAGAAAATGTGTAGTTGTCCCTTTACGGAGAAAGACTAGTCTGGGCTGAGTCACAGTTCATTGCGTGCTTCCATGCACAATAACCATTTCCTAAGGCATGCCTTTTAAATAAATGTGTTCAATGTTAAATGGGCAGGGAGATAATAGGCCATTTTTGCTGTCATTAATCTGTCATTTAAAAAAAATACTTCCGGGGGCTGGAGAGAATGCTCAGTGGTTAAGGGCACGTACTGTTCTTTCAGGGCCTTGTATTTGTTTTCCAGCATGGCTTCAAGCACCCATTTCAAGTAGCTAACTACAGCCTGTAACTCCAGATCCAGGAGATCTTAGGTCTCTGGTCTCCTCTGGCCTCCCGTATTCATATGCACATACCTGCAAACAAACACACATACATGTATGTAATTTAAAAATTAAAAAATCCCTTGTGTTTGAATAAGAGTATAGTTTTTAAAAAAAAAAACCTTTAAATTTGGTTAACATTTTAAAGTCTTAAAATGTCTCACATTTACTATCAGGTTCTAAGAGATTCTCTAAAGTCAGTAAAACTTGTCCAGCTGTGTCTGTTTAAACAGAAAAAAATGTCTCCAGACTTTTCTCTCAGTTTAGTGTGTCTTCTAAATGGTGCTCTCTGAGGTAGACACGGGATAAACCAGTTAAAAAAAACTTCTATCCCAGGAAGCCAGTTATAGAGGCTCATCTTCATACTGTCTGTACTTCCCCCACCCCCTTGAATTTAACACCAGCATGGTGGTGAGAAGAGTCTTAGTTTTGTGATGAGGGTAAATCAGATTTCAAATGTCAGTTACGGCAGGTGGTAGCTATAGACATGATTGGCTCAACAGTTTTGCTCATAAATTAGTGCTGAAAATACTTACCTGGTGGTGTTGTGAATATCAGTAATGGCAGGTGGGAAGAGAGTGCCTCGTATATGATGATTACGGTCTGTGTTCCTCTAACACATGGAAGTGGGCGAGTCTGGCTTCTCAGCGTTGAGTAGCATACAGAGACACAGTGTCACTGAAGCTTTTCTTTCAAGATCAGAGATCTGTGAACCAGGGTTCTATCCTATGTCATTTTCTAATGCCATTAAATTATTGTTCGAAAACTATAGCAACAGCAACACCAAACTAAGGTCCCTCTGAGGAGACAAAAATGACAAGTTAAATTGAGTTCATGGACTTAACTTGAAACCACTATTTTTAAAGATGACCTGCTGGCTGCTGGCCTCCTAAGAACCTACTCAAACCTTTTAGATGGTTACCTTACTTTTAAGGTTTTTTTTTTTTTTTTTTTTTTCTATTTTTTAAAGTAAATCTGTAGTCAGACGACTGATAGCAGACATGAGCATCCTATCCAAATTGCTGGATTTAGTGTCTTCTTGCTGAGCACAGAAAGCTGGAGTACACCCAAGCCAAACTGACAGTTTCCTGGAAGATTAAACTGAGTCAGTGGCTTTGTTGAACGCATAGGCTTATTTTCCTAATTGCCAGGAAAGGACTGGTTGGCCGCCCTTTCATGTTTATATGGGACAAAAGTGAAAATAGAAACCGCCCTTAGTCTTAAAAAATCTGTCTCAGATGGATCTGACGACTTGTGGTCCCAGATACACAAGAGTGGGAAGCTGAGGCAGGAGGAAGAAACTTTCAAAACCTGTATTGATAGCTCTGTGAGACCATGTCTCAATGTCAAGTTAAAAACGGGTAGAGGATAGCTCAGTAGTATAGTGCTTTCTTGGTATGCATAAGATCTCAGTTCAAATCCAGAGCGAGAGTACATCATATCTCCCTAGAAAATTAGGATTCCTCTTTATGACAGAATAATCCATGGTACAGTCCTGGTGTGCAGAAAAAACTTTAGACAAGTAAACTGCTTAGACCAGGGAGGAGGGGAAATGTGTCCTGCTGAGCAGGATAGGAAAAAGGAAATGCAACCCACAATGGTTGCTGGGAAGAGTCCTTTACTGTCCACCTGCTCCTTCCATGGCCTGCCTGGGTTGTACTGTAGAGTGCTTTGCTAGACTGCATGTGTTAGGGAAAGACAACACAAAAGATAATGTGAAAGACAATGTGTTGCCTCCCAGGATCCAGGACATTAGGTGATGGATACCTAGAAAGTAGGCAGCATCATGATTAAGAATGCAGAGCTGTGTGGCTGAGCCTGGATCTTGTCTGTGTGTCACTCAGCAAGCTGCTTATAGCTCTCGGTGCTTCAGTTAGCTAATCAGTGAAATAGAGGCTGCTAACAGAGTTATGCCGATTATAGGACAATATCCCTAAGGCATTTGTTCCTGATGCCAGAGGCATCATTTGCTCACTGTGAGGGGGGTATCTGCAGTCATTACAATTTCCCATCTTCATGGTGAGGAGGCTTAGTTTAGCATTAATGAACCATCATGTGTCCTGTTGGCTTACATCAATAGACCCTAATAATTGCTTCATATTTAAAACTCATTTACAGCATTATATCCCAGTGAGAAGATTTCTTGGGACGTTGCTAATCACTCCCGGCTTTTTCCATGTGGATGCTCTCAGGGGCATTGCAAAATGCACACTTGGGGGTTATCAGTTTAAGCTGTTATACGAGAGTGTCTTCTTCATTGAGCTGACAGGCTGCACTGATGGAATCAGAGTGGTGGGGGAAATCAATGTGACCTTTCTGAATGATGAATGCTTTTAATATGGAGAACAGCAATCTACAACTTATGGCTGAGAGATGCTGCTATAACAGGAAGCCATTAATACTGTCCTGGAGGACCCACCACAGGGCTTGCTACTGAGTAGCTTCTTTGGTTGTTGTGAAACAAAGGTGACATGATCTTGACGAATGTCACTTGAATTAGTAGTCTCTGACACATTTAGATTTGTCAGTGAACCATGATTCATAAAAGGATAGGTCATATTTAGTAATTTGCATTTTAAAAATGTTGGTGTGTATGTACATGTGCGTGTGCATGGGAGTGTAAGGCTCTGTGTATGTGTGTGTGTGTGCACATGTATGTGCAAGTATGTTGTGTGGGTGTATGTATGTGTGTGCCTGTACATGCATGTATACATGATTCATTTGAATCTATTCTCAGGCATTTTCTGGGAGGACAGTAGGTGTTTGCTTACAGGTTTTGGCATCTCCGTGATCTAGAAACTTTCTGCTTTCGGCTAAGGGTCTCTGCAGTTGGTTATGGATGCCTCACTCCATTAAGAAAGTCAAGAACTCCATGGCCCACCTGTTGACTGAAATTTTGTAATGGCAATAATGGGGGTGGAGTGTTCGTTATTAAATGATTTGGAGAAATGAATTTGGGATGTGCAGTGAGTAAAACACTCTACCCTTATACAACTACTTTGCTGCAGTTCCTCCTGGGCATCTAATGGGGCTTTTAGAAAGATAATCATCATTAATGATCTAATGTTCTTAGATCTGTGCACAAATATACCCATATTCCTTATCATAGAGCAATACTCTTTTCCTACAGTCTGTGATTTTAAAAGGTCTAATGGTTATGCCACCTGTTAGGTAGATGCCATGCAGTAGTCTCTAGGCAGGCTTGGATTTATGGTAAATATTTAGTCATGATGCAGGTAGATTTAATTGTCTGGATATGCTCACCTCTCTGTCCTTCTACCCCTCAATCCATCTATCCATCTGTCTGTTTGAAACATAGCTAGGCTACACCAAGTATTTATGTGGACCAGCAAAATACACTCTTAAAATTCATATCTCATTGGGTGATTAAATAAACAGAGTATGTGATAATTTTGGATCATCAGGTCCATAGTAGATATTAGCAGGCATTGCAAGAGAAATTATTGGGCAGAGATACCATTTTATACTAGAAGGCAAGGCTTGGCATTAGGCCTATGGGAGGGCACTCTAGGGATAGGAAGGTTTTTTTTTTTTTCCTCAGAGAGCCAGTGTTTGATTTGTGACTGTGACATGTTAACATAACAATTTGAGACCAATGACACAGAGTCCCCTGACCATGACTTCAAAAGGTTTATACCCATGTTGTCTTTATTTTGGTGCTACAGCTTTCTTCTTCATGTGGATAGGATAGGACTGGGTAGGACTGGGTAGGACTGAGTAGGACTGGGTAGGACTGGGTAGGACTGGGTAGGACTGGGTAGGACTGGGTAGGACTGGGTAGGACTGGGTAGGACTGGGTAGGACTGGGTAGGACTGGGTAGGACTGGGGAAAATTGGAGATTCTGAACTTGCCAGGCAAGGTCTTTGCCATGGGTCAGTGGAGCCTTCTTCCCAGGTATCGCCAATGTCAACTGAACTTTGTACCTTCTGGGACCTCCTCTGTGTTTACTCTCAAATGACAGTGGTTGGGTAGGTAAACCGTGAGCTAGGGCTAGGGCTAGGGCTAGGCTTGTGCTCACTTAACTTCCTGCCCAACACTTGTTTGTTCCTGCTTGGTGCTCTCAGCTCTGTGTAAGAGCAGCACTGTCCTGCCAGTCACTGGCTGTCAAGGTTCTCCTCACTCACATCAAGACACCTGCTAGAAATGAGAACTCCCTCTACGTCCATTTTTGAACTTGTCAATTATAGAGTTCGTTTTAGTCACTTCAATTATTAATGAAGTCTGGGTCATAACATGTGTTTTTGAAAAAGAAATCTAAGCGGGGGATGAAGCTCAGGAAAGGGCAAGAGTGAATTAAGGGCCCATCAAGACCTGTCAGAGAAGGGAACTCACCCATTGTTATCAATTCTATTTTCAGTGGTGTGAGTTCTCTATATATATTTTTTAAATTGATTAACTCTGTGTACAGAACAGCATAATATGATTTCTTTAACATGGGAAGAAATATATAGATATGTAGCTTTACAAGAAAGAAGAAATTTACTTAAGTGTTGAAATTCAATTTCAGTCCTTTATGAACTTTTGAATTGTACAGGTAGATGCTTATTTTTTAGTCTTGCTGTGTTTCTGGATGGAGACAAAAAATGTACACTTTCTTGCAGTTCAGTCAGAATTGTAACAAATCAATGAGGAAACAGGGAGGTTATAGGCACCTTCTTGCTGCATATCTGTGTGTTGTCAGTAACAACCTTTTTGTGAGCATATTATTCTTGAGAACATTAAGATCTCATATAATATACATAGACATCTCTGTCTTGGCTGTGGAAAAAAGAACTCATTAAATATGTTTTAGTTACCAGTGTCTGTTACATTGATGGTTTTGTGAAAAAGCCAAGGTATTCTTGATTTTTGTATAAAATCTGTTTCAATAATATTGAATACTAATAGTGTTAAGACAGATGGCAGGTCACTTGACAGGTTCATGTCCTTGAAGTCACACTTCCTACTGAGCCCTAGGACATTCTGGAACATAGCACCTCACATATCTGCTTCCAGTTCCACTCAGCTGCCCATCAGACATCTCAGTATCATGATGGCAAAGAATGTACCTCCACACATACAAAAAAAAATCAGTGTCCTGACGTTTTGTTATTTTAGATACGATTTTTCACACATACTCACACACACATACACACCCTATACTAAAAAAGAATAAAAAGTAAAAGTGGAAAAAAAATCAAATATTTTCTGTCCTGGGGAGGAGTCAGCCATTATCAAGGGTTCCATGTTCATTTGTGGTTGAGCCTTGATAGACGCATCATCTCACAGAATTGAGAGTATTTAGTCGGGGCTTTGTGTGTACTTCATTTGTAAATGTCGTTAGTGATGTTTCAAGTGGCTCCCTAGCACCGGAGGACAATTTTTAATGGCTGATTTGTTAAGTGAACTAAGAAGTCTTTCCCATGTCTATTCAGGAACCTGTCTTCAAAACCATACCACATACTCTTCATCCCAGACCAGGACTCCCAGGCCGGGCATTTATTTACTTTCCATGGTCTCATTTGTCATCTTGAGCAAACCCAGTGAGGCATCTCAGTCTTAACCCTGACCATGGAATCCCTTGATGGTTCACATGGAGAGTGTGTATTGGGATTTGGAATAGAAGGTTAGGAATTGGGCACTTTCATATAGATTTTTTTTAATTTAGTCTAAATATTAAAAAAAAATAATAATGTAAAACTGGTGTCTCCAAAGAGTCAACCCTGGAACTACTTGGGAAACAAAATTTAGCTAAATAATTTTTCCTTAATACTACTGGGTCTCGAGAATGTCTGTTTTCACTTGTATAAGCCCAGAGAGGGTCTTTTCCTCAGATACATGAGATACTGTATTTCCTGGAAGGTAAAATTACTCAGAACATTAAAAGCAACGTGGCCTTAAATAATGCACTGAATTTTTTTTTTTTTTGCTTTTTAATAAAATTCAGCATAGCTGAATTGAGTTAGCAAGTCCACAGCAGAGCCCTGCAAGTTTATAATAAAGATGACCCATCAAAACTGTCTCCATTGTGCTGTGAAATATGAATTGGAGTGGATTGATAACGTAGAAAAACAGCAAAAATGTTGTTGTCATCTAGTTTAAGCAAAAATAGACATGAGAAGTGTTGCATTGACTTGTACAATGTAAAGATGACTGTGAAACATATTAGAAAATAGTGGTCCCCGGGGCCCACAAAGATGCTCAGTAGGTGAAGTACCTGCTGTGAATTTGGTTTCTTATCACCCAAAAACCAGATGCTGTAGCATATGTCTGTAACCCCAGTGCTAGCGGCATAGAGACTCCCATATACTGGCCTCTTTCTGGTCACCCAGTCAAGGCAGAATAGCAATGAGGTCCAGATACAGTGAAAGGCATGGGCTCAAAAACAACCAACCAACAAGCATAGAGGGCAATAGAGGAAGTATCCTGACATTGACCTCTGACCTTTGAACACATGGAAAGGTAAACAGATCCACATACAGGTAGACACACACACACACACACACACACACACACACACACACACACGTACGTTGTGGGGGGAGAAATGATTGTCTTTGGTTGTATTTGTTTGAATGACAAGAGCAGCTTTTGAAAAGTCAGAGTGGCCAGTGGTAGCCAGTGATAGCCAGCCTCATTGAGGTGACGCTTGTAAGCAATGAGAAGGAGAGAACCATACTCATTGGAGGTTGGGACCAAGGTGTAGACAGAAATGTCTTATCGTTTAATCAGATGCTTCCTCTTAAAGGTATCATTGTCTAGATCTAAACATTCATCCCAGTTTATCTTAACAATTAATGTGATAACTTCAAATTTTAAATGGAGGCGAAGTTCACATAGCATAAAAGTCACTATGTTAAGTGAGCTGCTCAGTGATGCATCCACGTGGTCTGAGTACCGCAGCATCTGTCTCTCGAAACCTCACCTAGCATAACTGCAACACCTTGAGGGACCAGCACCTTGCCCTTTCTTCCCTGTCGCCGAAATCCTCCATTCTATTCTCTGTTTCTAATATCTGACTTCTCTATGTATCTCATCTAAAGAACTCAATATATGTTTGGGGGGGCAGGGCCTGGTGTATGTTTTTCTTTTTATTGAATTTTTAAAATTCAGTATATTTTGATTATATTCCCTTTCCTTGCCCAATTCCTCTCAGATCCTCTCCATCTCCAAACCTACTCAGCTATACACTCATTCTCTCTCTCTCTCTCTCTCTCTCTCTCTCTCTCTCTCTCTCTCTCAAAAACCAAACAAACAGAAAGAAAGAAAGAAAGAAAGAAAGAAAGAAAGAAAGAAAAAACGCTAAAACAAGCCCTCCTCCAAGATCATGGAGTCAGTCAGCTTTGTTGACTGTGGTATTTCATTTAGCATAATGCTTTCAGAGTTTATCAACATTGTAAAGTAATAACTAGTTTCAGTACTCACTATTTTCTACTGCATTGTATTATTTCCCATGGACACACATTTTGTTGTTCAGGTGAGGATTTCTTCTGTCTGTTGCCTCCTGAGGATAATAGTGGGAACACTTACATGTGCATACATTTCTTACATGTACATACATTTCTTTGATTCTCTACTTTTAATTATTTTGAGTATATCTGCTGAACTGTAATTCCTTTAAATGATAAGATTTAATATTTGGGGAACTGCCTAAATATATCTTTCTAAGAGCTGATATTCACACTGCAGTCCCAAAATAGTTTACAAAGCTTATAGTTTGTCAGGTCTGTGCCCACTCTGGGCCTTTCCCGTTTGCTTGTGGGATTTTCTTAGTGAGTGTGAGGCTGGTTGTGATTTTCATTAGGCTTTCTCTAGTGAGCAATCCCACAGAGTGCAACTCTTACAAAAGCTTAGTATACTCAATCCTTGACATAGAGATTTCATTGATAGAAAATTACCTGGAAAATCAAAAGATCTGGATTCTAGCCATGCTTCCATGTCTAATTAGCCATTTAAATTTTAATTCTGCTTAATAAGTGTTAATTAGGTCACTACCGACTGCTATCCATTAAACTCTGTATCACAGAGAGGAAAAGAAAAATCAGTTACAAAAGTTCCACTTATTCCAGTTTACCATGACAAAAGTGCTTTTCAAATGCCTCCATCCATAGACTCAATCCCTTTTAACTCTGAAGTTTTCAACCTGGCACTTAATATTATAAATGTGACATAGATTTTCTTCAGACATGGACAAGATTACTTGCAGTGATAATACACATGAGAACTCTAACAAAAAGGTTAAGTTCAAATTATAAGAACTTAGAGGCCTAGAGTCTGTGATATAAAAACCAAAACAGTAAACAAATTATTTGTAAATTAAAATTATGAATGAAAATTGTGTTCTTTATGTTTTTTCTCCTTGTGGTCCTTGGCTCAGAAACAAAATCTTAAGTATTTATTCCTTAAAGTTACCTTGATTTTAAGTTTTTCTATATGTGGCTAATTGAGCAAGTTTAATTCATGTTAACCGGTAGATGCCATTTATTATCTCCCCAATATTTAAGACTAGAGTGCATTTCTTCTATTTTAAGCTTTTGCAGCAGATCGTTCTTCCTTGGTCTTGTTTTCTCCGCCTTTCCAGCTCACATCCTGTAATCTGCATTCCCAAAGCTGCTCATGCCCACTCCATAGCCAAAACTGGATGCAGTTGGTCATCTTCAATGCTTTTCTGTGGTACTGGAAATGGATGTTCATGTTTTCTACATGTCTCCTTCCTCAGTCAGCTTCCCTGACCCCATTTCACTTCTTGGGCATCATTGCTGGAAAGGTGATTGATTTTTACCCTATGTTCAATTCTGCCTGTCCACCCACTAAGAGGTTGGGCTTCCTATGGATTCTTTCCTAATCTTGTTTTGGTTTCACTCTAGACTTGTGTTAGAGTTGGAGCCAGGGCTTCTGTCACCTGCAGTTCCATCCAGGCTTTGTAATTATTCGACTCTGAATGTCCAGGTATACTTAGATTGTTCCACTTTTAGAAATGGCTTGAGTCCTTTCCATGGAACTCATTCAGCATGAAACTCTCCATCTCCTGCTAATACCCCTTACACATGTTTCCCTGGATAACTGGTGGCTCTGCTATAGTCTTTGCTTTTGCCTTAGCCTTGCCTCCCCTACACACATAATCAACAACTGCCAGTCATGCCTCTGTATTCACCGAAGATTAAGATCAAGATCCTTAAGCCCAGCAATGCTCAAGTGCCCTGTATAAACTGTCAAAGTATTTACAGTCTCATATCCTCTTCTGTGCCTTAAACCAGCTCCAGGTT
Organism: Rhabdomys pumilio; assembly: GCA_030674055.1. NCBI lineage: Eukaryota > Metazoa > Chordata > Mammalia > Rodentia > Muridae > Rhabdomys > Rhabdomys pumilio. The sequence goes on along the minus strand of JANHMN010000003.1, from coordinate 66,694,139 downwards.
ACTAGCAATTGCTTATTAACATATTATAAGTAGATTTTTTTTTGCTTGTTTTGTTTTATATGGTGGTGCTGACTGAATTTAGGAACTCTTGCGTGCTAGGCAGATGTACAACAGAAAACAACATCCTCAGCCCCGTGTAAATGTCTTAGTATTATTTTGGGAAGGAGGTCATGACAAACATCTGCACACATTCAGTACAGATGCAATCCCTCTCAGAAATATTTTTGACCCACACTTGATTGAACTCATGGATGCAGCAGCACTCATGGATGCAGAGGGCTTAGTGTCCACAACTTGGCTTCTCATCTGATCACCTTATCTCTGTTCAACTTAGAATCTCTTTGATCTAAGCCTGTATCCTGGGAAGGCAGATCCATTTTCTGTACTCTCCACTGCCATCTACTTCTTAAGACTTTGCGGGTTTCTCCATACCTTTACATATCTGTCCCTACTGGACCCTAAATGTCTTAGGACACCAAAACGTGTAGTTTATTCTTTCTTCTAATACCCAGGGAGGAATGAGGTCTTCCTTACCATTGCACTGTTTTTCTTTTCTTTTCTTCTCTTTCTTTCTTTTCTTCTGCAAATCTGAGAAGACATAAGAATGAAAAGCGTGTGATGGGTCCACGTATTTGCATGTCACAAGCTGAATTATCTCGTGCAATGATCATATAGTGCAACCAATAAACATACAGGGCTGGAAAAGCAAACCTTCTTGGGTTAAGAAGACAAGGTGTTGCTCTCAGCGATGGTGGGTACGCCTGGCGTCTCTTTCAGACATGTGGCTTCTTCTACTCCCAGCATGCTGCTTGCCTTTGGAGACTCCAGTTTTGAAGTATCGATGAGGCAATGCTGAAGAGGTGTATCTGGTGAGAATAGGACAATGGCAGCTGATGGGATAGAAAGCTGTGAATAATTAGTGGTACTTGGCAAGTGACCTGTTTTTCTTCATAGCTCTTGGACATTCTTGAAGTCACTGTCTATTCACTTCCGTTTATGTTGCTATTTTTCCCCCGCTGTAGGGTCCTTCCGTCCTATTACCTGGTGTTTTTGCACATTTCAGATTGTACCTATTTCCCCTCTAACACTGTCAACTCTGTCAACTCCAGTGTCTATTTCAGTCTTTAAATTCCTCTTTCAGATTAATCCATTAGATGGCTGGAGTGACTTTTTCTAGCCGGAGATGGCTGTGTAGCCTAAAGGGTAGGTGCAGATGCTGTGGCGGGACAAACAAAGGAAACCCTGGTACTGGTACTTACTGGCTGATGACTTGTATAATATTTTTAATTAAGCAAGTTTAATTCATGTTAACCATGGGAGGAATCTGTCAGAACAACTTAGTATTCAGGGACTCGCAAGATGGCTCGGTGGCTAGAGGAACTGGCAACACAAGCCTGTGCCTGGAGTTTGATCCCTGCAACCCCTTTGAAGGTGGAGGGAGAGAGCTGAGTGCAAAGTTGTCTTCTGACCTCTAGTCCAGTTCTGATAGTGATTTGTAGACACATTCTTTGAATGAATGAAATTGTTTAAACTGTACTTAAATAAAAGTTAAACGAACAAATTTAAAATGTCTCACAAGAGAAACTTAACTTGTCATTGATGGCAACTTAAAGTGACTAACAAACATTTGTTTAGAAACCGATAACTTTACTCGAGACAATTGTTAAACTGCTATTTTGCTAATAATGTAAACCATGTCCCTACATTATTATTCTGAAGCTTGAAGTTATGAGGTGCCTTTCATTTGGCAGTTTTATAGAAGATAAATTATGTTTGGGAAAAGTCAATAAATTTGATGCAGGGTTTAGTGATTATGGCTAATTTATAATTTATAATGGCAGAATTATTTTAAAAGTCTCTTACAGAGAGAAAGAACATTTATAAAGATAATACTAAATAGAAATATCAATTAGTAAATTAAAAACAATTAACATTTTTATTATTCTTAATTAATTTTCTTTGTAAGAACACAGTTTATTAAAGAGTGGAGATAATCTCAAACTTATTATTGGGAGGGATTTTCCAAATTTCACAATTGGTCACTCAGGCATTTCATGGACATAGTGTAGAAAGACAATCACAATGTCTAATACTGTTTGTAGAATAAATGCAAACAGAGGTCTTTGTATTAACCATAGGTACAGATGTCTGTGTACTTAATTGTTCATTTTAAGTTGCGGTTTTACAGTCATTTATTATCCTTTGATGTAATAAGAGTTTTAATAATTTTATTGGCACTCATCTCTAGGTAATAATAGATCTCATTTCGATAAAAATCCTTCCTCTTTAAGGATGGAACAAGGGAAGCAAGGAACAGCTCTGGGGGACGGGTGGGAGGAGTCTGTCAGAACAACATAGTATTCTGGTGATCTTTTGTTTAGATTTAGTGTCCAACCTTTTGCCATTGGAGCATAATGTCTTCTTCAAGTGTGTTGGACTGAATTTGTAACTATCCTGGAATGCGAGTGGCCATGAAGCCACAGGTTAGACAAACCTGATAGAAGGAGAATGAAGTGGAGCAGTTGCAACTGGCATGAACAAAATTACTGCTCCAGAGTGTGTTCTGAGAGAGGGCTTGTCTCACTTTCAACCTTGGAATGATCATGTGAAAACATTTTCTATTGACCTTGAAGTTTGTCTCATTCTGTTAAACACCTCAGGGATCTTTTAAAGAGAGATGAAGAACTTTGCCTTCTGAAATGTCCCGCAAAGACTTTTGTTTTCTTCTCCTATTATCTAACAACTCTCTTGACATTTATGGTAGTAAAGATTGTACCTATTCCCATATCTTTTAAATGGATCACTCAAATTAATACTCAACTTTGTCTCATGTGTCTTCTCCTATATAACACAGCTCATGTCAGACAGACATGGATGTTATAGTACATGAGTAGGGAGTTTTACATGGCTAAAGACTGAGTTTTTAGTCTTTGTTTAGACTGAGTGTCCTATTATAGTGCCATCAATGAAAGTCATCAAGGCAGACCTCCATAGAGACTGGCGGCGTCTCTGCTGCGTGAGCCTCAGAGGTGTGGAAAAACTAATTGAGAAGTGAAATGTCATACCAGCTTCTTAGTTCCCCAGCCACCAAAGTCGGCAGCACATAATAAAGAGTGTGGCTGGCCTATGGTTTCTTATTCCCAGCAGTTTGCAAATGTGAACAACCAGAAAGCTAAGCTTCAGAAACCACAATTCCAATAACCGTTGAGACTTGCCCCTCAGCTGATTTCCCCGTTCAGCTGGTGACGTGATTTGGCTGACCGTGTTGCCCATGGTGGACACTGTGAAGACTTGTGCTAAGTATACCTGCTAAAATATTATTACTGTTGTTTAATGCTATGAAATTGAGAGGTAGATGCATTAGGGGAAACTCCCAAGAGTTGGAAGAGGAAGTGGGTGCTGGGTATCATCATGCATGAAATTCTCAAAGAAGGAAACTTTTTAAATTGGCATTAAAATGAAAATGTCTGGTCTTCTAATATAGCTCAGCCTCCCTTTTTAGCCACGTCGATCTAAACTCACTTAAATGACCGCTGGGGACTCTGCCAGCTCCACCCCTTCACCTCTATGGTGTCTTTCCAGTGACAGATGGATTAGATTTAGGTTTGCCAGATATGCTCATCTCCTTGTTATGAGAAGCAAGAAGCATGGATGTGGCCCCAGGGCTTAGTGTGGACTTTTCCTTCTGTCTTGAGCTCTCTTCCTTAAGTAGCCAGTCACTCACTCACTGCCCTCGTTCCTTCCTTGCTGTGACTGGAATGTATCTTTCAGTTTTATATATTGGAAAGCTAATTCCCAAATGTGTATGTGTTCATGATGCATGCAGATGGGCCCACTGGGGGTGTTTGGGATGGGATAAAGTAGTGAGTTGGGGTGGCCACAATGTCATTACTGCATACATAGGAACGAGACTTGAGGATGCTGTCTCTTGACAGAACAACCTCGCTGCTATGTTATGATGCACCATGAGGACCCCATATTAGGTGCTGGCACCAAGCTTCTTGACTTTAGTCTCTTGACTAAAGGCTCTCAACCTTCCTAACACTGCGACTCTTTAATGCCATTAGTTTCTCATGTCATGGTGACCTCCCAAAATAACATTATTTTGTTGTTACTTCATAGCTATAATTTTCTATTATTATGAAACATATTGTGACTATTTGGCACGTAGGGTAGCTGATATATTACCCTGAAAGGAGGTGTGACCCGCAGGTTGAGAACCACTGCTCTGGGCGATGTAAGCCTCTATTCTTCCTAAACTAGTGCAGTACCATATTTGGTTCTAACAGCAGCAACAACAACAAAAAAATGGCTAAAACACACATGCTCTTGAGTTTGTCTTCCAGAGACATAGTCTTCACTGGTTCAGAAGCTTGGGTAGGCAAGGCCTTCACAAGAATAATTTTCAGAGTATATCATAGAGCAGATAAAACTGAACCTTACCTCATGCATTTTGAAATTTTAGCCATTGTATGTATTCACTACCATAATGTGAGAACCTGAGAGAAAAGGGTTTTTATTGTTGTTGTTGTTGTTGTTGTTGTTGTTGTTGTTGTTGTTGTTGTTGTTTTGTATTTGTGAAAACTACACTGTTTAAAGAATATTTGTTTTTATTTCCTCATACTGACCTTTCCTACCCTCCAAGGTTAGAACCATCCTAATCTTTGTATACAATGTTGTAACTAAAGTAAGTTAACCAGATGTTTCTGTCCACACATGATGGAGAATGTGCTTGAGTCCCATGGGTCTGAATGATGGTGGTCTCCTTAGCAGAGTCATCCTTTTATTTATTTACTTGGTCCCTTCCACTCACCTATTACCTGAGGCCAGAGAAAGGCATCTGCATCTACTTTTGAAAATGAAAAAAATTATACAAATGAGACCTAGGAAGCCAAAGGAAGCAGCATACAGTGCAGTTTGCAAATATCACAGTACATTTGAGACTAATGAGCTCACTTATTGAAATTAATGTCTCCAAGAGAAACACCCCTTTGTAGAGGTGCCAGCAGTCCTGATTGAACCCCTTATTTAAAAACACGTGCATGTTTTTAAAGTTGATTATTTTCTCTGTTTAAGAACATCCTGGCTAGTTGGCAAAGCGATCTCTGCTTGATTTTCTTTTCTGAAAGGAGAGACACTGTTCCTGAAATAGTCTTTGCCTGGAGGGGAAACCAAATTTTTTTCATGGCCTTGCTGCTGCTGTTGTTTTTAAAGTTTGTTTTACAGCAGACTAAAGGATTTAACTATTCATCTTTTCTAAAGCACTCTATAATTTCTTGATCATGGAACCTTAGAAGCAGACGTAGGAGTTTTCATATTAACTTATGACAATGTGCATGTTTTAAAGCATGATGATGAATTATTAAACATATACAGAAAGAAAATTAAGGGGGGAGCACATAAAGTAGTTCTGAATGGAAGTTTCAGTATTTTCTTTTTCTACCATGAAACTATACTCTAGACATCCTTGGTCCATTCTGGGGTACCCCCTTATGCTTCCTAGCCCAGGACAGGTTTGCAGGTCTATTGAAAGGTGCCCAGACCCCACAAATGAATGCTGGGTGGAGAAGAGTTTGTTAGGATTCTGAAGAAAACTCATTGAAATTTGACTCCTCCCATTTCAGAGAGAACACAGGGTGTGGCCTGGTGCCTGGTGCCAGGTGGTGGTCAGAAAACGGAAGCTGGCCTTCTGCATCTGTTTCTACTGCTGGTTTGTGACTGCAGATGTTTCTCCTGGTTTATAAACCACTTACCCCCAAAACTCAAAAACTTCTGAAAATGGAAAGTGCTTTTGTTTCTTACTGGCTTTCAAGCTGCTACCTGATCTCCATGGGTGCCATTTCTGAGCTATCTATACACTCTAAGTGGTTTGAATCTTATATGGTTGAAATGCAGGCTTCCTTTGATAAACCTTGGATTCTGATTTCTGCAATCCTGGCTGAAGATTTTCATAGAAGAGAAGTTTGATCTGTGCATCATTCTGTTGGAAATGTGACAACATTCTGTTGAGAATCTCATGCTTCATGGCATCTTATAAAGGATTCTGCTATTTTGAGACAAAATTACTCCTAAAGGTTGGTGAGAAGTTAAAATCTTGAATGTTCCCCAAAGACATGTGTGTTAAAGGTTTGATCTTTACTCCACGGTTATTGGGATGTGTTATAAGTTAGCTGGTGAGGCATAGTATATGTGTGTGTGTGTGGGGGGGGGGGTGAGGTAAGTTGGGTCATAGTCCTTTTGAAGAGGCTATTCAGGCCCTGGTGCCTTCTTCCTAGGTCTCTGTCTTTGATTCTAATTTACAGCCATGTGAATGGGATTTCTCTTTCTTGTATTCTCACAATAACAAACTATATTCCCTTAGACCCGGAGCAGCAACCCAAATAAACCTTGTTTAAGTCACTCACCTCAGGTATTTTGTTACAGGAAAGCTAACTAATAGAGTTTGGTTACGTCTCTATAGCTACAAAACAAGAACCACTTGCACCTTGATATGATGGGGATATGTAGTAGATAGCTCTAGTCTAAGCCCC
>JANHMN010000003.1:66567443-66687599 GCA_030674055.1 Rhabdomys pumilio | reverse complement strand
TTGATATGATGGGGATATGTAGTAGATAGCTCTAGTCTAAGCCCCCTCATGCCTTTCTCCCTGTAGTGAGATGATTGTTTCTAAGTTTTGTTAACTATTAGTGAAGAATATGCTGACCTCTGGCTTCCCAATTCTCTCTCTCTTTTTTTTAATAGAACCCCATTCTTCAAGTATGATTGCTTACCACAGGGTCATGTGCTTTGTTTCAGGAGTGTGTTAATGACTCTGTTTCAGTGTTCTCTTTCTGAAGTGCCACCTCTTTTGCATCACCCTTTGCCTGAACCATTAGAATATTCTTGGGGATTCTAATTACTGAAATGTCTGTAGCTCTCTAGAGATAATGAAATGCAAGTTCCTTGGTAATAGAAACCTTACCAGGGCTTTTCTTTTCTCAGTATGGTGGCTCAACTGCAGAGGACTCTACAATATCTGTCATTTGTCCCCCCAGGCTTCGTTCAGCCCACCTACTGTCACTTGGCCCACAGAATTCTTGCTATTTAGGTTTGAGTATTCTTGATCATAAGTGCATTCCTCATTGAGAAGCTGCAATGATATCCAGAATGAGGAGTTTGAACCAGCTTTTTCTCTGCTTTCTATTTTATCTTCAACCACAGATACAGTGGCTAAGAATACAGGTATCAACCATACACAAACAAATGAGATTTTCAAATGCTGCCATTTAGTCTTTCCAATGCTGCACTAACACTAAATCTTCTCAACTTTTGCATTGCTCACTAATAGAGAACTAAGTGAATCTGATTCCTTCTACTCTATGGGTCCTATGTGTGTGTGTGTATATATATATATATATATATATATATATATACACACATATATATATGTGTGTGTGTGTGTGTGTGTGTGTGTGTGTGTATGTGTGTGTACTCCAGCCTACATTTTACTCCTCAAATGTTTTCCTCAGTATCTCCAACCTCCAACATCTTGTCTTTTTGTATAATTCACTAAGTCTCAGTGGTGCTGCCAATATATATATATATATGGGTGGCAGCTGCATATTTTAACAACAGCTCTGCCACTCCAAAATAGCTGTGGCAAGAATAAGCTATTTATTTATATTTATTTATTTATTTATTTATTTATTCTTTTAATCTTCAAACTGAAGTTTTCTCATTCACTCAAAATGCCTGTGGGATTTTGATGACTATTACACAAATCGTCTTTGTGTTGTGTGTTACTACATAGCATCTCTTTACTATGTCGAAAATATACACAATTAATAACTAGTGAAAAAAAAAAAGGTTTATTTTGGTCCCAACCTCAGAGGTTTCAGTTGATGGTTAGTGTGGTTGTGTTGGGGCCTTTGGTTGGACAATATGTCACAGAGGCCTGCACAGGTGGCAGGAGAGGCCTGTTTACCACATAGGGGAATAAAAAGAGGAAGGGGCTTGGGTCACAGTATCCCAGTCAGTGACATTCATTTAACACATAATTTCCTCTCACAAGTCTTCATCCCTTTTCTACATGACACCTCCAACACAGGAACCTTTCCTGGTATAGTCAAGATCCAGAATATAGTACGAGGTAAGTACTCACAGTACACCCGAAACCCCAACACCACAAGCTAGTCTTACCACGATCTGAACTTAAAATCCAGGATTATAAAATCGAAGCTTCTGTATTATATAGTGACTCTATTAAACAGTCCCAAACCTGCTGGTTAGCTTATGCTAGTAAGAGAAACGTACTGTCAAATAAATCCCCAGTTGACTGGTACTTATCTTATCTGTTGTAAATGGATTCATGAATTCATGTGGTACTTTAGCTAGAAAAGAAGATCTCACCTAAGCATACATATTTGAGGTCTGTGAAGTTCCATTACTTTAAGGTTGAAATAGGCAGCATGTCCCCAAAAGGCTCTTGGGTTGAAACGTGTCCCCAACTGGTGGATCTGATGTGATTGGATCATGAGGGTTTCGACTACAGAGGCTCAGTCCTTTTATGTCTGTATAATGTGACAGCATTATTTACCAGTGGTAAAAAATAAAAAAGGGTCTTTTTATAGAAAGTAGGTCATTAAAAGGCTCCCTCGAAACATATACTTTTTCCCTGGTCTCCACTCTCTCTACTTCATGACCTCCATGACATTAACAGTCTCCACAACCACATTCTTCCACTGCCCACATATTGTTCTACCTTGTCAAAGCCCAGAGTAAAAAGATCTAGCCAAATGTGGACTAAAAGCATCTAAAATGATGAGCTAAAATAAATCTTCTTCTACACCTCACCTCACTGGTATTTGTCAAAGCAGGAGTAAGTCTAAGTAATACACTTGATTAGGAAGCTATATTTAACCCAGGACTTTGGAAAAGCATTTCGCATTAAGTGTCAGTCTAATTAGATACACATTTAAAGACTTTGAGAACTAAGTCGATGTTTTATTTCCTTCCACTCTGTTGTCTTCACACATTTAATTCCAGCCATGTAATCAATGTATCTTTTTATTTGGGATAATTTAATTGACTTTTGGAGATTAAATAAATTATGCTTAAAAGGCTTGTAGTTGAAGTCACACACATACTTTAGTATTATTAAGCACCAATCAGTAAAACTTTATAATAGTCTTCTTGTGCAATTAACATGAAATATGCTCTTTTATGATGGCTGTTAATGTGCAGTGTTTGCCAACGGAACTTCATTTGGAAATAATTGTTTGAAGATTGCCGTTTTAATTTGGGCATGTGTGTACATGTGTTTTCCCAGACTGTCCTCTTACCAATCTATAATGTATGCCATTTCTTTTGGGATAGACTGAGACATTACCAGACACACATTGGCCTGGCTTCATCTATCAACATCAATAGCTTGCTAGCCCACTCCTAATTTTAACCTCAAATGTGAAAGCAAATCTGATAGTGAGTGAGTAGAAGCTGTTGTAATGATGTCCGAAACTACATATGCATTTGGAGTGCTACTCTCCAATGCATTTGAACATGTCCGTGTTCTATTTATTTTAGTTGCAAAATGATACGTAGACTTATGTATGTGATTCCTTATGAATGAAAATATGGATTCATATAATAGATTCATGACTTCATCATATATGTTCACAAACCACTTAATTTATTAAAGGGCCTATGTATGGGATTGCCTGAATCCTGACTATTAAAAGTATCAGTCAAAGTGGGAATTTACTAAGTCATATTTGGTTTCTATGTTCAGTCATTGTATTCTACGAAGTCAACAGAAGCAGTGAGTTAGTGAACACTGATCAAATGAACTACTTCCTCTGGGAGAACTATAGAGTAAGGCTCTTAAGTTCTGTATTGCTTTCATTTGTATATGTATGAATGTTTTGCATATATATATATATATATATATATATATATATATATATATATATATGCTAGTTTTCATTGTGTATGTAGTGCCAACAGTCAGTGGTCAGAGAAGGCTGTCAAATCCCTGGAACTGGAGTTTCTGAAGGTCATGATCCACCATGTGGGTACCAGGGACTGCACCTATGTCATCCACAAGAACAGGAAATGCTTTTAGCCACCAACCAACTTCCTCTACAGTCACATTCTTGCAAAGAGGTTCTTGCAAAACCCAAATGACAACTTGAAAAATTCAAGTTGTAACTTTTTGTTTCTTAGTACATGAACTTAGTTTCTTTATGGGAGTTTTAAAAAAAATATCTTGTGTAAACACATGTGCAATGTATATCATATCTGTATGGGATTTATTAGCATTCATCGACATTGAGTTTGTGGCTAAAGCACTATAATCCATGTATTTTTTTTAAAGTTATGCTTCAATTTATTGTTGTCTCATAACGTTGAGTTTGTTAAAGGGAGGAAAAAAATCCCCCCAAGTTGTGAAGAGCTTTTACTGAATCCCTAAACCTTCCAGTGGGCACAAATAATACCACCTACCTATCAACCCCCTACCCCCCAAAAAAACCAACCACCTAAAAATTGATAAGGGAAAATAACCAAATAGCAAATTGTAGGCACAGTCTTCCACTTTCTGCCTAACCCAGAATGGCTACAGAGACAGGGCATGGGGAACTCATACTACCATTTAAAAGACTAAGTTTCTCCCTAAATAAAAATTAATGAGGGTTATCTAGCATACATATTCGTCTATAAGACATATTATAGCCTTGTCTTGCTTAAGAATACCAGATAATATGTCAAACTTGTTTTTGGAAGATCAGTTAAAGTAGGAAAATCACCATCTAAACCATATAGAATGTGGAACTCAGTAGGCTGTGGCAAGGATAAGCCCTTTACAGCATCAGAACTGAAAGTGTTATAAATGGCAAGGTACTTTCTCCTCTCATTTCCCATCCTTACCTTTTCAAAGAGCAATGTGATAAAACATCCCATGGTCAATGTTTTCTAATAACTTAATTGTCTGACTAGGAAAAGCTCAGACAAGGAGCGTAGTTTCCACTTAGGTGATGCTTTGTATAGTGTTATCTTCAGCATATGGTCTCTTTGTGGTGAGGATTATTTCTGATAAAATGGGGCAACATCTTAAAAGATCTGTAGCTGGACTGCCAGGTAAGTGTGCACACACATGCACGCGCACATGCACACATACCATCCAGGAAGATTGCTTGTATGTGGACCCGTGATAATATCTGGTAGGGTAAAACTCCCCATCTTCCTTCAAATCTGGTCCAGTGGCTTGTGACTCATTGACACCTGGGTTTGGCAAGAGGACCACATTCTTTTTCCTTTCCTGTCAAGTTGATTCTTCATTTGTACCACTCACTACGTGAATTACAGGAAATATGCTTTGACTTACAAAATCGTTTGTTAGAATTTCTTGTCTGTCTTGTCCTCTGGGATGCAGATGTTCTACACTCAGTGTTTACTAGTTCCTTCCTGTTTTGTTTTCAGAACAGTGAGCAAGTTCTCGACACAACTTTAGGCTGGCTGCAAGCTAGTAAACGGATGACTCAGTTTTCATATTAAAGTTTAGCAACAGTAAACACTCCCCAATGTTTCAATGAAATAGAATGTGCACAGATGCTCTGAGGTTATGTTAAGGCAACACTGAGAAGGAGGCTGGAGACATTTCTGCACTTAGTCCAAGGGGAGAAAAAGACAGTTGAGGGTCGTCAGCCTATCTAAATAATTCAAATGCTGGGATGAGAGCATGGAGAGAAGAGAAGATGGCTATGTGTAGTAGACAGGAAGATGGGTGATTATCAGTATCAAGAACAGACCTTGGCCTGCTGCTGGGCAGGGCGGGAACACAAGCAGTGGTGAAGGTCAGAGGCCAGTCTTTTTGGCAAAGAACTTAGAGAGTATGTTTTGGTGAGTGGCCAGTTTCTTGGCATTTGATGTGAGGGTCAGAGAAAATTTGTGTCTTCCTCTGCAGAAAGGTTAGTTAGAAAACAAAATGTGTGAATTCACTCCTCGTCCAGAACAAAGAATATGTGTGGGCATACTGTGCAGAAGGAGCTGCTAAGGCCTCTGAGAGATGTGTGAGATACGGAAGTGTGGCTTTTTGACGGGATTGACAAGAATTGCATTGTTTGTTGAGTTTCTGCATTGCACTTTGTTTTGAAGAAATATTTTGTATTTATTTAAGGTCCTGTTGATGTTTTAAGGCTCAGGTTTATTTATAAAACTCTTCTGCAGTAAATATTATATATGTGTACATATATATATATATATGTATGTATACACAGACACACACAGACACACACACACACACACACACACACACACACACACACACACACAAATCACCATACATGTGTAATTCCCAAGCTTGAGAGAAGAACATATACTCTTATGATCATGATGGAAAATGTTTTTATTTCCCCCCAAGAGTTTTTTTGTCCCCCTTTACAGTTATTGCCTTAAAAAAAAAAAAGCAGTCAGCAATCTTATTTCTACCTATCTATGTTTCTTTGATAGACAGCATAGAAAGGCATTGCAGGATATATACCTCTTTTGTATGCCTTCTTTCACTTAGCATTAATCTTCCAAGTTGATCTGTATTTTGTGTATTAGACACACATACTTTTTTTTATTGGTAAGCATTAGTCCCTTCAACCAGTCAATCACAGCTTTTAAAGAAATATATTTAGTGGGTCATGGAAAGTCAGAGTGGTTTAATTTTAATTATTTATAACAAGACCCTGTGTGGACATCTCTTTCCATCTCCCTTAAATAAGTAGTGGTGTTACCTGCTAGCTTTGTTCCTGTTCACAGTGTGTGAAAATTCAAGTTTGCTGGGTGGGCTCTCCAGCACTGTGTATTGTTAGTTATGTTTGTCTTTGCTCACTTGTTTTCAGCCATTCCAGAAATTAGTTTAGTTTAAAATGTAGCAGTATGCATTAGAGAACACACAGACACTAACACAACACACATAGTATTATGTATTACATCGATTACATATTAAAATGTGTGTATATATACACACCTTTTTATGTCATTTTATTTTTCTGAGAGTATCTTTTTCTCCCATTACTGGCTTCTGTTGGATACAACAGGAAGTAAATATACTTTGTGTTTTACACCTCGTTGAAATGGTCTGAAGCTCTGCTTGTGTTTGATGAATGTAAAGCCCCATTTTGTTTTCACTGAAGTCTTGCTGTTAGATTATAAGCTTTATGTGCACAAGACTTGCACTTCTCTGATAAAAACCACCAGCAGATACTCACTGACTTTTGGTGACTGATTTTTAGGTGATACCTAGGTGATGTCAGCCTTGAGAGAATTATATTTGATTAAAGGCAAGTTTCACTTTTTGAATTCTCCTATACAATATTAGGTAATTATTTTTTGCTTTTTAGACAGGAACTTATCAAGCCTAAGCCATCATGTCTATAATCAACCTGCCTCAGTTTATCAAATATGAATATTATATGTAGAGATAGCAGAAAGAGAAGTTATGTTTTCTTGATTGGCATTTTTGAATCAAGGATGAATTAATGGAAACATTAACACTATTTAGGCTGTCAATATAATGATCTTTTATTGATCTGATAGTTTCACTGTATCTTCCTCACATACTATCCAGTATTTTATCTAAAGTATCCACAAAAACATCCCCTGTTCATGGGAGTGGACCCTGACAGGCTGGGTTCCAAATCCTATCAGTTTTCAAGCTCCCTTCAAATTTAGTTCTAAGGGAAAACTAACAGCACAGACAAGTAGCACCATAGAAACTGATAAGTTGTCTGTCTGAGATCATTCCTATTTAATAATTACCTTATTAAAAATGGCTATGACTCTAAATTTTTCTCTTCAAATTCAATTATATATCCAACTGATGTATGCATATACCAATATAGATACGTATTTCATGACAGCTTTGTCTGGGGTTTATTAGATTCATGCATGTATGGTTTGCTTCTGCTGCAGAGTTCTCTAGTATTTTGTGCTACGTTTCCTACTCCAAACATATTTTAATATACTTAGAGTTCTCAATAATTCTTTTTGCTTCAATTACTTGTTCCAGGCCCATTTCTTGCATTTCCACGTCAACAGTAGGTTCTTAATACTACAAGGACTCTCATGACTCAGCTCTCCTTCTAGAACTTACTATGTTTTTCTCTGAGCTGGACAATTGTGCCAATGCTTACTTGAAATTAATGTTATTTTATTCCAATTTGAGGTAAGGAAACACCTAATATAGAAGTCTAAACAAATGGGGAAAATAGGCCACCTTTATGGTAGCTTGTTCATTTATACATCTCCATAGTGACTCCTGCCTCCATCCTTCTCTTCTGTTGACCTAGCAAAGTGACAGAGGCAGAGCAAAGTGACAGTTTGTTTGGGGAGAGTCCTGGTAGCTCCAGCTACTAGTGATCTCATTGGAGTTTTTTTTTAATATTATGGATACCATCTTTGATTGTCACTATGACAGGGACATTCTTGTTGTCAAGGAGAGGAGGACTGCTGCTAATTTCAATGTATAGGACATGCCCACACAATAAAGGCTACACAAACCCCAGGGCCAACAATGCCCACTGTTGAGCAATGTTGAGCTAGATAAGCCCAGGGTCAATTTCTGGCATCGTGGATGTGATCAAATCAAAACTTCCTCATCTGTAAAGCTGGCATAAAAGAATCTAGTGTGTGCAATGATTTAGAAGAATTGTTAACACATGCAGAACAATAAATAGAGGGGAAGATTCAAAGCAGGGACTAGTAAAGAATCCTGGGTACAATTTTTAATCCTCTAGTGACTTTATAGTCCGTGTTGTCTAATGGTCAAAGTCCTCAGTGTAGCTCCCAAGAACATGCCTTATCCGTTCTCCTACTCTTCTTCTTGGAGGGCTTTGTGCTGGTTCCCCTGTCAGATTCTGCTCTGACCACCCTTACCTGATTGAAGTTTCTCTATCTCTCCAGTGCCCCGGTCCTCCTGCTGGGACCTTTGTGTGCATCAGGAAGGCTCCTGACTTTTACATCTGTCTCTCCCTCATGTCTTTCTGCAGTGGGACTTCATACAAGGGATGCTTTCCCAGTAGATGGAAGAGAAGTGGTAACCTGGCAACTTGTTTATTCACAGACACTGTATCCGCTCTGCTGTTGAGTTTGTCCCTTCCCATCACCTGACATATTAAATATGCATCTACTTATTGTCTGACTCTTCGAAGTAGGATACAAATTTTATGAAATCAAAAAATCTGTTTTGTTTTCTGCAATATCTTTAAAGGGGAGAGGGGGTGATATTCCCTCATTACTTATATGCTAACAATGTTTAGTAAATAAATAGATTATTTATTGACTGGGTGAATAAATTATGATTTAATGACAGTGCTTGGTTGTATATGATTGTTTGGAGCATGAATTTGTGCGAGAGAATATATTTATAAAAAATAATCTTTCTTGTAGTTAAACAGTTTTTGATGTAGATGATAAAACTAATAATTTCCATATTTCTTTCCATCTAAACAAATTAGCCATTCACAGTATGTCTTCACATCTCTGCCTAATCTCTGGAAACATTTTGTACATACCAGAATTGTGTCTTCTAGGTGATTCAAAAATCTAGTTACATTAGCCATTAAGATTAACCATCCCGTGAGGGAATTAGCCATCAGAGGAGGGAAACCTTTTGATACAATAGTATATTAGACTGGGGTTTTGAAGGTTGGCAGTTGCCTTATAACACAGTAACTAAGTCATTGTTTGAATGGATTACAGGAGGCCAATGAAGCAAATAGATGCAATGATGCAAAGAATTAAATTTCTTCTCTTACACTTGGTTAATGCCATACAATTGATTGTTGACCAGTGTTTGCCTAAAATAAAGATTGAGACAGTAGCTAGACAGCTGATATTAACTTCGAATGAGGAAGTCAAAATCTGTATGTGTTTATGTTGGAATGGGGAGTCTATTGAGTCAATGAGGAATTGCTGGTTGACCCTGCATTAAGCTTGTATGTGCCTTTAATATAAGAGCTTCTTCTATATATCTTGAACATACTCATGCCTCCTCAAGCAAGCCACATTTCTCTTCCTCTTCAGCCCAGGTTTTGAGTGTCATGTAATTATTGCCTTTCTTCTCACCCTGTCCACAGGATTCTCAGCTTACTCCACTCAGAGATGATTTTCTGCATCACATCATCAAGATGACTCAAACCATGACTACTGACTCTTTTCATTTTGTCAGATGGATACTTTTGAGATTATTGTCACTTGGTCTGTGTGTAACACTTGATGCTGCTCATCACTTCCTCTACGAAACACGCTTCCTTTAGGTCTCCGCGTTTAGATTCTATTTGTCATAGGGATACCACACCTTTTTTTTTTCTTCTAAGTCTTTGTAGTTTCGTTTCTGACTTTTTTCTGCCACAACTGGACATTCTGTGCTAGTTCCTTAAAGCTCGGGTTAACTTTTAGTGTAGATTTTCGTGCGTGGTCTTCCTGCATGCCGATCTCTCCATCATTAATTTTTAGACACAATCCATCTCTGTGTTCTACAATCATGTGCCTCGATGCCAATTTGGCTTCTTCCATTGGATATACAAAACACACACACACACACACACACACACACAAAACTAAAATAATGATATTCTATAAAGTTCAGATTTTTGAGTGAGTGGCTATAGTTCTTCAGAAATCACTGGAACTCAACCTCCACATCTTCCTCCTCATTCCCTTATCTGATTCATGTCAATTCAACAACATTAATATTGCTGAGAGAAGAAAATGACCCATAAGAACACAAATATGAGCAACACACTCAACAAAAAATTGCCAGGCATAGAAAATAACAACTGGATAATAATTTATATTTGAATTATTTCTATTTGAATATTATACCATAAAAATAAATCTCAGTATATATTTGTATGTATTTGTATTTCATGCTAACATTTAACATTATAACAATTGCAATTTCCAAATTGCTTGTTAAATTGTATTATTACTTAATCCTGGATAACATTTACGTCAATAGTATATTCTAACTGGAGATACTTTTTATATTTATAATGCATTACATGTTTATGGCATGCACATATGTATCTGTGCATGTTTTCTTTTTACTTATTTAATTTTTGAGATTTATTATATGATTATAACATTTCTCTCCCCCTTTACCTCCCTGAAATTTTTTTACCTGCTTTTCAAATTCATCTATTATTATTGTGTATATTTGTGTGTGTGTTTACATATACATATATGTCATATATATGTATATGTATATGTAAACATATATATGTATATGTACAAGGGCAAGAGATAGAGAATAAGTGGGCTCATTCATAAAGGTAATTACTGGGTCTTTTTTTACAATATTAATTTGTGAAATATAAATTCTTGCCATGGCACATACTGGGTATGTTAATGTACACACAGTGGGGGAACAATTTGTCAATACCAGTATATATATATATATATGTGTGTGTGTGTGTGTGTATACACACACATATATCATATATAGATATTTCTAAACAACCTGCTAAATTCATATAATGTTTAGGGACCTAATCATACACAAAGAATTCTAATCAACCAAGAATGCAAGAATGTGATCAGGTAAATCAGAAAACCATTAGTTTGTTTTTATTTGGAGACTGGACACCAAACATTTGGAGCTAATATTTACATGGAACAGCAAAGGAAAAGAAAACCAATTTGAAGAACCATGACAGAGTTTGTCTTACCCATCTTGATGCTAAACTTTAAGCCAATAGGAAGAATTAATCTATGTGTAATATAGATTTACATAATTAGTATAGATATTAGATTTGGAACCTTTAACCTAACATGGTCTATCACAGGCCACTGAGAGGTAGACTAGGTATTTGTAGTAAAAGATGCTTTGAAATGTGATCTCTATCTGAAACTATAAAGGAAGAATGCATAGCAGAATGACGGGTGAGAAACAACATGGGTGTTTGAAGGAGTTGTATGGAGATTGTCTTGTGAGCTTGCACGTGGTGGGTGTGGTTTGAAAACCTTCCTCACACACACAAAAGACCAGGGCAAGAGATAACTTCTCTGAGATCTACTTCTCAATGGTCTTTGTTTCACATCTTCAATGTGCATATACCTTCAGAGAGCTACTTAGTTAAAATCCTTTATCACTGCAGGAAGAATCTTTAAATTCTCATTTGTTGAAATGCAAACAAATCTTGCCACTGTGAAATACTATACAACTTTAAAGTGCCTTTAAAGAGCTACATCTTTGTGAATAATATTTCTGAGTGGAGCCTGGAGTGAAAAGTGTGCAGTAATATGTCATTTGTGTCATTCAAGTTCATAAATCATCACAAATCAGTAATATGTAAATATATCCAGGAATTATATCTAATCAAATGCATAAATTAAGTAAATACAATATTAGTATAGTGGTCACTTCTATCATGTTATTTGTAAAAAGTTATCAGAAAGATCTATATAGGAAATATAATTGCTTTGATTTTTACTTCCTGAAGTAAAATACTTGTGTGCTCTATAATATTTATTTATATTCACATGTTATAAAAAAAGGAACCAGAGAAAACAAATTGTAAAAATAAGAACAAGAGAGTTTCACATAGAAACACATGACCAGACCCCATCTAGGAATCACTGAGTGTCCAGATTCTGAAAATATATGGTGACGTTATCTAAAGTATATGAGACAGTATTGCACATAAATGAAAGGCTACCTAAACTACGCAAGCAAGCAAAGTCAGGAAAGCTTGAATGAACCCTCCATTAAGACAAATGATGAAGTGATGTAGCCTACCCATTCTTTATATACTTAATAATTCTGCATATAGTTAATACTTGCAAAGCACTTTAATGCATGTGGATATATTGGATTCAAGCCAGTATATTCAATAATAATAAATAGATGATAGATAGATAGATAGATAGATAGATACATATATACATACACACATATATACACATGTACATAGATATGTAGATAGATACATAGAAATATAAATACATTCATACATATATGCATATATACATAGGTACATAGATACATAGATGATAGATAGAGATGATATGGATAGATAGATAGATAGATAGATAGATAGATAGATAGATAGATAGGCACACTGAAGTGTGAAGGAAAACCGGTGATTCTTGACGTAGTTGTGAGTGACTTTCTAGCTTTATAACTAGATTTAATCTCTCCACATACAACTAAAATGCACTACAGGTGCTGAAGTGATTTGTACTTGTGATCTCAGGCTGAGTGAGTATAGCCTTTAAGCAGCTAATGAGAATTAGAATGTCCTGAAACCATAAGAACCAAGTACCCCTTGTACAGGCCACTCTTCATTGGGTAAAGATAAAAATATCCCCAAATTTGGGTTTAAATAGTACTTTTCACTCTGCCAGGATTCTGGACCAATATCTCTTGATTAAAAAAATGATATAGTGGAAGACACTGCCTCTTATTCTACCATATGAGTTCATGTTTATGTTGTGAAAATAACCTTACTACAGAGTAGTAGTCTTCAACCTTTCTGATGCTTTGTGACATTTTAATACTGTTCCTTATGTTGTAGTGACCCCCAGCCATGAAATAGTTTTCATTGGTACTTCATAAGTTGAATTTTGCTAATGTTATGAATCGTAATGTAAATATCTGATATGCAGGATGTCTGATATGCGACCCCTTTGAAAGGGTTGTTTGACCCCCAGAGATGGTACGACCCACATGTTGAGAACCACTGCTACAGTGGTGCCATGAGAAGCACTTTGAGACTTGTTAAGCTCTGTTAAGCCCCTGGGGGAAACTGCTATCTCTCTGAGCTTGGCTTTCTTTATGATTCTGATTCAGCTACTGGTGTGGCTCAGCCTCAGTCAGACACTTTAAGAGCCAGTGTTGACGTCCTTTTCTTTTTCCATTTGGGGAGTTGTTAACTGCCAACTTTGGGGAATGTCTGAAACCGTACTATAGATGGGTGGCGCACCATTAGTCTCCTTGGCTTGGGCTGTTTCCTATAAAGATCTTGTCCTGCGCTAAGTGGTTTTGAAAGGCACAATGCTTATTTTTTACTCATTTAGTGAAAGCTGAGGTTTTGGGCAGGGTAGCAGAAGCATTTTGTTTTGTGAAGAGATGAAGCCTTTGCTGTTGCTTTTATAAAACGAGTACATTCTTGCAAAAGAGTTTTAGTATATCTTTCTCTTTAGTTGGTACACAGTAATTATTATATTTAATGTGTATTGTGTGATATTGTCGTGCACAATGTAAAATGACCAGATTTATACTTTCTTTATATTGAGGATATTTGATCCACTCTACTCTCTATTTGTAAACGTTCAACCAACGGTTGGCAACCACACCACCATGCTAACAAGCCTGCATTTTAATTTGCAGTCTGTTGGGTGTTTCTGACAAGAGCCTTTTCAGTTAAGACTTCAGAGAAAAGTTAATATTTGGGTTTGCTTCAAATATTCTTTGAGAAAAGGAAAGTTGTGTAATATTTCATATTCATATTCTCACTGGGCTTTTCTTTCTCACTGAGTAAGTCCTCCTTGGATATCTTTTTTTGGTGTTGCATACTTCTGAAGTACACACTGCATATTGTAGGAAGTTTCTAATTCTAAAAAGAGACTGAACCCCAGTTAGCAGTATACCTTTAAGAACACATAGGATTTTGTTTTTGTAATTGTGGGGTTTTTTTTCTTGACAAATATTTTTGTATCTGCACGCTTTTGTTTCAGTATATTTTGTCCTGTTACAAACTTTAATCGGTAGAATGTTTTATAATTTTGTTTTTTGCAAAAGTTATTAAGAGTTCTGTATCCAGATAAGATGCAATAAGCTAAGAAGGGAAGACCATCAACATTGAGATTCATCTGAGCTAGACAGGAGTCAGCTTTGACTTCTTCCCAGAAACATGCCAATTGTGTGATCATGCCAGACTAGTGGGAAAATACAGATAATTGACAAGCAAAGCACAAAAACAATGGCTTCGAAGTGCCATTTAGGCTACAGCTCCACCAGAGAGGAGAGAAATTTCTTATAGCACATGGTTTGGTTTTACCTGCTGTTTGCTTTGTGACTACCATGGTCTTTTGCAATTATATATGAATTTTTGAGTAGTTTATTGCCCATACAGATATCCTGATGTATTTTTCTTGTCATTATATTAAATCCAGAGTGCTTCAGCTTAGTATGTTTGACAGTGATGTGTTTAACGGAATCACTAAGCAATTCTGGAGAAGAATGAATGTCAAGAGGTTGCATAAGCAGATTTTAAGGGTGGATGCTGTCCTGACAATCAAGAGTATGGGAGTGGAAAGTGATGGGTGTGTGGGTAAATGGAATAGAATAGACAGTCCAGGACTCCTCCCCTCACAAATAGGTCAAGTTTCATTGAGATAGCAGCTAAGTAATTAATTAGAAGAGGGCAGTGTTGTCCAACCTTAGGTTTGGAATAAATTGTTATCCATATATTAAAAAAAAAAACTTTGACCCAAATCTAACCTTGTATACCAATATTTTGTTAGAATGAGTCATAGTTCTAAATGTAAAATGACAAACCCCATAGAAGAAAACACTGGAACTATCCTTAGTGAACTGAAGTTAGACAATAGATATTTAGTTATGAAACCAAGCATGTTGCAAAGGATCTGTTAAGGTTATTACACTTATAAAAACCTACTTTTGCTAATTCAGAAGTCTTGATCTGCAAAGGATATTAATAATAGCATGAGATACAAGCTACAAAATTGGGGTGAATATTTGCAAGTTATATGCTCATCAAGGCTCTTATATTTAAAATATATATTGAACTCTCATAAGCCAAGAGTAAGAGAACTAAAAGCCTTATAATAAAACAAATGGACAAATGTCTTAAACTGACAGTTCCAGCTACATATAACTTAGCAAATTAATGCCCCAAACCATTTTTTAATATCACATACCATTAGGAAAATGAACATTTAAAGACATTCTAATAATTACAAAAACTAAATCAAAATATTAACAATATCAATGCTACAAAGGGCATGAAACAAGTGAATTCCTCAACTAGTTAGTAGGAAATAAAAAAAATTCATACAGGCATCCAGGAAACATCCATATGAGGCAGAAATTCTTTTGCCTCATGATCCAGTGAAAACATTTTTGATCGTTTATTTCAGAGAATGGAAAATACCTCTGCACACGCTTTATAACAGTTTTAGTTGAGAGAACTTAACACTAGAAAGTCCTCACCTGTGCCTCAAGGGAAATTAATCGGTGTGTGGTATGCATACATAATGGTGGACTGCTCTCAGAAGTCAAGAAGTAGTCCACTTCACTGATGCCGTGGGCAACAACTTGGGTTGGTCTCGGGAGTGCAGCTTGAAAGGAGTCAACCTTGGAAAGTTACCTGCTGTGTGATTCCATTTAGGAGATTCTTCAAGACAGCCCTGGCATGATGAAGAGTAGATCCATGGTTATCCAAGGAAATGAGTTTCTCCTGAAAGTGTTCTAATGGTTGCTAATATCCTCTTCCATCAACCTCCCCTACGCAAAGTAAATGGAGAGGATGCATTTGGAAGTACAGATAGTTCAGTGCATGGACGATATAATACTTTCCCGCATGCAACGGGCTCTTCAGGGGTGTGTTTTTAAATCCTACCACCATCTTATTGCTTCTTTTTTATATTTAATAGATACCAAGATTCCAAATCATTCTTTTGCATAAGCACTCAATTCTTTTCATAGTTTCTTCTCAAAACAAATAGACTTCCCCACCGGGGGCATGCGAATCTCTTTAAGGACTTAGATTCTAAATAGTGATTGCCAGGAAGTTCTGTTGCAAGGCAGATTCTTGGGAATCAGGTTCATCTGATACATTGATTGGTTTTAATTATTTGAATACCATGAACATTGTTAGGTTTTATTATAATATTTTATTATAGCATTAAAACAAAAATTTGTTTTAATGCCCTCCTCAATGAGTCAGTTTCAGGTGGTACAAGGGGCTTCTTTGAGAACCCTGTGTGCCTGGGAGTGTGAACATGTAAGGTCATCCCTGTTGCCTTACCTCTGTCTTCTCCTTTTATTACTTGTATGAATTCTATAGTGCCTCCTGCAACCCTTTCAAATGCTATAGAGTTTGTCTTTAGAGTCCATTCACTGAGTGTTTCGTCTTCTATTGCTCCCAGTACAGTCATGTTGTGTGTACCAGTTATCTTTTCCTTGTGCTATTTTCTTTCTCCAGACTTCTCCTGGCTCTTGTGTTACTCCCAGATCCAAGGTCATTTGTTTTTGCTTAGAAGTTACTGGTATCCATCTCCATTTTCATGTTTTTTTTTTAATAGTCACATTCTGTATATATTTTAATCAGATTCTTTGCTCTCTTCCAGCCCTTCCCATCTCCTTCACACTCCGTACACACCCAACTTCATGATCTTTCTTTTCTCTAAACCAGTGGTTCTCAACCTTCCTAATGCTGTGACTCTTTAATACAGTTCCTCATGTTGCAGTGACCCCCAGCCATAAGATTATTTTCACTGCTACTTCATAAATGTAATTTGGCTACTGTTGTGAACTGTAATGTAAGTATCTGTGTTTTTTCAGTACCTGAGGCAACTTCCATGAAAGAGTTGTCAGGGATTATGACCCGCAGGTTGAGGGCCTTTGCTGTAAACAAACAAATGAACAGACAAACCAATGAAAAACAAAGAAAGCTCACATGCAAAATAACAAAACAAATCTAAAAATTCTGTTTGGTGTTGGCATCTACTCCTAAACATGAGGCCTGCTGTGGACTGTGGCAGACACAGTTAGTGTCCCTTCATTTGAGGAAATTGTTTTACTGTCTCCCAGTATCCATACATTGCAAAACACTTCTAGGTAGGGGTTGGACTTTGTCACCACTTCCCCTTCTTTGTGATGAGACTATATGTCTTTAATTGTGCATGTCAAGTCTCTATACATTTGTTTATCAGTCCGTTGTGCCTGAATAAAGCAACACAGACTCAGAAAGACAAATACTGCATATTTTCAC
The DNA here is from genome assembly GCA_030674055.1 of Rhabdomys pumilio. Lineage (NCBI taxonomy): Eukaryota > Metazoa > Chordata > Mammalia > Rodentia > Muridae > Rhabdomys > Rhabdomys pumilio. The sequence continues at coordinate 66,670,201 of JANHMN010000003.1, read as the reverse complement.
TTGTATGTGGATATTAGCTTTTAACCTTTAGGTACACGTTGTGTATGTGTGTGTGTATGTGTGTGTGTTTTACTTGCAACAGATCAGAACTTCCTATTATTTGAGACTGTGTCTTCACTTTTGTTGTTGATCAGAATACACTTTTCAGTGTGAAGTACTGTAGCCTGTTGTAATCACTATGGATTTTGGGTAGATCAATTTCAGATGTTTCACTTGGCTTGTGTTGTTTTTATTTCTATGATGAATCTCTGGAGGCTGTGAATTATACCCTGGATCCATTATAGTACCTGTCAAATCATGAATGTCCTCCATTAAGTTCTCAGAAGCTTTTGAATATGATCTCATTTTCTCTGACGGTATAATCTCATCCTCACCGGAGAACTAAGAAAAGTGGGATATAATATGATGTCATGACCCTGGACCAACAGCATGGAAGCATGTAGCAAAGTAGAATTTGAACCCAAAGAGTCTGTCTTTAGATCCCAAGGACTTATCTGTAGTGCTAGAAACACCAAGTGCATTCTGGGAGAATCTCTTGCCTGTGGTGATAGGCAGTAGGCTTGGGCTACAGAGATCCATTTTCTAATCTTCAGCATGCTAATGGCCATGAGAACATTGACTTATAAAGATTTTTTTTACTGTTCTTTCCACTACTAAACTACTTTGTCTTGAAAAGAGAAGGTAGGAGTCAAAAAGGCACCAAGCCTTGCTTTCAGAAAGTGCTTCCCCACCCTCCAAGCTCTCAGCTTTGTCCCTCAGTCAACTATGGCAGCATTCCTGCAGCCTAAGGTCCCAGTGTCCCCATCACACTCCAATCACATCAAAAGGATACTATGAAACATTTGTCATGTGAAATAGGTTCATTTCTCTAAATTCGGTTTTTATTGGCTCTCTGACTAATCCAACCTGTTATATGTTGAATCATCATGGAATTTTCAGTGTGACTACGTACATGTCTGTGTAGCCATCCCTATCCACCCACATGTGAGATACAAGCATGCTTTTTTTCCTGGACCTCAGTTCCTGATTACAGCAAATACTCGGTGATCCTTCATTTAGAAAAGTGTATGTATGGCTCCCCTGGCTTATGGTAAAGAAATGCTGTAGTAACTGCCTTAGCAAATGTCTTAGCTTTGCTGTCTCTAGAGAGCTTAGGCTCAACCTGATTATCCCATTTTTTACTTTTCTATTACTACTGATTTTAAAACTTGTAAATAGTATCTTAAAAATTGTCTTTCGTGATCTTTGTGAAATTTATAACCTTAATGTTTCATTTCTCATTAAGGGATCAAGAGTAAATTTTCTGAATCGATTTCTTTTGAGCATCCCCTTACAGATCCTGAAGTCTCATGTCCTCTCCTTGTGCTTTGTTTTGCAGAAGTCACCAACTGTTTTCCAGTAGAGGCATACTCTTGAAGAGTGGAATTCTTGATTCTTCATGCAGTTATGGATCTGGATAAACCATCTGTCTGGGGATCATTAAAACAGCGAACCAGACCTTTGTTAATCAACCTGAGCAAGAAAAAGGCTAAAAAGAATCCAAGCAAACCTTTGGATTTAAGGGTGCAGCATCACCTGGACCGGCGCCTGAGTCTCTCAGTACCTGACCTCCTGGAAGCAGAGGCTTTGGCCCCTGAAGGCCGGCCTTACTCGGGGCCCCAGTCATCTTACATCTCAGTACCAAACAGCCTGTCCACTGCAGGCATTGTTCCAAAGAGTAGCAGTAGCTCACTGAAGCAGTCTGAGGAAGAACTGGACTGGAGCCAGGAGGAAGCAAGCCTTGTCCACGGAGTGGACACCGACTCTGAAGAGATCTATGCCTCTCCTGCAGAAGAGTGGCAGGCATTCAGCCAGAGTGGCCTGGATCTGCCCAAACCTCCCCTTGGAAGGGATGCTCCCGAAGAGCCAGAGGTAAGGCCTGGGCTCTTCCTAGCATTTTTTTTTTTAAAAAGTGCATTCACTGTCCTTGGGAAATTTGGGTAAGAGTTACTTTGTGGTTATCCTGGATGGAGAGAATGTCATTTACGAGAATTTAAATTAATGTACTATTGATTGCACTGGTGTTCCCATTTGTTTTAGGGACGACCTCTATGTATTTAAAAGCTAGCACAAAGGAATCTTCCAGGATCGTTTAAGGCGTCAACAGCCCTAGTGGACAAGGTTTTTTTTTTGGTCCATTTCCTGGCAAAGACACCGAGCACACAACTTTAACCTTTGGTTCTCTCCCTCTCCTCCTCTTCCTCTTGCCTTCAGTAGGTTGCCTTTTTCCACACTGAGGTGAGAAGTAGCTATAAATGAAATCAATATAGCCATCCTTCTGCCATTGCTAGCTTATTTAGACTTATAGACAACGTGAAAAATGTGATTTTTCTAGACCTTATAGACCAGTAGACCAGTGGTTCTCAACCCCTTGGTGGGGGAGGGACATCAAATGGCCTTTTCATGGAAGTCACACATCAAATATCCTGTTTATCAGATACTTCCATTATAATTTGTAACAGTAGCAGAATTACAGTTATGAAGTAGCTAAAATAATTTTATGGTTGGGGGGTAACCACAACATGAGGAGCTGTATGTACTAAAGGGCCTTAACTGTATTAAAGGATTGCAGCATGAGAAGATTGGGAAATACTTGTAGACAAGCATGCAGACTACGTTTTTATATGGAGTGGATGTTTCTCTTTGATAACCAGAGCCTGAAGGGTACACTTCCCTCCCATGATATGGGCCTGGGGTGTTTCTACCAGGATGCATACTAGGTTTTGAGAACTTCCCTTAATTCTCTGAAAAATAGATGTTAGAAACCAGTGATCAAACTTTTATCACTTGAGTGGGTTTTTTTTTTTTGTTGTTTTTTGGTTTTTTTTGCAAAACTTTATTGTTTCAGGAAGGGTAACTGTACAGTGTAATTGTGTGAAAATTTTTGGTTTTGGAAGAAGAATTTAAATTCTGGCACCAAATTCCTGGATCCTAATTCTGATTTGAATGATCAATTTAGTCAGCCCACTTGAATATTTTTGTTTGTTTGAAATTTCTCTTAATTGATGATACTGAAGTAGGCTCCAATGTTGAAGGAAGGGGCTAATTTTTATGTATTCAGGATTAATTGAAGAGTTGTATAAAAATTAAGTCTTCAGCTGAGGCTTTTGGGTAAAAATCTGTTGGTCATGTAATGTGTCTGAACTTCCCTGGGGAATGGCCTCTGGGAATGGCGGTGCTATGACCATGTTCTTTTGGACATTGCTACTTACTAAATAAAGACCTCAGCTATCTTTTATTTTGACCTTAACAGGAGACTGTCTTTGGGAAATGTTTTAATTTTTAATATTTGTGAATTTGAAATATGTTTCCATTTTACAAAATGTAAATGAAGTAGATTTACTGAGCAGTATGGGAAGGTAAACCTGTTGCTCAGACCTTAGAACTTATCTTCAGCATCGTTGCATTTGTCTGAGTCTGGGTAGATTTCTTGGCTTTAATAGACTAACAGTTTCAAGCTAGAAAGATGTTCAAGCTATGGATTCTTAACTATTTTAGCTTTTCTGTAGTCTTTGTTTAATAAATATAAATATTTGAGAGCTGTGTAGATCAAACATTGTGAAGGTTATTATTTACAATGAATACCACACCATGATCATAGTGAGTGTTCTGCATAGTTCCTGAATCGTCCCTGGTCCTTCTGCATGAGATGGGTCTTTCCCACTGAGAGTTCAGAGGTTATCACATGGAAAGAAGAGTTTCCCCCTCATTTCTTCCCCGTAAATTGAATGTGCACGGCTACAAGGGGAAAGTCTAATTCGTCCTTTTCCGAGGACCTTGTTCTTTGCCCACAATAGTACATGTTCAGCTACATTTAATTAAAAAAAAATCATTGATAGCAATTGACCCAGGTTAATAGAGTTTTATTTGTGGGTTCTCAAAATTGATTTCTTACTAGCGTTTATTAGTTAAATAAAAATGGGCTTCATGGTGATTTTTTTTTTTTTTTTTTTTTTTTAGTAAATATATAGTGTGCTCTGGTGATACTGCTTTTGTTTATAGTCATCTCCACTCTTCTTGATTCTATTCCTTTTGTCTATTCATCTATATTTTAGTTTACAAATATATTTTTAGGTGCCTTATTCACAATCCTTCATTGTGAATAATGAAGGATTAAACAAAGAATGCAGGTGTCTATTGCATGTGTTCCTTTGAATGGCTAGATTTTTGTTGTTATTTAATATTTCTTTACTTTTGTTTACAGTCTTTTTCCCCCTCTATTTTCTTAACTTGGTTTTATTGTTTTATTAATTACCTATTATAATGGCTTTCGTTATAACATCTCTGTAAATTTATATAATGTATTTTGATACTGTTTATCTGTATTTTGTCTCTTCCTGCTCTGGGATTCCCTTCCTAATCCCTTTCTATTCTCATCTACTTTTGTGTGGTGTTTGTTTGTTTGTTTGTTTGTTTGCTTTTGCTGTTGTCATTGGTGTTTTGTGTCGACCCATCAGGGCAGCTTACTTACAATGCATGGGTGAGGGTTTGTTTTCAGGAGCATAGATACTGAACAAGTGGCTTTGCCTCTGAAAAGAAAATTCCCTAGAGCTACTAGAACTGTTAGTACTTTTATCATGAGATTTTTAGATTTATGATCTAATGAAACTAATGTGTTTTTTCTGAAAAAGTATTTATTTTATTTAATAATAATAATTATTATTTAATCTTTTATTACACTCCAGTCATTATCCCACTCCCAGTTTACACACTCCAACTGTCCCTCATCTCATTCTTCCTCCTCCATATCCAAGGGGATGTCCCCATCCCACCCCCACCTCATCAGACCTCCCCACTCCCTGGGGCCTCAAGTCTCTCAAGGGTTAGGTGCATCTTCTCTCACTGAGGCCAGACCAGGCAGTCCTCTGCTGTATATGAGCCTATTGGGGCCTCATATCTGCTGGTGTATGCTGCCTGGTTGGTGGCTCATTGTCCGAGAGATCTCAGAAGTCCAGGTTAGTTAAGACTGCTGGCCTTCCTATGAGGTTACCCACGTACTCAGCTTCTTCCAGCTTTTCCCTGATTCAACCACAGGGGTCCTGGCTTCTGTCCATTGGTTGAGTGTAAATATCTGCATCTGACCCTTTCAGCTGCTTACTGGGCCTCTTGGAGGGCCACCATGCTAGGCTCCTATCTGTAAGCACACCATAACATCAGTAATAGTGTCAGGCCTTGGAGCATCTCCTTTAGCTGGATCCTAATTTAGGCTAATCACTAGACCACCTTTTCCTCAATCTCCTCTCCATTTTTGTCCCTGAAGTTCTTTTAGACTGGGACAAATTTGGGTCAGAGTTTTTTTAACTGTGGGATGGCAACCCCATCCCTCCACTTGATGCTGGAGGTGAACTCTACAAGTTCCCTCTCCCCACTGTTGGGCATTTCATCTACATAAATACAGTATTTTAGAAGATGTTAGCTGAAAGTGTAGAGAGATCTAGGAAGATGGAGATGTTCTAGTCCAAATCTGCTAAAAACTTAAAATAAATGAATTTAATACTTTTGTTTTCTTGACTGATGCTGGCATTGTGTAGCCTAGCAGGAGCAGCTCTAGAGAGCTTGACCTGGTGGTGCATGTAAGGGAGACCCAGCAAGCTGACCAGCTCAGCTACTGCCCAGGCCTAGACCCAGGGCTCTGAGTTGGTCCTCTCCAAAATCTATATAATCTGTGAATAATTGGGACACATGAAAGTGCCAGTCCTGCTGATCTAAAGCTGCAGAATCTCCATGATCCAAGACAATAACAGGATAATTGGGAGCAATTGTGGTGAGGGTCCAATATTGATGGTGTCACGGAAGCTAGAGATCTTGAACCAGACCAATGACTCATTGCGATGAACATTTGCAAGTGATAGTGTGTGGACAGAGGGGTAGACTGTGGGACACACTGAAATACTTCAGCTTCTACAATGAGATGTTTTTCTAATAGCTCTCTCTCTCTCTCTCTCTCTCTCTCTCTCTCTCTCTCTCTCCCTGTGTGTGTGTGTGTGTGTGTGTGTGTGAGAGAGAGAGAGAGAGAGAGAGAGAGAGAGAGACTGTGTTATTTGGAGGGAGCTTGCAAGAGCATGGGTGGGGAGATGAGTGGAACTGGGGTGCATGATTTGAAACTCACAAAAAAAAAATCAACAAAAAGTTTAAAAAAGAAAAGAAAAGAAACTGCCAAAAAGATGCTTTATTTAATGACAATAGAAATTCTGACTATGAATTCCTGTCTTTGGAGTCTTGGCCTGGCCTCTTAAGTATCTGACACATTTTTCTATCTTATATATCGTCCACAGATATCTATAACTAGAAGGGAAGTAACAAAGATACCACTGGTAGTCATGTGACCAGCGTGGTATACAACAGGGACAATTAGAGGTTTACAAGCATCCTTGGTGCATGGTGTATGGCTTGTAACTTCCCAGAGGAGGGAGGCAGTGAACTCTGTGGTCTGGATAGTGTGGGCACACTATGCAGTTGTCTTTTGTGTTTAGTGTTGGCCAGAGCTTGTAACCTTGTGAGAACACCTCAAATATCCAACATGTCTGAATTCTCTAGCTACTTTTTCCAGAACCACCAGTATCAGTAAGCAAAGAGAAGTGTCAGCTTATAGTCAGAAAACAAAAAGAGAAGACAAAGTCAGGGCCGGAGTGATGGAAGTGAATGTATTGGGAGATGGCATGTGAGAGCCTGCAAGTCAGGCAGCAGCAGGAAAATTTGTGCAGATGCTCAGAGCAGCCATGGCAGCAACTGCTACTAAAGGGGGCTTCTTAGAGGAGGGTTGGGGGAAGATGATTCCACCAAGCCCTGTTTGATCCTCAGAGTCATGTGTGTTGATAGCTCCTGGAAACGTGGGCTCAAGTTGTGTGAATGGAAGTCATTATGAAGTGTTCTCACACATATACCGTAGGCAACATCACCATTATGTCTCCTAGCTCAAGCCCAAGATGCTAAGGTGAAATTGTTCTTTTTTCTCACTCTGTGAATGTAATGTAATTCTAGGAGTTTCTCTACTACTGTTCTATCCAGTTTTCACTCTTAAATAAAGACATGGAGACCTTATGTTTGTTAAAGGGCTTCATGCACTGTAGCTCGGCAAATACTCATCTATTCTAAGCAGACCATTCTGGCCTGGATTACTTCCCAGCCACATGGCCCTTTACCTTCCATCTGAGTCTTGCCTTGGCTTGCTCTGCTCCATGTGTGTCCTCATGGTGACTCCCTTCAAGACCTACTCATGGTGAATCCTCATGGTCCATCTTCTCTTCCACCCCGACCTCTCTCTTTCTCTCTTGGTCCAGGATCTTGCTTGACCCATGGAATGGTGCTTCTCACCCTGAGTGGCCCTTTGCATTTTAATCAACCTAATCTAGAAATCCTCTCCTTAGATAGTCCCAGAGAGCTGTTTCCATTGTTATGCTAAATCCTATCAAGTTGATAATCATGATTAAGCACCAGGAGCTGGCACTCTACTGCAGAAGTCCAGTAACTACACCTCTCCTGATTGTCACTTCAGATGTCTAGGTTCTTAGTGGGAAGAGTTGTTGCTAACGGTTAAGTTGTGACCCCCTCCCCCCATTTATATGCAGAAGTCCTTCACCCCACTATGACTGTATTGGAGACGTGGCATTTCTGAGAAGGTAGTGTCTAAATGAGGGCAGAGCTTCTCATCCAATTGTACTGACATTTTAGTAACAGAGGAAAAAGTCCAGTCATTTTTTTTTCTCTACACTATGTCAAGACATATGGAGAAGGCAGCTGTCTACAAGAAGTAAATAACCTCATTGAGAACCACAGTTTTCAGAATTTTGAACTTGGACTTCCAGACTCTAGAACCAGGAGAAATCAATTCTTTTAAAGTTTTTCTAGTCAGTGGCATGGCTCTGCAGAATTAGGAGGTGACTTCACTGTTCTTGCCACTGAGACCAGGGACAGAGGGTTGGTCAAAGAACCTTAAAATACTGAAAAGCACTAGCCACTGCCAACATGCTTATGTGTATTATTAGTTGTGTAGAAGATTTCCCTGTTGTTAAATTGCAACTTCCCAATGATTAGCAATGGAATTTTTCTCCCCCAAACATTTGTACAAATCCTACAGAGATGTGTGTGTATGTGTGTGTGTGTGTACACATATATATGATAAATAGATACATACATAGATGAATATGCTTATGATGTCTGTATTTGCCTTCCAAGCTAAAGCAACTATGAGATGCTGTGGTCCCCATTAAGAGTCTCTGTTGGGCTGAGAGTATGCTAACATCTGGTGTTCCTTGGTACATAAGGTGTGTTCTAAAGCCCAGCTTCTTAACTGCAGCATCACTTAACTGAGTGAAGGGATATCAAATAATTTGACAGCAATGAAAGTTTCCTGGCCATGTAAAGACTGAAAATTAAATCAAAACCAAACGCGTAATGAATACAAGTTGTTTAAGTCTCCATGTTTGGAAATGTAAGCAAAAGAATTCAAAGACACAAAGAAATAGTAGGAGCGGGTGTGAATCAAGCTCTTTCTGACTTATCCTTGTTTGTGAAGGAATATGAATGCATCTAGGTCGCCCTGAGTTGGAGCCTTTTTATTACAGGGTGTTTCTGTTTCCCAGCATGTCTGATAAGGTGGCTGTTATAGGTGCTTTTGACACAGCTGTGCTCTTATGAAGAGTGAGGCTTTAAAGTCTCCCCAAAGACCTAATTCTCTTGCTGCTTGTTAGTGACTGTTTCGCCTCCTGGCTCTCCGGTCTTTACCATAAATGGGCGATGCAATGACAATCTTTGGACTCCTTAGTAGAAGATGATAGTGTTTGTTAGTGAATTACAAAGTGATAAGCAAATATAAACAGGTGGATTGTTTTGCTGACACAACTCTTGCAAAAAAAGCTTGTAAGAATTTGTGAAAGGTCATTTGCAAATATTACTCATGGTTTAAGAAGTGCCTGGGAACTGGCCAAGCACTGATATCAGGAATTGTATATGTCCAGATGGTAACTATGTTTAACTTTGTGGATAAAAAGGTATCTGTCACGACTTGCTTCTGATGTCGTGGCAGGAAGGACACAGAAATGAATAGGTGGAGCTGGAATTCAAATGAATTTTCTTTAAAAGTAAGCAAGAGAGAGTGAGGGCTGAATTTTGTAATGGGAGTACAGTTTCATAACATCCCAGGCAAGTCTGTACACATATGCTCTCTATGTCAAGGGTTAAGTTAGATGGCATTCTGCAGTTATGTTTTGGGGACAATCTTGGAGGTGTAAAAAAAATCTAAAGATAGACCTTAACAGAGTTTTCAAGGACCTTCTAATAGTTTGTGCAGAGGTGAAATATGGAAAGACTAGGTTGATATGTTGATTATTAGATGTCTTCTCCTTATTCTTTCACTGTTTCCTGGCTGCTTAATGACCTATCCAGCCTATCTGGCCCTCATATTACTGTTGCTTACGTTAACAATCCCTTTGTCTAGTAGATGCTTGCATTTGATCCTCCATTCTTCAATATTCATAGTATTGAAAGCCTAAAGCAGATTACAGAATTTAAATCATCTGCCACATAATACTCAGTTATATATTCATATGCTTTCATGGATTTGTTTTAAAAAATGAAACAATTGATTTCAGCCAGTGTTGTTCCTTATTGTCAGCTCTTCTGCATGTGTATGTATGTCTTGGCCTACTAAAATCAGACATCCAGGCATGACCCACTTTGTTTTGGTTCTCAAGTATACTGCATAGCTAGGTTCTCTGACAGCCACATAGAAGGTGACATTCATACAAGATCAAATTCAGTGTATGGAAAAGTTCATTTGCTCATGACAATGTTTTGCTCTCAAGATCCTTGGTGCCAAGATTTTGTGTGTGTGTGTGTGTGTGTGTGTGTGTGTGTGTGTGTGTACATGCACATGTAAGAGTATATTCACAATTATGTAAATGTAGTGGCATTTCTCTATATGTGTTTAGACATCAGAGGTCAAACTTAGGGTCTCTTAATAGTGTGGAGCTCACCAAATAACCTAGGCAGCTTTCCAGGAAGCCTCAGAGATTCATCTGTCTCTACTGTCCAGTGCTGAGATTACAAACATGTCCCACAATGCCCAGCTCCTTACATAGGATCTGGCAACCAAACTCAGGTTTGCCCATTTGATCAGTAAGCACGTTACCAACAAAGTCATTTGTCTGGCTCTGTGATTGTGTGTGTGTGTGTGTGTGTGTGTGTGTGTATCCATCTCAAGCCTACCTAAACCCTTCTGGATTTTAATGAACTTTTATTTTTTTAAGTTGGGGATTCACATCTAAAGGGGACACAAAGTATAGATTAGCTTTGTATATATGGTAGTACACTAAAGTATAATGAAGCATTTAGTATAAACTCATGTGTCACTAAAGCTAAATCAAAGAAATGAGACCTGCGTAAAGGCAGTATTGCTTTGCATGAGTGATGAACACCCTCACATATATTAGATAGCTGATAATAGGTCTTAATATAATTTGGTGAGATATACTAGATTTTCTGATGCTCAAAAATATCCATCCTTTCCTGAGTATGTACTTATAAAACAGTCTGTTTAAAATCAACTGCTCATCAATCTGTACGCTCATGAGATAGAATGCTACTTGGTAATTAAGGATGGGAATTTGGATGGTTTCAAAGGCATTGAGCAAAGTGAAAGATTCCATAAGTTGACATACTGCATGATTCTTTTTGACAGGTTAATCTATAAGTGACAAAATTACACGACAGAAATAGATCAATGACTGTCTTAGGTGAGGAAGAGGATGGAAATTTCAGCATAGGGGGATAGAATGAAGGAGTTTTCGGGCCGTCAGAATTGTTGTGTGTCCTGACCATAGAGCAGTTGTCCAAATCTACTCCTGTTGAAAGTCACAGCAGTCATAGCAATATGGTAACCTTAGTGTGTGGTGAGTTAACTTGTGATAAATTAAAGCAAATCTAATATGCTGGATTATTGTTATTGAGAACATAAACACTAACATCTAATGGCATTGGGATATCAGCCATTCCTTATGACATACATTTTAACTGTGCTACCTTTACTAAGACACAGAGTCAGAAGTCATACACCCAGTCATTAGGTTTACAGAGGAGATAAGAACATTGTGGATTCTGCTCAGTGGATAATTCTCTGGGTTCTGTGTAAGAGTGCAGAGGACTAGTCTAAGTTATGTGTCTCCCAGCTGCTATAAGTTGTCCTCTTGTGCATATGGAATGCTTTCCTGTTCTTATGGTAATCATTTTCCTTCCTCCCTGTGTATGTATGGTGTGTGACAGTTACGGTGGCTGTGGGAACCATAACTTTAAGTTCTGTGACTTCTGTGAGTAAAACCAGCCATAACGTTGAATTAATGTCATTGCTCACATGGAATTTCCCTGCTACTCTAAGTGGGAAAACTTACGGTGTGTTTAAATAAAGGCTTGGCATTCATTTTTCAATAGTATATAAATTATGGCATATGTGTAGACTAATTTCATCATTTAAGTAATGTTACTACTAAATAGAGTAAGGCTAACTTTGAGATTATACACAGAGTGCCATGCTATGACATAATGTGTTTTAGCCATCCACCAATTCAAAATGGAAGATGGGGCCTGGGGAGATGACTCAGCAGTTAAAAGTGCTTGCTGCTCTTCCAGAGAACCCAGGTTCAGCAAACTACCTTCCCTAACTCTAGTTCCAGGGGCTCCAACATCATTTTCTGCCTCCAAAGGCACCAGGAATAAACACGGTCCATGTGCATACACGTAGATAAGACACAACACACACAAATAAATGAATGAATGAATAAGTAAATGAATAAATGTTAATGACTCTTGGCTAATAACAAATTGAAATTCTGATCCCAGCCCTGATAGCTCTGGAGGACTGCTTTCAAGCAATCTTGGTCAATTGGAGTAATGATTCATTTAATAAAATGAAATGGTAGTAGAGATTTTCCAGGCTACAGAGCACCAGAGAGTGCTGGTTATCATTGGTTCTAGGTGTTAAAACACCAGCATTAGTATGAGTAAATCAGGCAGAAATAAAATATATGAGATAGCAAGCAGAATAAAAGACATGCAAAGAATCCCTTTGACATGGAGAAATTGGAGTAAGAATCTTACTGTTGATGACTCTACTTATCTTGTCTGGATGTCATTTAGACACAGCCAATCAAAGCAAGACCAATAACCCGAAGGAAAAGTTTCCTGGCACTGGACTGGCCTGTTGTTGCACTCCTGTCTGTCATTAGCCTGGGCCTCCCACAGGGTTTAGGACACCTTCGACTGCTAAGACAGTGATAGTACACATGTGGCTTTGAATATAGTCAATGAAGGGCATCAGCCTTCAGGTGGACACAAGTTGTTTGCTCTCTGCATCATAATCTAGGACCTGAGCCATGCTCTAATCAAAGACGTATGTTACAGAGGCCATGGCCTGATAGACACCTCTGAGTTCATCTCTTCTTGTCACACAGCTAGGACCACTTTCAGTGTACCTGAAAGTAGGCATGCAAATATCCGGTTTCCAGAGGGTTGAGGTAGGATGGTGTCACAGTCAATAGTCGTTTGCTTGCCTAAAACAGGCTTTTCTTTATGTTTACAGAAGACTCATGGCAATGACGATCTGAATGCTTCTATGACATCTCAGCAATTTGAAGAACAATCTGTGAGTGACATTCCTTACCCACTATCACTGATGTCAGTACTGAAAATACTTCTTACCAACTGTTTGTATTTCCTTGCCTCTTTATCTTTAAAATATATGGTGGGCTGCCCCACCTATTGAAACATATCTTGCAACTTCTAGCTGGAAGAAATTAATTCAGGTTTATTGATTGGTTAGCCTGGAATAGATTTGGCTAAAAATACACACAGTAACTATGCAACTGAGTTTGGTAGGGAAGAGGACAAAAAGCCTTTTGAAGCTCTCTGAAACTTTGAAAAGAAGCTTGTCAAGGGCGGCTGCAGCCACAGGATCAATCAACTGAATGCCTAATGAAGGAATAATAAATCATTCCATCTGTCCCCTTTGAAGAAAGGCAGAAATTTGAACTCGGTCAAACATTGCATGAGATTCATACGATGATTCATAGGTATTCGTAAATACAGACTTGCATTTGTGACCATGGCCCATGACAGTTGATTTCCTCAAGAGGGAAATGACAGAGCTTAGGGGATGGGAGAACATGAGAGTGTAAATGGAGACACAGAGAGTAGATACTGAAGAATGAAAGTGAAGTGTGCCTGAGCCAGAGAGCACAGAGTTAAGACGGTCAAGTGTGGATGTGGGGAAATAGGTAAGGGCACCATGGTGCCTGGTGGGCTGGAAAGCTGAAACTCTTGCTAAGAGTTGACATTGTAGCCCATGTGGAGGAAGTCTACTAGAGTTGAGGATTGGTGGGAATATTAACAAGATGTGGGAGACATTCAAGAGCTGAGGTGGATGTATGAACACACCTCTTTGGTAACCAGCCCTGTCCTCCTCTCTTCATGTTATGTCTTCTCCCGTGTGTCATCCTCTTTTTTCAACTTAGTTTTTTCCCTACCCCATTGTGTGTGTGTGTGTGTGTGTGTGTGTGTGTGTGTGTGTGTGTGTGTGCAGGCTTACCTGTGCATGTGTGTGAACTTGCCTATTAAGTACCTGGAGGCCAGAGGGAGACATCACTTCCCATCACTTTCCACTTGGTCCTCTGAGGCAGAACCTTTTCCTGCACCAAGACGCACATGTTTTCTGCTAGGAAATCCAGCCAACTCTAATAATCCTCTTGTCTCCACCTCCCTAAGAGCTGGGGTTACAGATATGCATAGAATATTTTTGGCTTATTAAGTGGATGTTGGGACTGGAACCCCAGTCCTTATAATTACACAGCAAATGCCTAATGGCTGAGTCATCTCTCCAGTCCATGTGTACAGTTTTATAGTAAGAAATCTCACAATAAATAAAGGAGTTTAAGGGTTTCGGACATTGACATACTATTCATATGATTGTTGGAAAGTTCATCTTGTGATTACCTCTGAAGTCAAATAAAATCCCATTGAGGAAAATGTGAAAAGAATTATCTAATAATGCAGTCAAAACCATGCCATCAAATCAAAGTGTGTGACAGCTGAGGTTCACAGTTGACCAGTGTGACTTTTGTCTTTCCCTCTTAGAGTAAGCAGTCTCTCTGCTTGGCCTCACATTTCAGACTCAGATACCTTTTTCTTCTGTGCAGACTCTTGGAGAAGCTAGTGATTGCGTGAGTCACCTCCCGAGCCCCTTCGCATACCTCCTCACCATACACCTGAAGGAAGGCCGCAACCTCGTGGTCCGGGATCGCTGCGGTAAGGTTGGTCTGTTGTATGCTTGATCAGTACCGTAAAGGCCTTCTCTGTGCCCTGGTATGAAGGCCTGAGTTAACCAACGTCCATCTTACATTGATTAGAGAGGAGCTCAACTCTGACACTGGACCTCCTGCCTCAGACTCCTCCACACACATTGATTGGGCAGATGACTTTGTCGGGCATAGGTGGGAGAGGAGATCCTTGGATCCATGAAGGCTGGACGCTGAGTATAGGGGAATTCGAAGGTGGGGAGGTGAGAGTGGGGGGTAGGTGGGGGGCACATCCTCATAAAAGCAGGAGGAGGGGGCATGGGATAGGGGGTTCCTTGGAGAAGGGGAATGGGGTAAGGGGATAACATCTGAAATGTAAATAAAATATCCAATAAAAAATTTTGAAAAAAAAAAGATATAGAGGTATCAAAAAAAGTGATAAATGCTGGATTAGGGTATACACTGAAAATGCTATTCAACTTTAGTAACCTCTTTCAAATTCTTATCTCTAACCTCTGTCACATTCTGAAGAAATTTGGACTAAGACTCTCTTGGGAATTTAGAGAAGAGAACAATAAACATTATTTGTCAGCCAGTTTCTAATTTCTGAAGAAATAACTGATATAAATTTTAAAAGGAGAGGTGTATTTTTGCTCAGAGTATCAGAGATTTGGGTTCAGGTTGCTCTGGCTTCATCTCATTTGGGCCTCAGCAGAGGCAGTATACCCTAGCACGTGATCCATGAGGCTGTTCATGTCATAACAGACGTGAAACAGAAGAGGGAAAATCACAAGGGGACTGTGGATGAGATGTGCCCCTCAAAGACAGGCCAACATGGATTTGCTCCCTTCCACTAAGCTTTTGTTGGCTCCAAGTAGCTCATTAAAATTTGAAGCCCCACACAAACTGGATAAATGTGGGTATCCTTTTAAAAAGAAGTAATAGTAACAACACATAAAGCTATTTTAGAATGAAATAGCCCTTATAATAATAATTTATATTTGGAATATATCAAGTCATCCAGAAAGATAGTCACCTGGACTTACTGCTCTATTGAAAAGGTTGAATGGATTTCAGTGATGATGCCATCTGATGTGCTGACTGATACGGATAGCCTTCAGACGTCTTCCCTCCCACAGGATCCCACAGGATCCCTCTGATAACTACCGTCGACTTGTCAAGTCTCTATGTGTTTCCCATATGTATGTATGTTTAAATTAACTTGAGATCACAATACTCGTATTGTCGTACAGTAAGTTTTGCTTGTTTTACTTTACAACACACCTTCAAGATGGTCCATGGTTTTCTGTGCAAATACATTCTGTCTCTTTAAAGAGCCAACATGTTGCTTCATATCCTTTAGCTGTCTGAGTCTCTGAGGAAGCAGGCCATCTTTTCCGTGTTCTTGTGGCCCCACTTATGGATGCCACCTGTGTTCACTGTGGCCTAGCCTCAGTTAGGAGGACTGAGCTATGCAGCCGGGCAGGGTGAACAGGTAGTACCTGTTGGGTTCTTCCCACTCTGCTTCTGACTAGCTCCTGCCACCTGTCACTTAAGGTTTTCCTTTCTGGCTTACGGCCCATGCTGTTTGTTCCTGTTTGTCCACACGTTCTTGGCTGGTCCTCGTGTAACATTAATGGACAGTGAAGCGTTGATCCGTCTTCTGTTATCCGCATGCTGCTGCAGCCCCCTGTGCTGATGGTACACCATTTAGCTTCCGATTCTCACATCTGCTGCCTCCAAGCCTGGAGCATGGCTAGCTCTCCTGCCGCACACATTCTTCTCCTAGCCACCCCACCTCTGCCCCAGAAACCTTCCTCCTGCCTCTCCACACTGCTTGCATTTGTGCTGCCCTTCCTTCTACACATCTGCTCTCATCTGCCTGGCTTCAGTCTGTCAGGACTGTGAGAAATATATCCTTTCTCCTTATAAAAACTTATCTCTCGGTCCCCTTTTTTCTGGAGTTTACAAAACAGGATACTGCCTTGTATTCATCAGTAAAAAAGAGTGTTGTTTATTCAGTTCCACGGTTTCTTATTTGTCATCTGAGTCTCTTGAGTTCCATATCTGTCATAAACATATACATCTCATGGTAATATCATAAATATATACATCTCAAGGGCCACCTAGATCTTCATACCTGAGATGACATCTCAGAGATGTGATCATTAATCAATACCAAGTGACCACTTACAGATAACCCGACTTCGGACTTGCTAAGTGTTCCAGTGACTGCTTCTAAGTAAAAAAAGACTACTGTCAAGTCCATTTTATGACAACTTCCTCAGATGTTAAGAGGATTCTGGAGAAAGTACATTTAATTTTGAGACCTGATACACACACACACACCCACACACACACAAACACAAACACACAAACACTATATAGTTTATATATATTATATATTACATATTATATGTTTATGAGATATAATTATATACAAGTAAATTATATAATCATATAATATAGTTATATATTGTATATCATATGCTATATATGATATATAAAATTTTTGAAATTCCCTTCCCTCTAAATCTATAACTATGGGACAATCATTGGCCCTGGATCATCTTTGTGAGCCAACTTCCCCTTTTCTGATCTTTTTGGTTCTATGTATGTGCCTTCTCTAGCTATCTAATTCTTGGTAAATCACTTTAATACCGCTGCACATCCCTGTACATTGGTCAGTGCACCGCAGTGATGACGAAACCATTGCTGTGTTAGTGAGAGAATGGAATACTGTTCCATGCACAAGTTCATGTACACTGTTTTCATACTTTGTGTGTTTAATTTCTGTTGATCCATATTTATGGGATATTATGTTTAGGTATATACAAACATATGGAATGATCCTATTTGGACCATTCTCTTATACATCACTGAGAGAACATTCACTCTCTTTTCTGTTTAAAACATGTTATGTGTTACTGTTCGTTATAGTCACTGTACAGGATAATTGACTCGCCTAGCTGTGACTGGCCTCTGTGCCCCTCTCTCTTTCCCACATTCTTCTTGACCTGTGGTACCCACCACTCTACTCTCAATTTCTCTGAATTGCCACATGTAAGTGAGAATATAGAGCATTTACTTTTCTGAGCCTGGCTCATTTCATTTAACATAGTGCTCTTCAGGCTCATCCTCTTATCATTGGAAAGTGTGTAATTATTCACAAGAGAGAAGTATATTTGTATTTGTTTTATTATATACTATAATAAATTTAATTTTTAATTTGAAAATCTAAATGCGTCTAACTGATCAGATATTAACTTTCAGTTATGGTGGGGCTTTTGCAATGTATTCAAATGCTTTACTTACCCCTTCAGCTCAGGGGATCAGCTAGAAGATTGTTAATTTCAATGCAGTTTCACTTTGTAAGTTTTGGTGACAGAAGGTTTTTTTTTTTTTTTTTTTTTTTTGGTAAATCACTCTTTTTCACTAAGGATCTCAGCATTGGTTTTAAATTTGTACAAAATCGTTCCGGCTTATGAAATTTTCTGTCTAGATGTAGGTTGTCAAACAGCTCATATACAAGGCCCACTATTATTTTAGGCTTCAAGACCCACAAGTTAAAGCCATTTAACTGTAAGCCATTTAACAGATACCTGTAAAGAATACATATGCAAATGAACATGACAACGTTCTGTTAAAACTGTAATAACATGCACAAGACAAATAAATACAAACTGGACTTTGGGATGGATTGAACCCAGGTACTTAAGTTTGCTGACCTCTGTCTACAATGTTATGATCTAATGTTTGGATTCATCCTCCTAAAACCTGCTTTTAAAAGCACAGTGGCTGTAACCACTGTTGGAGCAAAGAAGATGTATTGCTAAGCAATCACCTAGATGTGTAGTTCATACTTTTTATAGAACTGTCTAGGTAGTAACTCGGTCAAAGGACAAAATAGTACATTAGTATTTGGAGATATTAGGCCACCCAAAGTCATCTTTTTGATATTTTTCCAGGGCAGAGGGGTGAAAACTCAGTTTCAGGAGAATACTGCTCAGACAACATCAAGAAAGTACAAGCCATACTTGAAGGGTGGTCTTGACCCACCCACAGAAATCAATGGGAAAGGAACCTCCCAGGCATTCCAGTGGCCAGGGCTGAGAAAGGCAACCTGCTGAGGTTGAGTCTTTGGCTTCTACTTTGACAATGTTGAGATTCTTCTGGGATGGTTTTGTTAAGTTTGTTAATACACAGAGTTGTCATGTGTTCTTCGGAAAGGTTCAGTAAGGCACTGTGGCTCCGAATGACAAACAGGGTTAGCGCTGATGTCCTGCGGCATGTAGCGGCCACAGGACAGCTTATCTGATGCTTGTTTGTCTTCTTGTGTGATACCTTACTCTCTCTCTCCCCATTCTAATTCCCCCTCCCCTTCATTCTTCCATCCCTTTCCCTTCTCTCCCATCCATTCCTCCCTTTCATCTCATAAACGTGAATAATTATGGATATAAGAATAATGTCATGTGATACCAAGAGCTTTAATTACATAGCTCTAGAAATATGAACATATACCAAAGACTGCCTTGGCACGGTTGTTTCTAGGGTAGAATTTTATTTGGGTTTCTAACATGTCCCTCTGCCCATGCCACACTATCCCTAGCAATGGGCATTTTGTACCTAACTAAGGGATTTCTTTCTTCTCTTTTTTTGGACAGGCAGTTTTGCTTGCTACAACATGAGTCTGCATGTGCAGGATGGTCTTGAGCTCACTCCTTTAGGAGAAGCATCCTGGTCATTTCCCACTCAGTAATTGCCTGTTTGTCTCTGTCTGACCCCCTTCCCCCTCCTTGTTCTCAGTTCACCTTTTACAACATTTAATTTCCTCCTTTATATCTCATGTTTCCTTTGTACTTTTGGTCTGGAAAATCGCATCTGGTGTATTGGTTTTGAGCAAAGAAGACTTTTTTTTTTTTTTTTTTAATTGTTTGTTGTGGTCCTAGTCTAGTGTCTTAGGTCATTGAGATTTAAAGCTGATGGGATATAACACACATATCTATTTTCAGTACAACTGCTTCATAACTTGGTTCATGCATGGAGCAAATTAGATACTGCCACAGTTTCTCACATAAGGAAGGTGACTGACGGTATTTGGTATCACAGCTGGTAGAGCTCAGGCCAGCAGCCTTATCTTCCACACTCAGAGACGTCCGGAATTTCCAATAAAGATGGAGTCTCTTGACCCTGGTAAAACTCCCATCTCATGCCCTCTCATATCCTACATCACTAATTTCCGGAAATTAACATCCTCCGTGTTAAAGCTTGTTTTCCCTTGATTTTGGGCTAGCCAATTACACAAGTCCACAGCAGTGACCTAAAAGAATACTGTGTTGCTGGTGCCCTCTTCTGGCTACTCTTGGATGTTGCAAAGGGGAAAAATGAAATTCACAGTAACAATCCATAAGTATCACTCCTGCTATGACAAGGGTTAATAGTTTTCTTTGTGATGTCATTATCTATATTATTATTATTATTATTGTGTATGTGTACTCACATGAATGTGGGTGTTTCCATGATGCGTGTGGACACATGTATGCTACAGCAAGTATGTGGAACTTAGAGGACAACTTTGTGGCAATCAGTTCTCTCTGTGTACTGGTTCTGGGGATCCACCTCAGGTCATTAAACTTGTGTGGCAAATATCTTTACCCACTGAGCCATCTTACTGGCCCCCAAGTTTTAATATTACAAACCATGCATCCATGAAAGTGCCTGTGTTACACAGCTTTGGTCATAACTTCTTTGCAAGTCAGTTACAGATTTGCACAGATTTCCTTCAGTCCCATGATGATATATATGACTTGCTTGGTGTTCTCAAGTCTCTTGGTTACCCTAGTGGCAGTTTGCTCCTCAGAAAGGCTTATTCTCCGAAGCAAAGAAGCGGTTCACTTCTATTACCTTCACTGACTGTAGAATAACTTTGTTAATTAGGTAGAGGAAAAGCCTTATCCTCTGTTTGCTTAAATCGGTGTTTGCATCTGGTCATTTAAATATGTGTGTTAAGATTTGGACTCTCATCTTTGCAAATCCTCTTCTGTGCGGAATGGCCTTTGCTTCTACAGTTTGCTGGTCATGTTCACAGATGGGATTGTGAAGTGTCTGTTGTGAAAATGTTGCTAGTTTTCACTTCCTATTCTGAAGACTAAGTCCCCCCATTTCTATATCTTCAGAGGCCCTGGCTCCTTGCATCAGTCACAGTAGCCCACACACAGTCTCTGTCTGTCTGCTTTTCTTTTTTTCATTTTTATTTTGTATCTTTTTTTTCTCTCTCCTTCAATTTTAGGACCTGAATAAAAACTTAGCTTTTTTTTTTTTTCCAAAATGATTTTTTAGATGAACAAGGAGAAATGTTTTTTCTTCCTTATGATTAGATTTCCCTCCTTTTCAATGACTTTACATGCAAGTGCCATGCATTCCAGCGGTGATTTCTCGGCTTCAGCTGGATTTCTCAGTGCAAGAGTCAGGTGTGACTTCATCTGTACCACCCGATTAGCCCTTTTTGATTTTGCAAGCTCTCAGCTCTGATTCTTGCTGACATACCATCTCTGAACACCAGATGGCATGAAATCCTCACTATGAATGTGCAGCAGGACAAAAACCCTATGGGCTGCTGTGTCAGAAGCAATCCTGACAGCTTGCTTGGATGCAAACCCCATCCGGTGGTGTGGGTGCCTTCTTTCATGCCTGACCGTGTCGGAGCTTTTTAAAACAGTAAAACAAATGAACACAACTGAGTTTGAAATCTGTTTCTCTGGGCCCCCTTCCCACCCTGCATAGATCTCGCAAGACATGCTGGTCCTAAAAGGCTTCATGTTTTCCCATTTCTCAGGGCTCACTAGGGACTGTTGCTGCTTGGTTTTGTTTTGAGACTCCACACCTTCCTGCCATGCTTGGAATGTTTGGTGCTTGCCACTCTGCTGAGCCAGTTTCCACATAAGCCATTCTCAGTGCTCATGCAGGACCAAGGAAAGTGAGCCTGGCCTGTCTCCAGTGTTTGCTGCACCTATCATCACCAGTGACTTGAATTTACCCTAGCAGTTTTTATCTGCTTGTGTGGGAATTCTCTATGTTGGTGAGGGGGGGGGGTCCATTGCTGGACATGGTGTAGTATGTGATTTGTCTCCTGATGCATTCCAGGTATCTTTTGCTCATTTTGCTCCATTGTCTGTTGTACATGTATGTTCTGCTTGTGTGTATGTATGTGTTCTTCTATGTCTTTATGCCTTTTCATTTTACTTGGAGGCTTTGTTTCTGGTGATACAAGTAAGGTCATGTATGAGGTTTACAAAAGTTTACACTCAAGCGTGTGTCTGGCTGACTATGAAGAATAGAAATGCAGGCATTGTCTGTGTGGCCATTCCACCAAAACCCAACCAGCTCAATCCTGTATTCACAAAATAACTAATTTATTGAAGTTACTGAATCCATATATATTGAGAAATTTTTAACTATAGAGAGGATTATGATAGTTGTATCATATGCACGTATGTATCATGGATATTAAGGATATAGTTATGATCTGGACGTTTAAAAATGTTTTTGAACATATTTGGCTCATTAGCAACTGGTTGGAAAGGAAAAGTCAAAGTAGCATGTTAAAAATATTTAAAATTCCGTTGAATTTAAATTTATTTTTATTTTATGTTTATGACTCTATGCCTTGTAAGTATGTATGTGTACCTTGGGCATGTCTAGAACTCATGGAAGCAGATTTGCTGCAAGCCAGGAGAGGGTGTCAGATTCACTTGGAAATGGAGTGATAGATGGTTGCGAGGCTCCATGCAGGTGCTGTCCTTTGAACCCAGGTCATCTTCCGGAGTGAGTGCTCTTAGCCATTGAACCATCTCTCGCTACAAAACTGTTATGCAAACACAAAATGATAGGTACATCATTGATATGGTAACATAGGCTATGGAGCCACAAAGGGAAGATTAATGGCAGAAAAGAGATGAAATTGAAAGGGAATCCAGGTGATAAAGGGGATAGGTTCTCAGAAGGTAGAGTCAGGTGGTATGGGATGTGGCTGGAAGAACCATATGGGAGGCCCTGTGACTAGAGGAATCCAGTGGCCTCAGAAACACTCATTGGTCCAGTGGCCTCAGGAAATGCTCACTGCCTGTTTAACTGCAGCATTGATAAATAAAAATAAAATCCTATTATTTATCTCATAGAGGTTTTTTATGAATTTCATAAACAGTTAAAGGAAGTTTCTGGTAAAAACCAAGACTTTCAGATAATAATAATTCTTCCATAAGTTGATTCCTGGAACACTATTTACTGAAGTGGATATCCGTGATTACCTTTACCATACATAGCTGTGCATTGCCTGAAGCCATTCATTGTAACTCAAAGTCCAACCAGGGCCAGAACTTGCTCAAGGGCCACTGGAGGTTTCATATTTAGACAATCCCCTTAGAGAAGGGAAGCTGTTCCCATTCAATTAGGGTGGATACGTTAGCAAAACGTGTTTTACTAACTTAAATGTTGAGGAGAGCACAGATATTATGGGGTTGAAAGTGAAAAAGCAGATTCCAGAAGCAGATAGCTACTGTCTACAGAAGTAGCCAGGGCCGAGACATATCTGCTGATAGTTGTATTCCCAGGAAGACCCCTGGCCTGGGAGTCTTCTGAACTCATATTCTGTAAGAAATGATTCTTCCTTTTCATATGATGGAGGAAACTGCTTCCTTTCTTTCTGGTACCCTCTGGTTTCTGAATGGAACTGTTAAGGATGCAGCAGGCAGGCATTGTTCTGTCTGTATGGCTCCATTGTGCTGTTTTTGGACACAGACTCCGATGCAGATGTCATAACTGACATAGTTCTCACCCATTTTATTTTTTATTCTGGAAGTTGTCTTGTTTTTTATTTTACCAGTCTCAGAGACAGAACTTGAGAACTCCATACTGCCAGATTAGCTTTCCAGAGTACCTTGAAGTGCTCAGTGAATGACCTCTGGATTTTTAGATAGAGAAGAAACCCGTGTTCTTGAGGATTTACAAGTTTAAATTTCGGAGACATTTTCCCGGGTGTGTGGAATTTCTGAACTCCTGAATAAACAATTTAAGATTATATTTTTTCTTCCCATCTCCTTACACAGAAGGTGGTAGAAAACTCTGTGCCTTCAGAGATAGCAATAAAGAAACTTTATAGAAAGGAATTAGTCATGTGAATTACCTTGGACATTAAAATAAAGTAAATGGATATTAGAACTACATAAATGGTTATTTGCTCTCCCGTT
Source organism: Rhabdomys pumilio (assembly GCA_030674055.1). Classification (NCBI taxonomy): domain Eukaryota; kingdom Metazoa; phylum Chordata; class Mammalia; order Rodentia; family Muridae; genus Rhabdomys; species Rhabdomys pumilio. Next base: position 66,646,635 of record JANHMN010000003.1, on the reverse strand, counting down.
TTTAAACTTAACCGAATAGCGATGCTGAAAATAGCCCTGTGAGGAGGAGGCTCTCCTGGTAACTTCTGGAACTGGCTATCATTAAAGTAGATTGGCTTGTTTGTTCTCAAGGGAATCCTCTGAGAATGGTAGTTTTTCGCATTACAAAGGAGAATAGCATAGTGTAAGGAAATTGAGCGAATTATTCAAGATTATACTGTTACTCACAAGATGTTTGTGCACTAACTTCAGCATCCCCATGTATGTGTGTGAGTGTGTGTGACCCATAAGCATATGCCTTTCTTTCTGCCAGTTCAGATATGGATGAATTTAATATTATATTTATAGAGATTCCAAGCATTGTTTTCTATATTCATATTATTTTATAAATGCCTTCTAAGAAAGTTTTAAGTTGTATCTACATTGCTTTATCTATTGGCGAGATTTTTTTTACTATTGTTAACTATAATTTTTATATTGTGCATGTGTCTCTGTGTGTATGTGTGTACACATACTGTCGGTGAGTGTGTTTTTATGCACGCTGAAGCATGTACATATAGGTCAGTAGACAATTTTTGAAAGTCACTTCCTTCATAGTAAGAGGACTAGGGACCAATTTTTTGGTCTTGTACAACAAACACTTTTATTCACTAGGCTATCTCACTGGTCCTGTTAGTGGGGTTTAATATTTCACTGTATGTTTTAAAAATTCCAAGTGAGAACACAGAGGAGGCATTTCAAATAGCTCTGGTGACACACTCCTCTCATTGTGCAGGACACCACTCTAGATGCCAAGTATGTCTGGGTACTTGTTTTTTTTTGTTTTCCATTTTTAAAAGCATTTGTGTAAGGTGTGTGTGTGTGTGTGTGTGTGTGTGAGAGAGAGAGAGAGAGAGACAGAGAGAGAGAGAGAAAGAGAGAGAGAAAGAAAATTTGAAGGCCCCAGATTGATGACTGGAATTCTCTTTCTCTCTCTTTATAAAATAAATATATTTATATAGATTTGTATATGTATATACATGTAATTTATTAATTATATAAACATATATCATTATAAATAATATATATATACTGGTATATATTTATTTTTTATATATGTTATATTCTTAAATATATTTAATTATTATAATTTATAATGTATTATAACAAATATAATTTATTTATTATATATATTCAATATATTAGAAGTAAATATTTATTTTTATTCTTTGGTAGGGCCCTTTAATTAGAACCAATGCTCATGTATATAATTAGCCTCTTCTGGGATACCTGCTCCCTCAGTCTGGAACTGTAGATAAGATGCCATGCATACCCTGCACAGACCTGGGTTCTGGGATCTGAAACCATTTCTCAGCAGGCACTTTAACTGCTGAGCCCCTCCCCCCTCCAGCCCCCTGCGTGAGGCTCTTAGGGCCTGAGCTCAGCTTTCTACTCTATGGCCCTCAACTCTTTTCTGTAGCATTAGGCCTAGCTACCAGGTGTCCTTGCTTTGTCCCTTTCTCCTTCATTCTAAATTATAAGCTGCTGTCAGATTTATATGTGCAAAACTTGGCTCTGATCACTTTACTCTCCTCCTGAGTGAACCTAAATTTCCTTCCTCTTCGTACTAAAATAACTCCAGATGGACCAAAAACTTAAGTATAAAAAAAGAAAATGTATAAAAAAAAATCAATGGGAAGAAACACGGCTGAATTAATTTAAAATCTTAAAGCTAAGGGGGGGGCGGGGAATGGTTCTAAGCAGGATGTGAAAGTACAAAGCCAGAAGTCAGACCCTTGGTTAATTTCATTAAATAAAAACAAAAATAACTTATGGCCAGTAATAACTCGTTAAATAAATTCTGACAAGCTGTATAGTTGGTGAGCAATTTCCATAAGAAAGCATTTGTTCCAGTTGTAAGCAGAAGATGAGCTGAGCCCACAAAAAGACAACAAAGTAATTAGAACAACAAGCTGATTGACAAACACAAATAGATGTTGCAACAGCAGGAAAGCCACTCAGAGGGTTGAAGATAAGAGGAGACAGAGGTAGATTTTTTTTCCCCCACCTGCTAACAGATTAAAATAAAGGTTTCAAATATTTGGTATTAAGGAATATGAAAAGAGATAGAAGCATTGCTCAGAGTTTGATAAGTGCTTAGAAGATTTATTTTATATTTATTCATACGCTGGTATGTGTCTCTATATGTACTATGCATGTGGATACTCTCAGAGGCAAGAAGTAAGTGTTGGATCCCCTGTGAGCTGCCCTGAATGAATGCTGAGGATAGAATTGGGGTCTCCTGCAAGAACAGCTAGCTCTCCTTTCCATAGAGCCAACTTTCCTACCCCTCAGTTTGATGAGCTTTAGAAAGCAATTTTATAATGTCCATAGAACCAGAACGAGCCTCTGTCATACTTCCTGGGTTACAAACTTGCTATAGAACTGGGATTCCAGGACCGATATTGAAGCCTGCCAGTTGATCTATCCATGGTAAGGAAAATCTCAACGACTTGCCTACACTGATTTAGCACAGCCAGGATGTGTTTAGTCGGAAATAGGGCAGGAGGTGCACACTGTTGGTCTGTCTCAAGCTTTAGGGCATATTACTTGAGAAAAATGCAGTCATTTAAAAATGATTCTTGTATTTTCCTGTAAAACACCCAAGAAACTGCTTATGGATATCACACCAGACAAATGGGATCAGGGACCAGTAAGAGGATGTGGACTTTGTTTCATATCGTACCTTTCAAAGTTGTGGGCATATGTTACTTTTACTTAAAAAAAAAAAATAAAAGGCTGAACAGGAAATAAAACACCCACATTTCTTGCAGAATAATAACTAAGCCTTTATTGTACATGTTTAAGGGCACTTTGGTTTCTGACTTAAAACAGCCTGTTGCAATCTATTTCTTTTTTTTTTCTCTTCAATTTCTGGGTTCACTGAAATACTTGCTTAACATTATAACTCTAATTATTTTGGGGGTCTCCCCTCTGCTCCAATGACCCCAGTCTTTGTTCCTGTTTGGTCCCAGGTTGATTTCCACTCTTGCCTTCTTAATTTGAGCCTCACTGACATGTGAGGTAGGAACTACATTTTTTATCTGCCATTGAACAGGACTCCACACTGTATTTATTTCTTTTGACCCTTCGCCCCGGGGACCACATGCTATGTGGTGGGATGCCCTTGCTATCAGATGCAGAAGAGCAGGATCCTTTGTTGATATGTCTTTGCAACACCCAGGGTATCTAGCAAATAGCAAGACTTGGAAGAGACCAGAAGTATTTGTGGTCTGGTGGCATGATTGACAGGTACATGTGCAGGGAGAGTGAGCATCTTTAGGTTAGTGGGCCTGAGCAGGAACAACTATGACCCAAATAGTTCTGAGGAGGTGGATTTAGGGCCTCTCTGCTGTAGGAATTATGACCAGCTACTAGTTTCTCTTGCAGATACCTCCATCCCCAGGGATCTCTATGGGGTTAGTTCCAGTGCCTTTGTAGATTCTATAACCCATGAGTATGCCAGTCCTTTATATAGAACATTTTACCTAAACTGCCATATATGTGTGTGTAAGTATGGTATTATATGTAAACTATCATAAAAAATTCTGTATAACCTACACTCATTTCTCCTCATGTTTTGCTTCATCTATAGATATTATACAATATCAATGCCATGTAAGTAAATAGTTGTGTTGTGTGTGGATGATAATCACGGCAGGAGTCTGGTCAGTAAGGGTGCATTTTACATATTTAAAAAATATATTGTCGCCCATGGTTGGTTGAATCTGCGCATGTAGACATTATGATATGGAAACTGCAGTCCATCTAGCGTGGGAGGTGACTGGCCCTGGGCCCTAAGAGTCTTGGTTTGGGGCTCTATGGAGGCACAGCCTGGTTTCTAGTCCTTGCTTCCTTCTCAACTAAAAGTACCAACTACCATAAGAGTCTCTTTGTATCTGAAGCTCCCAGTGAGGAAGGTTAAAGTCCACCCATTCAGGTGTCAGCTCAGCATTTGTATAATGTGGGAGTTGCATTCCTGAGCTGCTGGCCCCCTTTCAGAACCTGCCTAGTTGAGATGCCACTTGCCTGACAGTCAGGCACTTAGGCTCTGAGAGAGAGAGAGAGAGAGAAAGAGAGAAAAAAAAAATCACCATGAACTCCCTCCCCCGGCCCCCCACTCCTCGCAAATTTTCTCTAACAATTAACACTGCACTAACTTGACACCCCTCTTTCCTTGTTTGGCTTTGTAAACCCTGGTCCTTTTTTTTTTTCTATTAATTCCAGACATTAATATTTTCTTTCATGCAACTGCCGCCATTCACCCGTGAAACAGTTTGAACATTATGTAGCTGTCAAGATGCTTGGGGATTACCCAGTATGCCTTGCCTGTGAGAAAGTGACACCACAGAGGCCGAGTTTTGAGATGTTTATTTTGAGAGTACGCTGACAAGCATGAAGGTCTGATCCCAGAGTGGCAATTTCATTTAATTAAAGGCCTCTTTTTATTATAGCTTCCCCCCACTTTTTTTTTTATATATATATATCAGGATGATTGTTAAGGCCTGACTAGCCAGAGGTGTTCTCTCAAGCTGCTGAAGGAGGGGTGAGCAGATGCTCACTCACCAGTGAGAATTCCACTGAGTGGCTGTGAATGCATTTATTTTTACTAGCCCCCAAGAACTGTTCAGCATGGCTATATGCTTCAAATGAAGGCTGGGCTTCTGTTCTTAGGCTGCCAAACGGTGGATGGTAGAATTAGACACATATGATTTCTGTAGCTCATTTTAATTTTTTGTTTATAGTTAGTGCCCTTGTAGTACAACGAATGCTAACTCAGAAAACTCCTGCTTTAGGAAAGCTATTGACATTGAAGAATGTATACTGTCTTGTTTGATATCGAGGCCACCTCCCATTCAAATAGCTGGGGGAACATATTCCCCTTACTTGCAATGCTTCTGACTATTACAGCCACATGGAAACTTTAAAGGTACCTATGCGTCAGACTGTTAAGGAATGGTAGTTCTTAATGACATGTAAACATTTGCAGCAAAGCAGTGGAATTAGTTTATGATATAATATTTGCAGATAGTATTGGATTGATTTTCATATCAGAAATTCATTCCAGTGAATATTCTTGGAGCCTGTATGGGGCCCTGAAATTGAACAGTAGGTCCTTGCATGCATCTTCATAGGGCTGGGTTTTACGATGCACCACAAAGCCATAATTTCAAAAGTTTTATGTTAGTAGCATCTTGAGCAGGCCTTCCCTATCTCCCTGCTGGTTGCTCATTTTCTCTTGTTTCTTCACTGATCTGATACAGATAAGCAAGTCTGTCCTTAGCGCTTTAGATGACCAACACATTCATGTAACACACAGGCACAACATATAATTCATGTATTATGTTTCTAAGCTTATTTTGCTTTAATTGATCTATGAAATGTGAAGGGGGATGTAACCATCAGGTTCTTGTTTGGGGGGTGGGGCTGTATCAACTCCAGGGATACTGTGCATTCTCGTTGGCATCCATTTCAAAGCTCCCCAGGAGGGGCCACTAGGGTCAGCTGTGTCAGCTCTGAGGCCAGCTGAGGGCCTGGCTGATGTGCAGTTCAGCTGGCTGTGGGTGCGGACAATGTATGCAGCTTTGGTGCAGGTGCAAGAAGGCAGCAAAGAATGTCCACTCTGTTGACTTAATCTCTATGCCCTGGCTTCCAGGCTGAGTCCCCTCACACCGTCTTTTGAATCCGTGGTTGCAGAGACTGGTTTATTTATTATGATTATATTTTAAGGGATAAGATTTTGTTGAATCAACCATCTGCTAAATATTTGGAAGTGACTTCTTTCCCTTTTCATGGACTTTATGCTGATCCTGGGAGGGGCGAGCTTCTCCCCAGGACTCCTGACACTGCCTTGATTTTTTTTTTTTTTTTGTATTTATTTTGTGGGCAATTGAGGGGTGACATATGCACAAAGAAACCACATAAAAAGCTCAAAGAGTCCATTCAAATTCACCCACTAAAAGATAAAATGGAATTAGTCATTTGCCCTTAAATTGTAGCATTTCTCTCTTCCCATGACACCTCTACGGTTTCCAATTCCTACACAAAGGGACACCGATCTCCATGTGTTCTCTGGCTTGCTTCGTGCAGGGAGAATCCGGACTTGATAAAAAACGCTAGATGTTTACATGTATTTTAAAATTCTGTCTTGTTCTCTTTTTCTTTTAAAGGTACAAGTGATCCGTATGTGAAATTTAAGCTGAACGGGAAGACACTGTACAAAAGCAGAGTGGTCTATAAGAACTTGAACCCCATTTGGGATGAGATAGTTGTGTTGCCAATACAAAGCCTTGATCAAAAGCTTCGCGTGAAGGTAACAATCCCGGCAGCTTTCAAACCAGCTCCTGTCTTCAAAATATTTATTCTTCTGTCGTTCTCAGGCCTCCTTAAAAGTGAACTTGCCTCGATTAATCCTTCCATTATTTTCCGAGGCTGGACTAAAATAATGCTGTAGGAGAAATTTTGTTAAGACTCTTTATGAGACTGTGTTTCCCTCAAATCAGGGAGATCCATAAGCTACAAAGTCACTGCGGACTGTGTAAATAATGTTCTGATTGGCTATATTTAAACTTACTTAGTGTGGAAGAATTATTACTGGCCCTGAAGTGGTGACAAGTGTAGACACTGTTCTCATTAGAAAGAACTTTATACTTAATAGAGCTGCAAGCTTCCAGGTGTAAGCATCAATTACTCCAACATCTGGGTTAAAACTGAGCGAGTGGAGCACAGAATAGGATGGCTGTACAATAGTTAGCAAATTTCTATTTAATTGGCAGATTTGCTCACCACGGAACATGCTAAGTTTTAATGAGAGGCCAATTAAACTACAGAAAGAGTCCATGGTGTATAATATTTTGCTGTATTTGGCCATTGCTTCAAAAGTCTTTTTTGCTTTTGTTTTGAGCACAGTTGGCAAAATAGGCAACTTATTCCTCTGTATTGGCTTGCCTATATCTTTCTTCAACGTCACTGTGCAAATGATTGTATGCAAATGGTTGTAATGTTTGAAAGGTGGATTTCGGAGTCCCCAGTCTATTCTGTATGTTAGTAATGGGATGAACCTAGCTGATTTGAACAGCCCTGTGTACTAATGCCCAAACCGTTTTCTAGGTCTATGATCGAGACTTAACCAAGTCTGATTTCATGGGTTCTGCCTTTGTCGTTCTCAGGGATCTTGAACTTAACAGGTATCGTATTTTTACCTTGAAGCATTATCAGTGAGTTTTGGGGGAAACTTATGTTCATATTAAATGGTGCTTATTTAGATTTTTTTTTTAAATATTAAGGTTCATAATTTAACTATTTGTTTTTATACATTATTTTGGTAGTAGAGCAGGCAGATCAGTGAACAAATGTTAAGTTTGATAATACCAGAGGTTTTTTCCCCCCAGGAAATTTAGTTTTAACAAATGTGGTTCTCTGTCCACATCCTGCTGCCGACAAACACCTCACAGTGTTCAGTCCTTGTGCAGAGGTAGTGAGGCCTTTGCCATGAGCTCCTGATGTACTTTTATGTCTTGTTGCCAATTAGTGTTAAAAATCACATGCTGTGTTTTTGCTTGCAGGACGACTGAGCATATTTTAAAATTGGAAGATCCAAACAGTTTAGAAGACGACATGGGAGTGATTGTGCTAAATTTGAACCTAGTTGTAAAACAGGGTGATTTCAAGAGGCATGTAAGTGTGGACCTTTCTGTTGAAACTCTCCGTGGTGATGGCCTTTTTGAGGACTGTCTGACAGACGGAGTGACTGTCAATCGCGTATTAAGGGGGAGAAGTAAAATATTTGCATCAAGTATCAGTGTGTAGTTGTGTGTGTTCTCTCTCATGAACCACTGGACAGACAACCCAGGTAGTAAGAAGTTACCTGGCTGACTTAAGGTATGGTTAGGATTGCTATTAAACTCCAGAGTGTTTTGCCTGAATACACAAACCCTTGGAAGTATAGTTTTTCTTAGTTATCAGAGTCTCCCTTTAGTCGTTCTTAGATTCTGGGCAACTTTCATATATTCAGTGACACAATCAGTTCCCAGAATTTAACATTTACATCATGGATTCTGAGGCAATCAAGTGTCCACTTACAACACGTCAAGGCCTTCGCCGCCTTTATTTGCTGTTGCTTTTAGATGCTGACTTTTCCACCCGGTGCATGTTTGTGAAAATGCAAATGTTAATGTTGTCTTGTCTACCACATGGAAATTTCTCATTAGCACACCCTATAGTGGCGATGTCTGCACCATCAGTGAAGCATTTGATTTTGTTAAGATTAAGATAGAAAGTCTGCTCTTACAAGTAAACATGCTGATGAGAATTATAATCTCATTTTCATATTCATGGATTGTACATTATAATTCCAATAATTAAAATAAGAACACAATGTGTTTGATTACAATTTACTGAAAGATTAAAAAAAAAAACTGAAGGGATGTCAGGAGAAAGAATATTTGTGTTACATTCAAACCTGCATAGAATCCAATATGAAAATTTGAAGCCTGTTCACAGCTAGGCTTCTAATAACACCTTCTAAATTAAAGTAAGTGTTCTCCATTTTACTATTGGTTAGTCTTTCTGTTGGAATTTTTTTCATAATGAAGACTATAACTAATTTACTAGTAAACTCCCAGACGCTAGCTTAAGGTAATAGGAAAAGTATACTAAGAATTTTTCAATTGTCAGAGTGTCTAGTAAACATTAGATTTTTAAATTTTTAATTCCTTAAGATCATTTACTAAAAAAAATGACAGATTGAAATTCTACATGTAAATAAACATACATGCTTGGGACCTCACTGAAACTGTCAAGAGGATGAGGACAAGCCTTGTCTTCTCTGCCCCCTCTATCTGGGGCTCTTCTTCAGCCTCTTTTTCATCCTGTTGTGATTAATTCAGAATCTGTACCCCTGGATGCAGTATCCAAGTGTATAGTAGGTGTCAGGTAGTTTGAGGTGGGTGCTAGGCTAAATTAATATGTGATATGAATAAGTATTAGAACCAGGTGCCCACGGTGCACCACTTAACAGCCATTGTGTTTTTTCCAATTTCTTTGGTGAGTTTTGTAAAGTTGGTTTCTCCCACGGAAATGGGTGCACCTTTTGAATGTTTATACGTCTCTCGCTAGACCTATGCTTGGCAATCATATCGCCTTTCAACTGCATTTCAGAATCACCACATTTGGAATTTTAAAGGAACAGCACTTTGATTTCAATTTATCTCATCCTGCATTGAAATTAATGTGAGGAGCAGCATAGATTTGCACTTGGGATGCACCTCGAACTCTTGTCTTCTCAAGGTTCAAAGAGTATGCTCTGTCTTTGTCTAACTTAGCCTGGCCCCTCTTAATATTTGAGCCCCATTTGCTGCCTTCTATGTTGAGGTTGTTAGAATTTTCTGCATACTTGTGTGCTTTTCTTATGCCCAGTAGAAGCTAACTGTACGGTGTATTATATAGACTCCGAAAACAGAATTACACAGAGGACTGCCTGTCTCATTTACTTTGCATTACAATTTCCTTTTTTTCTTTGCTTTATACAATTGATCGAAGCATTACTAAAGGGTCAATAGTGGAAGGATGATTTATTATGAACCATACATAGTTTTTTTCTTTTACAAGACTATCACAGTCCATTTGGGTATACTAAATAGAAAAAAATTCTTTTTATTAATATTAAGTTGATAATAAAAAGTGTTTTTATTTGAGGTTCTTATGTGGACTAGCCCTTGGTCCTGGAGTGCAGTAGATTTATGTAATTAGTATGCTTGGTTTATACATTTTCCCACTAATGTGTAAACTGTGGAGGAGTTTTTGGCTCAGATTCTCAGTTTTGTACCCATTTTTCTTGCTAACAGTCACGTTTTCTGACTTTAGAGCCAAAGTAAGAATGACATTCTTAAGACGCGCAGCTTGTGTCTGTGCTACGTATCTGAGTATGGTGAGCTTGGCCCTGACTAGAAGGCGGAGAGAGAGAACTGCACTTTCCTTTTCTTGGAAAAGAGTGGGGTCGTAGTTAGCACTGCGGGCTTTGTCAACCAACTGTCTGTCTACAGGCTTACTTAACCTCTCTGAGGTGTTTCCCTCATGTCTGGGCATGAGTAAGAATACCATTATGGGGATTGGCATGATCACAGCATGATCAACTGTGGTACCAGGCCTAATAGAAATACTCCGTATATGGTAGCTTGTAGCATTATAGTAAGGTAGATATCACGTTAATGACCTAACCTGTTTTATCTTTATCTTCTGTGATTGCTATAGCAAATAAGCACTTATACAAAAAACAAAACAAACAAACAAAACAAACAAACAAACAAAAAAAACCCCATCTAGTAGCTTTTTGCCCCTTTGAGGTTGCCATGAATTTTAGTGATTGGATTAAGTGAAAATAATACTTAATCTTCTATTGAGAAAATACCAGAATATTTTATTTTAAAGCCTAGTTGTAGTGACTGTCACTATGGTCAGATGCGTGATGATGAAGTCACCATTTCTCCAGGACAAGTATTAACAAGAGTCTTATGGGTCCCCCTGTTCTGTGCTAGCTGCTGCTAGTGAAATGGAAGTGAATTTCTCTTGATCGTTATTCTTTTTCAGGTTTCCTCTTGATTGAGGAGACATTAGCAAAGCAGACATGCCATTTGCCTGCATTTTTTTCTATTCCTTGAGCATTATAGTAGATGCGGTCAGCTTGGTTAGATACATAATTTAATCGCAGTATCATGAGTTTAGCCACATTGTAACAAACAGGAAGCTGGTGAGCCAGCCAGAGCAGAGCATTGTGGTACTGGATACTGACTTGGGAGAAGAGAAGGATTTTTTTCTGAAAGAAAATTTCAACCATACAGAAAATTGAGCAGCCTTTTCAGAACAAAGGAGAGATCAGAAAAGGAGCAGTGTGAAATGGGTTGGCCTTCAACACTTTTTTCTTTCTTCACACATTTGCTTGATCAACTAAATTAATTGAATTGGACAATGATGATTCTAAAGTATTTTTTAGTATTTTTTAATTAGCTTACACAATTGCCAGATTTCCATGTGGCGTAAGTTCTGCATTCTTTTCTGTTATGTTGACTCTCAAGATTTAACCTTTGAAAATAATAGAATTATGTTTTCTATTAAGTAAATTTATGGATGACCTAAACACAAACTGACATTAGTTAAGAATTTACAAACAATTTTACAGTGCTTCCCTAAACGCTGTCAGTAGAAGAAATCTGATATTCCCCTTTTTGAAGATGAAATTATGCTTTTTCATTTATTTAAAAAAATGTACTTAATGAGATTGAATGGTATTTGTCTGACAAGGCTGATCCATTCTGAATACTCTGAGGAAATGATTAGTATATCCACCTTAGTGGGATATTTCTTTGTTTCTAATTTATTTTTTGCCTGAGCTCATTTTTTTTTTTTAATGGGGAGGGGTGATGGGTAACACTAACTTTCAGATTTGGGGGTAATAATGTGGGTATAATCTGCATTATATGGAATGTTAAGTAGGTTGATCGCATTATTAATGATCGGATGTTTTTCTCTTTCATTTTGATATCTTCACTGTACATTGAAGCGTTGGTCAAATCGGAAGCGGTTAAGTGCCAGCAAGGTAAATTTGTTTGTTTTTGTCTTTATATAATTTGGATAAAAATTCATGTTTTTGATAAATACATCTGTGTGTGTGTGTGTGTGTGTGTGTGTGTGTGTGTGTAGTATTGCCCAGATTTGATTTGTGACAGCATTCTTTACTTTTTACCGTTTTAATAAATAAAAAGCGAAGGACATTTCTTTAGAGTTTCATTAAGTTGGGGCATGGCCAGATGTTGGAACTTGTGCTTGTTTGAGTGGTGACATTTTATATGTACCAGGCATGTTAGAATTTTACACTTCATTAAGCTTGGAGCACTTCGACTGTGGCACAGTTAGCTGCTGTCCCTTCAGGAAGTTATTTGCCATGAGAAGGTAAAGTGATTGCTTCAGGGGCCACGTGGTGAAGATGGGCCGAATCCATGGAGGCCTTTATATGTCCCAGTCATATCTTCTGGATCAAGACTATTTCTTAATTGTTAGGTAGAAATATTTCTTCATGAAGTGCTAGTGGTTTATAGATGATTGATATATCTAAGCGATTGCATGATATTTTACAGTTTAGTAGGAATATCAAGGAAAGGGTTCTGAATTTATTCTTTTATTAAGTTAATAAATCACAAAATTATAAATTAGGTAATTAAATGGGAAAGTTATTCTAAAAGTAATCCCCCCGAAGTATTTTTAACTTAAGTTAGCAATTCTTGCTCCTTTATCAAGAGATGCAGAATTCTAGTTAAATGAGGTAGTATTTTAGGCTCTTCGTCAAATTTGATTTCAGAATGTTGGAGCTAATTCATACCTGTAGTAGAAAGAGGTTCTGCAGACAATCACTTGAATAAGCATGAGTGTGTGTGCACATGCAATTTCTAACTATAAGTGTACAATATCTCAGTTGATTATAAAATATGGAGTCTGCATTCAAATCAAAAATTCTTAATATTTTTGAGAGAGAGACAGAGACAGAGAGAAGAGGGAGAAACAGAGTCAGAGAGACAGGGAAATACATAGAGAGTCAATAAGACTCTCTTCCTTCAGAAATCAGTAGGTGCTAATGACGATAGCACAAACCGATTCTGCATTTTAAACATGTTAACAAAATTATGAAAAGGTAACTGGTCCTCCTCACCTCACTAGGTTCCTTGATCTCTGGTCCGTGTTCAGACACAGAAGGGAGCATGATAACAAGGAGGTGCTGTGATCTCAGGCATTCTCCACCTTTGCCTTATTCCTATACAGTCACTAGAGGGTAGGAGAACATTATCTCTCACCACAGAAGGGAGTCCGGCTCTCACGCTCTGTATTAAGAGTGGCTGTAACCACCCAAAGCAGTAAAGTTTCCCAGAATGCCTTGGTGAAGCCTGACAAAGCAGTATTTTCTCCTTTATTGATTCGGCTACTGCACTAAAACACCGGTACTGTACATCAATAACCATCTTTACTTAGGGAGCCTCAGTCTGTGGAAGAGCACTGGCAGTTTGTGGGAGAACATAAAGGCGAGAAACAGAAATTGTGAGCCTGGGGAATATTGGAGTCTAGGGAGGACAGGAAAGGTTATGGAACAATGGCCAAAGGAATGAAGAGGGGTAGGAAAAATGTCGACGGCTTGGATAAAGATATCAAAAATATGAAGGGGACAGAGGATCCAGAGAGCAGTATTTATATATAGATACAGCAGAGTTATGTGTGGAGGCTGAGCTGTGGGCTTTATTTTGCTCTTACTTTCTGGAATTTTGACTTCAGTGTGTGCTGGGCTCAAGAATATAATAAATGCCCAAAGCCAGTACATACGTTAGTAACATTCCAGACAAGTAAAAATGTGATGAACATGAGAGATATTCATGTTTGAGACATGAGGATTATACATTGGTGAACACTTAATGGTGATGTCACCTTCTGTGCATTGGAAAGAATGCATCTTAAGGAAGAAACTGAGAGAGCTTATAAATTGTCTTATAAAAAAATTACCTGACAATTATACACCCGCTGCCATTAACAGTATAACCATGGATAAAATTCTCTGATCATATCCCTTTTGATATTTTAAACCACAAATGTCTTTAATTATTTAAAAATATTTGTACGTATAAATGTTTGGTGCATGTGTAGCTGTGTATCACATGCAGGCCTGGTGCTTCTGCAGTCCAGGGGAAGGAGTTGGATCCCCTGGGACTGGAGTTACAGATGGCTATGAGCGCCCATGTAGATGCTCAATATTGAACTTGGAGTCTCTAGAAGAGTGACTTTCAACCTGTAGGTCGCCATCCCCAGGACAGTCACATATCAGATAATTTTTGACTCATAACAGTGGAAAATTTGCAGGGAAATCACAACAAAATAATTTTATGACTGGGGCTCACCACAACGTAAGAAACTGTGTTACAGGATTGCGATGTTAGGAAGGCCTAGAACCAGTGGAAGAACAGCCTCGTACCTCCTCAACCGTTTCTCCAACTCGTACAAACGTCTTTGTCTTTCTTAGGATTTTCATATTATACTTAACGTTAGCAAAAGATTACTTTGCTACGAATATCGAAAAATATACCTCTGTGCTACCGATCGCATAACAGGAATCTTAACCTCCCATCGGATTTTGACAATGCCTTTATTTAGATAATTGCTTCTTTTTCTCTGCAACTTTTGTATTTTTTTTGGGTTACCTCAAATATTCCCGAGTACGGGTGTCTTTGTGGCATGTTTCAAAATGTATCTTTGATATTTTGCCCTTGATGTCAATGTGATAGACACAGAAGGACAGCCTTTTAGGATAGGCTTAGCTTCCATCCAGAAAAATCTTTTAAACTGACCATTGAATGGAGAAATCGGGGTTTTATATACTAGATCACAGACTGGCATCTACTTCTTTTTACATTTCTGCTGTGCAGTAGCCAGTGTGGCCAGGGCTGTTCCAACACATACTTGGGTGTATTGAGGTGCGTGCTGCAACTCTATGTAAGAATACTCACAGCAGTTCTGACCACCAGACAGTTTAATGCAAGAGGGGACACAATGGTAACTGGAGACAGGGATAGCAGATCCATGGTGGTTTCTGGACAGCTTGTAGCTCTAGTCTTTCTAGGTCTCTCTGTCTCTCTGTCTCTGTCTCTGTCTCTGTTTCTCTCTGTCTCTGTCTCTGTCTCTCTCTCTTTCTCCCTTTCTGTTTCCTTTCTGTTTCTCTGTTTCATGCATGCCCATCTCTCTCTCTCTCTCTCTCTCTCTCTCTCTCTCTCTCTCTCTCTCTCTCACACACACACACACACACACACACACACACACACACAGTTGTGGGGAGAGGCTCTCCTCATCTGGTCTGTAAAAATGTCTGAACACATGTTCCTTTAGCTGTGGATTTCCTGTGCCTTCCATGCATTTTCATTGGGATGAGTACGTACCCTACCACATCTCTTTTTTGACCTTCTGATTCACACATTAATATGTCAGCTATCTGAGATAAGAGAGGACCCACACTAGTCTAACATTTTTATCGTCTGTTATGAAATTACTTGACTAGTAGTGCCAACTTTTGGCCCCTTTGGCTTTGTAGACTTTTATTGCAGTTTCTGTGTGTTATTGCGGAGGCTGAACTCTGTGGGCTACACTTTCTAGGTTCCCCCTAATCATCTGTGCTCCAGCTGGCTCAGTGAGGGGAGAGAAATTGGCACAAAGCTTGTTTGCTATAGAAGAGCCTAGACTGGGGGAGGCTAGTGAAAGAATTTGAAGGGGCCCTTGCCTGTCTGCCTGTCTGCCTGCCTGCCTGCCTGTCTATTGTCTGTCTTTTTTGAGCTGTCCTGTTATCAAATCTCACCCAGGAAGAGGTATGAGTTTAATGATTGCTTTTCTGTTTGTAGTTGGGAAAAAAAAAAGAGAGAGAACCAGTTCTATCCAAATGGTGCCTCTTCATTGACTGGATAAACAGGTCTTACCATACACATTTCTTTATGTGAACTCCCCATGCCTCATTGGTCTGTGAGTCTGGAAGTAGTGTGAAGGAGTCCTTGATACATTAAGAAACATTCAAGGAGTCCAGGGCGCTGTGTGTTTCCTGACACACTCTAGTGAGCAGCATGCTGTGCCTTCAGTTCGTTCATTTGCTCACTTCCGTTTGAACATGTCCTTCAATGTCTGCTCACAGTAACACGGTCGCACTATATGCTTTTTGGGTTAAACTATGGACTTGGAATTATATGTTCAGACTGCCATATATATCTTTGTTCATAAATCTCTGTGTGTGTGTGTGTGCACGCGCATGTGTCTGTTGTTTATATTTAAATCTTATGGATCTATGTATTTCTGTCTTATTCTCCAAATATTATTCGTCATTTAATGCTTTCCTCTACCCTTTTATTGGTGTTAACTCTTGGTTCTAGGAATAAAACTCCAGGTTTTAGGCTAAACACATGGTCTACCACTGAGCTCCACCCTTGCCCTGTCTCTATTTGTTGTCTGCTCTCTGTAAGTCTAGTTGTGGCCCTATATAGACTCATGCTGAGTATTTCAACCCTGATCCTTCTGCTGTTTTTTTTTTTTTTTTTTTTTTAAAGAAGCTAAGGTCAACATGAAACAAGGCAGAGCGACTTCTGGAATATTCCTGCTTTTCTGGAAGCTGCAGCCATGTTCAGGTCAGGCTGTCAACCTGCTAGAGCTCTGTAAGCTTCTATGTGCTCTGGGGCAGAGAGTCAGGACACCATCTTCCTAGGCATGTGACCATATCTGCATCCTCAGTAGTATTAGACTCAGTCTTGCACCACAATTTGTCACGGAGCATTATCTTAAAGCAGGAATGCTGTCCTGGGATGTAAGTGTGAATTAGAGAATTTGAGTGTGTGAGATGAGTGAGTCTTTAGGGCCAGATAGCAAGACCATCTCCTAGTCCAGCATATCGGTAAAGGGGGCCCAAGGTTTTGCACAGGGAAGCTTTTGAGAAGACTGGAGCGATGGAGCATGAAAATGTGGCCACTCAAAATAATGGAGCTTCTGAGAGAGAGGCAGAGATGATGTTAAGGTTCAAACAACCTGCTGCTAAATATAACTCCCAAACCAGTCACATTTGGAAATTGTTATAATTATTTTTATATTATAATTATTTTTATATTATATTTTATAATATAAATATAGTTATTTATATTATTAAGCCTATTTTAAAACTGGTTTTGCTTGATAGATTTGAGACAAGTTTTTACCATGCAGTTGTGAGTAACTTAGAACCTGTTATATAGAGGAAATTAGCTTCAAATGTATACTGCTTAACCTCCTTCAGTCTCTTCCCTTCTTTCCCACAAGGATTGAGATTATGGGCATGCACCCCCACGCTCAGTTTAAATGCAATTTCTTCACTCCCTGTTAATAATAGAAAATGTATTTTCTTGTTCCAAATTTAGAGAATCATTGACCACATACAGTACTAGTCTATTCATTAAATCTTTTCTTAATTTAGTTTTTTATTTTCACATACAAAACACAAGTGATGATATTTCCTTATAACTAAGAAGATAAAGATAACGCTAGACACAGTGTTTGTATCATTGGAGCTTTTGATACAAGTACATGTACAGATATAAATCTCATCTTTCACGTACATGTATGTGTGGGAAACATAGGAAGTTTTCTTTGTATGCTTAGTTGAGGATTTTATGTGGTTCTGGCAGCGCTTATGGCCCAGGACCCTCTTTGGATGATGTAAGGAGTTGCGGAGGAGGGGTTGGCTGTTCTAGAAACTGGGTCCCTGCGTGTGTGGATCTGCTCTCACTGTGCTGTAAAGCTGTTGACAGGAAGCAGTAGTTTTACATGTTGAAACCACTTGAAAGGAATATTTCAGTGAAGGCTTTTATAGGCTGGATGCTTTTCTTCAGCTTTGCAAGGGAACGGTCCACAGAGGTGGAGAGCCACTTTGCTAGTCAATTTTAGAACAATGGTGGTTGGATTTTTAATTTCTTTTCATGCATTGGCTTCTGCTGGCTACCTGTGTTGTGACAGAGACTTTAGGACCATAATGGGTATATAGGATATGTTGGCAACTCCAGACTCTTACACCTAAAAAATTAATGGATTGTATAGTATGCTGCATGTCCCCTGACTATACAAGTCACTACTTTTGATCTTTACTCTGTTTGTTTATTCTGTGTGGTATTTATATATGTGGTGTGTGTGTGTGTGTGTGTGTGTGTGTGTGTGTATGTGTGTGTGTGTGTGTGTAGGTCTGAGGAAACTCTTGGCTATCCTGCCTTATCAATCTTTGCTTTATTCCTTAGGCAAGGGTGGTTCACTGAGCCTGGGGCTAGTCATTTGACCTAAACTGGCTGGCAATTTAGCTCCAGCCATTTTCCTTTCTCCGTCTACATTTATACTGCTAGCAACCAGATACTCATGGTCGTGCTGGTCATTTTTGTGGGTGCTGAGCTGGGGGACCCAAACTTCTGTCTGCATGCTTGTGAAACACATGCTCTTAACCACTGAAGCATCCCTCCAGACCCTTATCCTCCTGCATCTTTCATTCCCTTTTATTTCCCCTTTTGTTTCTTCTCTTTTATTTTCTGGTATCTATTTGCACATTCCATTCTGGAGCTTGCAGGGAATGTAGTCTTGCTGTTGATAGCCCCAGACCTTCCTCCTACCTCCTAACATCATGGTCAACCTTGGTGTCACTAGGCTACAAGTCATTTTATAAAGCCTGTATAAATGTATTCACTTTGAGAACCTTGTGAGATTCTGAAATGAATCTTGGATCCTCCTCGTAGTGGGCAAAAGTTCCTGTAGCATACAGATTCCTTTTCTTGCAGTGGAGCTCTGGGTGTGGGGTTATGGTGACTTGTAAGTAAAGAAATCATTGGGGCAAGGGAGGCTGTTTCATTTGCATGGGAATCAGTATGTTTAATAAGCTGAGGATCGCACCCTGTCTTTATTTTTTCTATTAATAACTGATGAATGTGCTTTCAATGAACTTCACTTTTTCCTTCTAAGAAGAATGAGTGTTGTTCATAGGGAGTGGGGGCCCAGACACAGAGAGATGAATGGATCGCATAGAAATACTAAAAGGTTCTGATCCTTGGGGAGGAAGGAGGAAAATAACAGAACCCTGATGCACTATATTTTATCCCTCCTGTCTGGGGAGGAATTAGGGTCAGGACCCAGAAACTTTTCTCTATCAGCTGGTGTTTGTTTCAGCTCAGGTGGGGTGGGTTTCCCCTTTGATGGGTCATTTCCTCCTTGCCTATCAAATTCCAAACTGCATTAAGATGACAAATCTCCCTTATAGGCAGGGACAGAGACGTGAAAACCCGAGTATTCAGCTAACTGGGTGAGTGCCGATGAGCCAATTTATTGTGGGGTGAAAGTTTGAAGAACAGAATATGTTTCACTAACCTTGCTGTGCAATAGAGCACACACTGGATGTGTCTGTCTGTCTGTCTCTGTCTCTGTCTCTGTCTCTGTCTCTGTCTCTCTCTTCAGGAAGGAATGCTGAAGAAAGTATATAGAATGTCTTTAGATCACACACAAGTACATAGATGTGGGTTTTGCAAGTGAAATGGTTTTTAAGGTCAAATGAGTAGAATAAAAGTCTTACTTTCTTTCCTATCTGTGTACTATGCAATAAATAATTCTCTTCTCCCACCCTGCCTTTGGTGGGGGGTGGAGGGTGGGGGTGGGAGTGGGGGATGGGGGAGGGAAGAAAACTTGGCCAGTGAATGAGGAAGTCTATCAGATCAAACATGACTGCGTTAAATACTAAAATATTCAAAGTCCGACGGAGATAGATAAAGGCTTTGATGGAAAGAGGATATTTCCCAGGGACATTACAAGCCATAATCCAGATGTTATGCTGTAACACAACGAGTGTCCATGGATAGATCAGGAGCTTCAGCCAAGCCCTGCCTGATGCAGGCCTCAGCTTTGCCCTCCCATGCTGTTCTGCCATATGGAACCCATCTCCAGCCCCCTTAATAACCAGCTTTGGATTCCATTTTCACAGAGCTCACAGAGCTAAGTGGGGCTGCTTTATAGACAAGTTAGATAGAGGCCTTTCCAAGGTAAACATCCAATTTGAAATTAGGACATACCGCACTGCAAAATTATTTTAGGGCATATTTCATGAACATGTTGCCATTTTTCTTAGGCAATTGCCAGACTGTAGGATGCCCTTTGATCCTTTGTGGACATTACTCCCCGTTTTATAAAAGGGATTTTGAAATAGTTGCAGTGTTGAGGGAGGAATATATCTGTCGGAACTTTGAAGCATGGCCGTGGGACAGGTCATGCTTTAGCTCGCTGGTTAGGAGTCAAACTTTTAAGAAGGGGGAAAAAAACAGCAAAAGAGTGGATTACAGCAGGACTTATGAATCAAAATCTCATTTTTTTCTTTAAAGGCAGACATTTCAACTCATGCACTCAAAAAGCTATAAAAAGTGTAAGTGTATATTCTGTGTTTGTATGTACATCTGTAGGTGAGAATACACGTAGATGCATGTCTATGTTGTGTGCTGCTTTTGTAATGTGATTTTAGCAAAGTCATGTAATTTAAACTATTTCACATCTCTTATTATTGGATATATTGTATAGAAGACCAAGTGATTACTAGGGGTTAAGAGATAATCTTTGTCTTCTTGGAGAAGTGTTTCTCTCCTCTTTCATTATTTTCCCATCTACATGGTTTGGTCTGCATTACTATTGTGAAATTAGTCTCTCTTTCTCTCTCTCTCTCTCTCTCTCTCCCTCCCTCCCTTGCGCGCGCGCGCGCGCGCACACACACACACACACACACACACACACACACTCATATTCATGAAAGAAAATCACTATGATAATCATGGATAAAAGTTGGGAGTACATCCTTCCATTAAAGTAATGGTTTTTTAATGTTAACACACAATTTTCATCAAAATATAAATAATGGCACTGATCCATCATTTCTTGAGAATGATGGAGTGACAGAGTTGTATCAAGTAAGCTCATACATTATTAATATGGACCTGATTTACTACTCATTAAGGTTAAGTTGTTACTACCTGGTGTTTAAGCAAATTGGGGTCTAAATGACCACAAAGACAGAGTAAGTGGATGGTAGGAATAGCCACACAAGGTTAGCAATGCATTGGTTTGTCCTGATGCTCAATTACACTTACATTCTTCAGTCCAGGGATCCTTTCCTCTAAAGAAAAATATATGCTTGTTCTAACTCACTTATCAAGCAGAGTTTGGAGATGAAGTCTGACAACTAAATGTGGCACGTGGATCAGGTGGAAATCCTATCTCAAAACAACTGAGTATGAAGAGACCACTGAGAGATGGGTCCAAGGAGAGCTCCACAGGGTTCTGCACAGTGCTAAAGGGAGGATGGTTTCTTTTGTTGAGTGTCACGGTAGCATTTTGATCCCAGAGAAACAAATATGGATTTCTCACTAAAATGTTGTAGGAAGACACGATGAAGGGAGGGATGGATGAGATCAGTGGAAAGTCAAATGTAGTGAGTGAGGGCGTGGAGACGGGTTCTACAGCTCACCCCATTCAATTTTGTGGGAGCTGAAAATGAACACAATGGGGATTAGAAAAAGTGTAGCATCATCTTTATCAGTTCGTAATAGATTTTTGTCTTCTGTCTATACTGTGTTTAAGTGATATACAAATAAAATCATTTAGACAAAGGAAAACAACAGATTGAATTACGTAGTCCTTCTGGTCTTCAGGAACTCTGAAATGTACTTTCTACTCTCCTTCGCATCTCAACTGGTCTCACCTCAGCCTCTAGATCCACACAGGTTATTTGACCAGCTAGGTCACTGTAAGCTACACTTTAAGCAGTGGCTCCTCTCACTGGCATGGGGCTTTTTAAAATATTTTCCTGACCAATGAGGGGGACACAGGATAAATTTAAATGTGATAGACAAAATCCACAGTCATTATTAAGTTCCCAGAACAGTTTTGTCTCTTAGTGCCCTGTTTTCAAAACTACCTTTCTCCCCTACAAACTAGCCATACAGCCAAAGCCAAGTTTAAGGAATTCTATGAAAGAGCTCACCAGAGTGGAAGTGCAGACCAGAGCTCAAGTCCCACATTGCTTGCATCTATTTTTTGCTTACAGGGGAAGCAACTCACAGAACAGAGAGCAGAGCTTGGATTTGCAAAACTAAGGGATACTAATGCTTTCTCTCAAGCCTAAAGAACTTCAGGCTGAAAATGGGGAGGGCTGAAATTCCCGTGTCTGTGTCTGCCAGACTCATTCTGAAGAGCAACCAACGTTTATTTATTTATTTATTTATTTATTCATTCATTCATTCATTCATTTATTCATTCCTAGTCCTCCTTGATCCGCAACCTACGCCTCTCAGAGTCCCTGCGGAAGAACCAACTCTGGAATGGAATTATAAGTATAACTCTCTTGGAAGGGAAGAATGTCTCAGGAGGGAACATGACAGAGATGTTTGTCCAGTTAAAACTGGGAGAGCAGAGGTACAAAAGCAAGGTAAGTTCTGTTAATTCCACAAGGGAGGACATCATCTTTCTGAACAATAAAGATAAAAAATCTTCCCACTCTCAAGAGTGGTGCCAACTAATGTTAGCCTCCCTACAGCCTTGTCAAATAACATCCCAGAAACAAGGCAATAGTCTAGATGCATTAAACTACAGTGGGTGTTGCTTAGTGTAATTCATTTTCACATGTATTTCAGAGACAGGAAATCTTATCAAATCACAGTTCTGCATGCATGACATCTTCAGTTTGAGAATAAGCAATGTGGGTTTCCTAGACAGCAGGAAGAGGGTAGATAAGTGTTCTTCATAGCTCTGAAAGAAAGCAGCTTTCTACTTGACAACATTAATATTGGAAAGAAATAAAAATAGTTTCAAAACTGTATGTCCTGTTTTATCTTTCCCTTGTGTGTCTTAACACACAAGCTAGATCTGATGGTTCTGGGTTTTCCTGATTTTTGCTGTTTTCTTTTGTGTTTTTGTTTAAAAACGACAACAACACCCCCAACTGCATAAAGTACTAAAAAACAGCAGTGTTTTTTAAACTGTTTTATAAAAATAAATTGTATGTTCCTGCCAATCCAATTTCCATACAGTTTTCAATCTTAGTAATTTGGTGTGGATTGAATTAAAAAATCATCATTTTCAAACCATAGCAATTTATTAGTTTTTATTTTTTATATAACTATTTTGTAACTATCAGATAGGAATAGTTGACATGTTTTATAAGTTAAAGGCGCTACGGTAATTGAAAGTTATGCCCATTGCAAGAAGCCACATTACACATTTTTATTTTTTCTAGAAAGTTTGGAAAGCAAATCATTTCCACTAGGGTTTTCTAGTACCAAGAAAGCAGCAGAGTCTATACAGACAACTTGGGAAAGGAGACAGGAAGGCAAGAGGCTCTGTGATGCCCAAACTACAGTGAAAAAAACCAAACAAACAAACAAACAAAAAAAACATTAGACATCCTTCACTCCAAGGCACATAGTGAACAGAAGCATACAAGATAGATAGATAGATAGATAGATAGATAGATAGATAGATAGATGGATAGACATATAAATCACCGTGAGTGGGATCTGAGATGTGCAGAGAATTCTGTCAAGCAGGTCATGTCGGGCAGAGCCTGGCACTGACTATATGAGAACGATCACTTTCCTCTACTGAAGCATCTTTAGCCAGTCATGGTCAGGCTAAGGATCTGTAGAATGCTTATTTATCCCTGTGAACATTTAGCTATTCAGTGGGAGGTAATATGTAGAATTAGTTCAATGTCTAGAATATTCCCTATGGGAAAGACTGCACTGAATTTGTGTCTAAGGCATCTTCTTCTCCTTGGAATCTAAGCTCTGTTATCTGATATGTTAAAAATGGTATAAAAAAACTAGGTGAAGTGACAAGAGCTGAGGTGTCTGTGAGCTGCTTGCTTAACATGCTTTTTTTCTTTTTTTTTTTCTTTTTTTTTTCTTTTTTTTTTTTTTGCATAGAAATAGTTGGTGCTGATTTAAGTGTTGGCCTGTAGCCTTAAGGCCAGACCGAGTCACCAATGCTTGAAATATTTATTCACAAAATCATCTCCATAAAAGAAAGAAAAATGGAGATCTTACCAACAAAGCTACCCCAATCAGCAATTTGGTCACACTTAGAAAACGCAGGAACATGTGTGTGATTTTTCTAAAATTCTTGCTGATGTTTCAAGTATGATAAAATAGAATTTTCTGGTTTTCCCTTTGCTATAGTGTTGGGATTTAGTATCTTTGGACTGAAAAATAGACGGATATATGTTATCAGGTAGTATAGAGTTCCTACTTAATGTGCCAAGAAGATTTTAATTGAACCTACAAAGTGTACGTTTATCTGATGCTTAGACCTGGTCTAATATACAGCAACACAGACATCACTTGCATTTGACTTGACAGTTAATGCTGTCTTTTGCAGGAATGAGCAGTTCACTGCACGTTTGTGAGGATTTTATAGTTCCTTATGCTAGTCTTTTTAACTTGATGGAAAAATTGCTGCATTGTGGGGTCATTTAAAGAGTAGTCATATTTTGTTAACTTGAGTCCGCGAGGGTCCCTTCTATTCCAGAAGTTAAGTATGTCTTGCTAAGAGACCAGTCTCATCACGGTGACTTCCTTCCCTGTAGACATAACATGAATGTGTAGCTGCTATCGCCATGACCTACCTTCTGAGAAAGTAAATCCTGTAACTGCATGTTTTCTAGACACTGTGTAAGAGTGCAAATCCGCAGTGGCAGGAACAGTTTGACTTTCACTACTTCTCTGACAGGATGGGCATTTTGGACATTGAAGTGTGGGGAAAGGACAGCAAAAAGCACGAGGAGCGACTGGGCACGTGAGTCACTCTGCTACTCTTGGGGTGGGGGGCTCCTGATTGCACAGGGCTAGCTCTGAAAGACTACCTTATCTGTTTGGGTTGAGAGTGGATACCCATATCCTATTCCTAAGAAGCCTGTAGTAAGCTGGGCATCCACTTAACATGGAAGGGCTGTCAGTCAGTTTTCTAATTGGTAAATGCAGTCCAGTATTCATTGCAGGCTTTAAACAGAAGAAAATAAAGTTCCTCTTTATTTATAAGGAGCTCATTTCAGGAACTCCTGATGACAATAATATACTCAGTGCTAGTGGATATACGAACTGCTATCATATTTGCCTTCAGATACTGCAGATACTTGAACATCTTACATGATTTGTCTCTGTATTACAAATAATACACGACATAATATAAAAGCTATGCAAGTGGTTGTTAGATCCGAGAATGTGTTCATGTGGTTACTATGGGCATATTCTTTAAACATTTTACCCAAGGTTGGTCTAATCCACATGTACACCCTGTTCATTCAAAGGACACGCTGCAGTTTGTGAGTCTGGAAATCTCCATAGAGAGTTATGTGCTGTTTCAGGCCATTGGGATGTATTTGTAAACGTATCCAAGAGTTCATTTTAGTTTCACAAAGTAATAAATAAAAGAAGAAGGTGAGTTGTTCATTGAAAAACCAAATTTCAATGTCCTTGCTGGATTTTGTGACAAACTATCATAGAATCTGGAGCAGCCAAAGCTATTCTGTTGTTTACTTGTTTACTTTGGACTCTTAACAGCTCAATTGATATGGTTACCCATGGGTAACAGATTATAACATCAAAATTATAGTTTCTTCCAGGATTGTAGCAAGGAATACAATAAAACCACAAGACCATGCCTAGCTTGTAATAAGCCCAAAGGAAATGTGCTGGCAGCAGTTCACCTCACCTCTGACTTCCGGCCACAGAGCCCCTCAAACTAGGGAGAGCAAGTTGTCCTCAGCCTGGAGAAGAGTGAATTCTAGAGCTAGGATTTGGAGTATTACGGATCCCATCTTTTATATCTAATCATTTCCCTTCGTTCTTCCCCTAGATGCATAATTTGTATATAAATCTTAAATGAGGAACACAAATTTTTAAAAGGGATGCCAGCAGCTATTGGTTGTCAGCTTCCGGCCTGGAGCCAAAACTCAAAGCTGTATGCTGAGCCACTGCTGACGCATGAGTGAGACATTTTCACCTCTCCTATGGAGCCAGTACACCTTGATGTTTGGGATGCTAGCCAAAGAAAAGGGCTTATTACTCAAAACTAACAATTAAAATGACTTACGTTCTCTAACCCATTCATTTTACAGTGTGGGTGGGAGTGCAAAGAGAACAATAAGAAGTTCAGGGGGAGACATGGCATGAGGCCAGTTAAGCAGTCCTTCGGAGAATGGTCTTTCTCTCTGCAGTTCTTAATGTAAGGTGTGGAACCCTGCAATGTAATGCCCTCCTTGCTACCCATATCTGTCTCATCATTCCCAAGGTGGCCGCAAGGGCAACTTAGTAACCCCAGATTTCTTCCCTTGTTTCTCAGCACAGCTAACCTGTTACATGGTGTTCCCTGACATGCAAAAAGACACTTACAGCAGTCTGGCTCTCATCTACCTGATAGAAATTACTCCCCACAGTTATACGGGGAGAGAATGCTTCTCTGTACCCAATGTTTACTTTCCGATATGCATAGCCAAGTAGCCACTAAGACAATGGCAGAGCAATCTCTGCCTTGCATCCTGGACCTTCTTTGGAGTGGGCTTTGCCTTTCATGTCTTCTTCTGCATCCTCACTGCCTTATCTGGTAGGCAGCTAGCATGGCTTTGTAAAGTCCACTGGGCCAGCTGGCTGCGTTGCATAGCAAGCTGGGTCATGTCATCTAATCCAGATCCAGAAGGTGAGGGCTAGTGTTTGACAGTCTCTTCATGTTCAGTTACTAGTCTCATCTTGTTTTATTTCTCCCCTGGCCACACACAGGAACTGAGATGCCACAGATATTTCTCAGTCGCTCTTACATCCTCAGCTGACATGCCAGAGCTCTGACAATTTTGAGGGCAGTAGGATCAGAAAGTCAGGACAAAGGCTAAGTTAGGAAATGCAGAGAACGCAGTGTCCCAAAGTGTTATCTGCACAGTGGGCATCTGGGCCTCCCGAGATGAATGGCCCATGGTTATTTTAGTAGGTGCAAATAATAATGCCTTGAACGTCTCATGTCACTGCATTGTCACGTTTCCGTCACATAATAGGAAATACTTTTCCAAATGAGCGTTATGTGGCTTCCCAGAGACAAAAAATAACCAAAGACGTCCTGTTGTACGGTCTGTGTTTGGTCATTTTCAGTATTCATTTATTATTTTAGCAGTTTCCTGTTTGTAACTGAGATGCCTACCTGCCTGCTGATCATTCTGTCCTTCCTCTTTATGGGTTGGAAAGGACTGTTGTTTCTTTTTTGGGTATCCTTTTCCTTTTCCCCCTCTTGCACTGCAAAAAAAAAATAACAAAAGTATCTTTATACAACATTGCCTTGCAGTGAACAGCAAGGTCTTTACACGTGCCAATACTGCTTCTTAGGGTTAATGTACCCATGATGTCCTGGATTTTATAATTCTAATATTTAGAAGGATGTGGAAGGAGGATGAGTTTGAGTTTAGCCTGGGCTACACCACCAAACCCTATCTTGTAAACAAAAACAAACAAACCATTGTAATAGCATACAGCTGTCTGTCAAGTTACTTATGGGATGCTTCTTATGAGTTGCTTTTTTCAAAATTTCAATTTGAAAAATTATTTAACTGTGTGTGTATGCACGCGTGTGTGCGTGTGTGTGTGTGTGCGTGCATGTGCGTTTGTGTGTGTGTGTGTATGTGTGTGTGTGTGTGTGTGTGTGTGAAGTCATTTATGTGGAGGTCAGAGGACAAGTTTCAGGAGTTGAATCTTTCTTTCCATCCTGGCTCAAACTCCAGTCATAAGGCTTATACAACAAGTACCTTTAAAGTTCCTTTTCCTATTGAGCCACCCCGCCAGCCCAAAATTTCAACCTTTTTATCCCCCACAGTTTTGTTTCTTTGTAGTGTCCCTTTAAAGCTTAGCTATTCCTACTTCAACTATTCAAAAATAGAAGACTCTCAAGTTGTGTTAACAAACACTCACTGTCTCCTAAGGCCCACTTTCTATTTTATTTCAGAGAACACAGTCATGTTAATACTGTGACACCCCTGTAAGGAAATTCTCCTTGGTGAAGCTTCCCATTGTAGATAGTTTGACATGGTAAAAATAAAAACAAAACACCACACTGAGGGGAGCAAGGGTTACTCTGTGATTTTGGTAGTGAACCCACTGTCTGTTTTGTTATCCAATGGGGTCCATGGTCAACGTTCCAGTAAGAAACTGCAGTAATATCCATTGACATCTTCTACAGTGAGCATTATATTGGTGTTAATAATTTTCTAATTTTTCTGTATGGCAAGTATGGATCTCTATAATATTTAAAATTAAAATTGTTTAATTCAGGTAAATTAACTGTAACCAGTAAAAGTCACTACGTTTTTTGTTTCCTAAACATAGACCTTATGATTGTTGTTTCTTTGTGTAAGTGAGTGGTGGGTATGTTCAAGAATATTTATTGACTTGAAGATGAACAGCGCCATTTCACATTTACAGATGATAGCCTTTGCTCATAGGAGCTAGGATCCCACAAACAGTGGTGATGTTTAGATCGACTCTTCTCTGCATCTGTGTGCTATGATGCTCTGGAGTGTGACTTCTCCTCTGCCACAGCACATACACCCACAGGTTTTACCCAACCTTCAGGTAACTTCAAAGATGGGGTAAATGGAGCCTCAAAGATGAATATGCTTTCAGAAGAGCCAGCTTCCCTCAAGGACATGCCGCCTAACTCATTGTTTTTTTTTTTTTTGTTTTTTTTTGGCAAAGCAACTATAAAAAGAAATCATCAGATCTGAGGCAGGGAGAGTGAACTTTCACAGAAAGGAAGACATAAGTCCAACAGTAACCAGTCCCATCTATGTGTGCATCTGTTATAATAAAGCTAACAATGCCAGCAAATGACAAAGCACAGGAATCCTATCATGGGCCCCTCAGCACAGAGTTAGTTGTGAGCTCTATGCCCAGTTTTTATTTGTGTGCCGAGGATCTCATGTCTTCCTGCTCGAATGATTATCGTTTTACCCAGCCAGCCATCCTTCAGACTCTGTTGTTAATGAAATGAAAATAAAAGTATAAAGAACAGATGAATATAAATTATCCATTTTGCACTGTTTCAAAGAAATCATTTTCTTAATGGACACATCCCTTTTCAGCGTGGTTGAAGGGACTTTGTTTCATAGAATATTCTAAACTTAGTTTGCAAAGGTTGGGAATGAGATTTCATGCTCCCGTTTTGATCTGCCACACAGTCATGCCTCGGTCCCAGATGGTGTCTTAAAGTGGCTCTGACAACCTACTGGTTTATTAGTGGCTTTGAGGCAGTGAACAATCCAGGCTGGAATATTTCTCTGGACAAATTGCAGCCCACGTCGTTGATCTGCTTTTACAGCCAGGCTTGACACATTCACCGTTCCTTCCTGTTCGCCCACTTCCTCGGCCTCTGAGATTTACAGCTTTTCAAACTACAGCACTCTTTCCTGCCCCTTGCATTTAAGTTAAAAGCTGACCAGTCTGTAATATAAAACATGGAATTATGGTAATGAGGAAGAGGTTAAAAGCTATCACGGCAAGTCAGAGTTGGGCCAGTTTGGCTGACTGATATGGTAAAATTATGTGTTGAATTAAAACATTAAAATGTTGTGGGATTAATGGAGAAAGACAAGAACGGGAGGTCAGAAACAATGCTAAGTCAGCACTTTAGCAGCCTGTGGTGAGAAAGGGAAGCTTTAATAAATGTCTGTTGCAGGAGAAAAAAATAATAAAAGTAATTTAGTCTCTGTTTCCTTCGGGTAAGTAGAACTGGAATTCTCGAGCTCAGACCCAGGAAATCCATTTTTTTTTTTTTTTTGGTTGTTCTCTATACAGGGGAAGGATGAAGGCTGTAAAATAATTAACCAAAGAGACAGGTTTTATTGTTTGAGATTTGGGGTGTGTGTAGTTTTTCTTTCCCACTGGCAGTGATTTGTTTGAGCATTCATTTTATTCACCAATCCAGACACCTCTTGAGTGGTAGGCAGGCTTCAAAGCAGTGACGGTTTATTACTGAATTACAGAGGTGAATCTCCTGCCCTTTAGCACTAAATTTTGGGCAGCTGCAGTGAGCCTACCATTGGTATGAAGGTTGTGAATCCTAGAAACCATTCACATGAACTTGGCCATCTGATAAAAGTAGACAGAGTTCCAGAAACAGTGTGATGTATACAGAGATTTGTGACAACTCCAGAGTCAGACAGAGAAGGCTGGAGTGATGATAGTAAAGTGGACCCAGTAGCTTGCCACGCATGCGTGATAAGTTCACATCCAATAACCCAGGTAAAAGCCAGAAGCATAGTGGGAGTTGCTGTAATCCCAGCACTGCTATCAGGAGTTGGAGGCAAGAACATCCCCAGGAACTTAGGATCTGCTCAGCTTAGTGTATGCCACAGACAAAACAACAAAGAAAGTTTGTCTGAACCATGGTAGCAGGTGAGGACCAACAACTGAAGCTTTTTCTCTAATCTCCACAAGCATCCCCTGGCACACATACTTAGGAAGTGGGCACAAACATAGGCAGGCATTTAGAGCTCCTTTGTTGTGTAGAAACTTGATAGGGGGAACAGATGATAATGTCTCTGGATGCAGTTGGTGGATAGAGCAGGGCATGTAGCCGTGGAATCCCATCAAGTGGGTGAATAAAGCACTTATGCATCCCTCTAGGTATGCATACATGGGTGACCATTCTGCCTTTGTTTCTACAAGGTGAACATTTGAATTGTACCAGTATTCCTGCCAACTTCATTTGCTAGAATCTGAAGCTAGAATGTGCATTTTCTGAATCCTCATGGATTCTAGGGGTTGAATACCCCAATTGCCCAAAGAGGGTCATTAACCTTGCACAAAGAATAAAATACCATATCCCGATGATAGCAATTCCTCCTTAATGCTAATTAATCAGACTTCTTTATGGGATGTTTGAGTGGTTACACTTCATATAGTTTCTTACAGCTGAGCAATTTATTGTTAGTTATTAGTTAAATAGTGTTATTTCTTTATCTCATTTTATTAATAAACAGATCATTGGGTATTCTGGCCCAGCTTCATAGGGTATAGTGAGATTAAAAATTATTTAAAATTTCTTAGGTTAATGTCTCTGATGTCTTTATTGATAAATTTGTGTTATCTTCAAGCAATCTTGGCAATTAAAACTACTTTTATTGGTATAATTTACCACAGGTAAAACAATAGAGTTTCTATACGCCAAGATTGATAAATAGAATCTAGGAGTCAAAGCCCATTTTTTTTTTAAGTAAAGCTTTTTTACTAAGCAACGTCATTTATTTCTATTGTTAGTCATATTGCATATATATATATGTATATATATTAGTTATATTGTATATAATATGTTGTATATGTTAGTTATATTGTATAGATTGTATATTATATTGTATAGTTATATAGTTACATTGTAACTTTTGTGTTAAAAGGAAAGAGTTGAGTAGTTGCAGTAGAGACAATGACCAACAAACCACAATAACGTTTGCTTCATCATAAAAAGAGTGTTCTCCATGACAGAACATTCTGGGTTCTGCCCATAATAGGTTAACAGGCTAACCCCATGGCCTTCCCACATCAGGTAGAGAGGTTGATCTTGTATCCTTCTTATGGCTACTACAGGTCTATCCTGCATCTCCCTATAACAGGCAGCAGGGGAAAAGAAAACACAGAGAATCCTAAAAAATATCAAAAGCTTTTGTTGAACTCAGTAGGGAAAAAAATCTAATCAAAATTGTTTTGTATATTCTCTGAGACAAGTACAGTGCAGGAATGGAGATGAAAATGTTCAAAATGCAATGTATGAAGTTTTCAAAGGATTAAGAATTATTTGAGCAAATAAAGGGATCTCAATTTGTCTTTTCAAGATTTTGAGTAACAAATGCATTTTAAATTAATTTTTAAAATTGTATTTCTTAGCTCTTGACGAGTTCAGATTTGCTTTTTGTGAACAAAGAGCAGAAGCATCACCTCTTACAATGTGCTAAAAAAGAAATCTCCCACCCCAAATCTTTGGCAGATTTTACATATTAGCAGATAACTAGGAATTGGTAACCATGCAACACGTTCAGCAATGGCAGTTTTAAACTACACAAATAAATAGACAAAAAGTTTTCAGTTTGATTAATTTAGAAAAAAAAAATGTGTTCCCCTTCCAAACTAGTATTTTTAACACTGTAGAATAAGACTCTTAAGTATACATGTGTACACACTCCTTTAATATTAAGAATATGGGAGTTTGTAGATTTCTAAAGATGGCATAAAACACTTGGTATTTCCTTCTTTATTAGCACATTTGATTTCCCGTGGATTTGCTTATGAAACAAAACTCTAAGTGGCCCATTTCTTCAGTGTAGTATTACATTTTATTTTATAGACTTCTTATTGCTATAGAAAATATTATTTTGATTAAAAACACAGACAGTAAATATATTTGTGTTATAATTTGTCTCTAATAGAAATATTTGTGAATTTATATCTAAAATAATAGCCCCTTCTATAATTGGGGTTCACTTTATATAAATAGCAAGTAAAAATGTATACATGTTTAATTTTAGAGTCATTTGTTTATGTGTGAGTTTTGATCTTGAATTTAAAAACAGGAATAGACTGGCAGTTTACTTCTTTCTATTTTAAGTGTGAGGGAGACCATAGTTGTGCCAGTTTATTACACTGGAAAAGAGTTTTGTCTTTGTATCTGTGTGGCCCCAAATTGCCATTGCTTTCCTTACTGTACATTCCCTAGTTTTCAGCTATTGCACAAAGTCCCTTGAAAAGTTAATACAAAAATCTGCTTTAGCTTATTGTGAGAGGGAGTGCTTCTATTCTTTCCAAAAGTCTTGAATATTCATCATATTCATAATTGTACAGAGTCTCTGAGAATTGTATACAATAATTAAATCTGGGCGCTTCTATAGCCTGCCTCCCCTTTCCCCCAGTGCATTGCATTCCTGGCTTCTCCACCCACCTGCATTCTTAAACTTAGACTGTGTAGTCCAGGCAAAGCCAGAGTTTTTCAGTGTGGAAGCAAATGGCTGAGCTCCTAAGCACCCCTCCCCACTTTGGAGGGTTTGCTTCTGTATTTCAGTGTGTTTGAGATTTTCAGCAGCTCTACACCACTGGCTCTTAAGAGGCAGAAACCCTGCAATTTACAGCAGATGGGTACAGCCCTTCCTGGCAGTGCAGCAGAGATGGGATCAATCAACAACCCTTCATGCTCCATTTGTCCATAAGGAACTCACCTGGGGAAGCCTGCCTATTAGGAAAACCCCCTCAACGTGTTTCTGTAACTAAACATTTGCCAGTTGGCTTTAGTCAATTGGGAAGGAAGAAAATGCTTTCTGCATTCCCTCTTCCCCGACACGTGGTTGTCTTGACTTTTCTCTTTCTGTGTGTGAACTCCTGATCCTTTACTGAGGGCAGGGAAGACACAGAAAAACAAAGTTCTGATGCTTGCTTCCACTTCATGATACTTATATTCCTAACTCTTTACTGTCATTTTCTGAGCCTTATTTGGCGAAGACCAAACATCTTTTTTTTTTTTTTTTTTGGTCCTTATACTTTGTTATCGCCCTTTCTTTTCATTTTCTTTAATGAAATCGAGTCCTTAATTTTGAGCACATTAGGCTGAGAGACTGTCCTGAGACAAGGGAGCTCTGGTAACCTTCCCCGATAAAAAAACCTGTGTCCACAGCGAAGTTTGGGGCTGGGGAAATATGTATGAAACGGGGGGCTTTGGAAGTTCACCATGGCCTTGAATTAATCGCTGCTTTCTGCATCTCCTGAAATGTGTCTAGGTGTAAAGTAGATATCTCCGCGCTCCCACTGAAACAAGACAACTGCTTGGAGCTGCCTCTGGAGAGCTGCCAGGGGGCTCTGCTCATGTTGATCACCCTGACCCCCTGTACCGGAGTCTCCATCTCTGATCTCTGTGTTTGCCCTTTAGAAGACCCCAGTGAAAGACAGCAGATTTCTCAGCGATATGTGAGTGCATTACATTGTCACTTTAACCCTTCCCCTGTCTCTCTGTCCAGCAACTTGCACTTTTACTTTGAAACCAAGTCTATGTATTGGAATAAAAAAAGTACCAAGAGAGAGAACTGTTGCAAATTTAATTCCCTGTCTCATAAAACAAGACAACAGATCTAGGAGTTAATGTATTACCGAGATGGTGAAAGGAGACTTAGAGTTTGCCTTGCTGTTTCAAAAACAAAACAAAACAGCAGTAGCAGCAGCAGCAGCAGCAGCAGCAGCAGCAGCAGCAGCAGCAGCAGCAGCAGCAGCAGCAACAACAACAACAAAAGTCAGTGTTTGCAAGTTGCTGTAGGATACTGAGATTCTCTAGGCAGACTAGGTTAGCCTGTGTGTGGATATGAGTGGAAATTTGAACAGAAGGAAGTTAGTGAGAGAAAAATTATATAGACGGCTTTAGTAGGGTTAGGGGGGCCCTGAGCCTAGATTAAAGCATGAGAAACATAGGGAGGACTTTATTCTGTACCACCTTGATGGTGACATCCGTGTATGATTGTCTCTAAATACTGCCACGTGTGGAATGGCATGCTCAGTCTTCATTTGTCGGTTTCTTTCTTGTACTATGGCCTTCTAGGTGTCCTCATTTGCATCCCTTCTCTTAGTTTGTTTCTGATCTGATCTTGATGAATCAATGCATGCTCTTTATTTCTATCCCTGGAAGGAAGCAGAGGCCTGCAAATGAACAAAGGTAAATCTTTACTGAATGACCTTATTGTTCTCAGGATAGAGGTTAGTGCCTCCAGAAGCCTTCGTTGTGCAGGTATATTGGGTAAACTGAAAAACTCTTCATCTTCATGAGGGAAAATCTAGACCTACACCTTGTGCCAGCACAGGGTCTGCATGGTGATTTGTTACAGTCAGAAGGAGTGTAGACAGAATTTACTATCATTATCTTCTCTGAGCCTTTTATTTAGGAGAATGGAAAATGAAAATGACTTTTTTCAAGAGGACAAATTGTGAAATGTATGAGGCATGTTTCATATTTATAAAACAATATTTGTGGCATCATAATGGCTGTTTTGAAGAATGTCTTATGATTTGAGACTGCTAGGAAAGTGGACATTCTGCTTTCCCCAGTGAGCCAGTGTCTGTGTGTGTGAGAGAGAGGACACTGTCATACTCACTTTATATATAGCTTATGCTAGCCTAGAACTGACCATGTAGCCCAGGTAGCCCCTCATTCCAATCTTCTCACCTCTGTTTCAACACTGGGATCACAGGTCTCCATGCCCACCACCCTGGCGGAGTAACTGTCTATATAAAACATTGCTACCTTTACATTATAGAAATATTCCTTTCTAGCCTAATGTCAGGTTCCCGCCTGAAGCTCATTTCCTTGTCCTTGGCCAGCGGAATCTGACATTAGGCTAGAACAAAGAATTTCAGGCAGGAATCTAAATCTTAGACTGAACAAAGAAGTAATTTCAGGCAGGAATCTAAAACCTAGGCTAGGACAAAGAAGTAATTTCAGGCAGGAATCTAAATCTTAGGCTAGAACAAAGAAGTAGGTTTCAGGCATGAAAATGACTTTGGGATAGGACAGGGAAGTAGGCTCAGATATTTTGGTCATTCTGATAAGCCCTTAGAAACAGTGATCAGGGGACTTTGTTTATTGACGTGCTTGTTATTTGACTATTTGTGTTTATTGTCTTGCTTGTTCCTTGACTATTTGCTAGCTCCTCAACCTAGAACTGACCTTAATGTCTGCATGTAATTAAAATGATATAAAAGCAGATTGGGAAAAAAAATAAAAAATAAGTAAAATTAAAAAAATAAATATAAAAACAGAAATATTCATTTTAAAAGCTTCCATATAGCTCAAAAACTAGCTGATTGGTTTGTTTAGAGTAAACATACACTGAGAAAAGTATTTTCAATAGTTCTGAGAGCTGACTCATATGAGACTAGGTTAAACATATTTAATATTGAACTTTTGCTATTTTACCCTCACATGCCCAAATAGCAAGGGTTTTACCATTTTCTCCTGAGTCACTAGAGCCTGCTTAAATAGCTCTTACCTATTTAGCGAGGATGGCAACAGTTTCAAAGGTTTGGAATTCGTATTTTCTTTTTCAATAGGTAGCTTTTGTAGGCATGAGAATTGGTACTTGCTTATCCCTGATACATGTTTCTTTCTTTCTTCTTCTTCTTTTTTTTTTTAATGGATGCTGTGTACTTACAGACATCGAAACACTGCTGTCTGTGTCTGCTTCACAATCAGGAGTAGCTATAGTAAATGTATTTCATCTATGGATCATGCTAATTAAAGACTAGAGGGAATATGACTACAGGGTGCTACCAGAAGCCCATTTCCTCATTTACTGAATAGAACAGGTTGAGTCTTAGATCAGAAGACTCTGTCTCTTTCCATCCCCGATTTCTTTCTCTTGGTAACAAGCATTTACGATGGGATGAGGGTGAGCCCTATGGTATCCATAAAGTTTATAAAATAACAAAATCTGCTTGATATTGCCTTTAAAGGTGATTTAAAAGTTTCATTTAATGAGAAAAGGCAGGGGAGAATGAACGTAATTCCACCCACACATTTTCCCTATGGGATATCTATGCTAGCACCAGGGGGCAATGCTAAAAGCAGATTGTGAGTGTTTCTAATTTGTTTATTTTGAGGCTGCAGTTAATTAATTCTCAGTTAATTTTCTTCTAATCTGGCTGTGATACATGCCTAATGGCCCTGGTGCTTGACACAAGACAGCTTTGCAACTCTTCTAAGAATTTTTTGAGTAAGGAGGAGATAAATCTGAAGCATACTTCTGGGGGAACTTCAAGGCAAACACACACTTGTGTTCCACACTTATTTCCACACTTGTTTCCACAGGCCTTACAGAACTCTCTGAAGGATGTGAGAGATGTGGGGATTCTTCAGGTGAAGGTTCTGAAGGCCGCAGATCTCCTGGCAGCTGATTTCTCAGGTAAAGGGCACAAGATCTTTCCTTCACTTTTGTTTCCATTGCTTGTCTTGCTTCCTAGTGAGCTTCAGGCTAAACAAGACATCAAATAAGTAGAAATAACTATCGTGTTCCTTTGAATAAAGTAAAAGGAGGAAAAGCACACCCAGGAGCAATTGTCTTCTCACGATGCACTTTGTACAAAATAAACGCTGTTCAAGTAATTTTACTGAGATGTACTCATGTAGTAGCTCATTTGAGATTCCAAATACTCACGGATCAGTAGCCTTCCGGTTTGAGCCTTTGTCCTTGCACGTGTCTGTACCTCACACTGCTGCAGACCCTCTGATGTCTCTTGTCCCCTCACAAGCCCACCTCATGCTCACTTTGCTGGTGAGCACTGCCATTCACTCGTCAACAGGCAATGCTGGGTCCTGGTTAGTCTGAGCATCACTGTATCAGTGACCAGAGTGAAGGACCTGGGACTGCTTTCCACTTTTCTGTTACACTTAAGGAACAGTCCCCTGGTGTTTTGTGAACTCAGGCTTTCAGAAGGAAGGCCGAGTGGTCCTTCTTTGTGCCACAGTGGGGCTCTTCAACATGTATGGTTTTCTAGATATGGTGAAGTCCAACCAATCACTTCCCACCCATCACCACATCACACCAAAGGCAAATGAATGGCTAGTCGTGTTTAATCTCCTGGACTTCAAAGGCAGTCTGAGCTTCTTGGTGTGGGTACTGGGAACAGAACCTGGGTCCTCTTGAAGAGCAGAAAGTGTTCAACTTCTGAGCCATCTCTCTAGCTCTACATGAAGTTTTAATAAGCAGAAAAAGTCACGAAATCAGATTTTAAGAAGCTTAAACTTGACAAGAATTTTAAATTTTAAGCATATTCTAAATCAACAATTTTGGAAACTAGGAACTTAATTTTAATAAGTTTGTATCCTGTTGCTGACAATGAGAAGAAAGGAATACTATGTACTTATATGAAGGACTTATCTCCACTCCCAAGAATGTCACAGTAAATAGATTTTAAGATATGCTTTTATGACCTACTAAAAGATAGCAGTTTTAAGTCTTATAGATGAAATACTCAAAATAATGCAATTTTTACAGGTGTACTTGTGTGTAGTGTATATTTGCATATATGTGGGTGCGTTTCTGCACATGGGTACATGTGCACGCATATCTCCTCCCTCACCCCCCACTGTGTGTGTGAGTGTGTGTGTATAGTCTTGAGGTTGACATAAGATATCTTCCTGAATTGCTGCCAACCTCAGATACTGAGGCAGGATCCCTTGCTGAACTCCAAGTCACTATTTTAGCAAGTCTGGGTGGCCAGCTTACATAGGGACTCCCTGTCTCTGCCTCCCTCATGTTAAGATTGCACGCCAGTCTTTACGTGGTTTCTGGGGATCCAAACTCTCATTCTCACCCTTGTGCAACAGTTCTTCATTGACTGAGTCATCCTCTCAAACCTCAAATAAATATTTTTAATATTCACTAATATTAGTTTCAACTAATTCATTTTTGAATGTGAATGGTCTCATTAAATAAGAAACTCTTTTTTTACTTGTGGCTTGAGAAAACATTCACTGTTTCATTTGTGCCTTTTTTGAGTGTTTTATTTTTAAACAAACTTTGATTCATGAATTAGATTAGTAAGCAGAGTGATGGGTTTCATCAGAGCATTATTCTGCATGCCATTGGGTCATGTGAGCCTTTGACAGTATTTAACATGTGCTTTGGCAATCTTGATTTTGCCATCACTGAAACATACTTTATGGAATCAAGATATTTTCCAAAATGGATTATTTTTACTTCTAAGTGTTCAGATAGAAGTCTAAGTCCATATTTTTATTGACTTGGGAAAAGTGTTATGTCTAAGAACTCACTGAAGCTTTTGAGCAGACTGGTTTTAAAACTTCTTTCTGCATTTGTACATTTTGATCCCCAGCAGCTATGGATAGATAATACATCCATGGTTTTGTTGTTTGTCAGGTCTTGCTTGCAGTGATATCAAATCTGAAAACAATGTAGTCAACCTTTTACCTCTCCTGTCATTCGATGCTCATCAGGCCCCTGAAATGACCGTGGATGATACAGGTCTTTTAGGCCATTGAACATTATCCAAAGAGCACTTTGGATAGTTAAAAAAAATTAGGGATATAAACCTAATATGAACTTTTGTAAATACCAAGAGGTAATGTGAAGCTCTTTTTTAAAAATGTTAATTAGTAAGGAGATGCTATTTTGCTTTTTAAAAGTATTCAAAGTAGTTAGTAGATTATGTTGAAAATGGGATAGTATCAAACAGTGAAGAGAGCAGTAGTACTGAAAGTTTTTACTAAACACTCTAATGTTTTCTTTCTGTGTATTATTGATGAGCAAATTATAACTGTCCAAAACTGAGGCAAAGTGACTTGTCTTTCGATAAATGTATGCTTAGACCATATGAATCTCTGCTTTCAGAATTAAATTGCATAGTTTGTTTCTTAGGCTCTCAGGCTTCTGGGTTTTCCCACCCATTGTACTATTTTTAGAAGACAAAGCTGACCTAACCCACAGCTGTAATGTAACTTTGTGTTGTTTTTTCAAACTAGACTCAAAAGCTTGTAGCAGAGGCTGCCTCCACCTCCCAAAATATGACCTGTTAGCTCCTCCCTCTATTTTTAGTAATGTAACTGTTCTATATGAAAAGGAATGGATTTCAGTTATAGAAAAGGGGTACAGTCAATATTTAAAAGAAGTCATCAACAAAGATATACAATGGAAACTCAAGTATTATTGCCATTATAATAACTATTATTAGTTACCGTTTCTGATAATATAGAATAGAACAACAAAACAATGGCTTCCCTTTAAAATGGGTCAGAAGATTCACTCAGTGTCAACTGTACTAAGAGAAATGGAGAAAGAGATAATTGTTTATACTTTCTGTCCAGTATTAGCTGGCCAAACTTTGTTATGGCTAATCAGAAATGAATTTATGTGCACAAAATCCTGCCACTAGCTGAGAAGCTGTTGACATGTGGTAGGTACTGAAAGAAAGGGAGAGGGAGAGGGGGAGGGAGAGGGAGAGGGGGAGGGAGAGGGAGGAGGGAGGGAGAGAGAGAGGGAGAGGGAGAAGGAGAGAGAGAGGGAAAGGGAGAGGAACAGGGGGAGGGGAAGGAGGGGGGAGAGAGAGGGAGAAAGAGAAGGAGAGGGAAAGGGAGAGGGACAGGGGGAGGGGGAGGGAGAGGGAGGAGGAGGGGGATGGAGAGAGAGAGAGGGGGGAAAGGGGGAGGTCAGACCAATACTATTTGGCAACACAAACTAGATTCAATGCAGAGAAGAGAAGACACAAAGATGGAGTAGGTAGGGAGTTAAGGGTCCAGAGGGTGGATGTAGACAAAGTTGGGATGATGAATATGATCAAAATATATAATGTAATATTCTCAAAGAATTAATAAAATATTTAAAAACTAAGCATGTTGATTCTGTATGTAAATAATATTGTCTGAAGAATGATGACGTTCATTTTAGACAGAGTGAAAGGGACCTTTTTTCCATTTCACGTTTTTCTGTCTGTTCACTCATCTATCTTTTTATTTTTAAATTGGATATTTTATTTACATTTCAGATGTTATCCCTTTTCCCCATTTCCCCCCCACCCAGGAAACCCCCATTTCATCTTCTCTCCTCCTGCTTCTATGAGGGTGTGCCCCCACCCACCCACCCACTCCCACCTCCCTGCCCTCCAATTCCTCCACACTGGGGCATCCAGCCTTCATGGGACCAGGACCTCCTTTCCCACCTATGCCCTACAAGGCCATCCTCCTCTATATATACAGCTGGAGCCATGGGGCCCTCCCTATGTGCTCCCAGGCTGGTGTTTTAGATCCTAGGAGCTCAGGTTAGTTGGTATTGTTGCTCTCCTCATGTGGCTGAAAACCCTTTCAGCTCCTTCAGTCTTCTCTTTAACTCCTTCATTGGGAACCCCATGATCAGACCAATGGTTAGCTGTGAGCATCCACCTCTGAATATGTCAGACTCTGGCAGACCTTTAAGGAGACAGCTATATCAGGCTCCTGTCAGCATGCACTTCCTGACATCCATATCAGCATCTACCTTTGATGACTACACGTTGGATGGATACCCAGGTGGAACAGTCTCCAGAAAGCTCCTCCTTCAGTTTCTGTCCCATACTTTGTCTCCATATTTGCTCCCATGAGAACTTTGTTACTCCTTCTGAGAAGGACTGAAGCACCCACACTTTGGTCTTTCTTCAAATAACCCTATTAAAAATGGGGTACAGAAGTCAAAGATAGTTGATATATCTAGGTTGGGTATTGGGTTACACTTCTAATTGAGCATTACTGTGGGGCCCATCTCCAGTTGGGTCCCACAAAGTCTCTGGTTTGGCAGGAGATAGGATGTAGACAGCCGGAAATGCAAATCAAAACAATCCTGAGATTCCACCTCACACTAGTCAGAATGGCTAAGATCAAAAACTCAGGTGATAGTAGATACTGGCGAGGATGTGGAGAAAGAGGAACACTCTTCGTTTGTTGGTGGGATTGCAAGCTGGTACAACCACTCTAGAAATCAGTCTGGCAGATTTTCAGAAAATTGGACATAACATTACTGGAGGACCCAGCTATATGACTGCTGGGCATATACCCAGAAGATGCTCCAACATATAACAAGGACATATGCTCTAGTATGTTCATAGCAGACTTATTTATAATAGCCAGAAGCTGGAAACAACTCAGATATCCCTCAACAGAGAACAGATACAGAAAATGTGATACATTTACAAAATGAAGTATTACTCAGCTATTAAAAACAATGAATTTGTGAAATTCTTAGGCAAATGGATGGAACTTGAAAATATCATCCTGAGTGAGGTAACCCATTCACAAAAGAAAGCACATGGTATGCACTCACTGATAATTGGATATTAGCCCCAAAGCTTGGAATACCCAAGCTACATTCATAGACCACATGAATCTCATCTGTCTATCTTAAAGATTGCTTATTACTTAAAAGTAATAAGTATGTAACCAGGAGACTTAGCACTCTGAATTTGTTTCCCCTGATTCAG
The DNA here is from genome assembly GCA_030674055.1 of Rhabdomys pumilio. Taxonomy (NCBI): domain Eukaryota; kingdom Metazoa; phylum Chordata; class Mammalia; order Rodentia; family Muridae; genus Rhabdomys; species Rhabdomys pumilio. The sequence continues at coordinate 66,605,008 of JANHMN010000003.1, read as the reverse complement.
AAATCTGGATGAAGCAGAAGCTGAGGTGATTCACAGAATTCCCTGTTGCTGTGTTTGCAGTGAGTAGTGATCCCTGTACTATGGAAGGAGCAGGGACACATGGCAAAATCTGTAGGCAGTTCTCTGATTTCAATGTCACCCTCTTCTGACTTTAAAATCACTCCTCTCTTTGTGAGTAATAATGGAAGCATGAGCCACTCAAATCTCTTCCCATCAAATTAAAATACTTATAATTTGTTATTAATGATTATAAAGTTATAGCAAATTAAAATGAAAATATTGGTTTTTAGAATATTGGGATAAAAATATATTCAATGAAGTGGATGTCTCATAAAACATTTCCTTATATGAAGAGCTAGATCAGTGGGTAGGTTCTCAGATGTCACAGAAGGTGTCAGTAATATTATCAGCATACCATCAATGTCACCTAAAGTCATAGAGACTCTGACATATACTTATTTTTTTGACTGCTGCATTCTCAAAGAAATTTTATATTTTATTCTTTGTCTCTGTGTGTGTAAGTGTGTGCACGGTTGCTCACAAGAGAAAGAGAGAGCGATGGTACATACTTGCTGTGGTATGCTCAGAGCACAATTTTTAGTAGTCAGTTCTTTCCTTTTACCAGGTAGATTCTGGGGAAAAAAACTTGGATCATCAGGTTGGAGCAGCAAGCTCTTTCACCCACTGAGTTATCCTGCTAACTCTATTAATGCAGTGTTTTATAAACTAATAATAGAGAAAGTGATTGATGTTATTCATTATGAGTGAATTTAAATTTTCATGCATCTTGGTATTTATTTAGTTATTTATTTATTTTTGAGTTGTTGAACTTTCTTTGTACATGAGTGAAGACAGCTCAGGATGTAGCTCAGGGCCTAATTTGCATGAAGCTCTGGGCTCAGTCTTCAGCACTGCATAAACCAGCTGTGGAGGTGTAAACCAGTAATCCCAGCACTGGGCAGGTGAGGGCTGCAGGCTGAGAAGCTTCAGCCTGCTCTTCAGGAGACAGACAGTTCAAGGCAAGCATAGATTACAGTAGACCCTGTATCAGAGAGAAAAGATTCAAATACATGTGTATTTGAAAGACATGCATGATGGAACATACCTAAAAAATGTCTATCCTCAGGAGACAGAGAAGAGGAGAACAGAATACATCAAATCTGAAGCAAGCCTGGGTTACACAGGGAGACGATGTGTTGAAACAGTGAGCCAGTAGTCTGTCTCAGATCTCTTCCCTTAAAAATGGGTGAAAATTCTTTTCAACCTCTTTAGGTCCATACTAACATTACCTTTTGGACATTCATACGCAGTTATTCTAATAAAAGCCTGTTGGATATGTTTATAAGGTTATATGACAAATTCTGTGAAGGGAGGGAAGCTGAGTGCTTTAAAGCATTGGGCTATGAAGTCTGATGTCCTTACTTGTCTAGTCACAAGGCCATAGCCTTGACTCATGGAACAAACAATCTACTGCATGTTCTAGTTCAGGTGAACAGAGCTATGTGTAATGTCTGATAAGACCAACATAATTTACCCAGCTTTTTAGAGAAAAAGTATAAACCCATAAACAAATGACTCAAAAGAGAGTGGCAGAGAGGCTCTGCTGCCCCCACTGTCTTTTTTTTTTTTTTTTCTTCTGGACACAGCTGAAATTACGGAGGACCTTATTCTCTAGCTATGGTGGTAGCCCCAGCAGAGACTGGTGCTTTATGTTCTCACCTGTATGGGGCATATGAAATGTTGGAAAAAGTTGAGGAATCATGCAAAATGCATCTCACAGACTATGCAAAGATAATAAAATATTCAATGTGTTAATAGAAAGGCATTTGAGAACTGAAGAATTTTCTAGCCAGAATTATCCATTAAGAACACTTCTCTTATATTTGAGAGAAGTCAGTGGTGGAAAGGAAAGAGCAGACAGTTGTTGCATGCTCGAGTCACATGCTCAGAATGACTGTGGGGTGGTATAACCTGAGGAGTCAACTCAACCAATCAGTTTAGCAACCATCAGAGCACACAGGCTTAGATTCAGCATTTAGTCCTAGCTCCACTCTTGTACTCATCTCCCTTTCTGTTAATTAAACATTCTCTTCAACAATTTAATTATTCTCCTTGTTTAAAAAAGTCCTCCAGATGAGATGTTTTTATCTCCATGCCTTGTTCTTTGTACTCCAACCTTATGAATGGCCCTGAGTTGACCCATGAATCCTATTCTAAGATAGAGGAGGAAGAAACTTGGGTGGTATTTCTTTGCAAGAGAGATCATTCTATACCCAGAGGAGAACAGAACGATGCTGTATAGACAGATGATACAGTGTGGACCTCACTGTGCTGTGCTTGCTCTTTTTCTGCTGTACAGTCCTGTCCTTGTGCTGAGCTGTACATCTGGGGGTTTACAGGAGGTGATGGAGGGCCCAGACCTGGAATTACTATTTTTAGCCATTATTGGCATCTACTTGCCCTTCAGTAACCTTACAGGGAATTTTACTTTATTCTTGAGAGATTTGAACGTATTTTGTTATAAAAACTAGCCATGGTCCACAAAAGGTTTCCAACTATATCTGCCAAATTAAATAATCTCCAAGTGTATCTGTCAGAGGAGTGTGAAGGACACCATGTCTTTGAGCAAGAAAAGCATGTTGTTATGAGCTAGCCTTATTTGATGAATAGGCAGGTTAGGACCAGCGTCGTGACCTGATGCAGTCCTAGGATTCAGAAGTGTATTTAATTCCATGCCACTTCTGCTTTTCCGGGAACATAGTTTGCCTTCTCCACAGGTTTTTGAAGTTCTACTCAAGCAGAGCAAAGTCAGCCTGTCAGCACTGTGGTGACTTTTAACACTTGACCACTCAGCGTCTCCCCTAGCTGGACAGACCCCTAGGAACTTAGGATCTTCAGGTGCAGCTGGGTCTTTATTTTTGGCCCTCCTCCTCCTCTACTGCAGAATTCCAGATGTAGGGGCTGGGTGTATCATCTATGTCAGGAAGGAGTCTGCTGAATCAGAAAGGGGAACCCAGTTTGCTTGTTCCTTGGCCATGCCATTAGGAGGAGCTCTTGGCACATCCAACATGACTGGGTGTGATCCCATTACTTTGTTAAGACTCTCTGTCCATTAGACAGTGCATGCAGGCTTCCACTGGCCTAAACCACCTGCCTGGGCAAGCCTACACCATTCATTGATATACTTATTGATTATAACAATCAATGCATGTGTTTTTTTCCTCTTGATTTTTCTGGTTATTGCTCCTCATTTAACACACACCCCCCCTTTATTATGGAATGGGATATATAAAGAATGCCAGGTGTTAGTCATTCTCACACTTACTGGCCTTGGGTCCACTGTGAGTCTTCACATTCTTGTGAGTATTTTTAGGGTTAAATCATAACCTAAATGAATATTGCTGCTCTGTATTTTATATCCAGTTAATGATATACCCATCCTTTATTATATTTATTTTTATTATTGTGTAGCTGACGATGGAAAATGTCAAACTCTGTCTTCTTAACCTATTGTTTATACCCTTCCTTAATTTTAGGTAATCCTGGATTTAAGTTTTCTAATCACTTTTAGCTTTACAATCACTTTTAGAAATGTACAGTTACCCTTCTAGGATGCTTTATTCTTATTCTGTTTCTATTATCTGGTAAAAATGAAAAAAAAAAAAAAGTTCCACAGTAAGGATGTTCTTGTACTAAACTGTCAGACACCTGCGTTTCACAATTTGATAATCTGGGATAATCCATAAAAAAATTTGCTGGTTCATCAAATTTTTATTATGTATAAAAACATACCTCTCCCCCACCCCCAGAAAAATGTTGGCTAAAATACCACATTGAAACTTCACAGTACAGAGTAGAAATCTTTCAGTCATACATTATAATACTGACTTTTGAAGCATTTTTGTAAATCATAACAGTACAGTCTTTATTTTGTTGTGTTTATGTTTTTTTTAATCCACTTGTATCAGAAGAGCATGCTGCCTGTAGTTATTGTTCACTGGGAATTTTAACCAACATGCCCATTTTGTGGTTTATTTTCATTGTCTGTCTCTGGGAGCTGTATCCATAGCAATACTTTTCCTCTTAAGGATGCTCTACTTTCAGGGGGACGACTATAGTTGGAATTTCTAGAAGCTCTGTAGTAGTGATTGAATGCTTTTAATTTTCATGAGATCCTTCTGGACAGCTGAGCCCAAATCGAGGACTTTTGAAAAACACATTAAAAACTATATAAATCTGCCTTTGGCAGCCTGTCTGTTTTAACTGCCAAAGAATGTGGAGTCCAGTTGAAATAAAGTTTGGGAAGATGTAGAAGATTTGCCAGTTGTAACTTAATGGTGTCACAAGTGCCAGAGAACCCTGCTCGTGTGTGGCATCCGATGAGATAGTGTAAGTCACTCAGGTTTTAGAGGCAGGGTCATAGTACATCCTAATTTATTTTAGTGGGTGCTTCTTTGTGAGCCCCTATGATGTCCCGATGATATAGTGGGGATAGAAGTAGGTTCCCACCCTTCCCAACAGCTGTTGGATTATCGTTTTTGCTGCTGAGGTCAGTGCTGAGCCTCATTGAAGAGCACCTGACAGTGCCCTATAGTAGGTGATGTATTAAATTGAGGTGTAGAGCTGAAAAGGAGCCAGCAAGCAGAAACAAGGTGCCGGGCATTCCCTGCTCCAAGCCTGCAGAAGTCTGTCAAGGGCAGAGTGATAGATCAAGTGAGACCAAGAAATGGACCCTATAGGGGAACTTTGCAGGGATGTGGCTACTGGATCACTTGGAAGTCAGAGAAAAAAATTGGAAAATTAAGGAGAGAGGATTGGCGTAACCTGATACGAACTTACAAAGTTGTATTCTGGCAGCTGTGGGGGGGCAAGGCTTCTACAGAGGGGCGAGGCAGTGGACATAGAGAAATGTAAGGGAAGCGCAGAGGATGCTGGTATGTTTTGGAACTTGGGTAGTATGGAATGAGATTAAAAGAAAAAAATGGCTTCCATCAAAGCCCTTGGTCATTCTGTGTGTGTGCTGGAATACTAAACTTTTAGAAACTTAATTGAACAGCTTTTCAGAAAATCAAGTCCCCCTTGTCCTTTGCTGTCCTCACAGTGCCAATGTGGCCTAGGCTTGTTTTAGATCACTGCTACAGCAGAGCAAAGCAACCTTTGTCTGCGTAGTGCCGAGGAAGTCATAATTTTTCCTCGATGAGTCTGAGACTTATTTGGCCCAGAGAGTCTAGAGATCATTGCTTTCCTCTGAGGTGCTGGAGATTTCAGACTGTGGGTGTCAGAGTTGTCTGTCCAATCAATGAGCAGATATATTATATGGGGGGCATTATAAAACCTAAACTAATGGCTATAGGAGTTAGGGGGACTTCCTGAATATTGGAGGAGGAGTCTCATGAACAGTTTGTGTTTGAATTAGACACATGGGGGGACAGTTCTCAGGGCATCGCAAGGACAGTTGTTCCCCCATGAAAATAGACATGAGCCCTGTAACTCTGGAGTCTAGACAGGAAGGATCACTTGGTGAGGTGCATGGTAGAACAGAAACCCCACCTTGCTGGAGAGTTGATGACTAGAAGGTAACTCAGGACAAATCACAGGGGACAATTGTCGGACAATATAGATTTTCAGAAAGGGCAATTAAAAGTTTTCAGTATTTGATGATAAGGTTTACAAACTAATGGAAATAAAAAACAAAACATGAAAACAGAGTTTCTAGAAATGCAGTCTGAAGCGACTGTGTTTCCTGTCCATCTGTCCCAGTTCTCAGAGTGCTTTACAACCTTGCCTCAGAAATTCTCAATCTCCAGAGTCCTTTCTTCCAGCTTCATTCCTTGTTTTGAGGCATGTATATGTGGGTGCTCAGGCTGATGGATGGGTAAAATAAATCCCATGAAGATTATTGGTCCTGACATTTAAGCCAGACTTTACATGTCCTGGGTGCCATTGTATGCCTGTTCACAGTATGCCTCCATGCATGTAGATAGTTAATTCTAACCCTCCTCCAGCACTAGGATCTAAGGATGCTCAACCCTCTGGCATAAAATGTGTAAAGTTTATAAAACTATGCATACACATTCTCCCACATAAATTACTAATTTCCATCTTACTAATATCTGAACAAGAGGGATGGTGTGCAAATGGTGACAGAGTTGCCTCTATTGGAAGGTGAAGCTGTCATAGGAATAATTGCATATTATATGATTCATGCTTGTTAGCCCCATCATGTAGGATAGGCCAAGTGTATGTGTGTGTATATAATACCTTCCTGATGAACTTGTCTACTTATCGTAGGAAGGATCCATCTTTTCCTCTTACCAAATTCCTTCCTCTGGGGAGAGCCCTTGCAGGTAGAGGCTTGGGTGAGCTTTGTGTATCTGTGTCTTGGTCAATGTTAGGAATGGAGTAGATGTTCAGGAAATAGCATTCGAATGACTGGTATCACTTCCAAAATACCAATATATGACATTGGGTGCATCCAAATAAAGGTAAAACTATCAAACTGTAAAATTGTTCCTTATTGTTTAAGGAATGCAAGTGAAATTTAAATTTCAAATAAGAGCTGCTGAGTGGTACCTCATCAGGAACCTGAGCCACTAAAGTCGTGTGTCGTGATGATGTGTGTCTGTTTATACGAGAGGTAGTCTAGAAGCTTGACAGCAAAATAGGGTGCAGTAAAATGCTCTCAAGGATGTCCAAATTCCAGTCGGCTTGTCATTATTCTTTTAGTATCATTGGGAAGCATTTGGATGGTCAAATTTTATGACAGAACATTGTCCTCAATACAAATATTCATCATTTAAATCTTGGGGAATCCTCTTTATGAAAACTTATAATAGAAAGAAACTAATCTCCGAAGTGTCCACAAATTACTCTATAAGCAAGGGCTATGTCTTTGTTTCCTCTTCGCTCTGCCTGTTTATACCGTAATATTAATAAATGCAGCATTTTAATGAGCTTTGACTGAATTATCTTCAGAGAGTTGATGCAGTAGGCTCCTCAGAGAACACATAACTGAAGTTTCTGGGTTCTGGAGAGGAACTTGCTCCTCATTAGCTAGGACAGCCAGGCACAGGCCTGCTCAGGAGATCTGGGCACAGCTCGAGCCCACCTGTGCCTCTGCAGGACTGCAGTGTCTCTGCCCTGCTGTGTACCAACCCCAGGGCTTTCATTAAAAGTGTCAGGTGCTTCCCCCAGAGCCAGTGCTGATGGCATGTCATGCTGCTGTCTCTAGAGGAGCAGTGCTGACACCTACTAATAGTCTGACAAACGGTTAAGTAGCTAGTAGCTGTTCCAGCTCAGGTTGGGGAGGGGCTGTGCTGCTGCTTCTGAGCATTGCAGCCAGGGCCGGTGTCTTCCTCATAGTTGGTGCTAAGGAAGGAGCCCTCCTTTCTGCCACAACAGGTTCCTCTTACACTTCTTCTCTAGAAGACTGTGCCAGGAGATCCTGACCAGAACTAGGCAGGAAGAACACTGGTGGATTTCTGCATCCTTGCCATTTTGCCTGCACTTTCTGTGTTTGAGATACCTTAGACCATAGGCTTAGAGTACAGACTGAAGCCACATTCATTCCCGGAATTCTAAAAGGCGGAATTGATAGCAGAAATAGCTACAGTCAGGGTTTAGGGAAAACAATGGCTTCTCTGGAACAGAATCCTGGGGAAACAGAGGGCAATCCAGGCTTTTCTCTGGGAGAAATTCATCTGTTGCTATGTGCAACGGTTGATAATGTTATCACTACCTAATCATCCATTGCATGTATGCTTTCGGTTGATAGTGTACATTTTTTTTTAGCCTAGTTTTCTATATTTTTTAAGATCTCAGAGGACTATGATATTATTTTATTACATTTCTGTGAAGGGGAGACAGGTCCTTCCCATTGTTCACAGCTGACTTACCCTGGTGCTTCCATTTTTGCTCATGGCTCCATTGGTATAAGGGCAATGGAATTATGGAATTGGCTTTCAAAAGCTCCTTTTAGGCTCCTGAGTGTTCAGGCCATGAGTCAGTGCAATGTGGGTGTCCTGTTTACTACTAACCCTGACCCACGCTTTTACATTTTATCCTTTTTATTTTTTTAAAGTTTTAATCTTACCCATGTTCAGGCTCTGGGACAGTCAAACTTTGTATGAAGATCTAGGTCCTTAGCCCTCCTGGTTATCTACTAAGAGAATTAGATGTAAGTTCAGCAACTTGAAGGTTGGCTAAGAGATCAGGAGGCCTGAGCATGCTTTGTGGTAGGCCCTGCCTGCTTGTTAGATAGCCATCTATATTTAAGCCCTGCATGCCCTGCTAATGTCACATGAACACTCTGCACTCATTCTTTCTTTCCCTGACAAATGAAATCCTAAGCCTCCCTGCCAGGCCTTATGGAGGGTAATAGGTTTTTTTACTTGGAGACTGTGAGGCCAATTTTGGATTGGAGGTGTCTTGCTTCTTATATGTATTCTTTTGGAAGATAGAAGAAAATGGGGTTAAAAAAAATGGAAGGTGAGAAGTGAGGTAGTTTTGTGTGTGTGTGCACATGTGTGTGTCTGTTCCTGTATGATGTGCCTATCTATGTACAAGTGCAAATACCTACATGCCACAGTGCTTTATGAAGGTCATAAGACAATGTTGAATGTCAGTCATCACCTTCCACGTTGTTTTAGACAATGTGTGTATGTGTATGTGTGTGTGTGTGTATGTGTGTGTGTGTGTGTGTGACTGTGTGTTGTATGTGCCTGTGTGTGTCTCTCTCTGTGTTGTATGTCTCTGTCTCTCTGTGTGTGTATATGTGTATATCTCTGTGTGTATGTGTTGTGTATGTCTGCATCTCTCTTTGTGTGTTGTGTGTTCCTGTGTGACTGTGAATTGTGTCTGTGTGTCTGTGTGTGTTGTGTGAGAGTCCCTCTTTGACTGTGTGTTGTATGTGTCTGTGTGTATTGTGTGTGTCTGTGTGTATTGTGTGTGTCTCTGTGTGTGTGTATTGTGTGTCTCTCTTTGTGCGTTTGTCACTATACATCTGGGCAGCTGGCCCAGAATTTTCTGGGGCTTCTCTGGACTTTGCATCTCATTTTGCCCATGTTTTTGTGAGTTCTTGAGAATAGAACTTAGGTCTTCATACCTTCCAGCCCTGTGAGGTGAAAATTCTAAATGAAAAATAAGCTCTAAATTTACTTACAAAATATTTTGTATATTTCATAGCATCACAAACTTTAGTCGCCTGTGGAAATGCAGGTTATGCCTACTTATTCACATAGGCAGAGGTTTAGTTCTGAAGAGCATTTATATCTTTTTTTTTTGTATGTCCTGTCACAACCTCATGGGAGTCAATGTTTTCATTGGTTTCCAAGAATAGGAGAGTTATTTTCTGTATTGTCCTAAAGAAAGTTTAGAGAGGTAACAGTGTTCAGCTTTAAATGTGTTGCTTTTAACTGGCATGTGGTCTGTGTCGCAGAGTGTGGTGTTCTTGTTTTTGTCCGTGGTGTCATAAATTGATCAGCATATGTTCCATGTCTTTTACTTCTCATGGCAGCACTTTGGATAAGAAGATCCAAAATCCTTTCCTCTTGCTCTTTAAAAAGGTTTTATACAGTTTTATTAGCTATAGTCACCATATGATACAAGGGAACACCAGCATTCATCCCTCTGGTCCAAATATATAGCCTTGTACTTGTGTATAAATTTCTCCATCCACCCATCCATTTTCCTTCTCTAGCACCTCTCACTATGCTTCTGCCTGGGATTTTGAGGTTACACACACACACACACACACACACACACACGCACGCACGCACGCACGCGCGCACATATATATGGATATATGTTTTCCTGTAAGTATATCTTTCCAGAAGATGGTATTAGATTGCCTGGAACTGGAAATGGTTGTAAATGGCCATGTAGGTGCTGGGAATTGAACTAGAGTCCTTTGCAAGAGTAGCTAATGCTCATAACTGATGAGCCAGCTCTCTAGCTCAGACTCTACTTCTTGATTCTGTCTGTACTATATATGAGTGAGACCCTGTAGTATCTATTTTTCTGTGAATTACATAACGTATTGCCCTACAGGATCATCTGTGTAACTGAAAATGCTATGATTTAATCTTCTTTATGCTTGAGTCCTCTTTATGCCTGGGTATTATTCTGTCCTCTGTATGTACCATATTTGCTTCTTATGCTTGTCAGGTGATGGACATCTATGTTGTCTTCATATTTGGCTATTGTAAGGAATCCTGTGATGGACACAATACTCCAGAGGCTGAAGCCATTTCCCTTGAATATATGCATTAAAATGGAATTGCTGTCAGATGAAATATCTATGTATAACTGTTAAAACAACCATGCTTTTCCATACTGGCTTTACTAACTGGTCATCCCACTAACAGTACCTAAGACTTCCTTTTTCTCAATTATATCTAGTGTTTGTTATTCTCATCTTTGTTTCTGTTTTCTTGAAATAATGGAAACCAAACACAGGGCCTTATATGTGGGAAGTGCTTTCCCACTGAATTCATCTCCAGCCCTATTGCCGCCTGTTTGATGATAGGCATTGTCACTGGGGCTAGATGATATATCACGATGGCTTTGATTAACATGATCCTGAAGATGAGTAATGTTGAATAAGTTTTCACATGCGTGGTGCTTTGTATGTCTTTTAAAGTCTTTCTCCTCTTTTTAATTGGGTTATTTTATTTTACCATTGAATTCCTTTTAAAGACAAACAAGGAAGTGTGGACTATTCTACAGGAAGACCTGGTGCCCCCTTCTGTGAGAGTTGTGATCATTGGTCTTCAGAGCGACAATTCATCTTCCTCATCAGTGTGGATCTCTCCATAAGTTAGAGCTTGAACACTCACGGCCTTTCCTACCTTCCTGAGTTCTCAAATGTGGATCCAGCAAGCCTGCTGGGAAAGCCATTTCCCTTCCCCCTATTTCTCTCCCTTTTCACAGTTTCATTGTGAAAGCAGTGCTAACTCAATTTGCTGTGTCCCTTTGGAGATATGTTTGTCTTTGATGGTTGTCTGTGTTCTCTTTCCAGGGAAGAGCGATCCTTTCTGCCTGTTGGAGTTGGGCAATGACCGACTTCAGACACATACCATTTACAAAAACCTCAATCCAGAGTGGAACAAAGTTTTTACATTGTAAGTGTGTCATGTCCTGGGATCCTTGGAGCAGCTTTAACTTAGAGAGCAATTATCTCTGATGTGTATGGGGCAGGCTGGGGGCTCTTGAGGAGAACTTTCCATCCAGTTTTATGTGCAAAGAGCGAATTTTATTGTTTTTTTTTTCTTCCAAAAGCCTTTTATCCTTTCATTTTATAGTATGGCTTAATAATAGAAGAGACCATTTGGAACTGTAAGGGACTGTTAGGAGACATTTATAAAATAGATCTTTTAGTGACTAAATTAATCTGCAGATAGATGGAAGCTTCTAGACGTCCAGACTAATCTATTTCTGGGTTAAGAAAAGTTACAAATGGAGTCCTGTCTTAAATTCTAAGCACTTACATGTTATGATACTATCTTAAATGCATGAAAGTTTGTATTCTGCCAGAGTCTTTTGGAAAATACAGATTATCTCCAAATCTTTAAAGACCCCCAAAGGCTTCTTATACTTCCTTCTATCAGAGTGGCTGTCTCCTTCAGACTGCCGTGTCTACTTTATCAAACTTGGGCTTTTAGGAAGCCGGGCATATAGTTTCCTAGTTGGACTTAGATTTCAAGGTGTGTGACTGTGATGGGGAAGCCTCTATTGGTTTTGGGTGAGTTGATGTTACATCACCCCTACAGAACTGACCTCTTAGTCTGTGCTTGTGAGTGAAAGAGTCAAATTTGCATCCAGGGTAAATGGTGGTATCCATAGGAAGTCCCACATAGGTCAGAGGGAAATGCATCAGCCAACTGCCAGATACAAGGGCTTTTGACAATAGCCATGGCTCTATTTTTTATTGTCCATAGTGTTTGGCTTCTGTTCAATATTAAAAAAGTGTTTTTAAAACTGTAGATGGAGGTTTTTTTGGTACTTTATGTTTCAATTAAAACAGACTCTCTGCAAATAAATCATCAGCAAATAATGAAATTTGCGATATATTCTTAAAAATATTTTGTAAAAAATGTATTTGCTGATGATTTATTTTTGTATGTGTATACTCCTGTGTGGGCTCATGTGCGCCATATTTGCATTCAAAAGACCACAGAAGCCAGAAAAGGGTTTGATGTCCTCTAGAATTGAAGTTACAAGCAGTTGGGAGCTACTGGGTGGGGGCTGGGAACTGAACCTGGTCTTCTTCAAGAACACTGACCACTGAGCTATCTCTAGAGTCCTCCACATTCTTTTCCTCATTAATTTTTTAAAGGTGATTATTTTTTTTTGCTTTTCTCATTTCAGAGTGACTTTGCAATTCTGTTCCTTTGTTCTCTGATTTCTTTTTTCTCTTTTCTTCCCTATTACTTCATTCCTCCTTCCCCACTTCCTTACTTCCTCCTTCCTTCTTCTTTCCTTCCTCCTTTGTTTCTTTCTTTTCCCCTTGAGCCAAGGAATGAACTCGGGACCTTGCACTTGCTAAGCAAGTACTCTACCACTGAGCTAAATCCCCAAGCCTTCTTTCTTTGTTTGCTTCTTTCTTTCTTTTATTTTTTCTTTTACTCTCTCTCTGATTCTTTCTTTTTCTCTTTCTCTCTCTTTCTTTCTTTCTCTTTCTTTCTTTCTTACTTTTTTTCCTCTCTCTTTCTTTCTTCCCTCTTTTATATTTTCCTTCTTTAACAACACCACCCTTGAGTGCACACATGTGTAGAAAATGCCACAGTAAGAAAGTTAACTTTCATGTTAACGTGTGCACGTCTGAACCTTCCATGATGGATGGTCTGGGAATACAGTCAGTTTGATTTAATTTTTGGAGTTTAATTAAATGATAGTTTTATACTCTGAGGACACACAGACTTAATTAGTGCAAGTGTTTTCAGATCTTCACGGAGCGATCGTCACTCGTGTGTTTTTGTGTATAATACCTGATCTCTTCACTTTCAGCCCTATTAAAGATATCCATGATGTGTTGGAAGTGACAGTGTTTGATGAGGATGGAGACAAGGCCCCGGACTTTCTTGGAAAAGTTGCCATCCCCTTGTTGTCTGTAAGTCTTCTGCATTAATCAACGCTTTGTAAGTCATAGTTTCTATAGTCTGGACTCACTTTATTTTTGTCAGTCTTGGAGCGAGCTACTTTGGAAAATACTATTTATTCTTTATCTTCATATTTTAGATACAAGGAGACATAGCTTTTTGTGTGTCGGTTTAATATTTATTCAGTCAATCAGACATTTTGGCCAATCTTTCAATACACTGTCAGACCTCATTCCACCTCAGACTGCCACTTTTGGTTTGATTTCAAGGAATCCAACTCAATGGTCAAATTTTCTACACATTAATGAGGAATCCTCCTGGATTTCTTTTACTTCATCCATGCTCATTTTGTTAAAGATTCATTGTTGATTACTGTGCATTTGTCCTCAGATCTCCTAAAGACCATTTCCTCTAAAGTTCTCTCTGTTACATCTGCTTTAAAATATTGAAATATTAAAATAAAATATTTTGTGGAAGAAAATAAAAGATGTCCCTTGAAAATAAAGAGTGTTTCAATAATCTAGGTAGAGTCAGCAAAGATGAAAACCTGAATGAATAAAATAGTTATAAAGGGCAGTAGAGAAAGCACCCCAGGGCTGGAGAGATGGCTCAGCTGTTAAAGGCTAGGCTCACAACCAATATATATGTATATATATACACACATACATACATACACATACCCCAGAGTGCTTACAAGAGTGAAGGGGAAGAAGTGACCAGCAAATTGCTCCTTTATTTATTTATTATTTAGTATCTACTTTTTTTGCTATTGATTGGATATTGATATGTGACCAATGAACTGGATAAAGGCAAGCACTGCAGTTTTGTACAATTGGTGTACAGTCATTATGGCTTCACCAAAAACTGAAAATTTATTTCTCCCTTCACAGTTTTTTCCCAAAGACATTTGTAGATTTTTTTTTTATTTTTGTGGTTGTGTGCTCTATGATCTAACTATAAGCTTCATCTTACTCACACAATGTTTACAGGGAGGGGAACACTATACCTCTTAATATCTTTTTGTCTGCTTTTGATCGCTTGGTTAATTTCTCCCCAAGTTCTCATATCCCTGATGCTCCTCCTAGAAAAACGGAGGCAGCAGCTGCTGGCTGCTGCAGCCGGCCCCCGCCAAATGCTCTGAGCCCTCCGTGGCAGACAGCAGTGCTCATGGAGAGGAGATGGCAATTTGGGAATTCCCCCCTTTTTATTACAACTTTGTCAGATATTCCTGGAAGAGTACATGTAGCAGGAATATGGGACACACTTTAAAAGAAGTCTAAAGAGAAGTGATACAAAGCAAACCATCCCTTACCATTCAGTGTGCACATATGTACATACCTTTTTCTCTCTCTCTCCTTTCTCCTCTCTCTGCCTCACTCCCTCTCATCTTTTCTCTCTCTCCTTCTGTCTCTTCCTAGTCACCCCATTTTCTCCCTCTTCCCCTTTATGCTTTTTAATGTATAAATATGAATTATATTTTATTTCTTGACCTGTGAATACACTGGAAAGTTTACAAACCCTTGATCTTTTTCCCTTTGTTCATAAAACATTTGGACACTGGCTTTGCTTACTTACTTCAGTCTCTCTAGACCTCTGTGCCGCTGTCTCTCCTCAGTCCCTCCTTAGATAATTGAAGAGGGACATCTAGCTACATCAGGATGACCCAGTACTAAGGCTGTTAACATTTGAGATCTGGACACTTGTTTGCTAAATGGGGCTTTCCTGTGTATTTTGGGGTACCCAGCAGATTCCTGGCTTCTCCTGGTGACAGTAGCAGTTGTCTGTCTCCGCTGTTGTGAAAACCAAAGATGTCCCTACACATTGACAAAGACCCTGAAGGGGCGTGGACTCCTGGTGGATACAACAGTTGACTAAACTAATGGATTGCTTTTTTTCAAAATGTCTCTCCCCAACTAAAAAATTAGTGAAAGACACATCTAGTTAATTCCTACCTTAAACACAAACCAAACTCCACAGTTGAGTTTTGCATGATGGGAACAAGCTGCCTCAGATTCTCTTGCTCATTTATTGATGAATTTTCACTGTGTGACTGGCAGTTTTAGCTAGCAGTGCTCTAATGCTGTCCTCAGGAAACTTCCTCTTCCCTTATGACTTATTCCATTCTTTATATGATACAAGGATACAGAAAGAAAATGAAAATAAAATCACTATACAATGTTACATGATAAAAACACAACACTGGGCCACCAAGAATATAGGGAAGTGGAGATAAGTTCTCCAAGGCTGTGTGGCGGTGAGGGGTGCACAGGGAAGGAAACAGTTGATGAGCAGCTCGAGGTGGTGACAGGGCAATCAGTGCGAGTATTTGGGAACTTTAGAGGCAGGAGATAATTATGTCGAAAGATTCAGAGGAAGAACTTTGCTTGTCAACAACTTTTATTCGGTGAGGCATGGGGAACCACAGGTTTGCATCATGTCTTAGGGTTTTTATAGCTGTGATAAAACACCATCACCAAAAGCAACTTGATGAGGAGCGTGGTGTTTATTTCACTCTACAGTTGTATATTTTGCTTAATTGCTAAGGAAAATGGAGGCAGAAACTCAAAGGAGGAGCCTGGAGACAGAAACTAGAGCAGAAGCCACTAGAAGGGCGCCGTTTACTGGCTTGCTCCTCGTGGTTTACTCAACCTGCTTTCTTTGGAGTACCCAGGACTACCAGCCCTGGGATGACATTGCTACAGTGAGCTGGCCCCTCCCACATCAATCATTAATCAAGAATAATCAAGAATCCGGTTGGTTGGGGATTATCTCGAATGAGTTTTCTCTTCACAAATAACTCTAGTTTGTATTGAGTTGACATGAAAGTTGCGAGACATTATTTGTTTATTTATTTATTTTAAATACAAATAGCATGCGATACAATCAGAAGAAAGCTGCAGTTTAGCAGGCTCTGCTTGCAGAACAGCCTGGCCAGGCTGTAATCCTCTTAGTTGTCCTGGGGACGCTGGCATGGCAGTGAGTTGCAGGCTCTGCTGCTGCTGTTCCATAGAGCTGATTTGATTCACATTAACTTCTAATTCACTGACTGACAGATTAGGAAAGTGACCAAATCCTTCGGTAGATCCGTGTCTTCTTGACATCAGGTGGTCTACCTGCAACAAATTGACCTTTTCAAATTAATTTATTTCCTAATAGAATGTAGATTATAAGTGAGATTTTTAAATGTCATGACTCTCATTATAACTGAAAATCATAATCCAATCATTATTTAATTTTTGTTCTATTATCAAATAACACTGAACTGTATTTGGGAGGGTTTGTTTAAAGAACTATTTAGCTCTATGTTTTTGTTTTTTTTCTCTTTACTTTATGTTCCTTGAGGGTTGCATGCCTGACAAACTCAATGTAATTAATATGCTAAGTCATTAGCTTTCTAACAAACTTAGTCTTACATATTGATTTTTGGCAATTTACAAGTTAGGAACCAAAGGCTCACAAATGATTTTATACTGTATCTGGCTAATAAGCAAGGTTTTAACATAGACAGTCTCCTCTTGAAGTCTGAGCTCCTCAGAGTTTCTTAGACAGTCTTAGTGACCCCTCATTAAGCATCATGCCATAAGGAAGGCTAGGACTGTGTTTGTACAACTGTGACATGTACATCGAGGACCAACAAGATAGACATGGCCAGAGATACATAGGAATTCTTGGAAGGTATCTGTGCAGTATGCACAGAAAACCAAAAGTTCCACAGAAAACCACAGGAAATCATAATCCAATAATTATTTAATTTTTGTTCTATTATCAAATAATACTGAACTGTATTTGGGAGGGTTTGAGAAACAAGATGCTCCGAGAGATGGACTAACTTTTGAGAAGACATTAGGAAGCAGGGCTTTAAACTGGCTCGGGAAGGAGAAGTGTGTTGACTGTGACTGGTAGATGAGCAGGAACAAAGTTATAGTTGAGGTCCAGAAGAGTGGCCATGATGCAGGAACAAGGAGGACCCAAGAGGAGAGTGGAAAGGGTAGAGGAACATTTGATATGTCTATTAGTGGGGACCAAGGGTGCGGGGGTTTACAACAAACAATGACTCTAGAGTAAGCAGCTCACTAGGACCACAGGGTGAGAATATCCCAGATTTGTTGAATCTCCCTGAATTAAGTATCAAAGAAAGTGCTCAGGATTTATATTTTATATTTCTTAGGAAAAGGGCTGATTCCTTATTTTATTTTTCAATTATGTGAAGGAATCAAGAAAAGGGAGTCAGTGCCACTTATTATTTACATTATAAGAGAATAAAAACTTTATTCAGTGATATACTGCTGTAGCTTGATCTCGTAGCATAATCCATAATCCCAGAGATGTAGGCTGAGGCAGGGGAATCACAGCTTCAAGGCCTACCTGGGATGTAGAGTTAGTTATTGCCATTCTAAACAATAAAAAAAAAAAAAAAAAAAAAAAAATCCCGACCTAGCAGAAAAGGAGACGCGGGGCTAGAACTCAGTGGAACATTTTTGCCTAGCATGGAAGAGGTCCTCAGTTCAATGTTCCCTTCTACAAAATATCAAACTTTATTTTATATTTAAAACATTTTATAATGAGTAACATATTAATTATTGAATGGGAATAATTTTGTGCAGTTGTCTTCTCTTTACCTAAGTCATGAATTAAAGTTCCACTCACCATTTTGAGGTGTCTTACTTTGGGATTCTAATGGTTTGACGAAAAATATCAAGAACAAAAGTAACTTGGAGGAAAGGGTTTATTTCTGCTTACAGTTCTATCGCAGCCCATCATTGAGAGAAGGAACTCAAATAGAGCAGGAAGCTGGAGATAGGAACTGGAGAAGAATCCAGGGAAGAAGTACTTTCTGCTGGCTTGCTCCTCATGGCTTGCTCAGTCAATTCTCTAGAGCACTCAGGACTACCAGCCCAGGGATGGCACCACAGAGAGATGGGCCAGCCCACATCAGTCACTAATATGAAGAAAATGCACGACAGGGTTGCCCACAAGTTAGTCTGGTGGGGGCATTTTACTACCTAAGATTCCTTTTTCCCAAATAACTCAAGCTCAAGTCGAGTTGACATAAAACTAGCCAACTCAGTGAGGTCAGACACAGGGCATTAAAACTACTCAAGTCTAAGATAGAGAATGTACCTCAACTTCTCATTTTTCTCAGTGTTAATGTGCTTAAGCCTGCTGCTGAAGTACATTTAAAACCGTTGAATAAAGAGGCTGTGCTAAGCTTAACTACAGGATCGATTTTGTAATTTTGCTCTTGTGTTTTCCTTTTTGAAATTAAAATATAATTTCAATTATAACCTATCTCTTTCCTCCCTCTGACCTCTTCTATATGCATTGGAGCTTTTTCAGTCATGGTAAAAGTACTACCTGGAGAACAGGCAATTTAATAATTCAGACATTGGGGCTGGAGAGATGGCTCAGTGGTAAAGAGCACTCTCCTGTCCCAGAGATCAGTTCAATCCCCCACACTCACATAGTGGTTCACAGTCATCTGCAACCCCAGGCTCAGGAGATCTGATATTCTCTTCTGGCCTCTGTGAACACCAGGTTTGCATGTGATACACAGACATGATACAGGCAAATTACCAACACACATAAAATCAAACAAAATTAAAAATCACTACATTAAAATTATAATATTTATCAGTATTGGTGAATTTTTGAGGTATATATATGTTCTAATATATATATTCATATACTTAATAGGTAAAAATTCTAATATGCATTCAATATGTAGAATAAAAGATTCAAGGTCAAGGAGACATCTGTGCATATGCTTATTTTCTTTTCAATTAAAAAATATCACAGTTTTTTCTTTCTAGTCCATTTCTATTCTGTAGCATCAGTCTCTGATCCACAGAAACACTTTTCACCAGAGACACCTTCCCACACCGCTGTCAGTGGCCACACTGGGCTAGGACCAGGTAGGAGAATTTAACTACCTTTCTTGTTTCCTATCCCAAACTCTCCAGATTCATTCTTGCTATTAGAGCAGCCAGCGTGTGCAGGAGCCCCTCCTCCTACCCAAACTACACTCTTTGGGAACTCTGCCTGAAAATATTTTTGACATAATCATAGAAGAAAATTTCACAATATTAAGAAGAAGATGCCTATGAAGGTACAAAGAATATATGGAAGATAAAATATACAGGACCAGAAAAGAAATTACCTATAATACAAATTAATAAAAATGATAAAAGTATAAGAAAAAAAGGATAATAAATGATACAATGTATAACAGTGGCATATAAAGACAGCTCCTTAGCGTAACACCTGAATTTTAGTAGAAATTGTGGGAGCCAGAGGGCCTGGACGTAAAGATGCTAGCCCAGACTACTGTACCAAGCAAATGCTAGAGTTAAATAATTTCATCAGTCAAATGGACCTGGCAGACATTTACATTCAAACACTTAAAAAAAGTATACTTTCTTCCTGGAAGCACATGGAATCATATAATTGGACACAAATCAAGTCTCCACAGTTACACATCTCAAAATCATGAAAGAACTGTAACCAAGCAAGGGAAAGACTTGTATAATAGAGACTTTAAAATGTTGAAGAAGGAAAATGAAAAAGACACCAGAAGAAGTATGTGTCCTCGCTTACAGATTGATAGGATCGATATTGTGAAACAGCTATCCTACCAAAAGAAATCTACAAATTCATTACAATCTCCATCAAAATTTTAACACAACTCTACAGAAGTTAAAAAACCAATTTTCAACTTCATATGGAAAACACAAACATACACAGAGACATAGACACACACACAGAGACATAGACACACACACACACACACACACACACACACACACACACACACACACACACATCAGCAGAATAGCGTAAATAACCCCCAATAATAAAAAGATAACTGGAAGTATCATATTCTAAATTTTAAGTTGTATTATAGAGTTATTGTAATAAAAACAGCAGAGTTTTGGCAAAACAACAAACATATTGATCAGTGACATGAGTCCATACATCTATGGATAACTGATTTTTTTAACAACAACAGAAAAAAGCCCCCAGAAATCACATTTGAGAAAAGACAGCATTTTCAACAAATGGTTGTGTTCAAACTGAATGGCTGCATGTAGAACATTCCTCCATTGCTAGTGGGAGTGCAAATTTGTATAGCCTCAGTGAAAAACCAATGTTGCATTTTCTCAGAAAGCTAGGAATAGATCTACTTCAAGATCCAGATATACCAATCTTGGATGTGTATCCAAAGGACTCAATGTTCTATTACAGAGACACTTGCTCAACCATGTTCGTTGCTCTACTATTAATAATAGCCAGAAATTAAATATGGTAGCTATCCATTAACAAATGAATGAGTAATGAAATGTGGTATAATTACACAATGGGAAATTGTACAACTGTTCAGAATGATGAAATTTACAGGTAAATAGATAGAGCTAGGAAAAAAATCATGAGTGATATAACCCAGACCTCAAAAGACAAATATGTATTCTCTTCTATGTGGATCTTAGCTTTTAAGCTTTCAACAGGTATGCTACAATGAATCATTACAGAGATTAGATATGTAGTAAGGGACTGCAGGGAGGAGAGGATCTTCAAAGGATGGAGAAATAGAATATATTCCTGTGGACAGGAACACTTGAGTAGGAGGGCTAACTAGAGCAGAAGTTGGAAGGTCAGGTTAAAGGAGAAGACACAGGGAGGGACCACTGATACCAAACATCCTTTGAAAAACCATATGGAAGCCTCCTATTGTAGAAGCTTCTTTTGTCAACAAATAAAATCTCCACTGTCAAGAATAAGCTATACCTTTCTGAGTTATTGGTCGATGGGGCTGCATGGAAACCCGCAAAACACCTCAGGCTCTTGCTCTCCATGATGTGTTAGAAGCGAATTATTATTGCTGAATAAAACACTTATTTCTATCATTTGGAAACACCAAAACTGGTACCTAACTGGAAACTTCATGCCTAACGACTAGGGTTCAAAGCACTGGGACATTCTCTGAAAGACACTGAAAGAGAAGTTAATCATCAAGAATACCCATATACAAACGCTGTGATCTCTAACTGTGATCTGCCTGGAAGATATACTGGTACAATAGTGCCAAAAATGTTATAGGAATAACAAATCACTTCCTGATTGGATGTAAGGCCTACTCCATGAGCTGGAACCTATAACTAACCTTGCTAAAGTAGCCAAGAACCTAAGATAAGCTAGGTCTTATGAGTCTAGGGGAAAAGAAAAACTATTATTATTCTGCTAAAGTAATGGAGCAACAAAATGACTTCTAATGAGATGTTGCTATGCCTATAGATTAGTGAGTCAGTCAGCTTACAGGAATGAAGCTTTTTGTAGTAGGTGGGAATTAACACAAAGACCCATGATTGGAAAATGTGCAGACAGTGAGAGATTTTGAAGCATATGCTCCTAAATGGAATATTTTCATCAAAACCCTCTCCTCAAGGTTCAAGGAGCTATGCAAGAGAGAAGGCAGGAGGAGGCAGAGGTGATGAATGACTCCATGGAAACAGTGTCTCCCAAACCCAACATGACTGATGCACATATGGACTCACAATGAGTGTGGCAGAATGCAGAAGCCCTGCATAAGTTTAAGCCCAGCACTGAGAGGGGGAAGTGGGCAATGGATCCCACCCATAACCAAGAAGCTATTTACAATTGGTTCCTGCTAGCAAAGGGAAAATCATTTTTCTCTAATAGAGTGTCACTGGTCATTAAGCAAAATTTAGGGCAGGCCCTGTTTCCAGTAGTAGTTAGCTAATTCAAAACAATGCAATACTGGTTCTGTAAAGTTTTATTTCATTTTGCTTTTGTTGTGGGCTTTTTTGGTCTTTATTTTGGAGGGTTGTTTGGTTTTTTTGTTTTGTTTTGTTTTGTTTTTGTTTTTAAGAAAAGGAGAAACAGACAGATAAAGTGGGAGGGAGACAGAGGGAGCATCTGGGAGGGACAGAGTGAGAGAGAATCAAAACACATTGCTTGAAAAAATTTTAATAAAAATTCATAGTAATGGTACAACTGACACATAGATATGCACAATCTTTGAATCAAATACAACCGAAGATTATTTCAAATTATTGTTAAACTATACTATAATCTGATATCTAATACTGTATCATTTTCATTTTGCTCTGTAATCCCTAATCAGTACCATAATAAATGCAATGGATGACAGTAAGCACCTTTATTTTTGAAATATTTAGAACCATTGACACTATCTCCTAATAATTAGGTTTATTTTGTATTTCTGTCTTCAATTAAGTGCACCCAATACTCTCAAATCCAGACCAGCTTTTTTTCTAGCCTGAAGTTTCATCTTCAAAATGTAGTTGCTCATCTACTGGGCTTGTACTGAGAACAAAAGACTTTAGTGACTCAATCTGAACAGAAGAAAGCACTTTAGTATCTGAGAAAAGAGACGTCTTACCTAATCAGCACAACTAGGAAGAATACTAAGTACTCATGAAAGAAAATATCCACCAAGAGTATGTTGTAACTCTTCACATTCATGCACAAAATGCAAAGACACACATGTCCATAAAAGACATAAAAGACACTACTACAGCTGATATTACATATTGACTCATATTATTTTTTAATAATAAAATGTATACTTTTATTACTTTCTAATTCCCCAAAATGGAAATAACTCCATTGTCTCAGCTCAATGCAATGCATTTTGGAACAAATTTGACTCATCGTATGCAAGCACAACCCATCAGGACAAAGCAACCTGTAACCAGAAATATGGTCTCCCTGATACCTGATGGAGCTGCAGTGTATGGTAGGGATAGGTATGTGCTGTGAGGAGCTATCTTCCTAACAGCTTTACTTAATTAGCTTTATGGGTCAAATTTTTTTGCAGTTACTTTTATCAAATACCATAGACATCTCTATTTGCATTTTTAATGAAGTTGTTGCTTGAGGTAAGAGACATGAGTAATCATAGGTTTTCATTTGTTTGTTTCTTTGTTTTAAGGATGGATGGAACTTTGGCCATTAAAGTAAAACAATAGCAAAATTTTAGATGGCATTAACAGGTTTATGATCAATATAGAAATTAGAAGTGGAATGATGCCAGCATGTCTTTTGTGGGGTGTAGGTTTGGTCCATAAATCAATGTGGGCAGTCTTGGAGTACAGGATGGATGAAAAGGAGAAAAAGATACATCGCTTTGGCAATTATTGGATAGAATCAAGACGTATATCTTCATGTAGGTGAAAGAAGTAACTTTTATATGGAAGTGTGTATGAGGGAGCATTGTATGTGCACATGAGTGCAAGTAACCACAGGTGCCACAGGGGTAGGTACTTTAGAGCTAATTGCAGTTGTAGGCCACCTGACTTGATTTCTGGTACCCAAACTTGGGTCTTCTAGAAGAACAATGCATGGTCTTAATCACTGGACTATCTCTCCAGACCCCTAAATCATCATCTTTCAGGATAAATGCTCAGTTATTATTATGTACTTCTCCAAGTATACATAGTAATTGAAACAAAGGTGAAATAAGGTAAAAAGTCAATTAGCTCTGTTCTGTCCTAGCATCAGGGCACTGTTTTCATCTTGAGGTTTTCACAAACACTATGTACTATGTATTATGAATGGTACTGGGTAAAGTCTGTCAAACACTGGGTCAAGTCCATCAGGCTGAGAGTGTCTGATGGGGTTCTCCCAAGGTTCTAAATCAAGAACATACTGAGTACTAGGCTGTGTGTCATGTGCTCAGAATGTTATATCTTGCATGCATTGAATTTTCCTATTAAATAACAAGTCTCTTACATTAAGTCAAAGTAAAATCTTACTTTCTCCTGCTTTGAGACATCTAAAACAGAGATGTAAAGCAGGAAAGTATAGTGTAGAGATATAAATAAGACACATGCCATAAATATGACACATAATGGATGTTGTAAGAGTTCAAAACAGGATGAATTATTACTCTGATTATAAAAAACATGGCCCTGTGTGTAGAAGATTTCATATTTTATTTCAGAGAGGAAATATTTCTTAATATACGAGATTAGAATAAAAATAAATGTCATCTATCCAGCTTTAAATATTTTTTTAAAAAATCATGGGTTAGGGCTATAACTTAGTGGGAATTTGATGTTCTATCATTCCTGGCACTGAAAAATTAAACAAAATAAACATAAAAACTCCAAATATAAACAGACTAAAAGTAATTTTGCATGGTTTCATGAGGCCTCAATTCCGTAAAGTCTGTTGAAAGTGAGCAATTCACGTGATAATTTAGAGCATAAAATTTCTGAGCAGAACACCTGTGATCATCTTTATATCTATCAGCATATTATCAGATAAATTTTAGACATGGTCAAAGTATAACTCTCAAATTTTAGACAATAAAAAATTAGTGCAATATGTACATAAAACTGGAAAATGTATTAAACTGCTTAACATTTCAAATCCATATGCCTTGGTTCAGGTTACCTCAGTAGAGTCCAAAGAGGCAGAAATTTTAGTAAGGTTACAGTGCTGAAATCTCCTTTTTATATGTTAGCAAAGAAGAAACAAAGAAATATCAAACAACCTGACTCTGAAAGAAAAACATCTGAATTAGTCAATGCACATTGCAAAGCTTCAATTAGAGGGTACTTAAAACTTCCGACAACACCACATAAAACTATGCACATGGCCAGAAGCATAGCTGTACCTTGATTGGTTTAGTGAGTAAGCATAAAGGTTGGGCATCAATTAAGCAACTCAATAGGAAGGAATAAATAAGACTAAGAAAACTAGAAACAAATTGATAAAGAAATATCCTCAAAATAGGTTGAGCCGCGTAGTGCAGTGGCAGAGTGCCTGCCTAGCATGTGAGAAGCAAAAGGAAACAGCACACATGAGAAAGAGCATATGCAAACGGTGAGGCAGTAGATAGGATGAGTCCAAGTATGCCTCCTAAAAATATTAGTGTAAACTGACAAACCACTTAAAGAAAAATTGTAGGTAGCATGAGACCTAATAAGAAGCAGTTATAAATTCCGGCCCCAGTTCTCAGTGAGGGATCAAGAGAGCAGACACAGTTGTAGAAGGAGATGCAAGATGACCTAAGTGCTATGCAGATGTTTACTCTCTCCAAAGGAACTATAAGACAATTCCACACTTGAACAAAAGAATGTGTCAAAGAAACCAAAGAAAATTATCTTTAAAAGTATAGAGGGATTTGGATATCAGATAATGAATATGCCACCTAGTGAAAATTATCAGTTATGGAAAGTTTAGAAAATTTTTCAAATGATTCTAACCTTTTCTTTATGCATTCTCTTCTCCGGCCATCAGGAAAATAACAGTTTTAATTATAATTGTTTCCCAAATCCCAAGGAGATGAGAACTTCTGTTACTATTTAAATGCATTATAATCAGGAAAACTGGTAAATGTATAACATTATTTCTTTTAATTAGAGTAAGTTGTAGCAAGAAGAAAGATTTAAGAAACAGAAAAATGTGTGATTCTTGTATATGAGAAGGGCTCCTCACCACATAAAGAAAGGTACTGTGTAATTGGTAGCAATGACGTATTAAAAGTGAGGTGTTCTCCAGCAGTATCCCTAGATGTAAAAGGAATACCTGGAAACAGTCTACTTCCACTCCTGATTATGGACACAGTAGTCCAATCATTTATCAGTCATATTGGTTGTTTATTTGGCACCGTGACCAAAATATATGCCATAGACAAAGAAAGGAAGAAATACTTATTTTGGCTGCTGGTTCAGAGGTTTCAGTCCATGGTCTCATGACCCCGTGCACTCTTAAACAAAAGAGTAGGTTGGTAGGATGCAGGCAATATAAAATTATATGGAAAAAGCATTATGTTTATCTTAACTAAGAAATCATATTTTTAAAAGGGGGTTATTTCATAATTTCAGATATTTGTAAACATAAATAGTTGATAAGTAACAGAATATAAGCCATCAGTGAGATATATATTAAGAAAGCAATATCAATAACTGTATTCATTAGAAAAAATAAAAACTTAAAAATCACCAAAGACTGTAACATAAAACAAATAGAAATTTATGTATAAGTCTAGGGGAAGGTATTCTAGAAATTTACTTAAGGATAGAAGACAAATTAGAGATCATTTAACATTAAGTGATGTTGCATGCCATCACTGTGTAAAGGACAAAAGATTTAGTAAGAGCCTTAAAGTCAGCTGCTTAGAGAGTTAAGGTTAGCTCATCCACTAAGCACAACAATAATTTCAAGATAAATTAAACAGCAGACACTTGAAAGACTGTAAGCTCTTTTCCGTTCCTCTCAATTGCCATCAGAACTGTTTGATAAGACTTTATTGCTAAAGATCCTACATACTTTCCCCACAAGATATATTAAGTAGGAATTGAGCTGGAAGCCTTCTACCTGCTCCCAAGGTTTCATTTTCATGCAGCCTGCAGCCTGCTGAGGACCAATGATGTTATACAGCTGTGAACCTCATGGACTACAATACTAATCTGTCAAGCAAGATGTACCCACTGGTGCAGTTAGGGGCATGACTGTTATGGAGGTAACCAACTATACTCTAATGGTAATTAAGGCTCATTTCATGATTCACAATCCCATAGCTGTGGAAATTTTAGGCCAAGAGAAAATGGTACTCTCAACTTTAATAAGAGAAGTCTCTTTGAACATAGAGATGATGGCTGACTGATGCTCTAAGAATAAGGGGTCTCTGTGTATAGATAGACCTATATAAGTCATTTGTCCCACCTTCATTAAGGCTGGATAAATATTGTAGAAAAGAGAGCAAAAAAAAAGTAACAGCCTGAAGATGAAGAGAAGGACAGTAAAATGCTGTCTTTCTAGAAAAAAAAAAAAAAAACATAGACAATGTAGCCATAATCTCACAGCAGCTGCAGTGGTCTGCAAATGGCACAAGACTAAATTCTGTAGTTAATTAGGGATCTGGGAGGGTCCCATGTATTTCTACCTCTTCTTGCTTAACTATGGGATATCAATGGATTCTGAGAAGGGTATTCATTGTGTTCAGCTGTGCCTCCACTGACACGCCTACCATGCTTCAGTGAATAATTCCAATCCTATGGTCAAACATGTGATGCTTATTAAACTCCATGAGTCTAAAAACCAAAAGGCATGACTGTGGGGAAGGGACTTAGTCCTCAGTGAACAAATGGAAAAGGGGTAGTAAGAGACAAAATTTTTAAGATCCTCAGATGTCAGCCTATGTAGCCTAAACACCAATTGCTATGGTAAATTGAAAGACATAAGATGGAATGGATAAACAACAAACCAAAACCAAAGCAAACCAAAACACCAGAATTATAGCCTATGAGCACAAGTTTGCGGCCAGCCTGGATTGTCTTTAATTACTGAGTCTAAGGCAAGTCAACCAGGCAGAAAAGTTAATCCAAAACAGAAACCCTCAGCACAAAAATGCCTTATCTAGTTATGGTCTTGATGTTTAAGAATGTAGAACAAGCTGATAAATCAGAGACTTACCCACTGGCATTTCATGTAACTTGGTTCACTTTTTACAAGTGGCTTGAATTCTTGGTCTTCGATTACTTATTGCTGACATGAAGGTAATTCTTACGTGTATATTGAAAGGATAAGTGAACTAGCAAATATGAAGAAATTAGCCCTTGTACACTGTGACCGGTCAGGTCATCATCTTCCTTTACCTTGTGTTACAATATAAATGCTCCAATTAATTTAAGCAACAGGATTAACAAACCTGGCTAAGGGTTTTCATCATCAAATGGCAAAAAGAAAAAAAAAGGATGCTTTAAAATGCTGTTGGGA
Organism: Rhabdomys pumilio; assembly: GCA_030674055.1. Lineage (NCBI taxonomy): Eukaryota > Metazoa > Chordata > Mammalia > Rodentia > Muridae > Rhabdomys > Rhabdomys pumilio. Next base: position 66,577,145 of record JANHMN010000003.1, on the reverse strand, counting down.
AGAGTTGTTTGAATTAAAATGGTTTAGAATGCCACATGCATGCATCTTGTACATTTATAGTCTGGGTATCTATTTTAAAGAACCTTGGGCTCACAGAGATGAAGTAATTATGTATATAGCCAAACAGCCACAAAATGTCAGAAATGGGAACCTAATGAGTTAGAATGAGTCTAAGTTTGTCTGATTTCACAAAGTACGCTCATTGCTTGTTTACAAGAGCACATGTGTACCAGACACCAGCTTATTTCTCTAAGGTAAAATGCCCTGAGCTGGAAACTGCAGGGAGAAAGACAACTCTCTTCACTGTTAAATCCGGGAATGTAAATCACTAAAGGATTTCAGGAAACCAACCTGCTAATGCTTGTTTGAACCCTAAAATTATCTACCCCACCACCCATGACTCAGCAAGTCTATCAAGGGGATGTAGTCAGAAATGAAGGAATGGTACAAGCCGCGATCTATCAACCACTCAATGCAGCCTACAGTTGCTAAAGACTGGGGCGAATTTAAAGAACCATAACACAATCCATCAAATCTACTCAAAAACAGTATACTTCAAACAAGGTTGAGACAGAAGAATGGCAAATTCAAGCCCTCCACGGGCTGCAGGATGAACTCAATGCCAAGTTAAGCAACTTAGTCAGACCCTGGTTTAAAATGAAAATGTAAAGGAAAGATAGCTGGTGGGGGATATGCTCAGTGGGCAATACTTGTCCAGGCTGTCTGAGGCCCTGGTGTTACCAATATATTCATACACATATCTTTGTTTATATGTATATAAGTATAATTTCTGTGCATATGGATTAAATTAAAAAAGAAAGGATATTAAACATATGCCATCTATTTAACAATTCCTATGGACTCCCCACTGTGACTGACCATGGTTCATGTATTTCACCTCTGAAATTATGTAGCATTATTATTTACAATTTAAGAATTAAGAAACAAGAACAGAGGAACTAAGTATTTTAAACAATCCTATCCAATCTAACCTTGAAATCTAGCTAAAATATGAACTTGGTTTATCTACCTCAAAGGTCTACCTCAGACATTATGTGTCCTATTTCAATTTTTAAGTAAAAATTGTTTTTAAAGAAATTATAAAATAAAAACTACAACACACCAAAATTATCCAAACATAAAATTATATTTGATAGTTTAAGTGTAAAATCCAAGATAAAGCTCAAAATAGGTATTCTGTTTAGAAAGTTATTGAGATGTATGGAATACTTTATTTTTCTAAGAAACAGAAATAATTACTTACATTACAAATTATAGATACATTTGTCCAAAGATATTCATTCTGTATTTTTCTTATGAATGTTATTTTTTAGATTTTTTTCATAACATTTAGAATCATTTGTATGGCTTGTGTGTAAATAGCTCATATTTTAGGAAGAGTGACTGAGAAGCCCTAAGACTCCCAGGCTTGTGTCCTTTCTCAAGTTCAGATCTGGGTTTGCCTCCTGGCACAAGAATAGCTGCTTTGGAGAGAAGTAAGACATGGTGTGAGGACCAAGGAAGGGGTTCTGGGATCCTTTAGTTCCCTCCTGTTTTCTCTGCTGGGCTAAGCTTAGCCTCCTGGACATACTAATCCCTCCTGCTATTTGTAACTCATGTCACTGGACCCACGCCTGAGTCCAAGCTGCATGAAGAATGTGAAGAGCTATCAGATAATGTGTACTAATTGTCCTCTTGCCAAGCCATGTGTTTCTCTTTGTCATATTTATTGGGAAGCCATTTAGCATGTGCTTTGCCTGGTCTCAGATGCTGTACCATGATATAGTCAGTCTTTTTTTTTTTTTTTTTTCACATGGAATGGAGAATAGTATTTGATACAGGAAGCTAGCCTTACATTCAACATTTGGATGAACATTTCTGCCTTTTCTAGTTAGAAGGTCAAATAGTGATAGAATCAATATGATTTTTTTTTTAACCTCAGGATTTTGATGTTAAGTGTATGTCTTTCTTCCTTAAGCTCTCCTTCATATTGACCCTGATTAACTTTGGTAATACATCACATCAAAGGGTTTTATGGTGAATCACAATAAAGATAATTGCTGTTTGGAAAAAAAATACAATTGGGAAATTTTTTTCTTTGTCCTACTAGCTGCAGTACATTATATTCAGGTTATGGCTTTAAAAATCATGCATAGAGCATCCCTTTGACTCAAAAACCTTATCTATCAACCCTTAAAAAGTTTGTCATATTTACTGTGCTTAAGAAGAAGCAGAGGTAATAATCTTTTATGTATAAAAATGTTAGTTTAAGAATTATTATAGTATATATTAAAATATTAAAGTGATAATTTGTAAGTTAATTTGTTTGCATGTACACACACATATATGTATATATACACATATATACATATATATATATATATATATATTTTTTGAACACTTTTGAACACTTACTGCTCTTATCTCCCTGCCACCTTTTTATTCTTCCTTCCTCTGCACAAATCTGTCTTTCACATCCATGTCTGCCCACGTGACTGTGGCCCACCAAGATTAACCAGCGCCATCTGTGTGATTGTCTTTGGAGCTGTTCCTTGGGGCCCTGTGGACTCAGCAGAGGGTATACAACTAAAGGAAGTGACTTCCTCTCTCCCCAATGTGTGCAGAGCCACAGTTCAGAGATGAAAGGGGGGTGGGCAAAGCTCTCTGTCCCTTCATGGGTAGTTATGGGCTGGCCTTATAACTTAAATTTTCATAGTAATTTTTTCTTTGATCCCAAATCTCAAATTATTATTTAGTAACAGACTTTCTGGTGCTTTTAAAATCTTTGGATAATTACCAGAGGGTTACCTTTTACCATGCTCCAGATGGATGATTTATAGCTCACACAGAGTGGAAAATAATCTAAGGTAGAAATGTTCATTTTGTTCTAATACAGAAAGGTATTATTGTAAACTATGTAGAAATTTATTCCTAATAATTCCAGAAGTATTATTCCCAATTATAGAATGTTTATCCCTAATTAAATTACATATCTTTTATATTGCCCTATGAAGATCCCTTGAATTTTGGTCTAATATTTTCCTTCTTATCTACAAAGTTGAATGTAAAGATTATATAATAAATCTGTTTCAAGATTTTTATTTTACAGAACTGAAGTTCACTATACGAGCTAGCATTGTTTTATCTGAGAATTTTAGTTTGGTGGACATGCAGTCTTAGTACATGTAAGCGCAGATTACATGTACTAAATGGGTCCAAATCAACATGAGGACCCATTTCCTTTTGTTGTGAATTTAAAACGATTGTTTCTTCTGGATGAGCTCACAGCCATTTTAAATTTTAGCTTAGGCTTCAGCTATCTTAATACAAGAGACAAGAATTCACACAGATTCTCACCTCTAAATGTTCTTTTGGCTGTATTTTGATTTTCCAATTGTATAAAATTGACAAATTTTAGTATTAAAAATAATCTTCAGAACTCGTACTATAAATTCTGAGTATGGCCTTAGATGTGCAATGTGCATGTTTAGTATTCGTGTAATACTATCTCTCATATGGGAGTTGGGCAGATGCACCTAGCATTTTAGATCTTTTCATCCTCTATTCAAGAGCTGACAGTTCAGTTATATTATATAACTGGAAAATATTTTTCCAGAACATTCTCTTCTATTTTAGTCTAAATATTTACAGTGATGGCCCATGTGTAAAAGCATCATAGTTCATTTTTATTTTGAATATTATATAGCCTTAAAAGGGGGCATAAGTAAAATAATGTCATGAAATTACATCGGTAGCTAAAAAAAAAAATAAGCTTATAGACTTCACACAGTTTTAACAACAATTTTTTCATTATCTTTAATTATTTTTTATAGTCCAGTCATTATCCCCCTTCAGGTCCACCCTCCGAGATTTCCTTATCCCATTACTTGTCCCAGTCTCCAACAGAATGTCCTCCTCAACCCCACCCTACCCTACACCACCAGGCTTTCCCATCCCCTTTGGCCTCAAGTCTCTCAAGGGTTAGTTGCATCTTCTCTCACTGAGTCAAGACCAGGCAGTGCTGTGCTGTATATGGGTCAGGGGCCTTGGACCAGCTGGTGTATATTGCTTGGTTAGTGGTTCAGTGTCTGAGGGATCCCAGGGGTCCAGGTTAGTTGAGACAGCTGGTCTTCCTTTGAAGTTGCCCTCCTTCACAACTTCTTCCATCTTTTCCCTAATTCAACCACAGGGGTCTCCAACTTCAGTCTGTTGGTTCGGGTGTAAGTATCTGTATCTGTGTCTGTCTTGCTCAGCTGCTTGTTGGGTTTCAAAATTTAAATACCTTTTAAGTCTATTTTTTTATGAATATAAAGGTTCAGTGAAAAAACAAAACAAAACCCCCAAACAAACCAAGAAGAGTTAGATGTGTGCCAAATTCCTATTTAATTCCTAATCCAGGAAAAGGATTGTGATATTTACATATGTTCAAGAGGGATAGAGGTATTTAGTTTAATAATTTTCAAACATTTAACATTTGTGTATTCTAACTTAATTTTCTATTGAAGTAGTAAATGTTACATTGTATCTCTGTTTTTGATGATATCTTTAATGTTCCTACATGGACTCTGAATTTTGCTGACACAATGGTAGGGACATTGAGTAACAGGAAATGGTCATTTACCAAATTAAAAAAAAAAAAAAAAAAAAAAAAAAAAACCTCCTTCTACGAAATATTTTTATATGGACACTTCTTGTTCTTTTATTGACCTTCCCTTGCCCTTAAGAAATCATGGAAATTTTAAGATAACATTACAAGAACTGAGGACAGAAACAAATCGAAGTTGGAAGTACTTCAGCTTGGCAAATTGACATGCTGTTTTTGTATTTATGTCTTTCAACTTTAACACCCACAATTTATTAAGTGAGACTCTGTGCCAGAGCGGAAGCCGAGAATCCTGTTTGGACACCGTTGAGGAAGGAAGCCGGGACTTTATGGGGCACCCCCTTCCTCTCAGCCACTGACCAGGAAAGCCATCTTTCCGTATGAAAGCTATTCAATTGGAGAGGTGGGGTGCTTTGGGAAGGAAGATGACCTCTCCCTTGTAAAGTGGAATTGCTGTTTCCCCACCGTGACTTACTCAATGCATTTCCACCAGTGTTTATAAGAACACTTGTGTGAATGATTGTGGTGACAGCAATAGTCATTTAAAATATGGCTCAGATTCCTGGCCTTCCAGTTTCCCAAGTTATTTGAATTATTAAGCATTACAGTCACAAAGAGAATATCTGATAAGCTCAAATTGTGCTGAGGCCCTTTTAGAATAGAGTCTGCTTCCTAAATACCACAGGTTTCATCAGCATATCCACCACTATGGCTCTGTACAAAAAGCATGGCTGCCCTCAGTCTGAAGACAGAACAAGCAATTCTTTAGTTTTCAAGCTTTCAATTGAGCCAAGAGCTTTCTAGACTGCCCGGGAAAGGTTTGCTTAGACATCAAACATTCTGGGAACGGCAGGCAGCTAGCATAGTGCGTGGAAATACTGTGACACACAGGACGGAGGCCAGAGGGACTTGGTAATGTCAGAGTTGTATAGGCACGTTGAATGATTATGGACCTTGACCTTAACTTCAGCTAAGTTTTGATTTAATTAATTTGAATTGTTTCAAGGCCCCGAAAACCACTGATAGCTTTATAATAAAAGTAAGTTTCCTTAGTCATTTCCTTATGATTCTTCAGTTTTCTTTTGGGAATGATTTTATAATTAAAGGAAGACTGTGGAGAAAACAGAATTCACTATTTTTTTTTCCTGTGTTAGCATCTTACGTTACATGTTGCCAGCACCAGAACATCACTGACAGTAGTATGTTATGAATAAGTAAACTTGGGTCCTCATTTGCACTTTATCTGCTTCTTTATTAATATCATTTGTTCTCTTCCAGGAACTAGTTCACGGTAACACATACAATTATCTATCCTAGAGGCCTAGTCTCCTCTGATTCACAACAGTTTTCCACTCTCATTATTTCCCTCATGACTTGACAATTTTTAGGATTAGTGGCCAGAAATTTTGGAGAAAGTTCATTATATCTGAGCACATGGAAAAATATCGTCTCCAGAATTGGAGGGGAAGAGGTTTCCTGTTATTCAGTCATAGTCTGTACCACCAGGTTTCTATCAACATACCACTCTAAGCTGATGGTTGGCACTTTGTCTTCCAATCAATTATAATGTCACTCTAAATTAAAAGTTGATTAATCTTGCAGTTAGTACCTGCCTAATATTTACTTCACATGTAATCACATAGTGGTAAAAAAATGAGACCAGTGAAAAAACTGTAAATAAATCACCAAATCATGTTAGTAGATACAAAATGAGTTGTAAAATACATTTTTTTTTTGCAGAGGCAAAAAAAAAAAAAAAATTTAAATACCTTTCCAACTTTGTCAAAATTAGTTTTGGTTTTGCCATTTAAAACGCACAGAACATAGCACCAATATATACTTTGCCTTTTATTCCTAACAGATTAGAGATGGACAACCAAATTGTTACGTGTTGAAGAATAAAGATTTAGAGCAAGCTTTTAAAGGGCTTATTTACTTAGAGTTGGACCTCGTATATAATCCGGTAAGTGCCCTCAGGATGTACCTCCCCGCTTTTCAATACTTAAAACACATGGTGCTCAGCCTGTTCAGACTCAGATTAATGTCAAAGATTTCAGAAGTGAAGCTTGAGAATGGGTGGGGTTGTGTTTAAACCTCAGTCATAAAATCCATGTTGAATGTTCCAGGTTTTAAACAGTTGAGCCAGCAGGATTGATGAAGCTTAAATTCTCAATAGTCTAAATGTCAAGGGAATAATTAAAAAACAAAGGAAAAAGTAGCCTTTGCATATATATATATGTCATCTACAGATTACATTAAAGAGATGATACATTATACATAAATATAATCAACTCTAGAAACATAAATTTTATGTCACATATAATCTACATACAGTATATAGTATATCTGTTTATTCTATGATATGCAAGCTATGTAGTCTCTAAAACAATGTATATCATAGCTTTCATATCTCTTTATATGCCTCTATATTCTCAAATTCTCAGTAATACTGAAATTTGGGTAGAGTCATCGATATGAGTGTATTCTTCCCAGTTTCTTCTTCTTTTGCTCAAATGCCCATCTGTACAGTTTGGAGGAGAGGTGACCTCTTCCAGTCTACTGCTTTCCTCTGGGAAGCACTTGTGTATAGATTATATGGAGTTTATGTTATTCATCTCAGATATGAGTGAGGTCTCAGGTGGAAAATAGACAGGGACATAGTGAAGTAGATTTGTGTTTCATTTTTTTTTTTTTTGAAGGTTTCCTCACTGGTTTGAACAAGTCAGTAAATTCTCCGGGGGCTTAGTTTTCTCCTTGTAAATGAGCTACCATGGCCCATTTGTGTGCTTTCTCAGGTCACTGGAGGTAGTAATGGGATTGTCTGTGAAAATGTTTTTATGGACTGAGAACTGCCCTTCCTCTTTGAGGTACAACTGGTGAAACTTTAGTTCAAAAATGAGAGGAAAAATTTTCATCATTTAGATTAGCATGAAAATGTAGAAAGCTTAGTGTTGGTCCTGGTTTGAATTACATCGGTGGATTTAGCCAAGTGGTGACAGGTCTACCCATGGTCCAACCTGGCTTGCCAGGGACTGTATGTTATGGATACTGCCCAAGAATGACTAGGCCCACCACTTTCTGGTCCATGGCTATCACTTGTGGGTTATAAGGTCTCATTTTCTGTGATCTTCTCTCAGTGACTCAGAGGGAGAATGAAGTCTGTGAATGCTGCCCTTGTAACAACCATGTCTTTTCCAGGTCAAAGCAAGTATCAGGACCTTCAGTCCAAGAGAAAAACGCTTTGTGGAAGACAACCGCAAGCTGTCCAAAAAGGTAGGTAGTGTCCACCAATTGGCCTTTGAGTACCTTCAGCAGCCAGCGTCTAAGTACTTCTTAGTCATGGCTGGCTTCTTTTTCACTTGTCCTCTCCTCTCCCACTCCTTTCTCATCTGGACTGCTCATCTTTTCACTTCTATCTCCTATTTTTGAAAAATGGGCCAGGTCAATGATAAGTGGGAGTGGCTTAAACCACATTCTTGGGAGGAAGGAGGGAGTGTGAGCTCTGCAGTGTGCTGAACTGTTCTTTAAAATAATACCTTCAATGTGTTTGTCCTTTTCACTGGTGGCTTTTTTTTTTCTCCTCTCCACAGCTGAGGGAAAGTGCTCTCTGCTTGTTCACTGGGTAAAGGAATTCCCCAGGGATCTGAGGCAGCTTCTAGCCTCAGATTCCTCTAGGGCCGAGTTTACTCCCTGTGTTTAAATTTAGGGTGTGTTTGCGTCTTACCCCATATGGAATTAGCTGTCTCTTTCTGCTCATTGTCTGGAATTCTTCTCTTATCAGTTTAACAAAAAGTAAAGGTCCAGGACTATGGGGAGGATCTTCATATTAAAGCTGAGAGGGGAAAAAGAAAAACAATAAACCAAAAAAACCCATGACCTCTGCATTTCTTTCTTCTGAGCCCCTCCCTGTCCTCTTTAGATACAGGCCAGGATTTCAGCCAGTACCCATTGTTCCTCTCCAGTTGTGTAACAAAGAACAAAGTGTCCCCCCTTTAAAAGTGTTTATTACTTCCACAGCTTCCTCTGGGGTGAGCAGCTGTGCACAACGCAAAAGTAGTTAAATATAAAGCCATCTTCTCTTTTGTTTCCCATGAACTTCTGGGCACCTTGCTGGGGAAGGGACTTAGCTGTCCTTTGGAGGAAAGTATCTGAATGTTTTGGTTGTGGTACCACAGTCATTTGAGTGCAATAGTCATTGCGTGTAATCCGAGTCTATGTCTTTATTTTTATTATTATTATTATATTGTCTTTTGCTCTGTTTACTTGAAAGTTAAAACCTAAGTGGAGGTAGGCAGGGTAAAAGCTTTGCAAGCAAATCAAAATACTGTGCCTCCCAGTGGGAGAAAAGACATTTCCTTTACAAAACAATGTAACCACTGGGGTGGCTTTGGCTCTGAGAATAGAGGGGAGATCTAGGGCTAAATTCCCTGGGTGTGGCAGGACCCTCCTTCAATGCTGCACAACAGTGGGTTACCCTAGGTTACAGAATTGAATTTTTTACTTATGAAATAAATATTTAAAATGACCTACTATAAGATAGATAGCAGTTCTCTAAAGACACGAATTCTTATAACCGCCTGTAAGGATAGTGACAATGCCAATCCTACTTTGGGAGAAAGATTGAACTATATGTTGAAGACAGTAGAGTTGGGAAATGGGGGGTCTAAGTATTCCATTTCTAAATCGACACTTTTCAGACTAACAAAGTGATAGTAACTGGGCCTGTCCTACTGGTGTTTTTTCCATTTGCGTCCATACTAAATAACAACTCGACACTCATTCCAATCCTGTCTCTGTTTTATTCTTTCTTGCTCTGCTCTATACTCCTCTCTGTTTCTGTCTCTCTCTGTGTGTGTCTCTGTCTTTGTCTCTCCCTCTCCCCTTGCCACATCATGTACACACACATATATGTATTTGCTCTCCCATGTATGTGCATACCCACCTTATTCACATACACCAAATGCCAGGTTGATGCAGCTCTTGTCCAACAGGTGAGTTCTGTACTAAACACTATTAAAAGAAGTTTGTTTTTTTTTTGTTTCTTTCACAAAATGAGGCATAACACAGATTGGATGTGCGTTGCCTATAGATGACAATAG
>JANHMN010000003.1:66517878-66559831 GCA_030674055.1 Rhabdomys pumilio | reverse complement strand
CTATAACCACCAAATCTCAAAGCACGGACTACCACTCACAAGGCTATGGTAACTGTCTTCATACTTTCCTACCTAAAGTTCTTCACATCAAAGACAGGACACACGTGCTGTGTTTGTTTGCTACATTAAGGAATTATGCAGAATGACTGTATGTATCATTATGGTAGATTATGCTTCAAAATGGCAAAGGTCGAGTCCTAAATTCTTAGTGCTAGTCATTGTGCTGGGTACACAGTAGGCATCTAAACCTTGCTTTCTGGAAGAATGCTTGGATCCCTGGAAACCATCTCTGATGTCCCTTTTATTCCATTTCCTCCTCTGCAACTTCTCTAGTACAGAAAACATGTGACTATCTGACAACTCTATTGTCATCTTGACTGATACGCATTTTTTCCTGACCCTGCCTGTCCAGAGTGGTGCTAATCAGTAGCCAAATGGCCAAAAGGGGGGCTGGGTGAGGGATGAGAAGGCAGGCCTCTAACTTGAAAGACAGTCCTTGAATCTGGTGGTATTTATTTATTTATTTAGTTAGTTAGTTAGTTTTAAAGAGCAGAGTTTTCTTCCTCCTCTCCATTTGTTTCTTTAATGTGACACCTGGATGTGTAAACATTTGGAGTGATGCAAAAGTGGAAAAGAATATCTAGAAATAGAGAGAGGGAAGGGAGTGGGTTAAAATAGCCACAACCATTCCCTGCATAGGTTTTGACCTGTTGAAGAACAGTGCCCAGTGCTTATATTTCTGGCTAATTTGATATTGCCTTTCTGTTGCAGTCTGAGCTTTGTTACTTGTTTCTAAGCTGTCATTTTTATTAGTCTCCCTGGCTGATCTTTTGGGGCTCCCGCATCAGGTGGCATGTGCTCTCATTGTCTGACTGGGCTCAGCAAACGGAAGGCCTTTCATTGCTGTGTGATGTGGGCGTGCTTGCCTGGGTAGCCTGTAATTAGACCCACCACAGGTGACAGTTACAAGAGAGCCCAGTAATCATTCTAGCTGCCTGATCTGATGTTTATGGAGAGCAACCTGCTTTGTGGTCTGGTTAGGGTTTACTGCTGGATTGCACTTCTGCCATTTGATTTATGTTTGTGAATGGTGTGTTTTGCTACCTCTCCCTAGATGTTTGAGGTTATGTCATTAACTTTTTAAAATAACAAATCTTTGAGTAAGTGTGTGTGTGTGTGTGTGTGTGTGTGTGTGTGTGTGTGTGTGTGCCTGTGTGTGTGTGTGTGTTGTCCACTGGCCTAACAGTTCACATTTCACTTATGGAAAAATACATATAAATATGTCAGAAAAAACCCTAATCAGATTCAATGTACAGTCTTCTTAACCATGTTCTTGTCCAGTACTTATGAACTATGTTAGTTTCTCTGGGAATTTCAAACCACTGCAATTCATATTTTCTTTCCCGTGGCCCTTTGGTATAAGTTTTCTATGTCAACCTAATCGCCTTAAAATCTGTGTTTTTACTAAGTGTCATGAAGGCTTCATTCCTGTCAAAAGAAAAGCTGGAGAAAGAAACAGATGACAAGGTGGGTGCTTCCTGACACCACCAGGAGTGAATGAGACACTCAGGGTTGTTGTTTGCATCTGGAAAAAAAATATAGAACCACAGAACAGTAAATTTGGAGGGATGTTTGTATTCCATAGAGGGGTCGAAACGAGGCCTCCCTTAGACTTTCCAGAGACAGCATAACTGTTTACCTCCCAACCCCTGAAACTTCAGCCCTACACCATTTTTACAAAGTGTGACTTTTATTGGCCTTCGCTTTGCTATTATGGTTTTAGTTCCTGGGGATGAATTGCATCTACACAGCAGCTACAGATCCCACAGTTCTTGACAAGAAAACATTTTCCCTGAAAGCATCCTATTGGCAAGGAGTTTGTAAGTCAGTCGAGTTGCTGCTCAGAAAGATAGTGCTCCCAGGAACATAAATCTGAACCACGGCTTATGTGCTTTTGGCTGATCCTCTCTTAAGGCAAATGGATCTCTACCATGACGTGAGTGTGATGATGGAGATGGTGAAGATGAGGGCAGTCAATACAATAGCCCTGGATCCTTGCGTTCCAAAAGAGATTCTGCCTTAAAAACCTGTTCTTCACTCCTTGATCTACAATAATGATTTTTGCAAAAAATATTTTAAAAATGTATCTTCTATTTTTAAAAGCAGCAGAATCCTAAATCTGTGTTTGCTGATAGCAATATTGTCCTGGATGGATCTAGGGACAACACTCAAAAATATTTTATAAACTATTCCCAAACGTGAACTGTTTTCCTGGGAAATGAATATAGTCTCTCTTTGTAAGGAAATTCCTATATGCTGTCTGCCACCCCTATTCTGCTTTTCAAGATAGGAGGATAAAGTGTGTGTTCTGTTGTTTAAAAGTATTTACTGCAGCTCTTCTTCACCAAGTCTTTGCTAGGATGATTAACTTTGCATTTTATTGTGGTTTCTGAAACATTTCCAGAATGTATGTGCTACCAAAGAACACTATTTATTTATGGTCATTTACCTACAACCCCCTTCACACAAACACAGAAAAAATGCAAGTTGGAGAAAATGGGAAAAAAAAAAAAAAAAACTAAAATAAAGAATGAACCAGTAGCTTGATGCTTGTCTGCCTTGCCTAGAGTCCTGCAGGTGGCGACAGAAACCCACAAATGAGGAAAATCCCAGGGTACTTTTCTGTTGACTACGTGGTGATTTTAATTCCAGCAATTTATTTTTAATTTGATACAATAATCTGTAAACAGAAATTATTACATCCATTTAAAAAATTTAATTTCCATGTTGTATAATTTTCTGCTCCGTTTTTATAATCATTTTCTCTCATATTATGTAGCCTGTTTATCTCCAGGAAGAAGGGATTAAAATCAAGATTATTGTCAGGTTAGTCCAGACTTCTTGCGTCAATTAGATACCTCCCATATTTGTATTGCATTTAATTTTTACATAACTTGTAGGTAAAGTTACAGATTATTGGTTGCTTGGAAAATCTGCTGTGTCTGTGATTGTGCGTGTATCCCTACAAAGGCACACATTCAAGCTATAATATTGTATCCAGTTGTATCAAAGGGTCTTTTCTCTTTTGGCTACTTAAGGTTAGCTTTAATGTGCTCAGAATCACAGATTTTTAAAAAGATATTATCCAGTGCTAAAAACACAGCATCAACAATTGTCCTCAATTAGAACAATGCATAGCAGATATAATAACATTTCTGTTCTTTTCATTGTTTCTTTTTGAACATTAGAAACTGTAAAGGCAGAGTTAACGACTTAAAGAGTTAAGATTTTTTTCTCTAATGGTGCTTAAGGTTCAAAAGTTCTTAAATTGCAATTTTTGGAAGGACGTGTATTCATTTGTAATTTTTTAGGTTTCAGCTTGAACACACTGACTAGCGTGATTCACTTAAGCACACAGCTAATTTCACTTCTCCTATTTTCTTTTATCCTCATTTAAAAAAAAAACCTTGCAGTGCACATTTTCTAAGGGAACTGCCATGATTGTAAAGAAATGTAATTATTTTGGTTTAAATGCTTTAGGCTTTACAAGTTGACTGTCATCAGCAGACAACTGTGATGGTCCTGGGGAAATTATCTAAATTTCTGTCATTGTCTTTCTACAGAACTGTCTGCTAAGTCATATGATAAAGTTCAAAACCTAATAAGGTCTTGTCTACTGTTCCCTTAGATCCAGACCATCTTGCAATAGAAAACAGGGAGAATGGAGAGAGAGGGAGAGAGAGAGAGAGAGAGAGAGAGAGAGAGAGAGAGAGAGAGAGAGAAGGGGAGAGGGAGAGGGAGAGAAAGAGAGAAGAAACTGGACTTCTTATATTCTGTTTCAATTGCTCTTTCAATTACTCGTGAGGGAGACCAGTGGAAGGCAAGTCCGACCCCCTGAAAACCTATTTTGCAGCCTTCATATGAAGAATATTCAATACTCTGCTCTGTTAGCAGCTGACCAGAATCTAATCCATTAAAAATATATTGTGGTAAGCAGTTCTCGAAAATGTTTATGTGAGATTAGCACTCAGAGGGAATGTGTTCATCAGGAAACAGGTTACTGCCTGACCAGTTGTCCTGCAGAGAAGCCTGCAGGACAGAAGGAGATTTAAAAACCTGCAGTGTAAGGACTGTGTTTGATCCACCCCTTTCTTCTGCATTGTTCTTCACTCACATGAGGTTTTCTTCAAGGGATCTATTTGGAAGTTAATTTTAAGGGCAAAAGCATGTGGGGGGATGACCCCATTTTTGTCCCATGACCATCAGATGACCTATGCACATAATAATGTAACTCATGTACTTTACAGATCCAGCTTCATAGCTTGAGCAAAGAAGGGGGTGCAGGTTTTGCTGCAGTTTGTGGTGACCATTCAGTTTTCTGCTTGATTGAAGTCCAGCCTCTGCAGTAGACACTGGTGCCCATGAATAATGCCTTGGAGGTGGATGATACCTATAGTGTCAGGGGCCCCAAATGACTAAGAGATCAAATACACTGGCTAAAAAGCCTTAGGGAAGCATTATGTGTCTGTGGTCTGATCTATTGTCTAGGAGGTCGGAGTGTTAATGCACTCTGCAAAGATTACACTCCTTCTCTAATTGTTCACACACTTCCTTAAAGGATTTAAGCAGTCAGGAGAGGTGACTAGACTTGGCAGTTTTTGGTCTTCTGCTACAGTTGAAGTGTATTCTGTCTCTCCCCTACCCCCCACCCCCCCACTTCAGATCATTAGAGGAAGTGTCCTCACTAGGCTGGAAGGCCCACATTTTTAATGAGGGATGAAAGTAACCAGAGATGATAATTTCAACACAGTTCCTACTTGCTCTTTAAATACCCTGGAGTGTACCCCGTAAGGACATCACCACTGTGTCTCGTGGTGCACAAAAGAGTTCAAAGGTCTGCATTGATTTTTTTGGTCCAGTGTTTTTTATCATGTCGTCTCAGTGCTGAGATGCTATGTGGCATTTGATATATCACAGTTAGATCAGCAGGTGAGTTAAACATGTGGGGAGGTTTGAGTATTAACATCCCTGAATTTCCTCCTCTACTAACACACACACACACAGTCACACAGTCACATATGCACACTGACACATAGACATACTCACATACCCCCAAATACACACATGCATATAAATACACCCTCATAATACTTATACTCTGTTGCACATGCACACATTCACACACAGAGACACACACACAGAAACACACGTTCTAAAATGTTTACAAGACCTATCTACAAATAGGGCCTGATGGCTTTGCCCAGGCTTTCATTGTAAACTTCGATAACATACAAGCACATTTACACAAAGCCCCCCTTCCCAGCTTTGGAGTGTGTTTACTAAGTTTTATATAAGAGCAATATGATTTTTCCAGAATAATACAAAAGCAAACAAACAAACAAACAAACACCAATAAATCTAACGTGAAGGCTTGACAAACTTATTCACACGGCAGTTTAGGGAATACTGGTTATCTATGTGTCTGGCAGAGCACAGCAAGTCTGCTACATTTGTAATCAGCGTGGCTAGAGGAGGCGGGGTGTGTGTGGCAGATCTGCACCACTCTCTGGGTGTTCTCTCCCCACTAGACACCAGTGCATCACTGAGAGGTACAGATCCATCTTAGATCAGCCCTAACGATGAATACAGATTGCGTATGTGGCCTGGAGCCCACAGTATAATGTTTATGTGGTGTGAGAAAGAGACCTGGGAGGATTCCCCATGATTCACGATGGTCCTGAGTGATGGGTGTGGAGGAACATTTTAAAAAAGAAATCCTTGTTTGTCCCTTGGGATTTTTCACACTTCTTAGCCGACAACACAGTATTTTACTCGTCCCGTATAAAGCTGTCAGTGTGTGCGTTATATGTGTGTCTTCAAGACGCTAAGCAGACGATGGGAACAATTGCTGGAGGGGCAAAAACACATTCGAATGAGAATCTTCAGAGGAGCGCTTCTCTAGAATTCCTGGCCCCTGCTTCTACTCCGAGGACTTCTTCTCACACGTTTTTTCTTTCTCTGTGTTATCTCACACCGTTGGTAGATTGCACTGAATGTTTCATCTGTATATAAAAATTAAAAATTCAAACAAAAATCTGGCCCACATGAAGAACAGGCCCTTTGGGCATATGGTTCATTATGCATATTCGTTTAATTACTAAAACACTTGTGATGGCTTTTCTGCCCTTGCTTTCAACTTCCAAAGTTGGAGCTCTTCTATTGCTCAGAAAATGCGGCCCAGAAGTCTGTTTTGAAGTGTGGGTGGGGGAGAGGGAGAATAAAACCCTTTGAAGAAATGATGTAGTTCACTTGGAAGAGGAAGGTTTCTTGATATGAAGCTGATGGGAGCTGACATCCCTTCTCTTGCTCCTCAAACACCTTTCTTTCTCCCTCCTAGTCCCAATACAGTGTCCCCACCCCTCCCACTGGCCCAGGACTGCTCTTACAGTGGTTAGTTCATATTGATGTGAACTGGGAGGTAAGGCGAGACTAAGAATGTAGGTTTCCAGCATGTGCCCTCTGAGTAACTCAGAGATGGCGGAGCTGTCTGGGTTTTATTGGTTAGAACATGGTTGCTATGAAAATGTGACTTTAATTGATTTTTCAGGGCAAACAGGTGGTGATGGTTTAGACATTCCTTGGTCTCGGTGCCACTCCTAATTTGAGGCTGTACATAGAATAGCTTTATTAAAATAAACAATCTCCTGGCTCTGGTGTTACCTAGACATCTGCCTCTCGGCTTTTAGAGACCCTCTGGAAATATTTTCATTTTGTGACCCTTTCAAAAGTTTTAGTGTCTAAGCTAGTTGAAAAGGGACTTTATTTTCCAGTCTTGCAATTAAACATAGTATTTTTTTTGTCTTTAGTGTAACACATTAGATAGAATTGAGAAGATGTGTAAATAGGATCACTGTTGTCTCTGTAGGTTTCAGCAAAGGCACATTGTATTTACATGATGCAACAGACTTTCAACATGTTAGTTCACAAGGTGAATATTCTGTGTTGCCTGAACAAGAAATTTCATGTTAGTGAAAAAGATATTTTTGGGTTGAATATACACAAGAATATGGGAGGTGTGTTTAAGACCTTTTAGATTTTCTGATTTACAAGGACATCTCTACCTCAAGAGGAATTTTCCTGAGCTCCTGATGATGAGAAGAGATTCAAAACGTCTAAATGTGCCTGCCTGAGAAAGACGATTCCCACATCTTGGCAGCATCTTTGCCTTCAGTGGCAGGCCTGGGTGGCTCTGATGGCAAGCACAATTTTGCTATTCAATTAAGCAAATTGGTACTCTAAGAGAGGGCCCTCCACAAGTTATGTTTGGTGGGATTGCTAAAGGAATTCTACTTGCTATAAATAGCATCTCTCATTCCTCACTCTGGGAGCGGTCCTAGGAGTTCGAACACCTGAGTTTGCTTTTAGTAGCATGAACTCATCCTGAGCAGACTTGGAATGAATGCCATGCAGTTCTGATGCTTTCAGTTCCAGAAACAAAGCTGCAAATGTAGATAACTCAACAGAGGGGTTTTTTTTGTTTGTTTGTTTGTTTGTTTTTTGTTTTTGTTTTTGTTTTTTTTGCTCCCGTGTTACATTTCTGCTAATCAACATTACTTATTTAATATCAGGTACCCCTATACCTTGTTTTTGTTCTGATTGTCTTATGAATACAAAGAGCCAATGATCATTAATGGTTCAACTTTAGTCAGAGCTACTGTGTGCTGCTCTCTGACACTGAATAGAGAGCCCTTTCACAGCAAACCTTGGAGGTGTATGGTTAGAGTGTGCCTCTTTCCTCCTCAACCATGGAGGATCCCAAACAGTCCGTAATAATGCTTCTGAAAGGAGTTGAGACCTTCACCAGTTTGTGCAATGAAGCTATTGGTCTTTTAGCCTCTTCAGATACTCAGCTTTATAGAAGAGTAGAGAGATATAAGAATTTCCAGATCCCTTCTTTGATGAGAATAAAGAACTTGCTGGTAATAGTGGAAAAAATGTATTTCCCCAAATCAGGCTTTCATCTGTTCAATGACAGGCTTTGACACAAATGCATAATGAGAAATTTATTGTCTGACTGTAGACTTTACATTGTGACGATTACAGGTGAAAAGCCAATAGTTAACTGCTCATGAAATGCATCTTTTCTTTCATTCAGCTTAGTGCTTTGTACTCTATAAACTTGCTGCCTGTCCTTTATGAACAATGTGGAGAATGTTGGGTGAAAAAAAATGTAAAGTAAATAAGGACCATAAAGGACATACAAACATCAAAGTGGTGTTATTTCCAGAGGAAGAACACGGGAAGACTGAGAAATGAGCCGGGTGTGGTGGCATGTTCCTGTAATCCAGCACGTGCAAAATGCATGGATCATATGAGTGGATGACTAACTCTTAGTCACCAGTTATGCATTGGTGTTGCATTAGGAAAGAAATCAAAGTGCTTTCCCTCAGAGTCACTTAACCAAGGGAGAATCCAGATCTCGATTCTCTACTTCATGCTTCCTGTGTCTGCAGTCCTCTATCCTGTTAAATCTGAATCTATAGCTGTATCCATGTCTTTGTCTATTCCTATTTGTCTGTCTGAAATGAGATACTTTGCTGAAATCTTAAATAGAGATAATAAATAAATAAATAAGCCATGAAATCACTAACTGTAACTGAGCCTATCTGACCTAGATAACAAACGTCAATGTTTATCAACCAATATCAATAAATGGTTGCTTTCAACTTCTGTATTTGAAACTTGGAGTAAATGATACACATATATTGACTGGGTCAGGGGCATGGGAAATCCCTAATTTAAGATCGCAGCTACAGAGTAGCTTAGGTTGTGAAAGTTGATCACATAGAAATCCAAGGCAAGTTGACTATTACATTGTTCCCTTAAAGGCAAGTTAAACAAATAGACTGAGTAAACAGGGGGAGAGCAGTCTTAAGCCTAAGTGACTTTAAGTGTACTACTAACATTGAGTGTGATCCCACTCAAGTTCTAGTCTTTTAGAATGTAAGAACCGTTGTCAGAATGTTGCATCTCCACAGGCAGGCAGAATCAGATCACTGGAAATCTGAGGCTAGCCTGGCCTCTATAATGGAGTTTCCAGCCAGGTAGGGCTACAGAATCCAGCTTAGTACGGAAACTGGCTATATACTGACATGGCAGTAAATGGCTGCTCCATGGCATGGCTAAGGAGAAGGTTTTTTAAATTGGAAATATGAGAGAGAGAGAGAGAGAGAGAGAGAGAGAGAGAGAGAGAGAGACAGACACAGACACAGACACAGACAGAGAAATAGAACACAGACACAGAGATAGAACACAGCCAGAGACATCTGGATAGGTCTAGAATAGAGAGAGAAAGATGACTGAACATGGCCAGTAGACTAGACAGCATCATGAGAAAAATGGGAGCAGATTATCAGAGCAGAACAAGAAAGTGAGCAAAGTAAGCGCACGCAAGACAGACGGAGGGAGGGAGGGAGGGAGGAAGGGAGGGAGGCAGAGAGAAACAGAGAGAGAAAGTGAGAGAGAAGGAGGGATATAAGAAGAATGGGTAGCTGAGTAGCTATGGGGAGGAGGAAAGCCGTGTGATCCATTCAAGCCCTGTGCATCTATTTCTTCTCTCCATCCTTGAAATGCTTAGAGGGCTGGCAATGAGAGACTTGAATTTACATGAATAGTTACATAATGCTAGAAATGGACCTCTAGAATTCTGGATGGTCTCTGTCTCTCACCTGGGATTTCCATACACTTGTCCATTTTACCTAGTTGATCCCTGCGGTCGTTTTGTTCCAGAACCTTGCCAGTGAGTTATATCTATTTCTAAAATAGATGTAAAATAGCCAGGACTTTATGGGTTAATGTATGTGCTCCAGGAAAAGGAAGGCTTCCATCTGTCAGGCTAGTTGGAGACATAATGTCAGGGTTGAGCCTTATGTAATTAATGTGATGGAATCCGTATTCCCCTTCCATTCCTAGAAGTATTCTCTTTACCTAGTAGTATTCATTCCTATGGTTGATGATGATTTTGGCACTAATGCCTATGCCTGTCTACTGTATTGATCATTGCCTTATTTTGGAGGGCCTGATAGAGAAAATCACTTGGTATTTTTGCTGTCTTCTGTGACTTGAAAAGCAACTTACCTGGCATTACTCTTGATATCCATAGTGTTCTATGATTTTACAAGTTCTTTTATTTAGCTAGTCTATTCTAGTTAGACATTCAGATTGAGTCTATATTGTGGATTTTGTTTTATTTTACATTTGGCTATTATTATCAAATTTTTCTTAAATATTGGTATATATGTTATCCAGTAGCCATGTGGAAGAGTTGAGACATATGGTCCCAGTGTAGAGACAGAAAAGGAGCTTTAAAAAAAACATACGGTTTCTCAAAACCTCTCATCAAACATGTAGAGTGAACTCTGGGAGTTGGATGCATGTTTTGTTTATATAGTTTTCCATGTTTTTATTTTGTTTAAGTTTATACGGACTTCTTTAGGATACGAGATGTATAGACATATCATGTGCACATATATTTAATTAGCTAATACTCATCATGTTTAAGTTAAAGGTCATCAGCACCCAGTTGAGTTTATCTCTCTCAATATTTAAAATCTCTCTACCTAACCTGACTTCTTAATTTTATCAATTGGGTATATATAATATTATTTCAATATAATTTCAATTGGGTATATATAATATAATTTCAATATAAAAATATAATTCTCTTATAATTAAAATTGTATTCTTTTTACTAGTGAGTTTTGTTGGGGAAACTTTTGAGCTCCTTTTACTTTGTTACCTTGTTGCGTATTTCCTTGGTTGAAAATGTATTGAAATTGATGTCCCATTTTGGCCTGAAAATTCCATAGTCACCTTCTCTTTGCATGTTAACCAGTAGTGGATCTCTTTATTAATAACTATTTACTGGAAAATAGGCTTCTCTGATCACAGTTGAGAGATGCCCTAATTCACGTATGTAAAAATAAATCATGAGTCTGTTGAATACTGTCATGTCCATTTAGCAAAATAATATGAGTAGGTGTTCTCCTTGACCCAATTAGACACAGATTCTTGAAATCTTTAATAGTGCCAAACATGAGTTCTATCTTTGGACTTGTCCCGACACATAATTTTAAAAGGTGATTGGTTATTTCTATAACACTTGTGACACTATTGCACTAGTAGGCCTATCTCAGCAAGCTGATCATTATTGTAGCTCACATGGTTCAAAAATGGGTAATACTGAAGGTGACTTTTCTCACTCTGTAGACTGCATAGTCCTTTTTCACAGTGTGAGAGCTAGTCAGTAAGAATGAAGCTTCCAGCTCAGTTCAAGCTTACTCTCTCAATATTCTATGAGTCAATTCTATGGCATCTTCCACAATAGGGTCTTAATACCAAGTCCTAGAGGTAACCAAAATCAATGGCAATAGCATTTCATGTTTGGTGGTGGTATGGGAGGTTCTGTGTGATTTCATTGACCAAGAATTATAAAAGAGGTAACACATTCATTCCTATTGTGTGGGCCTGTTGTTTGATACCCTATGATATCTGGGGGAGCTCTCATTATACACTCACATTAAGCTTTCTGGAATAGAAGGCAAGCTCTATTGGTCTCCTGTTTATAGCTATTAGTCTAACAGTCTGCATACTTTAGAATAAAAGTCACAATCCTAATGCCCATTGATAAAACCCTTTAGAGGAGCTTCTATGTTTTTTACTTTCTGATTATTCACACCCTCTTCAGATAACAGTGGATATACTAGGTGATAGACTTTTCTCAGTTTTGGAATTTGTGAGCACTCACAATTCCTTCAGAGCCTCGACTAATGGGTCTATCTGTAAGACCTTCCCTGTCTAACCACTTAAAATTGCAAAGCCTGATTTGCTGTTGGATGGTGGACCTTTTGAGATAAAGCCCACATGTCCATGGTAGATCATCATTCTGATGTGTTCTTAGATTCTGTTTGCCAATTTTTTGTTGTGAATTTTTAAATTCCTGTTCATAGGGGAGTCTGATTTGTGACTTTCTTTGTTGGATCTTTATGTGATTAAGATATCTAAGTAATTGTGGCCTTGTTAAAAAAAAATAGGAAATGCCTCCTTCATTTACATTTTGCAGAATAATTTGAGAAATATTGGCATTAATTCTTCTTTGAAGGTCTAGCTGACTTCTGAGTTAAATCCATCTGGCCTTTGTCATTTTTTTTTTTTTTGATAGTGGTGATATGGCTTGTTAAGAGACTTTTAATTACTGCTTCTATTTAACTAGGGGTCATGGGTCTCTTTAAGTTGCTAATCTGACCTTGATTTAACTATGGTAAGTGGTATATATCAAGAAATGTTTCCATTTCGTTTTGGTTTTCCAGATTGGTGGAAATAGATTGTTATAGTACACCTGCGTGATTCTCAGAATTTCCTTGGTGTCTGGTATGATGTTCTCCTTTTGTCTCTAATTTTATTAATTTGGACATTTTCTCTCTGTCTTTTAGTTAATTTGGCTAAGGATTTATCAATCTTATTGATTTTTTTTCAAGGAACTAACTCTTTGTTTCATTGATTCTTTGTTGTTTTTCTATTTTATTGACTTTAGCCTTGAGTTTGATTACTTCTTGCTGTCCAATAATGTGTTTGATTCCTTCATGTTCTGGCTTTTAGGTGTGTTCCTAACATGATATCTCTTGAATTGTTTGATATAGGCACTTAGTGCTACGAACTTGCTTCTAGAACCACCTCCATTTGGTCGCATAGGCTTACGTGTGCATTGTTTTAATTTTCACTTAATTCTAATTTATTTATACTTTCTTCTCATTTCTGTCTTGACATTTTTTTTTATTCAATAGTAAGCTACTCAGTTTCTATGCATTTGTAAGCTTTCTGTTGTTTTTGTTGTTGGATATCAAACTTTAATCCATGGTGGATAGACAGGGTCTGATTTCAATTTTCTTATATCTGTTGAGACTTGCTTTGTGTCAAGTTTGGAGAAAGTTCTATGAGATGCCGAGAAGAAGGTACATTCTTTTGTGTTTAGATGGAATGCTCTCTAAATATTTGTCAGGTCCATTTGATTTATGGAGTTATTTAACTGTATCATTTCTATGATGGTTTTAGTCTTGATAACATGTCTGTTGGTATTGAAGTCACTCACTATCACTGTGAGGGTTAATAAGTGATTTTCATTGTAGTGTTGTTCCATTTATAAAAGTAGGTATCCTTGTGATTATTGCATAAATATTTAGAATTACAATATCCGCTTGGTGGGTTTTTCCTTTAACGTGTATTTAGCGTCCTTCCTCATCTCTTCTAATTCATTTGGTTTGAAGTCTATTTTGCCCCATATTAAAATGGCTATACCCGATTGGTTCTTGAGTCCATTTGCTTTGAATATCTTTTTGTCTTCCTTTTACCATGGTGTTATGCCTATCCTTGATGTTAAGGTATGCTTATTGAATGTAACAGAAGAATGGATCCTGTTTTCAAATCTAGTCTGTTAGTCTGCATTTTCTTTTAATTTGTGGAGTTGAGAGCATTAATATTCAAAGTTATCCACTAGCAGTGTTAATTGATTCCTTTTATTTTGTTGATATGGTATGTGTCCCCCCCCCCTTTTTTGATTTATTGGTCTTTATTGATCTTTTTTGCTTCCTTGGATGTGATTAACCTCTTTAAGTTGAAGTTTTTCTTGTAGGACCTTCTGTAGAGGTGGGTTGATAGATACATACTCCTTAAATTTGGACTTAGTACTTTGGACTAGAATTTGGAGTCTCTTAGATTTTATAGAACATCTGCTCAGGCCTTTCTGACTTATAGTTTCCACTAGAAAAATCAGATGCTATGTTACTGCCTTTATATGTTACTTGTACTTTTTCTCTTGTACTTTTTAACATTCTTTTTAAAAAAAATGTTTGGTGTTTTGATTATTATGTGCCATGGGGATGGTTTTTTCTGGTCATGTCTATCTTGTCTTCTGTATTAGTTCGTGATGATAGGCATCTCTTTCTTAATTTAGAGATATTTTATTTTATAATTTTGTGGAAAATATTCTCTGTGCCTTTGACCTGGATATTCTCTCTCTCTCTCTCTCTCTCTCTCTCTCTCTCTCTCTCTCTCTCTCTCTCTCTCTCTCCCTCTCTCCCTCTCTGTCTCCCTCCCTCCCTCCCACCCTCCCTCCCTCCCTCCCACCCTATCCCCCTCTCACAATTTAACATTCTTTGGCTGAGGTTTCCATTTCTTCTGCCTTGCCTTCCATGCCTGCGGTTCTCCCTTCCATGTCTGTGCTGCTGAAACTAACTTCTAGAACATTTATTAGGCTTCCTAAAGTTTTCGCTTCCAGTTTTACCTTGGTTTCCTTTCTTTTTGTTGGTGATTCTATTTCTACTTTCATGTCCTGAAATGTTTTCATTATTTCATCCCACGGTTTGTATTTTCATAGACTTCATTAATAGATTTATTTATATCCTTTTTAAAGTCCTTGAACATATTCATAATGCTATTTTGAAGTCTCTGCCTTGTGCTTCAGATATATTGCCTTTTTCAAGGCCTACTCTAGTAGGATTGCTGTGTTCTGGTAGAAGAATATTGTCTTGGCTGTTAATGATGGTTTTTTTTTTTTTTTTCACCAATGTTTAGGCTTCTGGAGACAGGATGATTGAGGTTATACTAGGTGTTGCTATTTGGTCTTGTCTTTGTTGCCCAAGTGTTCTGTTCTTTGGTTTCTGTTGGACTTCCTGGTTCTTAGGAAAATGCAGAGGCCATTGGTTGTCTGGTAGAGAATGTTTCTGCAGGCTGGTGGGTGCAAGAGAGGAATAGAGGTAGGCTATGAAAAAAAGCAGAGAGTGACTTCAGGAAAGAGTTAAGGTGATCCATCTATAAGAAGATGCTGGACCCCAGTGACCTAGAGGTGTGGTGTGGAAAGGGTATCCTGCAAGTAGATTGAAATAAGGGAAAACATGATTTGGAAAGATAGGAATAAAAGGGCTAGGCGACCCTGGGTCTGAACCAAGAGTTGGAGTCTCCAGTGAAAGGAACAGGGGCACCTATAAGCAGATAGTAACCAGGCCGAGATTGAGAATAAAGAGATTATGATGGAGGAGAGAAAGGATAGAGTGAATCAGCTGGCTGAATGTCTGACAGATGAAGCCACTAGGAGTCCAAGGTAGAAAGTGCTTCTAGGTATCTGGCACTGACAAAATGGACTAGAGAAGGGCTAGAAGAACTGAGATGATCCAAAGAAAACAGGAAGCTGGGTCCATACCACAATTAGGTAGAATCTCCAGGAATGGAGGTTGGGTGGGAGGAGAGGCCCCTGGAAACAGTGTAGTCTACACTGAAAATGTGACTGTAAAGAATATAATGGAAGACAGGAAGGAGAGTAAAAATCATCTACCAAGTCCAAGCCTGGTGTGGCTATTGGGGGTTCCAAATAGAGAAGATTTCTAGCTATTATGTCCTAACACAAAGGAATAGAAGAAAGAGGAAAAGCTGGATCCACCTTGGAATTTAGTGAATCCCACTGGAAGCGGAGGTAAGCTAGAATAAAAGGCTCCTATGGGCAGTCTGCTAAAGGGCTAGAATGAGATTCAAGCTGTGTCTTATGTGCAAACCCTGGAAGAATAAGGAAATATAATATCTATAAGTCTTTGTTGATGTCTTTTACGAGATTGGTGAAATTCTTCTTGTTCGTAATTTGTAAGAAAAGATGGGAACTATTTTTCAAATGTTTTGTTTTATCTATTCATATAATGAAATATCTGTCTTTTTTTTATCCAGTCAAATGGTAATTTACATTGTGTTTTGTATATTTAAACATATTTTTCTTTCTTCTTTTTTTTGGGGGGTACATACTTCAGTTAGTCTTGATGTTATTATCTTTTTCATATGGTTTCTCATATATCCCTTGATATTATTTGTCAAGGGTTGGGGATTTCTTATCTACATCAGATTGGCCATTTGACTGCGACATTTTTTCTGGTAAGAATTTTGTCAGGATTGGGTATCACAGGAATAACAACTTCATACAATAACATCTACAGGTTTTCTTATACACTAATATTTCTTCTTTCAATGTTTAGTATAAATTTAAGTGACATCATTTGCACCTCAGATTTTCTCAGTGGAGATTTGTTTATTTAATCGTTAAGCCAATTTATTTTTCAGTTGTGTTAGTCTTTATCTTGATATAATTTTTCCTTTATTTAAGCTATTGATTTTTTTCCTATAGAGTTGTTTTTCATCTCTGTCATTTATGTTTATAATGCTTAGTACATTAACACTTAGTGCAATTATTGTATTTTGGATTTTAATGAGTATTTCATAGTCCAATTATTGTATTTTGGATTTAAATGGGTGTTTCATTTTCCCCATTTTTGTGAGGTTTCTCCTTTGTTTTACTTTCCTTGTCTTTACATTTACATTTAAATAATATGCTAGAAACCAATTTGTATTTGTGAGCATGATTTCTTCCCTTAACCCTTGATAGTCAGCATAGGATCAATATCTATCAGCTGCCAACATGATACATAGAAACAATGGTTTTTGTCTCAGTTGATTTGCCTACCCTCCTTTTTAATTGAATTCTCATGTTTTCTATCTAATACATTCTAAACTCCTTAGGAGATGTTGTTAAATGCCTTGTTTGAAGAGATGTCTGTGCTTTTAAATTATGTTTTACATTAGAACTTTTCTGTATCATATTTGAAGTATTATCATCGCCAGTGCCATCACTGTGACTGCAATAGTTCTTGGGTCAAAAAATCAGAAAATACTCAAAGAGCCCAAAAAGTACTCAGTAATGAAAATATCATTATTAGAGTTTAATTGTTATATATAAGCAATATATATCCATTATATGTAATTTATATATCCAATTTTATATAATTATTCAATATACAATGGATAGCTTAGATCAATATCCAGATAGATAGATAGATAGATAGATAGATAGATAGATAGATAGATAGATATCCAAAGAAAACTCTGGAATGGAAAATGAAATAAATGAATGTGGTTGGAAGAACCTTCTTTTGTTCTGTATGAAGTCATGCCCCCTCCACACACACAGACATGTGCAGACACACACCTGTAGTCACATGCTCTAAAATTCCATTTTGAGGAATAATTTTCTTACAACTATTTTCTGCTGAAGTGGCTGATGAAATATCATCAACATGTATGAAGTAGAAGTGACAATGCTGAGATAAAAGAAAGGTGTCCATTGCTATATAAATTTAGTTGCTAAAAATGACTGTAGGGAAAAATTTCAATTGGCTACTTGTTTCTAACTATAAAAAATCAAAATAATAAAGATCAAATATATGCAACTATTGTTGAAAAACAGACTTATCATTTCAGGGTGAAAGAGAATTCCTGCAGTAGAACATTGAATGTTGAAGACACAAACCCTGAGGTTAAATGTGTGACCATCTTAAAAAAAATTCCACATACCATAATTTTAATCTAAGTTTGCATAGATAAAATTATGTAACACATACATTGAGAACAGTCATTGGAATGGGGAACAACAATAGGTACAATGAATGTCCTTGTTTTAAGCATAAAGAGGATGTAAGAATTTTTGTTGAATAAAGTATTGTTATAGCTCAGGTTTTTAAGCATATACTTGGATAATATCTGTGTATTTTTGTTTTTTAAATTTTTTATTGGTTATTTTATTTATTTATATTTCAAGTGTTATCACCCTTCCTGCTTTCCCCTCCGCAAAGCCATTCCCCTTGCTTCTATGAGGATGCTCCTCCACTCCCCCCGACTCCCACCTCACCACCCTACTATTCCCCTACACTGTGGCATTGAGCCTTCACAGGACCAATGACCTCTGCTCCCATTGATGCCAGATAAGACCATCCTTTGGTACATATGCAGCTGGAGCCGTGGGTCCCTCTATGTGTATTCTTTGGTTGATTGTGTATTTTCTACTGAGAACCCAAAGGGTCCTCATTTGGAAATGACTTTTCATTTCTAAGAGAAAATTGCTTTGGAGATTCATGGAATATAGCAGAGGGAAGAGCTACCTAAAGTGTCTTATTTTTGGAAAAGAGAAATAGTCACAGATGAATGGCAACAGGAAATCTCAACACTTGATAGGGTTTATGTATTTTTGTCATGTTAAAACATTCAGAGATATACACTATAACATATGTCATACAGTGCTGATGAATACTTATGTGATGTCACAAGGACACTAATTCTGAAATTTGATAATAAAACAAAAATCAAACAATATATGTCATTGAAATCAATGTGAAGCTGGTTTTGTACTTCTTAGTGAATTCAGTACAATATATTTTAAGAGACAGTTAGACCTCAGTGAAAGGGTTTTCCCAAGAAATAAAAGATGACTTCAATCTTTTGTTTATATAAATATATCCTATTAATGTATTAAAATGAAAATGAAACTCTTTCTTCAGAAAAGACAAAACAAATGAAAAACAAATAAAGAAAAAAATTGATCAGGCACCATCCATTACTGATTTAATAAATAATACTCATTAAAAAAAAACCCTTATTAGAATGGATGAAAATCTTATTGTTTAAAAATGTCTCATTAAATTTAAAGCAGATACAAAGAAATGTTTTTAAAACGTTTGAGAGCTGTCAGCAGTAATAAAGTGAATACCTGCATGAATTTTCTCAAATTAAAATGGAATGTATTTCTATATGTTCTTAATATGATATGATTTATAGAGTGGAAACTAAAAGCCAACATCATGCTTAATGGTAGAAAATTAGGAAAGCAGAACAATTTTCATTAAAGTTTGGAATTAGACAATAACATCTCTCCCAATATCTCTTTGTACATGGCTTTGTAAGAACAAGAAAAAACAAGTTAGAAATACAAGGAAACAAAAGAGATTCTCATACATAGTTCATGTGAATACACTTTAGAAACCCCAGAAAAATTAAATAAAATATTATTTGAAACAACAAAAAAATTAACAAGTTTGCAAATTTTAAAGATTAATCTATTCTGGGGGTGAGGTGGGGGTGGGCGGATGCATGACAAGGATAGGTGGGAGAGTTTCCTCTCGGAGGCAAAGGGGCTGGGGGACGGAGTGAAGAGCTCTTGGAACTGGGACTGGGAAGAGGGACAACATTTAGAATGTAAAGAAATAAAACAATTAGAAAATGTTAAATACAATAGAAGAGCAATATATTCAAATTAGTTTTTTCATGCAAATTATAACCAGATTAAAAGAAACATTATGAATGAAATTGTTTAGTATGCACAGCAAAGAAAGATAAAAGAATTGAGCAACATGTAATAGTTATATGTCTTCAACTTTTAGTGAAGGAAAAGTCTTCAGCTCTAAAACACGATTACTCTTGCATAGGACTCATATACTCTTGCATATATTTATGACGAAATAGTCTACCTCGAGTTTTTTGCACGCACTGGAAGCTAATGATCACAAACCTTATGGCTCATCTCATAGAATGCGTATCAACGTGTGGTTCAAGTATTGTAACAGTTACCTCCCAGAAGCAGTCCTGGGTCCTCATACTTTGTGTCCTTGGAGGTAGCATCCCTGTCACTTGCCTGCCTGTCTTACACAGTGCTATAGCTTAGGGTCTTGAGTTCTCTCTTGCCCTTCTACAGCATGTCTCAAGGCTGAAAGGGATTTGTCCTTGTGAGTGCATATCTTGTATAACATCTGTATTACCTGATTATCTTCTAAGAGCCTTACAATTTCACAACTTTCTCAGTGTACGATTCTTAAAGAGATTTTGGAAGCTTACAGGTATGTTAAATTCCTGTAGTTAGAAATTTTGTCAGTCATTCTCCATAGTTTCAATTGTCTTTACTGATGGTAAGAATTGGCCATAACCAAGTGAGTTCTGTTTGTGCTTCCCATATACTCATGAGTGTGGGTCCATGTACTGGAGTGTAGTCAACCTACCAGGGACGAAAGGCTACATCCTTAAAGAAACCTGAGTCTCCATCCCCTCAGAAGCCACTGATTCTCCTTAGCTAGGAACTTCATCAGTATGACAATCCTGCCATGTCCAGAAAACACTGTTTTGCTCCAGTTCTCTCTGACCTCTGGCTCCTTTAGTCAGTCTTTCCACCTCTTCTGTAATGGTCCCTGAGCTTCGGGCAAAGAGGTGGTGATACAGATGTTCTATTGTGTCTGAACACTCCAATGACCCCTACTCTCTTGCATTTTGACCAGTTGTTGGTTTTTGCATTAACCAGTGTCACCTGAACAAAGAAACATCTCAGATGAGGTCTGAGAGCTACACTAATCTATAGCTGAGGTTTGAATTTAGAGGGAAGTTTGAGACTTGTCTATTTAACAGAATAATACTGATAGGCTTATCCCTGAAGCCCATGATCTCTCCAACAATGGGTTCTTGTCTATATTTATATTACTAAACAAGCATTTTCTCCTGTGGAGGGGATTTTAAAATCCAATTAGAGTGAGGTTGGTTATTCCTATAATATTTGTGTCACTATGGTATAAGCCTATCTTGTCAGCCCAGGCATTTTTGTAGGGTTAACAGCTTGGTACCAATGTTAATTCCCCCACAAGCAGCCTACATACCACTTTTCAGTACTATTACATCTAGCCATCAGAGAGGATGCTTCCTAGCCAGTACCAACTTTAGTTTTCCATATCCTATGAACAAAGTGGTGTTTTCAGCAATAGGGTCTTACCATGAAGTTCTGGTTAACAACCAAGAGCAGTTAAGACTCTATATTGTTGTGAGTGTCTCTGACATCCCTGGCCAAAGCTTGGAAATTCCACATACCCAGTACTGGACTTTACTTTTTAGCAACTTATGTCTTCTGGGAGAAACATCTCCTGTGTAAGTGAATTCCATTTTTCTCTATCATCTATCTATCTATCTATCTATCTATCTATCTATCTATCTATCTATCATCTATAACTTCTCAAACAGTAGGTTTCATCTTTCGGTCATTCTTAGCATTAGCTTTTCTTTTCCCCAAACTGGTTCTTGGCCCTCCCCTCCCATCCCTTTCCTCACTTAAACCTCCCTCTCCATTATGCCCCTTTCCCCCTTCCTATCACTTGAGTTCTGCTATCCCCTCTTCCATAAGCTATCCCAAGCATTTCAACACACGGTCACTTTCTAGTTCCATGCTTTCTACAGCAAGGACTCTATAAGAGGAACAGAAAGGCCCCATGCCAAGGTGGTGGCCACTTCTGCATAAAGTTGGTAAATAGTAAGTAGGGCTGCACAGAGTCACCTTCCACACAGGGCCAAACTGAAGCCTGCCTAAGAGCCTAGAGATTGGTGATGCAGACAACGACAGCCAATCTGGAACTGCTACTTGGGGACATGCCTGCTTGGAATCAAACCAATGGGATGCAGTTGGAGGGTATAAAGGGTACTCCCTGGGAAAATTAATAAAGGAGATTGCTTCCGCATTCTCCCTTGCTCTGGGAGTTTGAGTCATTGATTCTGTGTCTTCTCACCCACTGGAACCAAGGGGCAGGACAGAGGACTCAGGCAACCGTACTCCAAGTTAAAAACATCAACTACATGAATGAGAACATGTAGCATTCGACTTTCTGGGTCTGACTCGGTCACTTAGAGCCTCTTCTGTTTCCATTCATTTACCTGCATATTTCATCTTTCTTTACACCTAAATAAAATTCCACTTTGTATAGGCAGCACGCTTTTATTATTCTTTCATCAGTTAAGGGACATCTAAGTTATTTTCATGTCCCAGCTATTGTGAATAGAGCCGCTATGAACATGGTTGAGCATGTGTCTCTGTAATTGGAAATGCCGTCATTTGGGTATATGCCAGCAACAGTATAGTTTGGTCCTATAGTTGACCTATTTCAGAGTTGTTGTTTTTTTGTTTTTTTTTTTTTTTTTAGTAACTGCCACACTGTTGTTCATGGTGGTCATACCCATTTGTGCCTTTTGAGGCTATCCCTAAATTTAATCTTTTTATGCTCATGAATTAGCAATGTAAAATTCCCACCCTCTGTTTTATCCAATAGTCACGGAGTCTTTATTTGTCTTCCTGGTAGGTGTTTTTGGTCACCGTCTGGAATTTTGAACTCTACATGATCCCTCTGGCGTTGTTGCTACTCTTTCTGTACAACTTCCTCAGACCCATGAAAGGGAAAGCCGGTAGCACCCAGGACAGCCAGGTAAGCAAAGACCTACAGAGTTCCTCCAATGTCCTGGTGAGGAATAGAACAGCATCAGTGCATTAGTACCATGACTAAACGATGCTCCCGCCCACCCTTTGAATCATGAAGAGTGAGATACAAATCACCATTTCCAGAGCATGTGTTTTTATCACACCTATGCTGGATCTTCCTTTTTACGATGCCTTATACCCCCACATTTCAGTTCATGTTCTCCGTAAGTTAGGAACTCGCTGGACCTTGACTGTCATTGCCTCCCTAGAAACCTCTGCACATTATCTGGTTTCTGATAGGGTTCCTGGAAATGACCCTACACACTACAGGAAAATCTTTAGGGGTTCCTTGGGCCCCTCCAGCACACTGTAAAACACTCTGGAAAATTGGGTTAGGCTATTCTTTGTGTTGAGGCTTCTCCGGGGATTGCCAACTTCCAGGGTGCTCAGCAAGTGGGTGAGAATAGCCCCCACCCTCTATTCTCACACACCATGATGGTTTCTATCGGGCATTAGAGTTTCTTCATATGAAAAGGTACATGTCCCTTCTGAAGGAAATCCCTTGGGGTCTATTTCTCCAGCCCTCCTGACACCCTCCATCCTGGCTCAGGGCGTATTTTCTTTTTAAATGGACAGGGACTTGAATTTGGTAAGTTACTTTAGAATGTGAACTTCCCAGTTCTGATTCAAGAAACAGGTTGTAAAAATCCAAGCTCTAAAATTTCTGTGGCTGCTAAATTTCTTTCTAAAATCATCATGTACACATGAGTTTTTATTCGAATGCAAACTATTGTCATATATATTTTTCTATTATCATATTTAAAATCATTGTTAAAAGAATAGGTGTTCCGAGAGGAAGAGATGGAGTAAGGAGAGGAGAAAATGAAGTAGAGAAGAAGCTAGGTGATGAGAGAGAGAAAGAGAGATAAAGAGAGAGGGGGCATGGAGGCAGATGTTCACATGTCTCCACAAGTCAAAGATAGTTGATATATCTAGGCAGGGTATTGGGTTACACTTCTGATTGAGCATTACCATACTTATAAAGCCTTTGATTAACATTTAAAAAGATTGTATAAAAGCAAAAAGGAAAAGGGGGCACAGGATAGGGGTTTTCTAGGGAGGGGAAATGGGGAAAGGGGATGGCATCTGAAATATAAATAAAATATCCAATAATAAAAAAAAGAATAGGTGTTGAGGGGCATTTCTGGCTTCATTTAGAATGGAGTAAAGGTGGAAAAGTGAGTCCATGGCAGAGGTAGACCCTCAAGAAATTCAAAAGTTCTCTTGTATTTAATTTTGATTTTATAACTATTACCCAATAGTTATCGACACATATCAATAAGATAGAAGAGCTGACTAAGAAACAAATGGATTTGTAGTCTATGTGTATTTATGGACTAGAATTTATATGAATATAAATTAGGGAAACATCTCTAGTAGGGACAAGTCTGTACTAGTAAATGTTAATTCACAATGATGCAGTGTTTAGCCAGGTTTTATTTTGCCACCATGTGTATGAGACCATTTTTATCCTATGGATTTGTGTGTATAAATTTTTTGTTCTGGGTAGGAATACAAACTTGTATTGTTAAGAACTTTTTGACTTTTTTTAAAAAAAATGTATTCCAACATACTGCTTAATGTAGTTAAGCCAGCTATGAATGAGCCAAGAACTTCCATCTTAATTTCATCAAGGGCAGTGCAACAAAGGTTTAGAGCCACAGAGTGATGGTCCAAAGTCACAGGGAT
Organism: Rhabdomys pumilio; assembly: GCA_030674055.1. Lineage (NCBI taxonomy): Eukaryota > Metazoa > Chordata > Mammalia > Rodentia > Muridae > Rhabdomys > Rhabdomys pumilio. Next base: position 66,535,944 of record JANHMN010000003.1, on the reverse strand, counting down.
AAACTGCAGATATCATGTCTCAAGGTGATGACATCTAACTCTCCCAACTGTAATGTGTTTAACCCTCACTTCCCCGCATAGCACCAAGTGCACCTTTCTTCACTGCATTCCTATTTATCTACTGGCTTTTATGAGCTGTGAATGGCGCCAGTGGTGGATAAGCTAATCTCCTATACAGTCCGTGAGTGTCTTACAGACTGTCAGCTGAAGCTAGTGAGGCTTATCAGAGGTGAGAAAGTGCCAGCCTGAGAGAAGTTACTTCATGACTGCTCAGAGGTTTGGTGGAATAGCATAGAGTACTCTGGTCACTTTATAGTCACTTCTTTTAACAGTTATAATGCAGAGAATTGCTTGAAACTGGTAGAACTATAGTAAATAGGAAGTCTTATTTTTACATGCTTAAACAGAAAAGTAAGTCTTTCCAATGAAAAGTCACAGATTCTCTATACTGACTGTTCTTTCCCTGCTCCTGAATCCATCTGATTGTAGCAAATGATGGTATATGTATTTTTTTTCAGAATGAGTCTCACTTTATATCCCTGAGTGTCTTGGTGCTGGCTGTGCGGAGTCCATTCTTAAATTCACAGAGATTCCCTCTACCTCTTTCTCTAGAGTACTGGGAGTAAAGTCATGTTGCCTCATATCTGACTGATGTGGCTGCTCCTTTAGACATTGCAATTACATGATGTCAAATGTTCCTATTACACAGAAAGGGCATCTAAACTGCTCTAAAGGAACCCAGTGGCAACACAGCTACAGTCCAGTACCTGTTCTAGCACCACACTCCTGCTAGTCAACATCAGATTCCTTGGTTTCCTTCCCTTCTCTGTTTCTGCAACCCCAAGGGAAAAACTGTAGCATTCTTAAGGAGGATTATATTTAGACAAATACATTTTCTATTGTAGACTGTTTCAGTAATGACTGCAAAGGGAAAAGAATGGTCCTTATAACTATAAGTATTTTCAGATTTAATGTAGCAATTGGTTTATCAGCCAGACAAGAGCAAAACTGTTTACAGAAAGGATATGTTGGCTATGCATTTTGAAGGTAGATACTGTCAAAGGACACCTGCACCATAGATTTATTTATACCTAATGCTTTCAAGTGGATGATACATATTGTTTATAACCTTGCCACAGTGTCTCTGAGCTTTTAAAGTATGACTTTTTACAAGAGAATATAAGGAGTTTCAGCTCTATAAGGAAACTTAAAAATGCATGTTTTTGCATTGGGCATTCCCAGTTGATTGCTAAACTTAATTAACAAGTTATGTGATTTCCTTTCAGGATAGCACAGACATAGAGGAGGAAGAGAAAGAGGAAGAGAAGGTAAGTGATGTATTAATGCCAGACCCATAATAGGAACTAATGTTGGCCACACTGTGTTTTTTCAGGTTGTGTCTCTTTTGACATTTTGGCATTATATAATATTATAGAAATATTATGATTTAAAATGAATCAACCTATTGATTATTTAAAACAAAATGGCTACAATAATATCTACTTTTTCTCTGATGTATATCATAGTAGTAACAATTATCCTTCATATCTCACTATGATTATTTTTAACAATAATGATAATGTGTGTTTGTTGTTCTGATGGATACTGAGGTATTTATTCTTTTCTAGGACTTTAAAAAAAATGAGAAGGAAAGAGGGTAAAACAGGCGCAAATCCCTGAACTTTTATAAGGGTCGGGACACAAACCAAGATGCTCCTTTCTCTGTCGCTGAAAAGTCAAGAGCAAATCAAGGGAAGTGGCTGCTCCTTTAGGTTCACAGCCGCTCTGTGGGGTGGTCACCCACTCCGGAGCCTGTCACTTCCCCAGCTGTTGCTGGCAGTGTTCTCTGCTATCTGTCTGTGTACATCTGTCCTTTTTCTTCTCCTGGGACAATCTCTCAAATCTGCTGCTTCTGTTGTCATTACACTTCCAGGCAAACCTTCTGGAACAAAATGAAAAAAAAAAAAAAAGTGAAGTACCGAATGAGAGGCTTTGAGCTTAATAGACTTCCAGTCCCTTAAACCTGGGTGTGTGGGGGCCGTGGTGGAGGCATGGAGGAGACTTGTGGGAGAAGAAAGGGCAGAAAGGAGGACCTGCAGAGCAAGTGTGCAATAGGAATGCCTGCGGAACAGACATTAATTCAGAGATTGGTTCTGTGACACCAGAGCCTTGCAGTTAATTGAGGGGACCAGATGGTTTTGCCCATTTGAAGCAAAGGAGTGTGTTTCGGAGTGAATCTTATCTGTGGTCTGAAGGTGATCATTATTAAAGACACAATAGAATAAAGCACGGTATATCTTTAAAAAATTGTTTCCTTCCAGAATAGAGGTGATAGCTAATATAAGCTGGTGTTTAAAGAATTATTGATTAACTGAATCAAGTGGCTTCTGAATGATCAAACCACTGAATGTCGGGCGAAGACCAAGCTTAGCTCATGGAGGGATGTTTTGCCAGAAACTTACAAGTGCTTATTTTTAAACCTAGCTGAGGCCACTTGCAAGGCTGCCCACTGGTACTTCTGACAACCAGCTGTTAGTTGGGGTTCCCATAACCTATCCCGGGGGTTTAATACATTTCTAGAATTGCTCACAAAACTCAGGAGAACGCTTGATTCCCCTTATTGGCTTATGATAAACAATTCAACTCGGGAACCATCAAATAAAAGAGAAGCAGAAGAACACGTATAGGACAGAATGTGGAGCTTCTACACTTTCCCTAGGCCCAGGAAATGCTTACATTAGTCTGCACAGAAGCCTTCTGACACTGGTTGGTGCTTCTAGTAGTGTGTGTATGGATGTTTCTCTAGCAATAGAAGATTGAAGAGGTAATTCAGTGACCGCTGATGATGGAGGATTCTGTCTCTCTGTGGTTGGAGGGTCATGAGCTTGGGAGGAGGTACCTCAGATTTCAGCCTACCATCAGATACCTGGTTCCTATAGTCATGCCCCCCAGTCAGGAGCTTTCAGAAAAACCCCACCCTCACTTAATCTTGGGTGTGAAGGAAAGGGCCTCGTTCTGCACAGCAAGAGGTTCCCCTTCCACCTCTCTAGGTCCGGACCTGTTTCAGGAACTCAAGACAAAACCCAAATATAACAGAACATACTCCTTCTGCTCTTATCACTTAGCAAAGCTCCAGGGCATTAAGAGTTCTGGCCAACAGCCAGGACCCAAGGCAAAATATGTATTTCTTATTATATCACAATATCACACTAGGCAAAAATTAAAGTGTTTAAAAAAAAAAAAACAGAGCTTAAAAGTGAGGCAGATTTTGTTTTATCTAAATCTGTTAAATGTGCCACCCATGAAATAGGACCACATTTACCCCCCATTGGCAGTGGTGGTAAAATATCTTTAGCATATCATATTTTAAAAAGCTTCCAACAGGAGGGAATGAACCAATTCACGGTGGCTCATAAGTGCAATCCCAGGGATTGTGAGGCCGAGGCAAGAGGATTGCTGTGAGTTTGAGAACATGCTGAGGTACAGATTGAGATGCTATATCAAGTGATCATACAGAAAACACAAAAACACTGGATGTAAAAGTATTTTGTGACCTCTCACTGGGAAGATATAGAAAATGGCTTCTCATCTGTGATGGACCACTAGGGGAGACAGGAACAAAGCACAACTCACCATTGTCAGACCTGTGGTCCCAGTGGGTTTATGGGAATTTATTATAGAACATGGCTGGGAGATTTCTTATAGGAGCATGGGTTATCCCAAATCAGCTGCACTACTGAAAACTTTTCCACACATAAATGACAACTTCCCCAAAGCTGCATAAGTAAACAACTCCCTACCCCCACCCCATGGCTAACCTTCCACAACCCATATACTCTAGTATCTCCAGAGTATATAAACACTATGTGAAACTAGACCGGAATCACACACAGCTGACTAGGAGGCATGGGAAGGAATGGCTTGAACCTCAAGTGAGAGTCCGATGACTCTGTAGTACCTTCTTGTGCCAGTGAATGCCAGCAGTTAACAGGTCTGATCTTAAGGGTCTCTTGCAAGTAGCTATGGCTACCGTGATAAAGATAATGGCTCTCACGTGTTCTCCAACAGGCTATCAGGCAGCAAAGTCCAATCTAGAGTCTATCCCAGAGCATGATCCCTTTAAGAGCTGCCTGGGGTTCTGGAGATGGAGCCATATGTGCTCCATTTCAACTATTTCTTGTCAGGGATGACTGCAGACAGCATCTAAAAGGGGTATCCACAGAAATGGACCAGAACTTAGAATGGAGCTTCAGACAAAAGTGTTGTCAACATTTCCTGCATAAGGGTTAGCAACAGGGCTGTTCCCATTCACTTTAGGGTGTATTCAGTTCTAAGACGTTCCTCTGAAGGCATTCCCGTATATTCTTTTCATAGTTTGGTGATGACCATTGTATTTTATTTCCTTGGTTTTATATGTTAAATAACTTTCTAAGGAAAAAAAATCCCAAATGAGTAAAAGAAAGCTATCTTTGTTTTTTTCTGATAAACACACCTTTCTGTTACTATGGATCCTGGCATTCTTTTCATCTCCGCCCATATCATGTCACTCTTGCTTCTTGTCTTAGGGTTTCTATGGCTACCATAAAACACTATGGTGAAAAGCAACCTGGGGAGGAAAGGGTTTAGTTTATTTCAGCTTACTCTTTCACAATATGCTACATCACTGAGAAACATGAGGGCAGGAACATAGAGGTGGGGGCCAATAAAGAGGCCGTGGAGGGGTGCTTTCTTATAGCTCAGCCTGCTTTCTTATAGCATCTAGGATTACTAGCCTAGGGGTAGAGTCACTTGGTGAAATGGTCCCTCCCACATCCACTATCAATCAAGAAAATGTTCCGTAATTATATCCATGGGCCAGTATGTTCAGAATATTTTCTGAACTGAAGTTTCTTTTTCCTAAATGAGTCTTGCTTGTGTCAAGTTGTCATAAACCTAGCCAGGACTCTTCTCTCAGGAATTTGCTAAACTAAAACTAGGTTTGTTAAACTTCAAGTTCAAGCACTAAGATTTCTTGAGGGCACACCCCATGTGTGTTTCAATGCATCATTTTCTCTCTGTGGACAGGACCCCAGCACCATAATATGTTTGTCTGAGACCTGGCCAGGCAATGACAGGGTGACTCCATACCACAGGGGACTGTTGAGTGATCCTCTTCACAGAGTCCCATGGCTTCTGCTGTGTGTTAGACTTGACAGAACATGCTTCTGGGATCTGTAAAACACCCTACCCAAGAGGAGACATTTTCAAATAATAAATATAGAGTTATTTCCTACAAAAGCAGAAGGGAGGGAAGCTACTCCATGCCACCCATCTATCCTGAGAGTGACACACCTTCATTTCCAGTTCCCCTGCTCAGCAAATGCCATCACGGTTGATAGAAAATGAAAGGCTACTTGGCCCAGCTTCTTGGGGGGAAGAAAATACTTCCATCTTCTGCCTTTCTCTGACTCATAGACCAGGACATGTATGGTCTGGGATCTGTCATACTTTTATTGTCTGGGATAGAGATGGTTGTAAAATGACATCACTGTTGCCTCTGGCTCCTTCTCAATCTTAACAGCACATTGTAGTTATCTATGTTAGAAACCAGATTGGATGCCACAATTCTGCCTTTTTTTTTCCTTTTGTAATACACATACATCTTGCAGGTAACTATATTTTTGGCTTTTAAGAAACAAAGCACACAGACTAAACTTGGAAGAAAGAAACGTCCTTCTTTCTTATACCAGAAGGTCCATGTAAGAAATTGCTTTGTTGGAACTATAGTTTTCTAAGGACCCCGGAACAAACAGATAATGGCTAAGTTCAGCCAACCACAATCAGTTAGCATTTTCTATTTTTATTAAATTTCCTATGTGGAATCCTGCATGTGGACCTTATTTGTACGGATGAACTACAATGAAAATTGCATTAATTTTCTACACAGTAAAGGTCAGTAATTGAAGCATGAACCAAAAAACGATTGTGTAAAATGCTGTAACCCATATTTATGAAAGGTCATATAAAACAATAATATCTTGTTTTCATTGTTGAAAGTATAAATACTTTTCCAGAGTTTCTTCTTTGTTCCAGCCCAATAGTTACTTACATAGACTATTCCACCATTTAATATTAACATCAGAAAAATAGAAGTATAGCGAAATGTAATAAAATTTAAAAAAAAAAAAAAACAAACCATTTTGCTTCTTGGTATCAGAAAAAGCCTGCTCTGATATTCACAGTATAGGTTAGTTTTTATATAACTAGATGTGAGGAGACTTGAATGGCTTCTTCTTTCAGGGTCATTGATGATGGCATGTGTACCTGTCAGCGTTAATGGGAAAAGAAATCCATCTATTTATATCAGTTATGAATAAAACCAGATAATGGATATGTTTTTTTTTTTAAACAAGAAAAGTCTAAGTACTCATTGAGGGACATTCTGTAATAAGAAAAGATGAATGAGCGTGGCACGTACTGTCCCTGATTAGAAAACTTGGCATTCTGAGACTGAAGAGACAGTCCGCTGGTTAAGAGCACTTATTGCGCTTGCGGGAGACCTGGATTCAGTTTCCTGCACTCACCTCAGGTGGTACACAAGTACATATAAGTCTGATTCCAGGGGGAATCTGTTACCCTCTTATGGTTTCTATATGTAGCTGCATGCAGATGAGGCATATACATACACTCAGACATATACACGTTAGGAAATAACTCTTTAAGTACTTAGTGTCCCATTACTGTCAGTGTTTAAGCTGATTTTCCATCCTGATCTGCATGCATGTCATGCACTTGGGAGTTTCTTTTAGAGTTAATTTGCAATTTTCTTTTGATGTGGGGCCCAGGGCTACCGTGGTTAATTCCTACAGAGGTGAATTGTTTGTTCCATTACAGTAAAGAATATTATTGACCATGGATTGTTTGTCTGACAATGTATCAGAAAGAGGAGTTTTGCTCATTTTCTTTTGTGTCTTCTTAAGAAAGTAAAAATAACAACAGCACACACACATACACGCACACATACATGTATATATACATGCATAAATGTATGTATACAGATATACATATCCATATAGAGACACACATGGAGGCACACATAGACACAGACAGAAACACACATGCATACAGACTCAGGCACACACATAGACAGACATAAACATACCAACACAGACACATAGAAACACACAGACAGACAGACACACATACCATGTAGATCAATCAGTAATTTTTGTTAGTTATAGTAGACTGCGCCAGTTAATAATTACAAAGTATAGTATTCTTAAGAAAGGAAAAATTCCAGCAAGCTTTTTTGAATGGATAGCTTTAGGTATGCAATCAAGTGTGCATGTTTGTGCACACAGTTTTTGAAAAAGCACAAACCTATGTGCAGAATGTAGTGCAGCGAGTCTGATCATCAAAACTTCTAGGGTAGTAAATGGTCATTCGTATTTAAGCTCTGATAATTTGATTTAATGTGTTTTTTATTGATTTGGTCATTTTATTACTAGGTTTCTACCACATTGTACTACTTTTCAGATTTTAGTGGGGGAATGGGCTACAGCCAATTCTTAATGACCAGTGGATGTGTGTTTTGAATCACAAGAGGGCGAATTCCTGAGTTCCTGGACTTGCTTTGACACATTATCTCATGTATATTTCCTTTTTGAAAACCTAGTCTCCATTCTTCAGAGGGTTGAGACTTCACTTCCTTCAGAAGGGATCCAAAATTGTTCTTAACTTAATCCTTGAACAGTATTCGGGTACCTTGATCGTCATGACACTGAGCAGAGTCCCTGGTACTTGAAGATGTTTTTAAACATCCACTATAAGTGTTGTTCTTGGTATGCGCTTTCAAACAATGTGAAGCAAGACACACCAGGCTGTAAATTCCATGTGTCTTCTTTGCTGTTTTTCAGTAATATTACTATCTAAAAATCACAGAGTGCAATGCTTTGTTTCTTCAGTAGTCAGTACTACTTCAACCTGATTTCTTTCCCATGTCTAAAATTATTCCGTGAAGTTAAGGGAGAATAAACTGGACACTATCCTGGTTATCCATGGGCCATTTTTCTTATTAGTAAATTGTGTTCTTTCCCAATGTCACACCAGCAAACTATGCATTATGGTACTCCCCCCACCCCCCCAGTTCTCTCCTACTGCTGATATTCCTTCCTCTTCTCTAAAAGTCATTTCTCTGTTTATTAGTTGTGATTTTCTTTACTTTTCCTAATAGTTTTGAAGCTGTCTGTGTTGCCTTCAATTTGAAGCTAACTACTGGAGCTTGAAAAGATCACCACCCAATAGCCTGTTTTTTTAAGGGTAGTAATAGTTACTCTTGTGTTTCCCAATGGAAGCTACTGTTCGGAGATGGCCCACCCCATCCTGTTTCCCAATTATCCTGGAAGTTTACAAGAATCATTTTAGATAATTTATAAGTTGATGGTTTACTTAAAACAAAAAAATGGCAGGAAATAGAGTTATCATATTTTTTTCCTACCAAAAAAGTATTGCATGAAGAAATGACTGTAACAGTATTAATTTAAAACAAGACAGTAAGACATTTAAATGCTCAAACTCATGGAAACATTAGTGACTTTATAATGTTCAAGCACTGGAGCCTTTTGTGTCCTTTAACTCATTCAGCACTCAAAATACACTACTGGCTATTAATTCCCCCATGCATTAATTAACAAATCTCATTGAAGAGAAATGAACCCTTCAGCAGTTTCTCTGTCAGATTCACAGTGGGACTCAAATCCAGATCCTCTGAGCTAAATCTTATTGTTAAGGTGTATTACATTGCATGAAAACAGGCATGTTACTCTTCATTCATTCATTCATTCATTCATTCCTTCTACACTGAAGCAACAGCAATATTTGCTGATGTTTTTCTCTGTAGCAGGTTCCCTGTGAATATAAAGGTCACAGTCCCATAGGTGCTCCCATGAAAACGGAAGTACTAGACAAGTCACACTTGCATAGAGTTGGGAAGTCATTCAGGCTGTTGGAGGGAAACGTTGAGGGAATGTATATAGGAGCTGATATTTGTTTGAGTCATTTCAGTGTATAAGAATTATCTTTAGCTTTTGAAATTTATGTGTACCTGTGTTATATATACCTTGTTGTGGGTGTGTCATGCATGAGTATGGAGGTCATAGGTCAGACTCCTTTTCTACTCATCTACTATTTTCTAAGACAAAGTTCTCACTGAACCTGAGGTTCATCAATTCAGACAAGTGGGCCAGCCAATGATCTTCAAGAATCTGTCTTGCCTGTCTCACCCCACTAACTCCTTTCCAGATGATTACTGACATTTCTGGCTTCTTATGTTTATTCTGGGACCTAAGCCAACATCCTTATGGTAAGATGACAGGTACTTTACTGAGTCATATCTCATTCCTACCTTTTATTTCTCTTAATCAGATGGATATCTTACTCATTAGTCTCTTTTTTTTCCTACTTAGGAGAAAGGTAAAGGATGCACACAACAATGCCCCAAACCATCACTCCTTGTGGACCATGAGTCATCTTTACCTTATGGCAGCATCCATTTGTCAGCTGGTCCAGAGAATTAGTCCACTCAGCATTTGAGCCCCAAAGATTAAGGATGACTGCTTCTTTTACATTTGTGTGTTTCCAGTATCTTCCTCAGGATGTCAGGGACTGTGATCTTTCCTTTTTCTCATCCTTTTGTTTGACACCAGACAAGACTCCTGTTTCAAGGCGAAAGCACATGTTGATAAACAGGAGGGCAGAGCTCTTTGTCAGGATCAGATGGTTACAGCAGGGCAAAGCTGCTTAGATCAGGTATTGATTCAAAACAGTTTTGTATTCGTTTCTCAAAAGTGAAAGATCTACTTGAGATAGAAGTACTCTCCAGAAAGAGCATGCATTGCCTTTCTCATTTATTAAAAAATAATCTTTGCAGCGGGAGAGATGGCTCAGTGGTTAAGAGCATCAGTCAGTCTATCAGAGGACATGCTGCAATCAGTTCCCAACATACACATGACAGCTTGCATTGGCTGCCATGGGATCGCAGTGTCAAGGATTCTGATGCCCTCTTTTTCTGTTCTACACAGACATACATATAAGATAAAAATAAATACATCTCATATTACTTTTGTGCATGCATGTCTATGAATGGGCCTCTGGATGTATATATGTTACCATATACTTACAAACATCAGGTAACAACCTTGGGTATTGGTTCTTGCCTTCTACTGTGTTTGAGACAGGGTTTTTGTTTTTTTGTTGTTGTTTTATTTTTGTTTTGTTTTCTGTTTTTTGTTTTCACAGCTGTGTACTCTGGGCAAACTTGCCCATGGGCTTCTAGCATTACACCCCCAATTTAATAGCATGCCCCTTAATATTGATTATATATGTGTGTCTAAACATGCCTCATGGGCTAACCCTGAAGTGGGTTCCTAGTTCACGAAGCTAACATTCCTAGGGACGAGTTTTCAATATCATGTAGCAGAAATACTGGTTACAAGTCCTTTGTTAGCCCAGACATTTAGGGCTTTTTTTTCATGCTAAATGCCATTCAATTTCCAATGGTGATCATTCAAGTTTTCAAATTACAGTTCTCTAATATTCAATGAATTAAAACAGACAGTACATTTCTCTTGGCTAAAGCCCCAGTTTTGCATCTGGGTGGCTGACATTACTGGAAGAATCTTGAGATAAAAAAATTTTGTCTTGATCCTTTGGGGACTTTTGAGCATTCTTTGACAAATACCACTCAATTTTTAAGCATGTCAGAAGTATTTTTTTTCCTGTCAGGGTCAATTTTTAGGATTATCTCTCTGATTTTGCTTAGATAATTAATAGAGAAATGAGTGTTTCTCTAAACCAAAACAAGCAGGAAAGATTTAAAGTAACATACTGATTATATAATTAATTCTCAGTTGTAAATTCATTTGACGGTGTTAATTCTCTCCCAGAGGCTCAAAGCTCTGCCATCGCACCTACAGAGCTGTGTTTACTGGAGACACAAGATAGCCAACAAAGCCTTAAGGAAGGCAAGCTCACCTGATGTATTCTCTGTGATTTTTTTTATTTTTTTAATTTTAATTTAATTTTTTTTGCTTTAATAGAGTGAGCAGCTATGTTATGCACAGGCACACTATTGATCCTTAATTCAACTCTCTATAAAACTCAGCCAAAGACTTAACCTTCTAATGCCCTATAAGCAAATGTACAATTTAAAGACAGTGATTTTGCATTCATCTTTACATGATAAACACTTTTTAAATTTTATTTTACATTTTTACAATCCAGCTGTTGTCCCCCTCCTGATCCCCCACCCACACACAGTTCATCATCCCATTTTTCCTCCCCCTTATTCCAAGAGAATAACCCTGCCCCACCAGTCCTACTCACTGCCTTGGGCCTTATGTCTCTCAAGGCTCAGGTGAGTCTTCTCCCTGAGGCCAAACACTGCAGTCTTTGCTATGTATATATGTCAGGGGATGGGGGAGAAGGGGCTCAAACCAGCTCATGTATATTGCCTGGTTGGTGGCTTAGTGTCTGAGAGATCTCAGGGGTCTGGGTTAATTGAGACTGCTGGTCTTCCTATGGGATTGTCCTCCTCAGCTTCTTCCAGCCAAGAATTGGAACTTGTCCTTTTCCCCCTTATTGACACTCATTCTTATAGAGCATGAAGCAAATCAAAGCAGAAACTGGGGACCTGGAGCAATGGATAATAGTGGCTAAAATGACCCCCAGAACCCACACAAAGAGCAGCAGAGCAGGGCAGCCCATGTATAATACCGTCTCATAGGAGGTAGAAATTGGATCCTTAGAGCAAGCTGGCCACCTAGTGAAGCAAAGCATCAAGTCCTAGGCTTAATTAGTAAACTCTGCCTAATCCATAAGGAAGAATGGAGACACCATCAACCTCTGGCATCCACTTTCATATGCCTCACATGCACACATGGGTGAACATACACACAAACATACATACCACACGCACACATGTAACCAAAAAGACCCTTGGGAGATTGGATTCTGGATATGAAGTCTTCTTTTTTTTTTCTCCCTCTGCTGTCGATAACAGGTGCTTGCACATCGCGTAGACCTCCGGTCATGAGGAGTCTGCTTAGGCCTCTATCCTTTTGCGGGTTTATAATCATAAGGAAGACCCTGCTGTGACTGTGCGGTCAGTTGCAATCATCTTGTTCATTTGTGCAGTCACACCAATAGTCATCACTCTTTCTACCCACAGTTCTCTGTATGAGTCAGGAGCCTCTGTGGCAAGAGGACCAGGGGGCGTGCAGCCGCTGTCTGTCTTTCTGAATGAATCACTCGTACTCTTCCCAGGCAGTGTGGTGTCAGCAGCAGATGCAATGTTGTATCTGCTAAACTGTTATCACCACATCCCCTGGTTCAATCTGAGATGTGTAAATAAAGCCAGCAGGGTGCACATCCAGCTGCTAGACGATCTCTCAGAGCATCAGGGCAACATGAACTGACTTGTCCCAGAAGAGCCTTTCTTAGGAAACCCAAATGCATCCCAGTATTCTTTAAGTTAGACAAAAGACTGTTCGTCCTTTGTCTTTTTGCCTGCTTGAAGGGAAAGGGTTCAGGTTAATGAAGGAACCAGGTAATTTACATACGTTATCGGGCTTCTTTCATGATTGATTTTTTTTTAAACAACTTTATGCAAACCTAGGCATATCTAGGAAAAGAAGATCTTAATTGAGAAAATACCACAGTAAGATTGGCCTGTAAGGAAGGTTATGGACTTTTTTTTTTTTAAATGAATTGTTGATATAGAAGGCTCTAGCCCACCATAGTTGGTGCCAGTCTTGGGTTTTTAGTTATAGAATGTATCAGAAAACAAGCTGACCAAGCCAGTAAGCAGCATTCCTCCATGATGTCTGCTTCAGTGCCTGCCTTAAGTTTCTAACCTGGCTTTCCCATACGGTGAACTACAAACTGTAAGATAGAAGCCCTTTCTTCCTCAAGTTGCTTTTGGTCATGGTGTTTTATCACAGCAGTAGAAAACCAACTAAGACTTGTCGTTTTTGCCTCCTACCCCAATCCAGGTCAAGATGATGTGAGTTTCAGTTTTCAGAACTGCAACTAAGATTCAAATGTCAAAAGTCATCATGTTTGCTGCTAAGGAGAATCTCTGACTCCTGAGTGTTCAGGTTCTGGTCCTCATATGTTTGTGCAGAAGCAAGGCTAATGAGATGTAATCATGGTAGACACTCCATCCATGGGACGGGTTAGTGTTGGTCTTGTAGAGTAGAATGTTTGCTCCTGAAAGTGATTGTTGTAAAATGAAGGCATCCTGAAGGGCTTGGGCCATTTTGCAGAGGTTGATTTCCTTTTCTGCTCACTAAGACACCAGGACTATGCTATTTGAATCTTCCAGCCATGGGAATTGAGAGCCAAACGACTACTTTATAAATCACTTACCCCAGGTATTCTGTCATAGCCATCCAAGTGAGTTCATGTTCATACAAAGCTCATCCAAGTTATTCAGAAGTACACCTTTGTTTTTCTAAAAATACAAATAATACTAAAGGTTTTGTGAACATTGTTATGTGGCTACTTGTTATTTTTAAAAGCAATAAAATGAATATACATTATTTGAAATAATTTTTACAGTATAGGAAGGGAGCAAAATGTTGACTATTATAAAGATTAGTGTGTTTCTAGAATGTGTGTGTGTGTATATATATATATATATATATATATATATAGAGAGAGAGAGAGAGAGAGAGAGAGAAAGAGAGAGAGAGAGAGAGAGAGAGAGAGTTCATGTCTTGGGAGTTTCATTTTACATTTTATCTGAATTTTTATCTATCGATTTAAAAATCACTGATTACATATAAGATTCTTAGATAAAAAATGGAAGGAAACTTTTCCTCAAATCATTGTCAAAAAGATTCACATAGTACACATTCCTCTGAAAGCTGCATAAAAAAATCTCAAGGAAAATGGGAGCGGGGAATCCTTAACAGGAGCCTATTTTTCAAAATAGTGCATTATATGGAAATTCAGAGACACCAAGAGAGCAAATGGAAACTTTAAAAAAAAATTCCCTAAAGCATTAGGTACTTCCTCTATAGAGTGAAACATTCTTAGCAGGCCAGGCCTGCATTTAAGTCTATTGCTGCATGTTTGTGAACACAGACAATTTTCTTACTGTGTTTAGACTCTAACATCTTAGAAAGAGAAGGATTAGTGTCAGTGCTTCTGGGTCATGTCCATTGGCAAATTAGTGGTTAAAGGTAACTTCAGAAGTACAGAAAATGAATGTCTTAGTTAAGGATTTATGGCTGTGGGGAGGCACCATAACCATGGCAACCCTCACACAGGAAAATAGTTCACTGGAGTTAGCTTACAGTGTCAGACGTTTAGTCCATTATTGTCATGGTGTGAGGGAGGCATGGCTGCATGGAGGCAGACATGGAACTGGAGGAGCTGAGAGTGTTGCATGTAGGATCAGCAGACAGGAGGATGTAAGTGCCACACTGGGCAAGTCTTGAGCTTCTAAGACCTCAAAGCCTTTGTCCTAGTGATACACCTCTTTCCACAAAGCCACACCTACTCCAACAATGCCACACCTCCTAATAGTGCCACTCTCTATGGACCAACGGGGGCCCTTTTCCATCAAGTCACTGAAATGAAAGACTGTGTAACTGGATGATCAAGGAGGACAGACAGAAGTCAGTGTGTGTGAGTACCCTGAAGAGGCTTCTCTAATTCCATAGGACTTAATTTCAATTATTTATTTTTATAGATTTATGATACCTAGAACGTTGCTATACCTGTCAGGTTCCCAGGTCAATGCAAAACATTGACATTGTTACACATCTAAGGCCTTGCTCTTCCCCTATATCCACCCATTTTCTCCATCAGGAAAGAAATCTAGCCCTGTTGAGTCCCTGTGGCAATTTTGTGGGTCCTAAGAATGCAGTCAGATAGAGCCAGCTCATCTTATCTTCTGGTCTAGTAAGTTCTACCACTAAATAGTATAGTGGGAGGGTGAGAATGATGCTAATCACATATGTAACTATGAAAGTTTGAATACCACCTTCCTGTAGAATAGAGGCTATTATGCCATGATCAACACAAAGGGATGTTGTCAAAACAGCACCAAAGCCATTTAAGGAACAGAATATATCTTTGACCCTAATCATGAGGATACATCCTCCAGATGGACATATCCCATATTATATTATAGAGGGTATGGGAAATACACTTCATTGGAATGAATACACTGGAAAAAATTGATCCCTTTCTATATTAATAAACTTCAGAGGAAAATGATATATCATATGTCCTTCTTTTTTCAGAAAAATTTCATTTGTTAATACTGTTCATTTTAGGGCTAAGTATTTAACATTTACATAAAAACAAGCTGGAGCAAGTTGCTTAGGCTTTAAGCTTTCCCGGTGATCATTACTATCACCCTTTGAAATTTGTAGGTAGCCAACCTCTAAAGGATGAACAGTAGGTTAAACCTCGTAGGCAAGCAGAAGGTATCCATCCCTGACTCCTTCCAGGGGCTAGAACTAGCTATCCCTATAGGTAGGCTGTGAACGATCGTTAATAAAGCAAAGTGCCAGCCTGTTTCTGTCTCAGGAATGTGTGGAAACTCATTTCATTCCTCTGTCCCGTCATCCAGCAGCTCTACCAGCTTACTGTCCCATGCCATGGCCTGGGCTACAAGATACACAAAACCTCTAAGCTTCTAATTCAGAATGATTAGTGCAAAGAATAAGAAATGTATAAATGTGTGTTAAACATATCCAGAATTAACCCGTGTCATAGATAGGGTGATAGGAAACTAGCCTGGATACAAGATTAGGTTTCCACCAACTAAAGAGTTCACGTGGAGGGACCCATGACTCCAGCTGCATATATAGCAGATGATGGCCTTGTTGGGCATCAAAGGGAGGGGAGATCCTTGGTCCTGTGAAGGCTTCATGCTTTAGTATAGGGCTTTTAGTATAGGGAATTGCTAGGGTAGGGAGGCAGGAGGAGGGTGGGTAGGGGAGTACCCTCATAGAAGCAGGGGGAGGGATGATGGGATAGGGGTTGGCTGAGGGAAAACTGGGAAGGGGGATAACATTTGAAATGTAAATAAATAAAATAACCAATAGAAAATTAAAACCAAGAAAACAACAATAACAACAAAAAAAAAAAAACAAGATTAGGTTTTATTTCTCCTGCTATATTGAATAATATGTACTTTAAAATCTTGCATAATGCACCTCAGTATTTAAATAAGAATGATACATATATAGTTCAATATATATAGTTTAAATGTATATAAACTTATAATTTAACTTAAATAAAAAGAATACCTGCATAATATACCTATGTGCGTATATATATTTAATAAATAACAATACTCTGATACTATTATCCTAATGGTAGTTGTTGGTATACTGGCTATATTTAGATTGCTTGGTGTTGCTATAGCAAAATACCCAGGGCTAGGATAGGTAGCTACTCTGTGGAAGAAGCCTATATAGCTTATGATTCTGTTAGTAGGAAAGAACCTTGTCTAGAATCCTATTGCTATATCACATTGTGGAAGAGTGAAAATGGACAAGTATATGGAAAATATCACTTATTTCAAATTATGATAAATGTATTTGAACATAAAATATAGTTTATCTAGAAATATAAAATAGCAAGCCCATAGTCATTCTGAATAGTTTCTATAAAATAATGAAATAAGGAAACATCTTATTAGAAGCACTATCTTTAAAAATGTAGAGAAAGTTCATAGCAATGGATATTAAATGTACCCTGCGTATATAAAATTATTATCACAGTACAGAATTAATGATTTCTTCCATCTGTTACATTTATTGTGAGTTTTCAGGGTACCTAAGCGCTTGTTGAGAAAATAGCTCTTAATTTTGTCTACAGTAGTGTCGATTAAGATGCTGGTTTAATGTCCATTAAGTTCAACTCTGAAGATGGTTAAGAACAACTTTTTGGATATTAGAAATGAGAGGATGAAATAAAAGTCTGCAGAATGTATGACCTGTGACAGGATGGGATAGAAAAGGAAAGGGGAGCCACAGACAAAGTATATTTGTTGAGTATCTGAGTGTTTGTACCATGCATGGCCAGTCTTCCTGTGCTTGCATCAAATATTCACATAATCAACACAATGACTTTTTTATTTTAATGCACATGTACTATATAGTTTTTGTTCTTAACAGTGTATTATAAAAATAAAATAAAGGCATTTTTACAGTATAGCTAATAAATCAAAATGAGTTAGTTGTTAATTCTAAATATACAGAATTTTAATTGGTCTGGCCCTTAAAAATATGCAAATCTGAGTCTCATCTGTGGATACTGAATACTCAAAGCAAGACATCAAATTCATTTAAAAACCGAAAGGATGCTGTCACAATCCTTCATTAGTTTGGTACACTAATTAACACTTAAGTTTTGGATCTTTTGTAGAAGGGAAAAAAATCAATCATTTAATATAGGAAGTTTCTTAGGAAACTGAGCCACACAGAAACTTGAATCATTTTCCAAAAAATTGTTTTGACCTAAAGTCAATGCTGCTGCAAAGAGGAAGCTCCTTTGCTCTTTGGGTCAAGCTCTTCAGAGCCTTCAAATGCTCCTTTGTAAACACAGGGCTTATGTAGCAAACAGAGATGGGTTTTGACCATTGTGCCCATTCATAGGCAATTGTGGGTTGCTGGGTATGAATGAGGTCGCCTTGGCAGCATATCTAATTTTTAGCTCAAACTGCTTAAAGAATAATAATAAGGGGAAAATAATTTAAAAGTTAAAGATAGTAAAACTGTCTTACAAAGTTGCCACTGCAAGAAGAAACAGACTCAATGTTTCCTTTGATATCAAATGATGGGATTGGGACTACTTAAATGAGTGGATTACACATACCTGCCCTACTGGTGCTTTTACCCTTAACCACCAAAGGGGGTTTCCTCATTCCACTCATGGCTCTTTTAAAATGGAACAGAAATAGAACATAAAAATTAGTTATTTGTCTTTCTTTGTTTCTTTGCCTGCCTGCTTTCTTTCTTTCTTTCTTTCTTTCTTTCTTTCTTTCTTTCTTTCTTTCTTTCTTTC
>JANHMN010000003.1:66491471-66517868 GCA_030674055.1 Rhabdomys pumilio | reverse complement strand
TTCTTTCTTTCTTTCTTTCTTTCTTTCTTTCTTTCTTTCTTTCTTTCCTCCCTTTCATAGCATGGAAGGTACCCTGGAAGTGGTTCCCCATTGAGTGTATACCTGGCGATTCATCATAATTCTAATCCAAGTAACTATCTCAATAAGAAACTTTTGTAAAGACCCTTATTTATGTTCTATTTCTGTTTTATTTTAAATACTCTTATATAGCAAGCATAGTAGTCTGAATTGACTCAGAGAGACAAGAATACGGAAGAGGTTAGCTAAGAAATATAAAAATACCATTGTAGCAATTTGTGTAATAATTTGCATAATCACTAAATTCTATTAATAGTGTTATAGCTACTTAGCCCAGTAAAATATATTGATCTTCTAAGCACAACTTAGAGAGGTAACATTCTTAGACAGTGGACACTGAGGAAGGTTAGCTTATACAGTGCTCCTAGCTCATGAATAAATCACATAACACAGTGTCAGATCTGCTTGCTGGCTGTGACACAAAGGCCTCTGCAATCCAGCTGGCTATGGCATGTCTTTGATGCTTGCTTTGTTTCTGAAGTTGCCAAAAGTTGGTTGAAGTTTTCCTGGTGTCTGCAGTGTGTTGGGGACAGGATTACAATGTACCAGGTTTTATAAGAAGTCACAGCACTGAGAAATGTATTGTATTACTCCAGAGTGACCTGCTCTCACTGTAGAGTATATCAGCAGCACTGTCATAGAAGAGGACATAAGTGAACTTTAGGCAACCTGAGGAGCGTGGGGAAAACAGCTGGACACAACGAAGTGATTACACACTTCTCTGCAGGGACCTGAAGCCTCTCAACCCAAGGACCTCCTGTTATCACTTTGGATCCTAAGATTGTGACTGGGAGCCACAGTGTGTATGGCCACAACCAAAATAGTAAACTGGCCTTTATATCTTGGAGTCAATAAACATTTGTGGAGAATGTGGTTGTTGTCTGGAAATTACTCTTCTTGTTCTCTAAGTAGCTAATATAAATCTTGCTTTATGTATTTCCTAGGAATCTGAGAAAAAGGGAATAATTGAGAGAATCTACATGGTCCAGGACATTGTTTCCACTGTCCAGAACATCTTAGAGGAAGTTGCTTCTTTTGGAGAAAGGATTAAGAAGTAAGTTCTGCCCATGTTCGGTGATATGTAAACTAGATCTGGTACCCACAGGATGGTGGGGGAAGGAGGCTCTAGAATCCTGTAAGTGATGAAGGAAGAAATGAAATTACTCAAGCTGGGGTTTGCTTCATTTGTTTGTCCTTTGGGCTTGTCACCATGACAGATCTGGGGAACTTCAAAACTGGGATGACGATATGGTTCTGTTTACATGACTAATTTTTTTCACTATTATTGAAAATAGATTCTTGACTGGGCAGTGGTGGCATACCCCTTTAATCTCAGCACTTAGGAGGCAGAGGCAGGATGATCTCTGAGTTTGAGGCCAGCCGGACTACAGAGTAAGTTCCAGGACAGCCAGGGCTACACAGAGAAACTCTGTCTGGAAAACAAGACAAAAAACAAACAAACAAACAAACAAACAAAAAACAAAACAAAAAAAACCCAATTCCTTTCTCACTTAATATATCCTGTTACGTTTTCTCCTCCCTATTCTCTTCCCAGCTCCTCCCCACCTCCTCTCCCTTCCAGATCTGCTCCTTTTCTCTTTTATTTGAAAAGAACAGGCTTCTGAGAGAAAACAACCAAACGTGGCAAAATAAAATATGTTGATAAGAGAAAAACTATCACATTGAAGTTGCAACATTAACAGGAAAATAAAGACATTAGAAAGAAAAGAGCCTAAGAGAAGACACAAGAGTCAGAGACCTACTCATTTGCACTCAGGGATCCCAAGAGAACATTAAACTGAAAGCCATACTGTAGATGCAGAGGGCCTTGTGCAGACTCGTGCAGACCCTGTGTATGCTGCCTCCGTCTCTGTGAGCACAGCTATTAATCATGCCTTTTCCCTTTCAGAAATATCCTGGTTTTGGTGAAAAGCCCCTGGATTGATTCAGAGATCAAAGGGGAGAAAATGTGCACCAGGGGTTCTTTAAGTCTGATCCCCCAAATCCAGCAAATCACTAGAATAAATTTTCTTATTTCTCCAAAATTGGTACACAACTAATAGTGCATTAGGTGGAGAGACATGAAATTATTTCATATCCTCCATAGATATCTTAGGACATATTTGTTGTTGTTGTTGTTTGGTTTCTCAAGACAGAGTTTCTAAGTGTAGCCCTAGCTATTCTATAACTCAC
Source organism: Rhabdomys pumilio (assembly GCA_030674055.1). Lineage (NCBI taxonomy): Eukaryota > Metazoa > Chordata > Mammalia > Rodentia > Muridae > Rhabdomys > Rhabdomys pumilio. Next base: position 66,515,597 of record JANHMN010000003.1, on the reverse strand, counting down.
TCTGTAGTGCAGGCTAGCCTCAAACTCAGAGATCTACCAGTCTCTTGGCTCCCTAGTGCTGAAATCAAAGGTGTGTGACACCACACTATTCATGTGGACTTTCCTTACAGTCATGCTAGAGCGTACATCTTTCATCCTAGTCGGCCCTGTGAACTCTGACAGACTTATTCTGCTGCTCACTATTGTTATGTAAACAAGCAGGTGTGCTATGGGCCCAATACAAATGTCTTTACAAAAGCAAGCAAAATCAAACAGACAAAAGCAAAAACAAACACGGTAAGGACTTCTAGTACAGCCTAAGATGCTAAAAGCTGTGATTAAGTATGCAAGCCAAGGTCACAGTTAGTAAGCCTCAGAGCTTGGATTTGAACCTGTGTCCTTTACTGTTAAACTATAATAGTATCACTCTCTGAGACTTTTTTTTTTTTTTTTTTTTTTTTTTTTTTGTAAAGAACAACTGTAATAGGAAAACAGAACCAGGCAGCTTTAGTAGATAAAGGGCTAGAGGAAGCTGGATGAGTGAAGAATATGACTTAAAAGAAAGGGAGCTAGAGACTGGACCACTTCCAAGCAGTTCCAAGAATGGGAGAAGACAGTTTGGCAAATGGTGGAAGGGGGCCGCAGCAGATGGGCACCCTCTACGTAGACTCCAATCCAAACACTGTAGAAGAAACAAGGAGAGGGAGGGGAAGCAATCTGTCCACAAGATAGGGAGAGAAGTGGTGGTGTTTAGAGATTACAAAAGGCCTTCAGGAGGCAGAAAAAAGTCAATGAAAAAAAGTAAAGAGTGAAGAATGTACTGGGGCCGGGAGAAAAAGAGGATGTGGAGTGGGAGCAAGGTCGAGGAAGGAAGATGCTGTTTGGTACAACGGTCTGCATTCTCGGACATCTCTAAAACACAAATGTAGCTGTTGTGTAGTGGATAACGTGAAAGGAAATGTGTGTGAAGGGAGAGCAGGGTGGCGTAATTTAAACAGGCTCTATCTCTACAGTGCTTTTGATGGGCAGCTGTGCCCAGCACAGCTGTGGTGGCCATGCCCGGAACGTGTTTACAGGCCATGAACAGAGCACTGTTCTCCCCAGCTGCAACCCAGGAAGGCTAATAGGCTGGACTCCTATTAATTCCTTGCCTATTCATTATTACAGTGACCTTAAACTCCCTGCTGGGCATTCAAGTGGGATGTCATTTGTCACACACTTGGAATTCTGTTGTCATTCTGTGCTTACAAACCAGGAAAACTTCTAGCCAACTTTTGGCCACATGAACCGTTTTACATGAAGCTTTTCGAGCAATTGTCCCCACTGCTATGTGTACCGGGGAGAAGCAGTATTTTATCTTTCCAATTTATCTTTTCCGATCACTTGTTCTAACATGTACAAATTTCAAATATGTGGACATATCACATTGAGAATTTTAGTCTGTGCTGCACTCTCCTGGAGAGCAGGCCAAACGATCCTGAGGAGCTGAGACATACTGAATGTCTCTTTATGGAATGATGGTTTCAACCCTGTGTCTTTGAGTATCTAGGTAGAACTTCAAGGAGGAGTTGATGAGATTGATTAAGAGGTCCTAGGAAGGCAGAGATTCACTGGTTTGGATGGTCTAGAGTGTTAGAGTCTAGACCCATCTGTATAACGTGTGCTTAGTGGGAAGTGGTGTTAGAAATGCAAACGAAGTGCAGTTAGAATCACAGGAAATTCACTGGGACGACAGCAGCACATTTTGTGTTTACCCTGAGTGGAGTATGTTAAACGAAATGGATTAAAGAACAAATGCCCAGAAGAGCATTAGCAAGCTAACATGAGAACAGTGCACATACTAAATGAGACCATCCTGTTGGATATGCCATTAGAGAAGAGTCAACAGAAATGGGTGGCCAGTAGCTTTTGTTTCTAAGGGAGCAGGTATCTAAGGGCTTCATTTGTCCCAACCTGAGAAAAAAAAAAAGTAAGCATTGAATTGTCATGAAATAATCCCAACACAGTGTGGTCATGCACTCATGTTATTGGATGCTGCCCTAATCATGTTTGCTAAGTGCCTTAACATTGCCAAAATAATATCCTCACATGGTGGTAGGCTCATGTAAAGGAATTTAGCTTTCCACCCCTTCCCCCATGATTGGAATTTTGAGAGCTCCCAACTCAGGAAAACTACTCAAGTATCTGAAAATATTTCCTTAATTATTTGATTTCAAGATGGGAAGGCCGTGATTAACCAAGGTTGTTCAACCTTGGGCGTGCTATAGATGACTCCACTAGAACTCTGGCCTTGGACATACATACACAATGCATACTTTCAACTGGCACACACACATGTTAGGGTCACACAAATTGACGTCTCCCTCCATCTTTTTCCAGCCATCTTCTTCTCCATCTTAGATTTTGACACTCAACTGTGTTGAGAGATTGATTCTCAAGTTCTTGATTTGTTCGTCGTTACTTTTGATTACATTTTTAAAAAATGAGGGATTTTAATTTCTACCTGTTCCTTACCGGTATTTAAAAGTAAAATACATCTTCTTCCTTTATTTCCATTGACCTTCACAGGCTTCATTACTACAGCTCTTTCTAAAAAAATTAATTTATTTAGTTCACTTTACATTCTGAAGACAGTGCCCTTCTCCTCCAAGGGCCTCCCCCCCACAGCCTCTCTCCCTCCCCCTCCTCTTCTCCTCTGAGGAGTGGGGAGGCCTCCTGTGGGTTCCAACTCACTGTGGCATGCCAAGTTACTGTGCTGCAGTTCTTACATGAGGAGGGTTTGGGATTTTCTGTTACACCTTCCTGTCATTTAAGAGACTTTTTAATGCTTTCATCGCAGTCCATGTTGATTTTAGTTCGGTTTGAGGCATTGGTCACGGATAGATGATAACACCGAGCAGAACTTGGTTGGTAGAGATCACTCCATCTCAGAGTGAGAGATGCCAGCACTGCACCTCTAGGGAAGACTTGTGCTACAGATTGTTGTAAAGCTGTTTTTGAGATTTACAAGGGTTCCCTTGGTGCCTCATTATCGCTCGGTTTTATCCATGCACCTGAGTTGAGTTTGTCAAACACTTTTCCTACCTATTCATCGGGTTGACCTACTCCTTCCTGTCTGCTATTTTACGGAAGTGTTGTGGTTGACTTGTAGATGGATGCCAAGCTCACCACCCTGGACTGAACTTTCTGTGCTCTGCGATATAGTACTTTCTTGTACTTCATTTGAGCCTCTTTATTGCTGGATTTTATGATGTATATTTTGAAATTCCTCACAAATAGAAGATTCCGATTGGGTTTAGTCTCCTGTATTCTGTGAAAGTTTTTGGTGGAGGTAGAGAATTTTTGTTTCCTTTCATATCTGAGATAACTTGTTAGGGAGGAATCTGGGAGTATAGTTTTTTCTTAAGGTTTTTAATAAAATATTCATCTCTTGATCATATATTTATGCACATATATAGTAATTTATACTACTTTTCTATAATTTATATTTCTGCAGGCTCTAATATTTCTATAATATGCTTCTATAAAGTGTAACTACTAGAAGTTACCGTAGTTTGAACGTTCAACTTTTCTGTGTCTGTGTTCATAAATATATGTGATGTATACATATTATAGGAGAGTGGTCAAATGTGGAGGACAGAAGAGAATGTCCAATGTCTTTCTCCATGGATCAGTGCCTTATTGTCTTGAACAGCGTCTGCCACTGAACTGGAAGACTGCCCTTTCTGCTAGGCTGGTTGGCCAGAAAGCTCTGGGGGGAACTGCCTGTCTTCACTCAGTTCTGGGGTTACAGGGACATGCAGCCATGCCTGACTGTCATGATTCTGGGGATTTGAACTCAGTTTCTTATGTGGCAGCAAGCCCTTTCCATACTGAGATGCCTCAGCCTGGCTGGTGTATGTTTTTATGTGTTAGTGAAACCTGTAGTATCATCTTCCATGATACTTGATAGTTGTTTTACTGACTTTCTTCCTTAACAAAGATTTACTGCTTATATTAGACTTTAGAAGGAACACGTTTCCCTTCGTGAATCTGCTTCCTACTTCTCTTTCCTTGGCTACTTCTTCTCATCAGTTTCAATGTTCTTCTTCATTTATTATTATTTTTCTGCCTCTGGGCAATTACATCACCGCATGTTAATGTAAAGATCGACTCCACTACATTTTCTGGTAAGCAGAGTTTTAATGCCGTGACGGACATTTTACATGGCAATAATAATCGTTTGCGCTTAGCTAAAGCCATTTTCTGAGTTTTTATTTTGAATTCCTCCTTAGCCAAGAAGTGTGTTGCTTAATTTAGGTTACTATGGAAATTTTTCTGCACACCATTTTGATTCTAGATTGTCATTACATTCCTTTATGTTCAGAAAATATTGGCCCAACAATAGGTTATTGCCATAATTTTTCCTGTAATCTTAGTAAGTAGATCATTGAGTATATTGCACTATGTATATTTCCTAAGTTCAAATTGCTATGGTCATATCTTGTATGTGCACTAAACTTTATCTTTGACAGATTTCTTCTAAAGTTACTTAGAGATCTTTTAAAATACTCCACTGTGATTTAAGAACTATCCCTCCTTGAATTTTGTTGGTTTTGGCTTTCTGTATTCTCCTTGCTGTTTTTTTCTTTTTCAACTTTTTATTGATTCTTTGTGAGTGTTCGCATCATGTAACCCAATCCCACTCATCTCCCGTCTCTTTGTATCTGCCCTCTGCCCTCGAAACCTCCCCTGCATAAGAAAATAAAAAGCAAAAACAAAACATCTCAGCATGGAAGCTGTAATGAGTCACACTGTGTCACACAGTATACCCTTTTGTCCACATATCTTTACTTGCAAATATTTGTTGCAATGAGTCATTGGTCTGGTTCAAGGCCTCCGGTTTCTGGTACACCATCAATACTGGATCCTCCTAGCCTTTGTCATGGAGATCTATAGCACGGGTCCTTTCAGATGCTTTAGCAGTTCATAAATGAGGTAGATATTGGGGTAGGCTAACTTAAAGCCCTGGATCTGGGCACAAGTGGTAGCTGAGTTAGTCAGCCCACCAGCTCTTCAGCACCCATCTCAGCTAGCTCACCCAGTGCTGCAGTCCACAAAGAGCAGAGGTATCTCTCCAGCTCTCCTGCCCAGGAGAGGGACGGAGCCTGTTCTTCTGAGTGCTGCAATTGGCGAAATATGGAACCTTCTCTCCAGAACACTGCAGCCAGTGAAGGGCAGAGCCTGCTCTGCACAATCCTTGGACATCAATATGGTCCCAGGCAGCAAACCAGACCAGGGAAGTCTTCATGACTTTTAATGGTAATATGAGCCATGGGCATTGACACAGACCCCTGCAGCTGCATGGCAATGAACTCAGACATGACCCTCAGTGGCAGCATGAGCTGCATCATGGCCTAAGGTAGGAGGGCAGGCTACTCACAACAGGCTCTTTGTTTCCATCCTCACCTCCCCAGCTCCACCTCTCTTCGAAATGCTCAAACTGTCTTGCTTCTCTTTCTCTCCATCTGTCTCCCACATACTTGCACATTGTGGTGGCTTCCATGACTGGCAGGCCTCTGGGCGTCTACAGCCAGGCCCTCATGACAGGCTAGCCTTGGGTATCCTCAGTTCACTGATACTTCTGCTGCTGTGTGGCAGGGCACAGGCAGGACTCTGGATGTTTTTGTTGTTTCTGCACATTAAAATAGTGATTTTTTTGATGAATTATCTTATTAATCATTAGGCTGTAATCTATTTACTACTAAAGAAATTTTGCTGTCTTGTTGAATTACATGAATATAGCTGTGCAACTTTCCCTTTGTTAGTTTCATGATCCATGTTCACCTAATTTGTTTCAACATACCTGATCGCTCCCCTGCATTTAACATTTGATATCTCTCCATCATGGCAAGTACGTTATGCAAATGTCATGTGATTACTAGTAAGTTTAGATGTTGATGTCTCATTTTCAAGTACCCTGTTCATTCTTAATAGTTTTATGAGTAAGTGTTTTAATGGCTTCTTATTTTTCCTGACTTTTCCATATTAAACATGGTTGTATAACATGCCAAGTTAGCCTCCACACCTGAAGTCTTCCATCTCAGCTCTTGTTTTCTGCTGCCCCTGGTGGTGCTTCTTTATGGAGCCAGGTACCCTTTGGTGTCGGGTATGAGCTGCCATTCCTGAGATTGCTCTGTTGGGGGCACGCAGATATCTGAGATGGTAGGATTTACTGCTGGAGGAGATTCACTCCTTTGAGCATAGCTCACTTTGGGCAGCTACCAACTGGAGATTTATGATTTTTGTTTGTTTGTTTGTTTGTTTGTTTGTTTTGCCTTAAATGTTGCTCTCAAAGCATTTTAATCCGCACAGGTAACCTAACCTTGGATTGCAGTCCTGCCTTCCTGGATGCCAGGCCCTGACACAGTCTGTTTACTCCTTCCTATCTATTTCTGTATGTTTTCTTTTTGTTCTTTCCTCTTTCATTCATTCTGTTTTTCACTTAGCCTTACTGTAAATATATAGGCATATGCTTTTCTCCATGGTTTTCTATTAAATTATTGATTTAGGGATGCCCTAGGCTTTTTCTTTTGTCTCTCCCACAGGTAGCATAAACAGTACATTTTTTAAAGAAATCCCATTTTTTGTTCTTGTTTAAAATAATTTTTGGTAGAATAATTATGTTAAAGTTGAGTTAATTTCAAGCATCCTCGTATTAATTTTAGTTTTTGCCATTACATTATTTTTTTTTATTTTTAGGTCGGCTGAGTGGTGGCCTAGTTTTTTTCCAAAAAACATTTTTCTCAAACCATTTATCTAGAACATTATTATTTTTTTAAAAATGTTTATCTTTAATCATTTTGTACAATCCAGTCATTATCCACCTTCTGGTCCACCCTCCTACAGTTCCTCACCCCATTCCTCCTCCTCCTTGTTTCCAAGAGAATGTCCCCACACCCCACCCTACCCCACCCCACCCCACCAGGCCGCCCCACTCCTTGTGGCCTCAAGTTTCTCAGAACTTTACTCTTTTAAGAATATATATTATTGCTACAAAGGGAATTGTGACTTATATCTCTTCCTAAAAGAGAAATTCATGTTTAATACATTCTATTATTGTCAGACTGCTCTCCGATATAACCAGATTTCCTCTCATATTTATGTTATGTTTGCAATATAACAAAGCGATACAAGCAGCTAAAATGTGTTAAATAATTACTGTGCCATGTGAGGTTTTAAATGCTTTGTGTTCATTAATTCATTGGCTAGTGTGAGCATTCCTGGAAGGTAGATATGGCTTGTCAGTTTTGCATCTGTAAAGTGGGAATGATACAGAGAGAAGCTGAGTACATTACCTATGGTTTTATGTTAGTTAGACAATGTTGGAACAGAAAACAGTTTTTACTCACACAGCCCTAACATATAATCTGCATAGGTCAAAGGATCATCATATCTAACTGCAGATATATATGGTGGTCTGCTCATTTTGTCCACCATTAAAACATCCAAAACCACAATTTGACATTCCCATCAATTTGATTTTATTTCACAATGTATCTGTTATAAGAATCAAACATGCCCAGTGAAAGTTTCCTATTTGACCCCATGCCTCTTTTCTAAACTCTATCAGATGTATCAACCATGACCTGTTTGGCATATATCCTTCCAGATGTTCACTGTAGTATAGTCATCTAGTCCTACAACATCACCACACGGGTAAATTCAGTGATAATTATATGTACACACCGATGTCTATATTTTGATGGTTTTACTAGCTTTGAATCTCCATGCTTGAGGACTGCTATGTGTGAGTGGTCTTTGTGTAGTGTCATTGTGTTCTAAATATATTTGATATTGTAGGTCTAAATAGGATTGAATTTTTTGTTTTTTTGTTTGTTTGGTTCTTGCTTTTTGTTTCTTAAGTTAGGCATTTTATTGAAAGATTTCTGTGTTGCTAATAGACAGGTGATTTTCTAAAATGTTAAGTGCTTGTGAGCTATGCTTTTGGTAACCATTCACATAGTCTCTTTGTCCTTGGGTAAGGACTGCTCTTTGATTCCTTTCTACTCTGTGCAGTGTCACATGTGGAACAGAGACCACAGTGGCAAGCATAAGGCAGGAATACAGTCATGAGTTGGATGCCAGCTTGGACTACACACTGCTTCAGGACAGTATGAGGCTAAATTGTATTGTGAAAATCAAAACAAAGATAAAAGTAAGATGCCTTACCAAATGTACAAATTGACAAGCGAAACAAGGACAAATTTGGTAATGAAAATGTATATTTTTATTTAAAAATTATAAATAGGCTAAAATTTAAGATGCCAAATAACTAGCTACTAAAATATAAGTTCTTGTTTATTCTCATTTAATTCTAGCATTATCTATAACATACACACTATTAATAATACTTCTTCACTGAGAGGATATTATAATTTAGATTTATTAGATCAGTTCCCCCAATTATCCAATATTGGAGTTGGACTAAAGCCCAAGCCACTTGGCTTATAACTCATTGTTCTTGTGTATACATGTTTATAAACTGACTCCAGGCAAGAAGAAAAAGGTGATGTTGAGTATAAGAGAGTCAACACGCATGTTAAAACCCACCAAAATTTGACTTTAGAGCTCTTCCCTCAGCTCAGTGTCCCAGTTCTGTTTTTCTGAGTGCTTTTTCATTCTTTAAGTACATTTTTAGTTTTTGAGATTTTAGCTACATCATTTTCCCTTCCATTTCCTCCTTCTGAAATCTTCCATAGACCCACTCCTTCCTCTCTTTCGAATTCATGGGCTCTTTTTTCATTAATTGTACTGATTCATTAATATATACATAAATTTCTAAATACAACTTACTCAACTCATACAATGTTACTTATGTGCCTATGTCTCCAGGGTTGAACATTTGGGATTGAATAACCAGTTAATGTATTTTTCTTTTCTTTTATTTATTTATTATTATTATTATTATTATTATTATTATTATTATTATTATTATTATTTACACTCCAGATTTTATTGCCCTTTTGATCCACCCACCCTCTGACTGTTCCACATGCCATACCTCCTTCCCACCCCTTGTCTCCACAAGGATATCCACACCACCTACCACCCACTCCACCTGACTTCTAAACTTACTGGGGTCTCTAGTCTCTTGAGGGTTAGGTGCATCTTCTCTGGCTAAACCCAAACTTGGCAGTCCTCCACTGCATATGTGTTGGGGGACTCATATCAGCTGGTGTTTGCCTCCTGGTTGGGGATTTACTGTCTGAGAGATCTCGAGGGTCCAGGTTAATTGAGACTGCTGGTCCTCCTACAGGGTTGCCCTCCTCCTCAGCTTCTTCCATTTTTTTCCTAATTCAACCACAGGGGTCAGCATCTTCTGTCCATTGGTTGGGTGCAAATATATGCATTTGACTCTTTCAGCTGCTTGTTGGATCTTTCGGAGGGCAGTCATGATAGGTCCCTTTTTGTGAGCTCTCCTTAGCCTCAGTAATAGTGTCAGGCCTTGGGAACTCTCCTTGAGCTGGATCCAACTTTGGGCATGTTACTGGACCTTCTTTTCCTCAGTCTCTTTGTCCTTGGGTAAGGACTGCTCTTTGATTCCTTTCTACTCTGTGCAGTGTCACATGTGGAACAGAGACCACAGTGGCAAGCATAAGGCAGGAATACAGTCATGAGTTGGATGCTAGCTTGGACTATACACTGTTTCAGGACAGTATGAGGCTAAATTGTATTGTGAAAAGCAACTCCATCGCTCACTTGAAGCCCTGTCTTTCTGCTGGAGGTGGCTCTACAAGTTCCTTCTCCACACTGTAGGGCATTTCATCTAGGGTCTCTTCCTTTGAGTCCTAAGAGTCTCTCACCTCCCAGGTCTGGTATATTCTGGAGAGTCCCCTTAACCTCGTACCTCCTTAGGTTGCCTGTTTCTTTCTGCTGGTCCTCAGGGCTTCAGTCCTTTTCCCCCACCCAATACCTCTCCCCTGCCTCATCCGACCTTTCCTCCCAAGGCCTTCCCTCCCTCCTGTGTTGTGGTTGCTTTCTTCTCCCTCCTAAGTGGGACTGAGGCATCATTACTTGGACCCTTTAGTCTGTTGACCTTTTTGAGCTCTATGGACTATATTTTGGGTATTCTGTACTTATTTTTTCTTGGTTAATATCCACTTATTAGTGAGTACATACCATGCATGTCCTTTTGGATCCAAGTTACTTCACTCAAGATGATATTTTCTAGTTCCATCCATGTACTTGCCTGTTTTCTCTTCTCTTCCTTCTCTTCCTCTTCTTCTTCATCTTCTTCTTTTTCTCTTCTTCCTCTTTCTCTTCATTTTCTTCTTCTAATGTATTACAGATATGAACTCAAGTCTGCATGTTTGCACAGCAAGTAGAATGCACAGCATACTGGATCCCATCTCCAACGTTGAATATTGATGATCTACACAATCAGTCTCAGTTTGTTTGTCTGTAAAATGGGGCTAGAACCTAAATGACAAAATTATTAAGAGTACTGCAGTCTAAACACATGGACATAATAATGCCCAAGGGCCAGCATATTTTGCTTCCTTGGAAATGATCCACGATTTCTCCTCATTCCTTCTAAACAACAACACCAGGAAAAAAAAAACAAATAAAAAATGTCTATGTGTTCCTAATTCAAGTCAGTGCATCAACAAATCATTTATCCATGAAGGTGAAGCTTCTGCTAGGAGACAGTTTAGGCACAGCTGAGAGCTCAGGATGCAGGCAGATTCCCAGGATTGTGCAGTGGTGCTCCCTGTGTATCCACATCTATAGCCCAGATGTTAGGGCCCCATTTGCACACAAAAGTGCAAGAATGCAGAAATAAAAATAATAATCTCCACATTTTTCACATTTTCTAGCCACTATATGTTCACAGAGAGAAACATCCACCTTGAAATAGCTTATGTGATGCTTAGTCTTCAAGAGATGTAGGCACCAACCTGTTATGGCAGCATGGCCATTCTTAATCACAGTGCAGTGTCTAAATGGTTTTGCCGAGGACTATTTGTTTGAGGAAGGCAGTGTTACTGATTTTCTGACAAGTTGTGCTAACTGGGTCTTCTGATTTGTCTCCTTATTAATATTTCTCAGGTGTCCTGTCAAATATACAGTCAACTTAGCACAATTTTATCTTCAGTTTTAGTGATTGATACAAATATATGTATATAATTACACACACACACACACACACACACACACACACACACACACATATATATATATATATATATATATATATATATATATATATATAATCTTGTGCTATGATAGACTTTAACTGACACTGGTGTGTTCTGTCCACAGCATGTTTAACTGGACAGTCCCCTTCCTTTCGCTGCTGGCCTGTTTGATTCTGGCCATAACCACCTTCGTTTTGTATTTCATCCCTCTTCGGTATATCATTCTACTCTGGGGTAAGTTTGACACAGTTCTTTTGCTAGTAGGCAGTTCCAGGTAAGAACAAATTACTCATTTTTAAAGTCCAACCATAAAATTTAAATGCGCCCCTGTTACCAATTAAACATGAGATTAAGGAAAACATTTGGGGAATGAAAACTTCCAGGACCTTTCTGCAAAGGCCAGTTTCATGAGGTCTCAACATGGATATTTATAAGCCCTGTGCAGAATCACAATCAAATGAAACTGTGATCAGGCTTGCCATTTCCCTTTAGGCTTTCCTGGTCGTAAATCCATTTGAATAATATATGGCTGTGGACTAGTAACTCTCCAGAAAGACTGTGGTTCAAATGGTGGGCAAACACCTGCGTCTTGCCCTTATATACAGTAAAAGTGAGTCTGGCCACTGGCTCACTGCTTCTGACACTCCATCTCAACTACAGGAAAATAAACGAGCTAACCTCATAGTTAAATCCAGAAGCAGTGGGATGAGGGATGGATATCTATGACTACCTAAGTCGCGGCTGAAGAAGAGGAAGCTATTGTTAGCTGGGGACCTGGCATGCTTGCATAATTTAGTTTAGCCACTTCTTTTAAAAGCAACAAGAAAGGTGATCAACGTAACACACATGTCATGTTAGATTTCACATCTAAGCAAGGCGCTGGACAAAATAGAAGCCTTTATGGGACCCTATATGCCTTTTTGGAATGATAAAAAGAGTGTACTTGGAGCAGGCTAACCTCATTGTTGGAGAAGCAAGCAGCCTTTGTCTTCAACTGTTACTGAATCTCAGGTCTTCATCATTTCATGGGATCTTACACATGAAGAGATTCAGGAAAGCCCATAAGATCAGAGACTGCGAGATGCATTCACCTGTAAGCAACAGCAAAGAACATGAAAATTAAGATAAAAACTACAACTATTTCTGGAACCATCAAGAAAATTTATGAAGATTGTGGGAGTGGTAAAAACCCTGATAATAAAGAAAGCCAACGTGGACATTTGGAAATGAGTGGAGTTATTGGAGAAATGAAATAACTCGTAAGAGTACACAATAGCAAGGAGTTGGGGAGGGTAAATTGGTCATTCTCTATGAGATGTAACATTTGTTTATTTGTTTGATTGCTTATTTTTCCATTTATTAATTTATTCACTTTACATCCGGATTGCAGGACCCTTCTCCCCGCCCCCCCATAATCCTTATCACATACTCTCTCCTCTTCTTGTCTGATAAGGAAGGAGTTTCCTCTCGGTACCAACCTACCAGGGTACATCAAGTCACTGCAGGACTAGGCACATCCTCTCCCACTGAGGCCAGACAAGGCAGCCCAGGTTGAGGAACGGGATCCACAGGCAGGCAACAGAGTCAGGGACAGCCCTTGTTTCAGTCATAGGGGGACCTGCATGAAGACCAAGCTGCAAATCTATTACATATGTCCGTGTGGTGGGTATAGGTCCAGCCCATATATGCTCTTTGGTTGGTTGTTCAGTCTCTGAGAGCCCCAAGCATCCAGGTTAGTTGACTCTGTTGGCTTTCCTGTGGAGTCTCTGTCCTCTGTGAGTTCCTCAATCCTTCCCCCAACTCTTCCGTAACACTCCCCAAGTTCCACTGAGTGTTTAGCTGTGCATCTCTTTCCATTAGCTGCTGGGGAGAGTCTCTTAGAAAGCAAGGGAGTCAGGACAGTTATGCTAAACTCCTGTCTGTAAGCATAACAGAGTACTGATAGTGTCAAGGACTGGCTTTTGCCCATAGAATGAGACTCAAGTTGGGCCAGCTATTGGTTGGCCATTGCTTCAGTCGCTGCTCTATCTTTGTCCCTGTACTTCTTGTAGGCAGGGCAGATTTGGGGTAGAAAATATTGTGAGTGGGTTGGTGTCCTTATCCCTCTAGTAGGAGCCCTGCCTGGCTACAGGAGGTGGCCACTTCAGGCTTCATATCCCCCACTGCTAGGAGTCTCAGCTAGAATCACCCTTGTAGACTCCCTGGAACCCCCTAACCCCAGGTCTCTGGCATGTCCTAGAGATACTCCCCTCCCCAACAGCTGCAGATTTATGTTTACTGTCTGGGCTTTCTCTCCCCAGGTCTCTTCATTGCAGTTTCCTTTCTTCCTCCACCTCTGATGACTCTTTTATTTTCCCTTCTTGGTGATATTCTAGGAGGTATAGTCTGGGTGATATTCTAGGAGGTGTAATCTTAAAGTGTTCTCCATTGTAGCCAGTCAAAGGAAAAAACATATTCTAACTCCTCTTCATGGAGTTCTGACTTAAAAATTAGAGATGGCTGAGGATGAAGTATGAAGTTTGAAACCCTGCTGAATTGTTTAGCTAAAATAATTTATTCTTTCTTCATCTCTATAAGTATTCCTTTTCAAATCCAATTTTGTAGATGTTATCTTCTAACAAGATGTGATTGATAATGATAGGCCTTTGGCTACTATTTTGTTCATGCTGAGTTAAATACCATGGTCAACTGTTAAACAGTATGCATATTTGAAAATTCTTCTGATCATCCTTTTTTCCATGAAGAAGGTTGATAAAGTCTTTCCTGTATTTTCTCCGAAGATTATTTCCATGAATCTTGTTAATACCTATATCTCTAAATGTTTAGGTCCCATATATAATGACATAGTATTTGCCTATAACTTGTACATTACTCTTCCCTGTATTTTGTTGTCCTACGCTCCACCAAAGTGCGATACATGGACGTGCACACAATGTACCCAAGTGCTTCATTGGCAGTGTCTTTTTACTCCATGTAGTTGTTATTGTGTTACACAAATTCTTCAGGTGATTTTGTTTTCCACTGCAGGCTTCAGCTCCATTGACTGATCTGTGTGCTGTATAGTCTGGGACCACTCAACAATGTCCTTACCAAATGTCATACCCCATGATTTGGATCTCATTTCTTTTTTTTTTCTTTCATCTTTGCTAATAGTATTTACAGCAGATAAATCTTTGATTGTATCATTTCAGTTAAAAATAAAGTCTAAAGTTAGGACTAGTATTCACTGGATCAAGACACAACTTCCAGGTCTAGGTATGTGATCCCAAAATAGTGCGCATGATGTATAATAGCACAGAGACATTTCTTTTCATTCACTACCTCCTTGTGTTACTGTCTAATTGACATCCATGGTGGTGACTCCAGTTACTCTCTATTGTTGGGTGATTGCATTTTATAAAATATTTGCCTACATTACTCAGCATGCTTCTATAATCAATCCTGGAAACTACAGAGCTAATGTCTTTATTATGAAGATTTCATTGTCAAAAGTCTTGAGCCCAGGAGGATAAAATGATGTGCCTGAAATCACACAGTTAATACGTTATGGACGTAGAATGGCATCCCAGGTGTGCCTGCACCTTTGCTGTTGCCCTATTACCCCATAAAGTTGACCAAGAGTCTATGATGTCCTCTTTCTACTTGGTCTCAAATAATAGATAATTTAGTAGAATATCTCAAATCATTGAACCTAAGATACCTTAAAAATAAGCTATGCTTCTGAAGCATGCAAAGCTGAATACTTTGTGATTTTTATTCCAAGTTTTTCAAACATAGTCAGTCTCACTGCATTGTGGACTACTTCTGCCTTTATGGGTGCATCTGAGCTGCTGTGCAGGTCTGTAATCTCCTCAGTGACTAAGAATGCAGTGTTTTGATCGCCTGTGATATTATCCCTGCCTTGCTGTTCGTTGTAAAGGCTCCAGATGCGCACACTATATATAATTAACAATAGAAGATACATCTTTTCTCAATACGTCTTTGTCTCCCTTCATCACTTTGCCTTGTCTGTTTTCTTTTGCCAAAAAGCCCATGCTACAATTACATGTCTTTAGAATAACACAGTGAGAGTATTTTAGTTTAAAGGAACGCTGGGGGGAATTTTAGTTCCAAACACGAAGCTTGCTGTGGGGGTAGAGGGAAGAAAGGCAGAGTGCAGCTTTGACTTGAAGGAAAGGGGAGCACTACTGAGATCCTTCCCCAGCCCAACCACCAAGCCACCATTTACCCATGAACAATGGCTGGATCCCATTTGCAAAGCAGATGTAAATCTGACCCCCCAAAGAAAGGACTGGAGGTTGTCATTGTGTCAGGTACAATGCCATGCAGGAAGTCTAGTCCTTAGATGAAAGCAAAGTCATATTTAATGAACAAAGGGAAACATCAAACCTTTTATGTGATGGGGACTGTTGAACTTGGCTTCTGAGTAGGAGCCATTCAGCGCACAACTAAGCTGAGTATTCATTCAGCATCATTGGGACAGGCGGGCCTTCAGATACCATCCTTGTTAAACAAGCACCCTGTGGCAAAACTTCAGAAGACCACCTAGTCTTTCTGCTTCTAAAACTCAACATGAAAAAAAGGGTTGACATTTGGTGAAAAGACTATAGCTTATGAGATCTGGATAAGGCAGAGCAACCCCAAGGAAAGAGTAGAAGACAAAAGAAGGTTGGGAGGAATCTTTCTCTGCAGAGGAAACCATGTTCTGGGCATGCCCAGGAACTCCAGATGCACAGCCAAAGATTGACAGAGGCAGCAAGGGTCACTTGGCAACTTGAACGTTGAACCTCATTCTAATTACCACTGTCGCCATCCTAAGTTAGTGTAGACTCTGTTGCCTGGACAAACACATGTGCCAGCGTTGTGGTCCATAAATGAAGTTAGTCACTGCAGTAAGATAATTTTCCAATAATAACTTTTCACAGTTTCTGCCAGCAACGTGCAATCAACATGTCAAGTTCTGTTCTGCAGCGAGAGAAAAGAATCCTGTGAAAAATGAATAAATGGAGAGCTATTGCTGCAGTTTCTGTCTACCCACCAAAGCTCCCACCCTCCTCTCCCCACAGCTATGTTTGGTCCAGAGCATCCAAGCAGGGACTTGTTTTGACTAGTAGAGTCCTTTTCCCATCTGGGACATTTGTTTCCATAGCAGAGGAGGCTCTTCATCAGTGGTTACCAAAAGAACCAATCAGTTCCCCCCCGTTTTAGTGTGTGTTTCTGCAGCTCTGCTGCTGACATAATGGGATTTTCACAGCTGAAGAAGGCAGATCCCCCTTCCCACAGCACGACGACCCTCCATCTTTTCAGAAAAAAATTGTTGTTGTGAATGATGCCACATGACAGCAACTTGTGCACAACTGGAAGAACGGTGATTGGTTTCACACTAATTTTTAGTTGTAAATATCTCCCCTCCCCCCCACTCAGGCACGTTTTCAAAGATAGATGGTAGACAGGTAGGTAGAGAGAATGAGAGCAAGAAAGAGAGAAAGAGAGAGAGAAAATGAGACTAAGAATAAGAATGTTAGATAAGTGATAGATAAATAGAGATTAGTAGGTAGATATGGATGATAAACGCATATTTTTGTTTTGCAGGCATAAATAAATTTACTAAGAAGCTTCGAAATCCTTATTCCATCGACAATAATGAGCTTCTAGACTTTCTCTCCAGGGTGCCCTCTGACATTCAGAAGGTATGTGATGATAGTTCACCACCCGCAGGGGTACCAACACTGAGTTCTTGCCAGCCCTAGAGAACTAGAAGGGCACATGGCTGTGCTTGTGTGAGTAATTGAGATAAATAATCAGAAAATCTCTAAAGAGTTCTTTCCGGGAGGTGGGGGAATAAAACTAGCCCTTCGTCCAAAGCATATAATGACTGAGGAAATTTATCCTGTAAAAGAGCTACTTAGGAATGGCGCTGGAACTCATACCGAGCAGCTCTGTGGCTGTGAAGTGGGTCCCGTTTTGATTACTTTCCTCCCTGAAGAGAGAGAGATGAGCTCAGAGGAGTTTCCTAGGCTCCGAGAAGGAGGGGCACTGCTTATTCTCTCAGCTCTCCAGATGGCAGGCATTTTAGGAAGTAGGAGACAAGAGGATTATTCTTCTTATTCCTCCTTTGCCCCAATTATCTCTTCAGCCTCTCCTCTATCCTTTTTCCTCGGAAGACTTTGGAATGCCAAGGAGGACAAAGCCTTTCCTTTCTCTGATAAACACAGAGGAAGAGTTGGTGGGAAATCAAATTTGAGATCAATCACAAGTATTATTTGCAGGTAATGCCCACTTAGTCCAGCAGCGTCTCAATTTTGTGGATGCACAGAGATTAACAAAGGCACCAATAAGAGAAAGTCCCAAAGAATGGCCCCATCCAGGGTCCTGCAGACTTGCCTGCACCAAAGCCGGAGGAGCATAGGCAGGCAATGATTTCTCTAATGGCAAAAAATGACCACTGAATGGGTAAAGGGGGGTCTCATGGCATGAAGCATCATCAAGGTAATCAAAGGCACAGTCTTTTGTTGTCTGAGAGAACCCCCAAATCAAGTATCGATTTTCATCGTTGGGCCAACATAGCCTAATTGGTTTCCCAGCATCTTCAGGTGGATTATAGACATATGGAGTTAAAGGTCTCAAGGGCCCCTTCTTTCCACATTCTAGAGATTAAAATGTACTCTGTGATGTTTTTTTCTTTAAGCTTTTACTTCATGACATGAACCTGCAAAACTCACTTCTCTAAAGATACATTTAGTCTCTAGCATAATTGAGAAATAATAACCTGGCCTTTGTTTTGCGTTTAAGATTGGCAGTTACATTATCTTATATCCTCCTTGGGGGTCGGGGGGCAGCTTTCACAAAACACCAGATGGGAAGAACTTTTGTTTGTCTGATTTTGGCTAAGTATAGTCTATTGTAGGACAAGATATAACATCCTTGGAGAATTTGGCAGAAATGCTAAAAATAGGGAGCACCTGTGACCAATAGTTAAAATAAATCCATTCTACCCCCAGCCTATCAGACCTACGCATGATAGCATTCTGCTTGCAATGTGCCATCACATGGGTTACAGTGCAAGTTCCCACAACAGCTGTGAATAGAAATTTTCGTCAGTCCCATGGCTCCATGGTCCCAGCATCAGTCCTTGGAATGTGTCATCCAGGTGTATGTGGCATAATCACAGAGAGATACGTATGACAAAACATTCGAATGAGGTTCTTCCATGCATTAGCACAAGTCTCCCTAGCCCATCAAGGGTGCTTTCTAATGACCCTGACAGTTTGTCTCTGAGGACGTCACAAGGGCTTCTGTTTATCACAGATGTTCTAGCTATTACACTATGAGTGAAATTAATTTTAAGTGTCATCTATATAAGTTTGGGGCCTAGCATCAATTTCAATATTTTGTCCTCTCTTAGGTAAAATAAATGTCTGTAAGATACTGAATTTCCCCTCATCATTGTAGGTACTTTGAAATGAGTGATACTTGTTCGTTGTGTCATAACGTAAGGTCAACAATCCGAATAGGCAGTTACTAGGTTGTTTATGGCTGAAAGCTGGTATAAGCAAGACTAAGATGAGGCAGCAGTGGTGAGCTATGTAGAAGCCCATAGAAACCCATGCATCTCATTAGGAAAATCTGCTTTTAATATTTTTGGTTTCAAGAAATGATGCATGACTTCTGAAACCCTTCCTGCAATTAATCCCCCCCATGGCCCCATGTTTAGAAAATGATTCATTACCTTTGAACCTTCCTTCCTTTGCTTTGCTGTGTCCTTGGGGAGCCATTAACACACTCTGTGGTGAGCTAGGGTTACCCAACTGCCAGCATCATGTCTGTTTGTTTTCACAGGTGCAGTATGCAGAGCTGAAGCTCTGTGGAAGCCACAGCCCACTTCGGAAGAAGAGGAGTACTGTCTAGGGTTTAGGCAGACTGAGGACTCCAACATCCAACGTGCAGCCAATCAGACCTGGATCCTGGCTGCTCTAGTGGTACCAATGTGTCCTGAGATGGATACTGTGTGTAGTCTTCTCATCCCTCTCTGCTCCCTTTACATACACAGATGCAAGCACACCTGCACACAGGTCCCTATGCATGGGTATCTCAGATGCCCAGACAACCAAACTGTCAAAAGGCATCAAGTCTGAGACTGTGGGAGCCTCGTATCCATTTTTCAACCATAAAACAAGGTGTATACATGTCTGAACACCATCTGTGAGAACAGCCAGGAGACCACTTGATTGCAGGATGATGCTGAACTTATTTCAATACCTTCAACAGATTTGCACTAATCACTTATTTCCAGTTGAGGCTTGGTGGCTCATACCTGTCATCCTAACAGTGAAGAGGCCAAGGCAGGATAGTCCAAGATCAATGCCAGCTGAGGAATTGTGCTATGTCAGCCTCCACTCTATAGTAAAAACCCTGTCTTAAAGCCAACAATCAACAGAGGTTCAGTTATTTCCAGTCTTGACTACACACACACACACACACACACACACACACACACACACACACTTATTTCATGTTATTTTGTTTCTTCTATCTACCCTGATAATGTACACTAGAAAATGAATGCTTAGTTAGTGATTTCCAGAATTAACTCAAATATTTAGGAATCTTTCAGCAGTGATTACTAAAGACATGCTTGTCTATTTATTTTTGCTGACCCCTTAGTATAAGATGCCAGCTTAAATCACATCTCAGCTGTTGTTGGCAAGGACTATCCTTGAAGGTCCCAAGGAGTCACTCATTGAAGTCACTCCTTGGAAGAATAAAGGTTTCATGATAATATCATGTTTCTGTAAAATGCCATTTCTTCCAGCTTCACTTTTGCTTATTACTAAAACAAGATGTCAATGGGCATCGTTCGAGAGATGCTGGAGGTTGAGGCAGATGAATTAGCAGACTCTGAATGTGTTTAGGAATATCAAGTATGAAGGGTCTTACTTAGTTGAGCCTCTTACTGAAATACAATCATTTCAGTTGCCCAATGTTTTGAGCAGACATTTAAAATGTATTTTGTTGTTCAAATTTGTCTTTTATGTTTCTAACAGTCAAACTAAAATTTAGACAATAAAAACTCATTTCAAAATCCCATTCATACAAAACAACCACCAAAAGTCCTCTGTAGATAGTATTTGAACCCTGAATATGCCACAACTCCACAGCACCCTGCCAAGTTTAAAACAATTAATTATGTGCATGTAAAAAAAGTGTACAAACATCTTTGTATTAAAATAATATTTAAACTTTAAAATCTATATTTCATCAACATATACTTGCTATATGCAGGTTTGTATATGTATTGTAAAGAAAGGCTAAAAAATCTGAGGTAAAAAGACCTAATTTACTTGTGTTTAGCTCTTTTTTTTTTTGTTTCTGCATTGTAATTTAATAATCTTCAAACTGTTTTATGAAAAAAATGCTAAACATTCTCAACTTTGTCATCTCATGTCTCTGTTTTACTTCATATTCTTCTTCCTGATTTCTCTGTGGCAGAGCCCGATTTCTGCATGATTTGATTTACTTCGAGTTAATGAAGCTGGCTCGAAAGGAGCCTTGACGAGATTCTAAAAGCCCCAGTAAATCTGTTAGTTGTACATACAATAGATACCCGAGAACTTCTTTGTCTAACCAGTTACTCAATCTTCTGTGTAAACAATACCTCATTGTCTTGTTCCTGTCATCCAGTTTATCATAGTCTGTCATTTAGTAATGACCCACCGCAGACATGTATAAGCCGTCATGTGAGATATGATCAGCCACTGGAATGGAAACTTTTGGGAGCCAAATAACCCCTTATTTATTTAAATGTGGGACCCGTCCTTCATGGCTGTTCTTTTCCTTTAGAATTTCTAAATGAAATAATTTTCCCAACAGGAAGGTATCATTAGTGAGACTTCTTCCCTCCACAGCCCCAATAGAACTCACAGCATTAAATTCAGGACACAAATGCCAGCTGGAATTTGAGAGCAAGACAGGGCCAACTTTTTCTAAACTCTCTGCTGAAGACAATTGATAGTTGATGAAATCAACATTGTGTGTAAGAATATGAGTATCTGTTGGAAGTGAAATGTTAAGATTTATACAATCACAGTTGCACAGGTTTCATCCATACATGCCTAGTCTTAGCCCAGGATCTCAGAGAGAGACAAATTGTATAATCTAACACTTTGTTCCAGCTCAAAGAAGCACCTGTCACAGGGCTGTGGACAGAACTATTCTTCTTGTATGCATGGGACCAAAACTAGGATGAATTTCTTTTCCCTTCTTCCACCGTTTGATATACAAAAGGAAGATTTCTCCTAACCCAAGATTTTAGCAACTTCTGCAAGATTTTGTTTTTCTTTCTGAGAATGATCACAGTCTACACTTATGGAAAGCAGTCCTTTGGCATGTCCAGATATGCCAGTATGACAGTTTGTATGCTTTGTGAAAGGTATTGAGTAAAATGCATGCTAAAAACCACCACAGCTGTAAATCTGATAGCCAGTCTAAA
This sequence comes from Rhabdomys pumilio, assembly GCA_030674055.1. Lineage (NCBI taxonomy): Eukaryota > Metazoa > Chordata > Mammalia > Rodentia > Muridae > Rhabdomys > Rhabdomys pumilio. Next base: position 66,493,949 of record JANHMN010000003.1, on the reverse strand, counting down.
GAGAAAAGAGCCAAAGGAAAGTATAATTCTCACACCTCTACAGAACAGTAGAGTGTTTGGAGCCTGGTTTCCTAGTGACCCAAAATTCCTTACGCAACCATCTGGAGCCTAACTCTTCAACATTCACAGCACTTTACACAAAAGGTCAGTCTTTAAAATATGAGTTCTGTTATATGTTAAAACTTCCTGTTAAGCAAGGTACCAAGAAGTTCACCTGTCCCTTCAGATACGGGCTAACCCAGAAGTCCCACAATGAACGGACCGAGTTCTTGCTCCTTTACCTGCAATAAATAACTTACACCTGCTTCTGTGAGTGGCATGATTTACTGCATCTAGAAACTCACTGTTTTACTGGAGTGTATTTCAATAAATTATATATTTGTGTCTTGGTAAATTATTTTATCAGTATACAACTGTCTCACATTGGCTTACACTGGTCACTACTATGTGACTAACAGGCAGGTAGTATATGCAATGTGGATACTTTGGATGAGGGTTGACTCACATCCAAGACAAGATGCACAATGCAGATCCATTATTCAGAGCATGTGATGTCCACTTAATGATTTTGTTGAAATTAGATAACATATCCACACTATTCAACTTAAAGATAATTAAGTGGGAATATAAAAGCCTTGTGAAGTGTTCATGGTTCCCTACTTAGGCCCACACTCAAATTTATAGCACTGTCAAAGGCTTGTCTCCTGGACTGGGGCCGGGGTCCTCTCGGATATCTTTGATTTTAGTCTTTGTGGTTTTCCCTCATCTATAAACCTATACAATCTAGTAAGTCAGAGGAGGTTGTGGTATTGCTTCTATGCTGGTAGCCATGGTGCATAATACCCCATATATCATGGGAATGATGGTAATGTCATAGGGCTTGGTTAGTCTTCATATTATCTCTTACACCTGTGATGACTTTTTCCAAATGTCTTAAGTAGATACAATTCTCCTTCAAACTATTCAGAGTTCTCTTGCTCTGATGAGGTTACCATTGACTCTGAGCTATCTGAGTTTTCACCTCCTGCTGTAACATAAGATGGGTAAGGCATCAGTGAATTGGCGAGTGCTTGCCAACTCATGTCTCTCATTGAACCACTGTCATTGCGAAGTTGCTTCATCCTAACTACCATCCAATACCCCTACCTTTAAACAGCGTTAGCCAATAATTTGAGATCAAGGTTTGAAGAAATGAATTCGAGAGGGGATGGATATATATATATATATATATATATATATATATATATTCTTTATATCTACTGTAGATCAGGACTCCCAGAGGCCTTGACCCCACTATTCTCTACTAGACCTACCAGCCTATAGGCCACTCAGAAACACGTGCCTAACAGCACAATCATGGACCATTTGTTTCTGAGTCTTTATATATGTTACTTTAACCCAGAAAGATCAATGGTGTTCATCCTGGACAATAATTACTTGCATGAAGTAGAGTGCTTATTTTGTGAATCATACACACACACACACACACACACACACACACATATATATATATATATATATATATAATTTCTAGATATGTCAATGACCAACTATTCAATTACTCGATGTCTTATATTTGGAGAAATCCTTACGTGGCAATAGAAAATACAGTATTCGTGAACTATAAAGTGATATTCTGATTCTTGTTTTCTTGTAACTTCCCAGTTAACAAATTGAACAGAGATTGGAAAAAAACAGGCAACATTCCCTTGCTTCAGCCAGATAATAAACGGATACTTTTAAGCAGCTAACACACTCAGATTCCAGTTTCATAAAACTCTCAATCTAGTTTCAGTGTATGGCTTAGCAACTAGGTTGTACAGAGAATTCCTCTAAGTCAGTTGTAGTGTTCCTGATATAAATGAGTTGTGTTCTAGACTTTTATATCATTGCACAGTGAGAGAAAATATAAAAGTCTAATTAGGAAATTGGAGAGATTGCCATCTACTTGACTGGGAGACAGCAGGGTTAAAGATGATTATTTGATTCAAGCAAACACAATGTTGTTGATTTACAGGCTTCCTCCAAGTCTAGAGAGAGAATATGGCATGGGCACAAAAGTTAACAAATAAGAGAGGTTAAAACTTGGTTAAAACACACAGAGATAGTAAATACTATGTTAGATGCTATATCGTTTAACTGCATAATGTCCATTTATATAAAATGGCCTTGAGCTATTTTAATATTAATATGGGTAAAATATTAACTTTCTTATCTCAAAAAACAAATATCAGTTTAGCAAAATGAAATTTTCAAATATTTTTAAATAAAATTTAAGAAATTTTAAAAAGTTGAGAACTTATTTCCACAACCATCTGTGGAAATGAGTAGAGAATCGAGTGTGAGAAGAAAGTGTCTGGGAGCCATGAAGAAATGGAGGAGTCAGTGATGAAGTCAAGGAGCCTGAAGAGCCTCCAATGGGAGTAACAAGAAGGTCACACAATATGACTAAAGTCCTCAACGTAGAAACACTCCATA
>JANHMN010000003.1:66429755-66478728 GCA_030674055.1 Rhabdomys pumilio | reverse complement strand
ATATATATATATATATATATATATATATATATATATATATATATATATGGATGTGTATAACAAATATTTTTTTCTCAGACTGTCATCCATCCTTTGACTGTGACAGGTTTTCTTAGCAAACAAATGTTTTCCTTGTACATTCCGCTTTTTGGCATTCTGCTTTAAAGTGCACTTCCTAATCCAGGAGTGTTTAAAATTCAGCATTCAAAATAAAATTTAAAAATCAAAAGCATCTGTTCAAGACTTGGAATAATAATAATGATTCACATAAAGGACCAAAAAATATTTTAAAAATGACAAAACACTACAAAATAGGAGGTCAGCCTAACAGGGAATGTACCTACCTTTTGAGAGAACAGAAGGTCAGAGGAAATGTTTGATTAAATGAAGAGACACTTCTTTGCTTATTGGAACAGCTAAACCATGAACTTCATAGTGACTGATATTCATTGGATGATTATACAATCCCTGGCACTCTGAAAGGTTTCTCTTGTGCTTTGATTTGTTTTTGTTTGATAAAACAATATATTCAAGGTCTGGCACTATATTCTTTAAAAGAGGTCTATTTAGCTTACACGGTTTTGGAATCTGAAACTGTCATTATTAGACAGTACAGACGTTTGATGAAGGCCTTCTGGCTGTGCCACAACCTTGCAGTTATCATGACTGAGGAACCTGGAACTGGAGCTCACAGCAAAATACAGACAGCTAGATATCTATGGTCTAAACTTGCTCTTTGCATAATAATATCTCATTCAGCCCTTGAAGAACTATGTTCTCTTCTGAAGACAATGCCTCCTATGGCCTAATTTATTTCTACCAGGGTGCAAATCTCAAGGGTTTTGCTGTCTCTCACCATTACCCCCACTGAACCTGTAATTTTAGTACCAGAATATCTGGGTTACACGCTGAACCCAAATAAAAAGAACAACACCATGTATTAACATTTAAATATCTCATTAACCTCCAATAGTATTATCATTGCAAACATTAAAACTAGTAATTAATGGGGTTGGAGGCTATTATAAGAGAGAGGTGGGAGCAATGAGCTGAGAGACAAACAAATAAAGTGGTAAGATAGCGTATTGCATCAACTGAGAAAGCCAAGAGCATAGAGTATTTTATATTGTAAATCCTTGACATCCAAAAAGAACAAAAACTGAAATAAGATAAAATTATAGACTTATACAGTATTCTGATACTTTTAACCCTTTATTTTGATTTATAATATGCTGTAAAAAATTTAGCCAATGACCTAATGGATTTTGTGAATAATCTATTCTCTTGCACCTTTATAAAATGCTATTTTATTTTTTTATTTCATGACTATATATACATCTGTGTGTATACCATTCAAAATGATATTTTATTTCATGACTATATCTCTGTATCTATCTATCTATCTATCTATCTATCTATCTATCTATCTATCATCTATCTATTTCTGCTGGCTTTATTATCCTAGTGATCTTTTTTTATATTAGGAATGAAACAATGTTGGGTTTTTAGATCTTTTGTTTTCCTCCTATTCTGTTCTCCAGTGAGCAAGATCTTCCTGTTATAGAACCACTCAGCCTATTATCTGTTGAGAACTCTTTTAATCCCTTCCATCCCTGGTTTCACCTTAACACTCATAAAGATGCCATTTACGTGCCTCTCCATGTGAATGATATCTTCTAATATGGACAAAGAACAATTTGCCGTGCCAGACACTACTTTTGTCTATAGTCCATACCTTTCTTTGATCATATTGTCATTTGTATTAGGTACTTCTGATCTGTGTATCATTACTTTCTTTCTTCTTCCCTCACTACATGGTAACTTCTTTGTATGTATGGGCTATGTCTATCCACAACACCTGCCATGAAAGTATGATGCACACAGTAGTTCCTCAACTATTTCCTTAATAAATAAATGACATTTTACTTATAGCTGAATGATTTCTATCATTCTTCATACTCAAACACCACATGGAATCTACATGGACTTATGTATGTTTGTTGTTATGTTATGAATGTAGAACACATACTTATCTGTAGAAGGCAGAACAGGCCATCAGATGTCTTCTCCATAATGCTCTTGCCTTATTGACTTAAGGCGGAGTCTCTTTTTCAATGGGAAGTCTACACCATTGCTAAGGTGACTAACCTGAGAGCTCTGGAGATCCATCTGCTTCTGCCCCACAACGCCAGGGTCCCAAGCATGGGCAGCCATGCTTGGCTTTCTATGGGGATTCTGGTGATTCCAACTCAAGTCTTCACAGTTGCTGCACAGGTACAAACATTTGTCCATCATAATAGCTCACCAGCTTCTATAAAATAATTCTGTACATGAACTTTGGCATTTCTTCTTCTATTGAAAATGGATTTTTTTTCTCACATAATATAGGAAGATTTGTTTTTCATATACCCTAAAAACACCCAGCTGGAACGTAATTATATTCATGAAGTATTTTTTGCATAATCTGTTACCTTCACAATTCATAGTAGTAAGCTTCTCAACATGGGATGCAATATTTCATAGTGATATCCATATAGTTTCTACACATTTATTACCCTGGTTATGTGTGTGTGTGCGTGTGCGTGTGCGTGTGCGTGTGTGCGCGTGTGTGTGTGTGTGAAGAACTCAAACTCTTTAGTTCCTTACTGGAAGATTGTTATTTATCTTGTGGACATGTTCACACTGAAAAGACCCATCTGAGCAGACATGGATACCTCCTGTCCCTTCGTGCCTAAGTAGAGTCACATGAAGCTTATATACCCAACTTTGTCATTATCTAGAGTCACAGGGATGTGACCCTTCCTCCTCCACACTCTGTGAGAACCTGGCAGTGTTCTCCCCTGCATCCTTGGGTGTCTGTCATCCCAGCAGCCAGCAGAAAAATCATTCCTCACTTTCAGAAAACCGATTTCTGTTTATGGAGCAGCTGGCAGGAGCATTCCAAGGCCAGGCGCTCCCTGAGAAGCAAGCCTGCTTCTCTCAGCTGTCAGGGGCTTTTAGAAATAACACCCTCCTCCGAGGAAGTCAGAATAGCAACAGGAAAATAAGTAAAACCTATTATAAAACAGTTGTCCAAGAACTTGGGCACGGCGCGGGGGAGAGATCGATACGCTGTGAAGGTTAAATCTATTTTCACACTGTGTTCTATTTCACAGTTTAATGGTGTTTTAATGTGTCTGTCACTGAGCTCCTTCATGTTACACAGGTAGAGCCTTTATAGAGGAGAAAGAGCCTGGCTTTTCAAGCTTCACTGTAACATCTTATTTACCAGCTGCGATCTGACACTCTCTTTTCCCTTCCAGAGAGACAGCAGGACTGGCTCTTCCCGCCACCCCTCTGGCTCTCCATTCTCTTCTCTTTCTTACTCCTAATTTTACAGGAGGCAACGTCAGGACCCTCTGAGTGACTCTTAGATATCGTTTTGAAAAGCTCCCCAGGACACATACCTGAGTCAAAAAAAGGAAGCTTACTAAAGCAAATCTGACCCTTCTACCCTGCGCCCTGGATTGGCATCCTTCGTTTTGTTGGCGGCTCCAGCTGGTTCTGTTCAATATCACTGCTGTCCTCTCTGTTCTCCCGACTCCTTGCTCAGTCTCCAGCTTTGTCTCTCTCTCTTCACACTTCGGGTCATTGAGTACATCCCAGTCAGGAGCCTTCTCTCTGCTGTTCAACCCTTTTGGGAAAGGTCCTGATTCTTTATTAATTTGTACCCAAGTGAAGATTTTGGCTTATTTATTTGCAAACGTTAAACTATATGGTAATACACAACCATATTCATTTATTAGGCATTCCACAATTATTCCACAAGTGGCTTCACACTAGATAGAATAAAACAACAAAGTCAGGTTCGTCAAAAAAATCATACAAGTAGTTGTCCAAAATCAATGATATTGATAAGTTCAGGCCCACCTTCCCTTCTTCCTCCCCTCCTTCTCTTCCTTCCCCCCTCCCTCCCTTCTACTTCTTTCTTAGAAATCATAAAAAAAATGAGTCTAAGTCTTTCTTGTAGCTTCAAGTGTTACTGGCAAATGCAGGTATGCATGCCTTAGCTTAAGACATATTATCCTAATTATCCTCTATCACCAAGAACTGTGGCCCATAATGATGATTTGATACTAACTGAGCAAACAATGACCCCATTTAAAACCATGGTCACAATCTAAAGTCCTGACAAATAATGGACAGTGACATAAATGTTTTGTCAATTTGATCAAGACACAGATGGATGATCAAATATTCTCCTGTATATTTCTATGAGGATGCTTTTGAATGAGATCTATAATTGCATTGGTGGCGTCAGTACATGGCGAGCCTAACTGAAGGCCTTCACAGAACAAAGGCTTCCTCTCTTAGAACCAGGAGGAACTGTGCTAGCAGAGTGCCTTGTAACTTGAACCACATTGAATTCTCTTGGATTTTTAGATTTTTGGTTTTATACTCTACCAAGCCAACATTACATTTGCCCATCTCCAGAACTATGTAAGCAAAGTGATCTTAGAATAATTATTTTTCTTGTTATACACAGGCACACAGATGGACACAAGTCCCCTATCCTTTGGAGACCCACGAGGAATACATAATGTGCTATGATTTTGACAAGGTGTGAATGTGGGCTCTAAGTATGGACATTTAATCCCCATGTTGTATTTGTATTTAGAGGTTAGACATATAGAGGAACTGGATTAGATGAAGTCATTAGGGCAGAACCTAATAATTGAGTCAGAGGATGTTTATAAGTGTATAAGTGGAAGGGGAGAGAGAGAGAGAAAGAGAGAGAGAGAGAGAGAGAGAGAGAGAGAGAGAGAGAGAGAAGAACACACACACACACACACACACACACACACACACCACACCACACCACACTTTTCTTATCTCTTCTCTCTGATGCTCTGGTCACTAAGAAAGCCACCTTCATGTGCAAGGCACATACATGAATCAAGATAGCTTTTTTCCCCTTTGTAATCACTTTATTATTACAATAGGACAAATACATTGTCCAGTGTATTACAGAGCTATAGAGAAAACACATCAAAGGTAACCTGTAAAAGACATAGTATTTATTTATGGCTAATAATTGGGGGACAGACTTTACACACTTAGACATCTGTGTATGAACACAATGGAGTCAGCATAACATATTTCTTCTCACTCTGATTTATAAAGGGCTAGGGTTTTCATGAAACTCAAAGCACAATGTGGTGGAGGTGCAGATCTAGGTATATCTTATAACAGAAGTTCTCAAATTTGGAAATCTTGAAGGACTCCGAGATACTTTCAAATGTTCATAAAAAAATCACCATAAAAATCCAAGGTCTTTCTTGAGTATTTCATTGTATTGACATCTGCACTGATCTCACAAAAACAATGTCAGGTAAATTTGTTATCAACATTAACTAAATACAACCAGATATTGCTTTTTAACCTCTTTATATTCTTAATAGAATAGCAAAAGGCAATTTCACTTAAAATATGTGTTTAAAGTTTATTTTTCTGACACTAAAATTGTAAGTTCACATGATGTACTTCTTTTCCATATAAAAATATAATTGGCTATTTTAAGAAGAGTACTTGTTTGAGTTACTAGCTAAACTTGCCATTAATGGTAATGGAATTTTTACTTGCAGTAACAATAACTCTGAGAAGACAAGGGGATCCTAGAAAACATGTATGTTCCACTCTAAACTGCTGAATTGATACAATTTGTGTTGTTGCTAAACAAACATGACATTTTAGTATTGTATATGAAACATCAAAATTTGAATTGATGATCTAATGTATTGAATCAACATTTTCTAAAAGACAAAGCAAGATATTAAAAATTAAGAATAGGACATGTTTTAGGTTGAGGGTCTAGCAATACAATAGATGCAAATAGTCGAGGAACAAGCAATACAATAAACACAAATAGTCAAAGAAAAAGCAAGGCATTAAACCCAGTTATGTGAACACTCCTGTGATCACTGTTTCTAAAGGCTTATCAGGATGACCAAAGTATCTGAGCCTACTTCCCTATCATAGCCCAAGGTCATTTTCATGTCTGAAGCCTACTTCCTTGTTCTAGCCTAAACTTTAGATTCCTGTCTGAAATTACTTCTTTGTTCTAGCCTAATATTTAGATTCCTGCTTGAGATTACTTCTTTGTTGTAGCCTACGATTTAGATTCCTACCTGAAATTATTTCTTTGTTCTATCTAGCCTAATGTCAGATTCCTGTTTGAAGCCTACTTCCTTGTCCTTTTCCAGTGTCAGACCTTAATACATTCATGTTATCAAAATGGTATAAAAGCATAAAGGAAGAGGGGGTATAGGATAGAGGGTTCTAGGGAGGGGAAATGGGGGAAGGGGATGACATCTGTATTGTAAATAAATAAAATATCCAATAAAAATGGAATAGGTAATGTTTAATAAAAACTCAAGTGAATGCTAGATGTTCATTCATGTAATGGAAAGTTTCACATTGCAACTCACATTTACAAAGCTATCATTTGTCAAATTTAGTCAGAATTATTAAAGAAACTTCTATATACTTCTTCCCCTTTGGAAATATATGGTTTGACTTTCTTTATGACCTTAAGCCAAAAACAATACTTTATAATACTAAAAAAATCCAAAGCAGATCCTTCCTGTCTTCTATTATTCTAGATATTAAGTACATCACAGAAAATTGTCATGTTTTGCTAATCATTTAAAATATAATAATGATCATAAATTATTCATTTTTATGTATTATTTTCAATAAATACATCTTAAACTGATCAGATTTAACATTTGAAATAGAAATATTGCTAAATACATCTCAAGTATAAAGTATTTTAAAGGTCTCAGGCTTAATTGCTATTGTTTGGCTTCTCAGTTTTTGAAAGTATAAAAGATATAAATATTAATATATTAATATGGCATATTAATAAGTTATATTAATGCTTTTATTAATATAGCATATTGATGAGTTATATTAATGTTAGTAATTATGATAATATTATAGAAGTAGTATATTTAAATGTAAATATTGGTCCTGAGGGGGAAAAATTGGATTAGAACTATTTATGTTTGGAGGTAACCTGCAATATAGTGAGAAAACTACATTAATTTGGAATGGAAAACTGAACTATTGAGGTCATAAGTGACTCACTGCATGTTATAAGGGTGGTACCAATATGACTTACAGAGGAGTTACATAGGGTGCTACAGATGGGAAAGAACTAATTCATCCTCAAACTTGGGTTGGGAAATTGAACATAGCATTGGCAAATTTGGGTTGTGGAGTTGAACATTAGGGATATTTCTTATCTGTGTATATGACCATATTTATTTAGCTTCATGTTTAGACCAAGAATTGATAATATAGCACTAAGTGTCTAAATAGTAGATCATATCAAGGATTACTTTTTGAAATTAATCAAATATGAATATATATATATATATATATATATATATATATATATATATATCATATATGTAGATATATATTTCTTTTTTCTTTGTTCTTCTGCCTATTTGGGTCACTATAGGGTTTTATAGATTGTTGTCATAGAATGTGAGAATGTAAGAGATGATGAAGGGACCCATTGTACTGCAGACATACTTTATTTTATATCCCAACTTGTGCTTCATAACCACAGTTAGTCATTCGAGACCAGTGGTTCTCAACCTTCCTAATGCTGTGACCCTTTAATGCAGTGTCTCATGTTGTGGTGACCCCCAGCCATAAAATTATTTTTATTGCTACTTCATTGCTGCAGTTTTGCTGCTGTTATAAGTTGTAATATAAATATCTGTATTTTCTGATGGTCTTAGGCAACTCAGCTGCCAAAGCTATCAAAACCCACAACTTGAGAAACACTGTTCTTGACAAGGTAGTGATACTTTACTGTTAGTTGATTTAGGAGCCTGAAAAACCTAATGTGACTTGGTAGAAGATTGGTTGTATTGACTGTCCCATCATAGAAGACAAAGTTCTTTGTCCTTGCTGGGTCAGGTACTTATATAGGTACCTCCAGGTAATGCTTTTAGCAAAGCTGCTCCCTGTGGACTCTCAAGAATACTTACTGACTTGTTGGCTTTATTCTTGAGATTGTCCCTCCAGGAATGCCCACTTCTTGATTTGATGAACACTAGAAGTATAGCTTGTAGTTAGTTGTATAAATTGATATTGCTCTGTCCACATAGTTGATGGAAGAAGGTGGAAACGTGAAATCATGAATACATAGGAAGTGTTTGAATCACAGAGGAAGAAAGAAGAGAAAAGGCGACAGAGAAACTTCCAGCACAGAAGGCCGAGTAATCAAACTCACCTAGCCCTGCAGAGGAAGGACTATTCAGTAATATAGGGGTATAATAGGAAGTTGGTGGTCCATATGCATAATAATAATCACACTACAGTGCACGTGCATAAGGAGTCTCAATGTAAATCTCACTGTGTTTCAGATAAGATCACACCTTCTGATGATTCACCACACAAACAAATGTGAAACACATAGTAGGAGCTTTGTGTACCAAGTTAGACACATATGGAAATCCACTTCAAGGAACAGAGGGCATAGTGAATGCTGAGAACTGATGCACCCATTCACTAAGAGAAGATAATTACACATGTATGGAAGTGACATTAATTTGGGCACTGAGAATATAAAATTTAATGCACTTTCTTTCACAACTTGAACTAATTAAGGAACACTTTGATTAAAGTGATTAAAGTAGAAGAACAAAGAATAGGTGTTAAAATCAACATTTGAATTTACTGGGGTCTCAAAAAAACAGAAAGATCAGACAGTGATGTGTTTGATTTGTTGGGCCCACAGATACTCAGATGCTCAGCGAATATGAATTTGGAAAAATTAACCAAAAAAAAAAAAATGACCAGCTCAGTGAACTCTGGAGACATTCTGAAGCATTATTATTTCTCCTAGAATTAAGACACTTTTTAATCTACATTTAGTACTTTCCCATTGAGGTTATGAACCAGCTGCCTATAGAGCAGAAATATTACTTTCCAATTAATATTTTGGAAGCTCTGACAGATTACTGTAACCTCTTGGCTCAGCAGTCTGTTCTGGGTGTCTGATCATACAGGAAGTGGGATAAACTCAGGGCAGGTCAGTTCACTGGGTCCTCACCACCCAGAGCAGAGGACATTCACTGAAGTCTGTGAATCACAGAAGGCTGTAGCAGGGGAATTTACATTTGAATTATGAATATTTAAACGAACTTAATAAAGCTGGGTCCATGGAGAGCAAAAATGCATTTGCTTCTAAAACAATTAAAACTCTAAGGAGCAGGGTGGAGCTAAATGCATAAACTCTAGAGCCAGAAGTCTCAGGCTAAATCCCTAGGTCTTGTATTTCCCAGTGATGTGGCCTCATGGACATCAATCCAACTCTCTTTTGTTCTTAGCTATCTAATAATATGAAAACTGTGTCTCTGGAACCTGCATATTCAAATTCTGCCTCTCCTATTCATTATCAGGTTATTAAGCCTGTATGTATCTAGGTTTGGCCTGCTGCAAACAGAGACACTACTAAGAGACAAGCTGGAAGTTACCACAGTAGGAGGGGATGACAAAATTTGGAGCAATTCGAGAAATGACTCTTCCAAATACAAGTATATACTTGTGCTTTGTAAAAATGGATTAATTCTTTGAATGACTCTAAGTTTGTATTGACTCATAGTTGTCATACAGGTGTGTGAGATACAATATAAAATTGTGTGTGTACATTGCGTGGTGACTGACCAAGGGCAGTTAGCACAGCTAACACTCTGCAACTGGATATTGGGAAGTGCAGCCCAGTTCTCCCTTCTGTTTGGAATGTGATACAGTTCTTACGGATGCTTAACAACTGTCTTCATGTTCTTGGACAGAAAAATGGAAATGCACTCTTGTCTCACTGTAAGACTGGAGACTTTGACCAGTCTTTTCCCATCCCATAACTTCTTAACTTTTATTAGCTCTCAGTTTTTAGATTAAATATCATGAATATTAGGTTAATTATCTTGAGCATCAACTAACACAGTATATGCCTTTCAGGTTTTGAGAAATTTTACTTAGTATATTGTCCCTAGTCCCAGTCATCTTGTCCCAAATAACAGAATTTTATGTTTTTTATTCTGTGTATTTTTCATCTTTATTCATTTATTCTCTCATGAACATCTAGATTGCATCCCTATTTTGACTACTATTAAATGATGAACCACCAGAATGTTTGTATTTTCCTGTTATAAACCGAGTATAAGCTCAGGGGTGGAGTTTCTGGAGCCTCTGTTCATTCCACTAATAGTTTTTGATGAACTTCCTGATAAGCATTCCTTAGTTCCATATTTTTAATAGTGAACTATCTTTATCAGGAGTTCGCATAGCTCTAAAAGAGTGGTGAGTCTTGCTATTTTTCATGATATGTTTTTATCATTCCTGAGATTGCTGACCCTTGCTCCCAAATATGGTTTTATCAGTTCGGCAGCTAGATATGAGATTCAATTCAATACATCTTACTGTTTTTCTTTCAAGTGAAAACTTTTCTAAATGCTTACTTCAAGTTTTATACTGAATCTTATCAAGCAACGATGCTTATTGGACTAGCATAAATCTGGTGTATAATTTGAGTTATACATTTTTGTACAGTCATATTTTATGTGTCATTATGTATTATGATCTAGATGCTAAACTCTTCATAGTGTTCAAATTCATTTCCAGCAAAGATTTAGTTTTTTTCTACTTACTCTGTAGTCTACTTAGACTCACATATTCTTAATTCATTGAACACATTTTTAAAAACAGATTAATGTAAGTTACTTATTCCCCTGGTTATTTTATGTATTACCATAAATTATTTCCCCTGGTAGTTTCTAAACATGATTTATGTTTTGATTGTTTGTTTGTTTGTTTGTTGGTTGGTTGGTTGGTTTTTCAAGACAGAGTTTCTCTGTGTATCCCTGGCTGTCCTGGAACTCATTTTGTAGACCAGGCTGGCCTTGAACTCGGAAATCCGCCTGCCTCTGCCTCCCAAGTGCTGGGTTTAAAGACGTGCACCACCACTGCCTGGCCATAAACATGATTTAGATAATTAGTTTATATCTATAATATTTTATATTATGATTAACATAAATACAGCATAGGTGTCAAAATTTGTGCCTGCCATTATAATCTAGTGCTTAAAATGGTGTCATTTACAACTAATACTACATAAATAATTGTTGACATATAGACTACTAAACTATCAACCGTGTTACATTTAAATCTAGAATGGGCAATAGAAGGCAATAAAGGCAATGGTCAAAAATAAGTAAGATACACTTAAGAAAATTCTACCTCACCGTATAATTGTTTCCGAGTATTATTTAAAAGAGTGTATAGGCTTGATTTTTAATAATTAGTTTTGTTGACTATCCTAGAAAACAAGAGTGGCCTTTAAACATATTATTGAGAGAAAATAGTGGGTTTCTTATAGTATATTATGTTATGTGTTGTGATATTCACTGAGGTTTCTGGTTTTCTTACCCTTCAGATTTTTGGCTCAAAAAAAAAAAACCAATTTGCTATTTCTTTGAATACAATATCAATATATATATATATATATATATATATATATATATATATATATATATAGTGTGTGTGTGTGTGTGTGTGTGTGTATTGGTTTTTCAAGACAGGGTTTCTCTGTGTAGCCCTGGCTGTCCTGGAACTCAGACCAGGCTGGCCTTGAACTCAGAAATTTACCTGCCTCTGCCTCCCAAGTGCTGGGATTAAAGGTATGTGCCACCACTACCCGGCCTCAAAAGGTATATTTTAACTAAGCCACACATACTACATTTATGAGAACCTAGCCACATTCTTAACTCTTGATTAGCATCCACTGTGTTGTCAGGGAAAGGAAAATTTCTATTCAAAACAATGAATTTATGACCTCAAAATCAAGCTAAAAGAGTCAAGAGTGGAGAAATGTATTACCACTACTTCCTGCCTTAGACGTCCTTGGGGTCATGTTCTACTTAAAGAACTTGCCTTGTTGGGAGTCAGTAATTATTATGAAAGAAACAGAGAGCCTCCTTGCTAAGTTTCTTTATCTAGTTCTCTATCTTGAGCTTGGTTTTTCCCACAAGCTGATCCTGAGTCAAGGATCAGGGGCTTTCCCAAGAGCACCGGTACGTCAGTTTGGAACAGATAGAAAAAAATAGCCAAAGAAACACATTAATAATCAAGTATTGTGGGAACTAGAATTCCATCTTGCTATGAAACTTTAGAAATAATTTGGAGAGCCGGAATGGTTATATTCTATTTTCTATTCCTCAATGGATAGAAAATACTTGCAGGGAGTGTTAAGTTCCAAGAGTAGTTGTTATCCTTATATGCTATAAGATAGTTTGTGGGAAGATTCTTGGACACAAATACCTGTAGTGAGTTAACAGTGAAGTACTCTAATGGCAAGAATTGAGGGCTAGGAACAGGACAGAGACCAGGTCTGTTGTCAGTAATAGAGCAAGAATGATAGCAAATAAAATACATACATCATTGAAGACAATATTGTGTCATGTAGCTATTTTCTAGGAATCAAACTTGTCCTTCCGGCTGAGGCTCTTGAGACACAGAGAGTTAAGGAAGCTCATAAGTATTAGGAAGTTCATGAAAGTTACAAAATTCTCAATGTCCTGACCCAAAATGTATACTCAAGAGGAGATTTCTAGGGAGAAGAAAGTCTTTCTTACAGAACTACTTGCAAACTAGAAGGGAGCTTAAAAATGGAAACTTTCTTGATTCCTGTGCTACAGTACATTACTCAGTGGAGGAAACTGCCTTTGAGTCACTAATGTACTAATGGGGTTTTTGTTTATTTGTTTTTGTTTTTTGTTTTTTGGGTTTTTATGGTTTTGACTCGAAATAAACTATTTGCTTCTTCAGCTAGGTGGAAATGCCTTTTTCTGTTGTGGTTGATTTTTTTCTGGAGTAAATATGTTTGTTTACATCACCCTATGAAATATTATTTAACAAGATAACAGATAGCCATATACCCATTCATTTTTGTCCTTCTCTCTCCTCATGGAGCCGGAATTTAAAATGATATAGTTTGGATTATTCTCACATTGACTTCATATTATTCTGAGATGCATACAGCTCCAGGTAGAATTTCAATTGATCAAGAAATTTAAAAATGACTTCAAATTTGTTATAAGAATGAGTTCATTTTTTATAATGTACAAAGCAAGCAACCAGGATGATTTTAGCACCCTCTTTCTTTTAATTTTTTTAAATATATTAGATTCTGTCTGACATATTCTGTCCCATTTTTCTTTCAAAGATGGCTATAGATGAAAAGATATAATTGCTGTTTATAGTTAGTCTTTAAATGGACACTATAACATGGTTTGACGCACAGAACTAACATTTTCCTTTTTAAGAAGTCAAAAAAGAACTTAAAATTAGAAGATTGTCAAAATGAATATTATGGATGTTATTTTAAAGTTGTTGGACAATTAGATATAATGAGATATGGATATGCTTTGGCATATCTTAAACTTCATGATGCTAGTTTTGCCTTATTAGCAATACATTAACATATATTTCAAAATATCTTCTAGAGACATTATTATATCCATAAATACAAACTAAGTAGATGAGCCAATTTCTACAATTACGTTAGCTTTCCTAGCAAAATACAGCAAACAGCGAATATTGTTGTGCAAACAACAGAGAAATTCTTAGGATAGTTTGATGATGACATTATAGTGACCACATGTCTCCTAAAAGTTTATCAAGTTGGTCATGCTGACCAGCTGGTTATGGTTACTGGAGACAGTATGGCTCAGTTCTTATGTGTGTCCTTGGTCAAAAATGGAGTTACAGTTTAGATAAAACAGATCCAGTCAAGCATTCTTAAGCCAGTATTGTTAACTACAAAAAGAATTGAAAGGCAATGGTAAATCAACAATGACCCCTCCTTAAATATTAAACCTTGATAGTTAACATTGAATTAAGCAGAAGACAGCTGAAAGTTTGGGTAGAGGGATTTTTTTTTTCATTTGTGTTTTTGAACAGTTGTCAGTGTGACACTTAACCCATAATGAGCACATAGTGGCCTGAGTAAGTAGCCTGTCTTTGTGAAACTTTCTATGGAAGAATAAAGCCATAGTGACCCACAGCCACCAAGAACATAGCCTTCTGTTGGCTCTTTATGGGGAATAGGTAGCCAATGTAAGAAGCAATATTGTAGATATGTACTAACTAACTAGATATGTACTTAATACTTTATAGTTTGGGGGTTTTAGGTATGTATTGTTTGGAGGTATCTATTGTGAGAGGTTGACAGAATGGACTTTGTTTACTATGATTTAGCTTCCTTATAACAATTTAAATACTACCCCACATAATTTATGGAGAATTCATTCACTAAACCTTAGCACTGAGCTTGTTGTCTGTAGAAGGATATGGTGTATGCTACCTATAGAATGGTGCTACAATTCAAAGCCATTTTGTCTAGCTTTATGTATGGTAAATAAAAATAAACAAATAAAACAGATGTATTTATTTAGAGTAAAGAGGAAAAAAACATAATATACAACACTGCTTTAAACATTCAAGATATTTCTCCAGAAAACTCTTCTCTATTCAATGAAGCAGAAAAGGGCAGTGAAGAATCCTGACGTGGAGTTGATAGAGCCTCATCCAGGTTCCAGATGCTTTCCACCAGTGTTTGGACTGGATTCTTTTCTTTCTGCCCACACTGTCAGTAATCTCTGAAGCCTTCCTAGTAATTAACACCTACATCAACAGTGAATCCATATATTATCACATTGGAAAGCTGAATGGATCAACACAACAGAAAGACTTCCAAATACATGAATAATTTCGATCCATAACCTAGCAGTGATTTCAAAAAGATTTGTTTTGGTCCATCTGAAAATGACCCTCCATTAAACACCTCAGTTATCATCCCTGTCAATATGCCTCTATCCAAACAGCTGAAAATGGTTTAGGAGATAATGATACATTTGTTTTTATTCTTATATGATTCACATAGAACAATGGTAAGCCTTGGATTTTGAGGCTTGGAATGGCTGACATATTCTCTACTCTGAGAAATATTCTGAGTGCTGGGCATATATGAAAGAAGCAGAGAAATGAGGTCCTAGATTCTTAGAGACGATATTGTGGTGGAGCAGACAGCTGTGGTAGAGAACCTTCATTAAGTATTAACTATAGAGGTCACAAGGGTCACACGTGTGATACTTTGAGACACTTTACAAATGGCAGCCTGGAATTCCAGCAGCTCAACATTTTGCTGCTAGTTGACAGGTGTTGTTAACAGCTCTTATCTAATGCCTCTGGAGTTATAGAATTCATGTGTTGTCAGTATTACTGGGTCTTTGACTTTCTTCTTGTGAAAAGGCATGTTACTATTTACCTTTTAGATATAAAGTAAGAGAAATTATTGAAAGATATAGCAGAAATCTACTGCCATTTAGTTTATTTACCCAGGGTAATACTGAAAACTGCCTGAAAAATTATTGAGACTGGGTATTAAGATGGGGCTTCTGCCTCATAGAAAGGCCTGCTGTCCAGTAGATTTTTGGCATAGTATAATCCTCAGCTCTAATTAATATGCTTTGTAAGTCCTGTTATCTGACACTATTTCTCTGAAATGAAACTCTTGTCTTAAAGAATACTCTTTGCTCTTTCCCTGTGGAGGAACCATGGCCTTGCTCCCAAAGGAAAACTTGACAATCCTAGTTTTTGGTCCAGCAGATACCACAGTGGCAGTTGCTCAAATTGCTTCCTCAACCCAGTCTATTCGTTTTAAGAATTACCCTAAGAAGGTACCTATTCAGTCACTGTATTGGCGCTCTACATTAGCCCAGACTGACAGCATTGCTGTTTATTTATTTGAAAGACATTCATCACTAGATTGACAGTTGTCAACTTGACAATAAATTGGCAAACAAACTCAATTTTTATGCTGCCTTTCTCCAATATCCTAACATTGTGTGGGAGTTTTCAAGAACTGTGGTTTCATCTTCAAGAAAATAGCTCAGTGGGTAAAGTGTTTTCTGGCAAGCACAGATCCTTTGGATCCTTAGCATCCACATGACAAAGTGAAGAACATGGAAGCTTACAGCTATAACACAACTTTAAGGACCAGAGAAAAGTAGATCCTCTGAGCTTGCTGACTAGCAGTCTAGCTGAACTGGTGAGCTTCCAGTACACTGAGAGTCCTTGTTTATAAAATAAGATGGAGAGTATCATGGGAAAAAAAGCTCACCTGATATTAACCTCTAACCTCCACATGCATGCACATAAATCTGCAGAGTATACCTATATACATGCAGGCACACATACACACAAACAAGCATGTATACATGCATTTATCAAACACATACATAGAGATGCAGGCAGCAATTAGCGTCTTTGGGTTGAGTATACTTACAGAGTTCCCTCACTTACTTTGAAAATGATAAAGAAATTCAGGAATATAGAATTAGTATGACCAATTCTAAAGCATGGGGGTTCAATGAAAAAGTCTTGAGGCTTATACATTTTCACACCAATTTTCCTAAGGAAAAATTTAAGAAACCGAAAGATGATATGACTTGTCCAAGGTCACACAGATAATCTTAGAAGCTCATTTGAGGTGAGAAAACTACACCTATCCTTTTATTCTTTACAGCCCACAGTAATTTTAATTTAATTTAATTTAATTTAGTTTAATTTAATTTCTCTTTTTCAGTCCCTAGAACCACATGAAGTCCTTGTTTAGCATGAGCTCTACTCCTGAGTTACACCCCTCATCCTTGCACTGGATTCAAAGTACATTGATAATAAATACACTGACTTTATAAAGCAAACCCCACAAAATATGGTGTTATATAAAACCATAAAATTAACATTGGACAAATGTTCATCAGTTGACTCAGTTTGACAAACAATGACATATGATAAATATCAAATAAGTGTTAAGAATTTAGGAAATTTTAAGGACAAAAGCAGAGTCTTAATTTCTCAGGAATAATATAAATTTAGAATTCAAACCAAAACACATAGCTTTATATCCACTAGTGGCAAGGCAGTACACAAGTTGGGAGTGTTGTTCAAGTTCTATTTCCGATTGTGAGTGCTAATTACAAGAGTGTATTCTGAGTGTAAAAAATGCACTAAATTCACTCATCAATTTAATTTTTGTCTATGATTGGACTCAATGGCAATATTTAGTCTTTTCCTGTGTTTATGAGACAAGTTCTACCTGAGTTCCAAAATTAAAGCAGTTATTGTTAATTTCTACTTGCCCAACTTTATGATTATGAGGAATATAGTCTTGGGGAATCTCTGGAAAACGATATTAATGGCCTTGATTTAAGCTGTTCTGTACGTTCTATCACAAACCACTTGACTCTCTGGGTAGTATTTATTTGTGAAGGGAAGATAAGTTTAAACGTCTTTGATCATTAAATCATGCACAATTCTTGGTTAAATTATTCAAATCTTGAACCTGGGAAGATGATTTGTTCAGAACATGCATGTTGGGCATGATTTAAGAACTGAGTTCAAACCCCTGAATTCAAATAGAAGGTTACACATGGCTACTATATGGCTCTGTAATCACATTTCTGAACAGGTGAATAGAAAAAGATTCTTGGTGGCCAACCAGCCTGGCCAAATAGGTGAACACCAGTTTCAAAGAGAGACTTGGTCTCAATAATCAAGATAAAGATCCATTGAGAAAGACGACATCAAATTCTGACCTCCACCCATACATGAACTCATAAGAATTATTCAAATGTTAATCACTAGTTGAATTTATCTAGCATATTGATTAAAGCCTTATATAAAGGCGAGGAGATGATTTTGGTGCAAATTCCACCCGCTGAATATGAATAGATTTATTATCCCTAGCTAATAGACTACTGTGTGAGTTCAGAGCCTGAGTTATTTGATGAGGGATTTTAATTCTTAGTTGGAATACTTGAACTTGGATCATCCCTGTAGTAGACTGAGACCACTGAGTTGAGATAAGTTCACCTTAAGAAACAATGTGAAACCTCATTAAGAAACAGAGAAGACTCAAATGCATTGTGCTCTCCTTGAAATATTGGCTCTTGCTTCTGGTCTGTGTCTGCTCCTGGAGCAGCCCTAAGGTTTCAGCTCTGCACCCAACCCCCCAAAACACAGAAGAGACTGGACTCCCAGGAGTTCCAACACTTCTAGGAGTGTAGGATGTTGAAGGAGCATGGTAGCTGCCAGAGCGACGGGTGAGATATGCTGATGCCAGGACAAAGAATGATGCTGACCTGTGAGCTTGCTGAGTTCCGTGACAATAGTGACTGGGAAGCTCTATTGGATATATTTTCCTAACAGATCATTGCTTACCTATACCCCTGATGGGACAAGTTGCCTTGCCTCAAGTTTTTAGACCTGTTGGAACAGAGAATTAAAACGAGAGGTTACAATGACTCTTGTATTGTTCTTAAATGTGACCAGTTATTTGGACTCAATCATGGACTGGTCTAGAAATCAATCCAATATTGGAAATAGCAGTCTTCATTTGGAAGTCTGGTTCTAGACATTTTCAGAGACATATATGGAAATTAGTTACAATTCTCTATGACGTTATTTTTGTAAGAGATAATGTTGGGGCAGGATCTGAGTTTCAAACAAGTGTTAGCACATTTGTTAAGGCTCTTTTAATTGTCAAGTTAAAAATACTTTTGTTACTTCTACAGTATTTAATGTAAGTTGCATTGATTATACACCTTCTAATTGTGTTTGTGGTTTGAAATCCAGCATGTCAGTTACAGAAGTCTATCAATCAGCTTTTGTTTTAGTGCCCTGAGTATCACAGAACCTTAGTATTCTAAAAATAGCTTGCAAGTACTGGAAGAAATGAGTCAGGCTTTAAGCAGAAGCAAGAGGGTAGTGGGCTTGATTATTGCTAGTATAGCAGCTTTAATTACATTAATTGCTAGAGCACCTTTGCTTTTGTGATTGCTGTGACCCAAGAAGTTAAAACTGCTACTTTTGTTAATCATTTAGCAAAAAATGTTACTAATGTGTTGAATATGTAAGAAAATTTAGATAGGTATTTGGAAGAATGAATTGATGCTGTTTTTTCTATTCAAATTATTGGAAGAAGGTTCAGAATTTAAGAGTAAGATGCCATCTCGACTGTCATGCCAAATACCATTGGATTCATGTTAGTTATAAAATTTACAGTGGTAGTCATTATAATTAGGAAGAAGTTTAAAGACACTTGCAATGTATTTGGCATAATTCTAACACCTCTCTGGATGTTTTAATGTTACATAGTGAGCTTATGAATTTAAAGAATACTGCTCTGCTGAGTGTCAATGTGGTAGATACTGCAGATAAAATTACCCATGGCCTGAGATCAGTATTTCTATTTTGGTCAAGCTTCAAGAATGGCATATATAACTTGAACATGCTAGCTTTTTTTGTCCTGGGAATACTTTTATTACTGCCCATCTTGTTAAAGCTTGTCTTTAACAACATCAATATGTTTGGAGCCAAAGTATATGGCTTAAACCTGAAAAACCCAGACAGAGTTATTAAATTAACAGCCTGGCAAGCCAAGGATTGGTAAGATTCTGCACAGAGCCTTACCAACCTAAGACATAAGTGCATTGCTTTTGATAATACATATTCCATGATGGGTAAGGAAGGCATTCTTGTTAGAATGACCTAGGACAGGGTCAGTCTTGTTAATGAAATAAAAAAGGGAGAGAGGCAGAGAGCCTTTGGGGCTGTTTGGCAAGACTCTGAAATGGGTCAAAGACAAGAAGATGAGCTGCTTGGCAGGAATATGACATTGGCCAAGGACAAGGAAGTAGGCTCCAGGCAGGAATATGACATTAGACTAGAACAAAAAGTAATTTCAAATAGGAATTTAAATCTTAGGATAGAACAAAGAAGTAATTTTAGACAGAAATCTAAATATTAGTCTAGAACAAAGATGTAATTTCAGACAGGAATCTTAATTGTAGGCCAGAACAAGGAAGTAGACTTCAGACATGAAAATGACTTTGGACTAGGATGGGGAAGTAGGCTTAGATATTTTGATCCTCCTGATAAGCCCTTAGAAACAGTGATCACAGGAGTGTTCATGTAATTGTGTTTAATGCCTTGCTTGTTCTTTGACTATTTGTGCTTATTGTCTTGCTTGTTTCTTGACTATTTGCAACTATTATATTGCTAGACCCTCAACCTAGAACTGACCTTAATACATGCATGTAATTCAAATGGTATAAAAGCAAAAGGGAGGAGGGGGATGGGATAGTGGGTTCTAGGGAGAGGAAATGGGGACAGGGGATGGCATCTGAAATGTAAATAAAATATCCAATTAAAACAAAAACAAAATATTGGCTCTTAAAGTCATACCTTGGACAAATTGGTTATTTTGAGACAGTAAGTTTTGGAATGTCTTGTTATGTAACAAATATATGGAGGAGAAGCTTTAAAAAGTCTAAATGTTTAATGGATGCTATTGAATGCCATTCTGTCAAACACACTGAACTCTCTGTGTATTTGTAGAAGCAATGCAAAACCACATGGAATAGAATATATAGAAGGCACAGCTCTCTGGTAATGGAGGGGAACGTGTCCTAAAGCCACAAAGGATATCTTTCTAAGTCGTATTTAGTAAGTTTTTCAGAGAAACATTTTGAAACTTTCCCTAGTTAGTTCAGGAATCTTGTAAGAAAGTATTTTCATAAAACTACAAGTAACTATAGAAGTAGCATTTAGAAATGTTTGTTTCCCTGAGAGGGTTATTTCATGGTAGTCTGGTTGACAGTTGTCTTCTAGTGAGTACATAGTAGAAGAAACTACTGAGACATACACAATAGCTATACTGTTGAGAAGAGACATCATAATTCCCTGAGAACAGGGAGGCCTTACTCATAGTTGATTTTTGCATCTGCTTTTAAGACAGTATGTTAGCTGTGAGGTGAGCAAGTGTTCCTATTTAGGAAGAAGCAAAGAGAGCATCAGAACCAGGGTGGCTGTTTTGTTACTCAGATATTTTGTAGTAGCTTCATGTTTGCCACAGGCAGAATAATTTCTCTAAACTGCTGGGTTGGAGAACTAGAACTTCCTGGTTGTTTTCAAAATGGGATCATCTGTCATCCACATGTTAAACAGAGACATCTGAGCTACCCAAGCTGAATGACGACTCACAGTCATCCTCAGGCTTCTCTAACCACAGAAGACTTTATCTTCAAATACAGCATGAAACACTCACAACATAATTAGCTACCATGTATACCTTGGTTCTGTCATCTAAAATGGAGTATCCTTTTCTATTAGGAAAACTTCATTAAAGTAAACTTTGGAGTTCACAGTAGGCCGAAGGGCCTAGTTTGGCTAATTCTGGAACTGTGTTGGGTGCTAAGCTCAACCAAGGATAATGACACTAACTCTCAATATCAGGTTGAATTTACTTCCCTACTTTGCTATTTTTTCTTCCACTTGACAGCATATTTTTATACACAGTGTGGAAGTCTCCACTTCATGTGGATGTTGGTTTCCAGTTCCCCACCCTGGCTCTTCTAAGTAGCTCCCTGGTGCCTCTAGGAATTAATGCTTCCTGTCGTTTTAAATAATGTGACATTGAAATACATTTTTTTAATGTGCTGGCATTTAACATGTCACAATATTTCAGTTATTCTGCATTCATTTGGGTGCTCTTGTGTTGTTACAGCTGCTATGAAATTCTGACAAAGAGGTGCATTTCCTTCTTCTCTCCCACCATAATTGCTCTTTGCTACATCTCTGAACCGTAACCATGGCGATCTGCAACATTCATCAGAGGACCTCTTGTTATTTCCCCTGTGTGAATAAAAAACAAAGTGATATAAATATATGAAGTTCTCAAAAGGCAGCTTTTCCTTTCTTTCTTCAATTTTTTTCCTTCTGTATTTTTGGCACCCACTCCCCAATTTGGAAGATCTATTGAAAGGAAATTATTTTTCATGGCTTGAGAGTGTTAATTAACTTTTTTAAAGGAGGAATTCTCTATACAGGATCATTTTGTGGCAGATATACAGAGAGAAAACTCAAGCTATTGACGTCAGGGAAAAGACAGCACTGTGATCAATAAAGAAAGGAAGGAAACGAGTTATTCTTTTCTAAGTTTGACTTGGGACAAACAGGAACTGGGTTGAGTTTCTTAATATGGGATTGTATTCCCATAATGGAGACATTTGGGTGAAGTCTGGGTATGCTCTTTCTACACTAAAGACTTTGTAAGGACTGAGCTTTCGCTGTACTTTAAATTGTTAGAAAGAATTCAGAATGAGGGGGAAATAGAATGGTCAACTCATTGTCATCCCTTGGCATAGTGTCTAACTCTTCTTCAGTACTTCTGTGTAGTCTTAAAACTAAATATGCAGCTTCAAAATTTCTATCATGTATTCTGTGTGATCATGTTCTGCAGGTAAATTGACAGGGTCTTCTTATGCTACTACACCAAGACCAGCAATAGACTAATGGACGCATCTAAAACATTGATTGATTCCCAGTGGTGCATAAAGCTCTCTTACTTAAAGGTAAAGTAATGTTGCATTTTGAATGAAATATTATTTGTAGATTTTTCTAGACCTACCTCACTTTGTGCACTATAATTTATCTGTTAATTTCTTTTAAGCATCTGAAACTATGATTGTTTTCCAATTTATATAGAATATTGTCAGGAAAGAATCTAGATTGATGTTGATAAGATTTAGGAGCCCATCACTAACTTTCTCAATGGAGGAGAATTGAGGCGAAGAGTACAGAACTGCATTTTAAGGTGAGTGACTATAGAGAACACTAGAACCAAAATGAGACAGGCCAAAACCTCATGAATTTACAGGGCATCTGCCTCTGGCCTCAGACGATGGAAGGGGAGTTCTTCCTTTCACAGGGATAAGAATAAATGGAAGTCCCCTCTGCGAAGTTTCATAATTACAAATGTTGACCATCTTATCTCCTGGAAAGTTCTTCAATCCTTTTAAGTTGATAGTCCACTTAGCTAGAGCTGCACAATAGTTCTGATTTAGAATAGGAGCTCACATCATCTCCC
Source organism: Rhabdomys pumilio (assembly GCA_030674055.1). Taxonomy (NCBI): domain Eukaryota; kingdom Metazoa; phylum Chordata; class Mammalia; order Rodentia; family Muridae; genus Rhabdomys; species Rhabdomys pumilio. The sequence goes on along the minus strand of JANHMN010000003.1, from coordinate 66,455,678 downwards.
AGTATGCTGTAGAGTTCTGTAGCCAGGAGTCACCTTGAAAAGTAAACTATTGCTACTACTTATACTGCTCTAAGACTCAGAAACTGATGCTTAATTTTACCCCCTGAATCCTACAGTTATTTCACCTTACTGTTATGAGAAATTACTGCTTTAAGGATCCAGCTAGGCCTTGAAAAGTGGCTATTACCTAATCTAATCTGTTATTCAGCCCCACAAGGGACAAGGGTAGCAACATAGAAGGAAAGTAATAGAATGAGTTTTCAAAATGAGGAGACCTGAGTGCACACTGTCTGAGATCAAGGGCATGGTTTTGGTTCGAGGTGTATTCATGTCAAGAGCCAAGGCAGTGCCCAAGTAGCTGCTACTGCTGCTTCTACTTCTGCCATGTTTAAGACACCAACACATACATGTCAGGAAAGCATCATAATCAACATTGTTGCATTGCCTATAGGGACATACTGAAGGAACAAGCAGCTTTATAGCTCCAGTATTTGTCCTTTCTGGGAATATGCTGTATAGATAAAGAATTGAAGCTGGGTAGGGAGTGAGTGCCACATAAAATTTCACAATCTCCAGATTTGAGTCTAAAAAAAGGCTGAAGAGAAATTTGCCTGATGTCAGCCATAGTCCTACTCCTTGGCATGCATAGCCAGTTGCAGAAAATGACGCCAGTTTTTGCCACTCCCTCACCTTTATGGTTCTCACTTTGCCATTCCTAAATATTTCCTAATGGTGCATAGATGTTGGAATGGGATGTGAACTCCTAGAGACAAAACTGTGGCTCCTACCATTGCCTCTTCCCATGCAGCCTCTGGAAACATACATACCATTGACCATCAGAAGGCAGTGCTTCTGCTCCCTCACCATTCTAGGGCTGTCAATGTCAGAGGGCCTTGCCAACAGAGTTAGCACCACCAAGAGTGCTTGAGAAAAATCTTGTATCACTCAATAGAGGTCAGCAGACCCACAGTAGGAACAAGCAGCAAACTGAGTAGCTCACACACCCTGTTGTCTGCACTACAGTTGCCCTCACTACCAGACTAGCTGAACTCTTGCATTGCCTGCAGAGACAGCAGATTATGTGTGTCAGAGGTCAATTCCATTTTGAGTTTGTCATTTTTAAGATTTCTCCTTGATTCTTTTATACATTTTCTCCTTGCTGAACGTTCGTGTCCCACATTGTTTGAGTACCTAAACCATGTATCTGTATTGTCTTAAATCTTACTAGGCTTTTCTTCCCCTTCTTTAAGCTTTTTAAAGGTCTTCATCTGTCATTATGTCCACATCCGTATCTTTGTTGCTTGAGATACGTTGTGTGTTCTGTGTGGACAGTCATGAATCATAATTAAAATATGGGAGGAAGACTATGGTGTGATGTCCAGCTTGAGATAAAGTTGTCCTGCGATATTCAGTACAAAGTACGTAGTAAAAACAATAGACACATGATCCATAAGATATACCAATTTAATAAAAGGCACATCAACAAGAGACAAAATTTAAGTTGCTTGGTGAGGATTCTATAATCAAACTGAGTTTTAAGACACATAACAAAACTGTAGCTAATGATCAAAGTAGACAGAAGATTTGTAAGCCCAAAGCAGAGAAGAAAATATCACGCCTTTAAGAGATTATTATAACTCTCTAACAGTAAATTCCAAACACTCATATGGACAAAATGCTTTTTCAAAGCTCAGAGAATTATAAGAAAAACCAATGAGATGCAAGGCAGTACTGATAAATGGTTAAAACAGAAAAAAAGAAAAAAAGTTCAACAAGAAGAAAGTTATAAAAGAAATATACTGAAATCACTAAAATGAAACTCAAGATGAAGTTGAATGCCTGGTCAGGTAAAGAAAGAATATATGAAATTGAAGACAGGGCTTTTAGGATGTCCCTGTCAAAATAGAGAATGAATTAGTCAAGAAGGCATTTAAAACCTTTGAGATTCCATTAAATGAATAAATGTTTACATTTTCTGAATAGTCAACACGAAGGAGAGAAGTTAGTAGAGTAGAAAACGCATACAAAAATAATAGCAGAAAACTGTCCTAATCTTGAGAAGAACATTGGTGTCTGTTTCCATTATTTTTCTGTTGCTGTGATAAATACTCTAACAAAAGCAACTTAAGTGGGGAAACATGTGTTCCTTTCACAGTGTCAGGGTATAAGTTAGCATTGTGGGGAAGTTAAAGTGGCAGAAGCTTGATATGTCTGATGATATTGTATCCACATTCAGTATGTAAAGAAGACTCAATGCTTTTATTCTGCTCACTGTCTCCTTTTTACATAGTCTATGATCCCAGCCCAGAGAAGAATCTCATCCACAGTGGATTTGTTTTCCCACCTCAAGTAACCCAATCAAGACTATCCCTCATAGATACACCCAGGAGATTTTCTAACAGAGATAACCTTTTACAGATGTTACCTGAGTTCAGACACCAGTACCCCCATATAGCTTGGCATGACAATATGAGACTATAACACCATCACTGCTCAGGAAACAAAAAGGTTCTGGCAGAAGAAATTTGCAGGCCAGTCAGGCTACTTGGAATGGCAAATTCCAGGTACATTGTGAGACTCCAAAAAACAAAGTAGGGTAGAGAGTGATAAAAATACTTAATATCTGTCTTTGACCTCCACACACAGGTAAAGCATCCCTTCAACACACACAAAGTACATGGAATAGGCTGATAACAAGCAATGAAATGAATCCTTGGACAAGATACCTTGTACTGATGAATTTATCAAGCTGTGAAAGAACATTAGGTCTGTAATTTAAACTACTCCAAAGGATTGAAAGGAAGGGGCTCTTTCTGTATCAATTGATGATCTCAGATCCACCTTGTTGCTAAACCCAGATATGGAGACAATGTTAAAATGAATCTTATGATCAATGTCTTATTAACATAAATATTTTCTTATTTATTGGTTATTTTATTTATATTTCAAATGTTATCCCCCTTCCCAGTTTTCCCTCCACAAATCCCCTATTGCCTCCCCCTCTCCTGCCTCTATGTGGATGTTCCCCACCCATCCAAAACATAAATATTTTTTAAAAAAACAACTAAATATTAGAAAATTAAGTTCAGTACAGTCTAAAAATCACTGGAACAGCAGAGATGTCTCAGTGATTAAGAGGACAGACTGCTCTTATTGAAGACCTGAGTTTGGTCTCTAGCACTCATATCTGATGGCTCATAACTACCTGTAACTCCAGCTCCAGAAATCAGACACCATTTTCTGAACTCCCATGTGCATATAACCACATATAGACAAACACACATACATATAAGAAGTTTTAAAAAATTAAAAACCTCTATATATCATGATTATGCCAGTCTCATCCTAGAGGTGAAGTGATCATTTCAGCCACCACAAAGCAGTAAACAGAAATTCTTGCCTTAACATAATAGCTAAAAATTGTATAATTACCTTAATAGGTGTAAAATATAATTTAATAAATATCATCTCTTCAGAATAAAATCCCAGAAAAAATAAACATAAATGGATCTCAGCTTAGTAAGGAAAACCTACAATCAAAACAGATAGATTTTGGAAAGCTTCAAGAATTTCTTATAAGATCTATAACAAGATAAAGGTGTCTGTCCCCTTTTTCCATTCTTGCTGAATGTTGACTGTTTTGTGGATGAATCAGGCAAAAGGAAGTTATATAATACAAATTTAAACAGAACAGTGAGCTTATCTTTATTTACATATATTATTTTCCTTTATATAGCAAACATCTTCAGACTTCATAAACCACTATTATAACTGATAGAAGAATTCAATGAAATTGCAGGATGCAAAACCAATAAACAGCATTGTTTTCAATATAGCAATAACTAATATGCTGTGAAAAACATCACAAAGGCAATCCAGTAACAGCACTTAAAAGTAAAAGATGTTTACACTGAGGATTGTGAAACACCAGTGAAATGAATTTATTAAGTCAAAAAGAGAAGGAAAGAGACACTGAGAGAAACACACAGAGAGAAAGAGATAAAAATATTTCTTATATGCACACCTTAGAGCAATTAATATTGCTCTAGTGTCTGTAGTGTCCAAAGGGAATCTAAAAATTCAGTGCAATCACCCACCAAAATACCAATGGCATTTTAATATGAGACTTCAAGACACAGAGGTCACTATAGCCAACAGAGCATAGAATTGATGTGAAAGTGGACACATGGACCAATAGAATAGAATTGAGCTCCCAGAAATTGTTAACTCGTGTTTCTATACCCAAGCCATCCTTGACAAAAGTGTCTTAAACAGGTCCTGAAGAGAGGATGTCCTCTTTGCAAAATGGTACAGAGTAAGCTGGAGTCCCGGACACAAACAATTATATCTGGCTTCCTGGCTTTCATCCTATACAATCTCACCTTCACACAGATGAGAGGCCTAAAGGTAAGTTCTCAAATGCTGATGAAAGTACTAGCAAGAAGAATATGGGGAACAATTTTCAAGGCCTCAGCAAAAGCAGTTATCTCCAAACCAAAGCATGCACAAACATACACACACACACACACACACACACACACACACACACACACACACACAGAGAGAGAGAGAGAGAGAGAGAGAGAGAGAGAGAGACAGAGAGACAGAGAGACAGAGAGAGACAGAGAGAGGGAGACAGAGACAGAGAGAGACAGAGGCAGACAGAGACAGACAGACAAACAGAGACAGAGAGAAACAGAGAGACAGAGACAGAGAGACAAAGAGAAAGGATGTAGGAATAAAGTTTTCCTTAAACAACACTGATACAAATATAAATTAGTACCACTATTGTGGCTGACAGTATAGAGGTTAATTTATTAAATGTTTGTGTATCTCTGGATTATGCTATGTGTGTGCAGGTGGAGAGAAGAGTGTATCTGATTTCTTGAACTAGAATTACAGGGAGTTGTAAGCTGCACAGTGGGTTTTGGAGAATTAAATTTTGGTTCTCTAGAAGAACAGCAAGTGATATTAATAGATGAACCATCTCTGTACCTCCCACAGGTATATTTAAATGAAAAATTGATTTACCATATGATCCAGCTACCTCACTTTGGGATTGCTGTCTTTGTTAGTCTGCATTGTTGGGATGAAAATACTTATGATAACAACTTAAAGTAGAAAGTATCACCAAGGTTGGCGCTCTGGTAGAGTAGAGAAATCACATATAGGATTAGAAAAATTCCTTTATTAAAGAGTTTTATCCTTTCCTATTTCAATCCATCAGGCCTCCAGCCTTGAGACGTATACTGCCCACATCCAGATAATCATCTCTCTTTAGTTACATCTCCCTCAAAAACCCATAGGGAACATGCTCAAAATTGTGCTTTACTAATCTAGATTTTTTTCAATTCCAATCATATTAATAACTGTGATTACTTATCAGAAGTGTACCCTTGTTGCTTTGATACATAAGTATAACTCCTTAGACCATTACTTCCAACCCCAACCCCAAAGGTCCTCGTTCATCTTATAATGCAAAAGGTGTTCAGTCTATCTCTGAAGTTCTCAATAGAGCTAAGCAGTTCCAACATTATTCAAAAATTCAAGTCTGGGTCTCCCTTGTAGTTCAGGACCACTCTTACAGCACCATACACTACCCTCCTAAAACCTGCTTTCAGAAATTCTGACCCTATCACATATTACCAGGACTTCCTTTAAAGTATGCATATAGGTTTCCATGACCTTCCTAATTTTGTAAATGTAGAAGTGCAAAATGAGCATGACCAAGGTCAACTGTCAGCTTGAGTAGTACCTGGGCCTTTTAGGTTATGGCTGATGTGGCCTCCAAATGCCTAGATGATTGAACACTGGAAAATATTCTCTTCATTGGTTCTGTGTAAATATTGTTCTTTGAAAATTTCTTCTCAAACCAAAGTCTTTCAAGACAGTAAAAGTCTCCATACCCTTGAGCCATTGATGATTAATACCACTCTTGTGGTATGAATGACACATGGATATTATGACTCCTGACAGTATGGAGGTTAATTTATTAAATGTTTATGTATCTCTGGAGTATGATATGTGTGTGCAAGTGGACAGAAGAGTGTATCTGATTTCTTGAACTAAAATTACAGGGAGTTGTAAGCTGCACAGTGGGTTTGGGGGAATTAAATTTTGGTCCTCTAGAAGAACAGCAAGTAATATTAATAGCTGAACCATCTCTGTACCTCCCACAGATAAGTTTAGCCAATTCCAAAACACATTCAAATTATTGTTCCTGTTGTTCAATGTCAAGTATCTTAATTCCTTTAATGGCTCTGGTCTCTACACCAGTCATGCTTTTTTCATCCCAGGATTTATACCCAATTGTTTACTTGGAAGAGTGTAAGTTTTAAAACTGCTTTGGCTCATCATTTGTATTGTAACCCCTATCTAAACGATGCCAACAATATTGATGCTCCAGCCTGAATACTGGGTTACATTGAATTCTCCACACAAAACTTAATTCATCCACTAACTCTGATTCCAGCTTCCCAGGAAGTTTCATAGCACAGAAAAAAAATGTCAACAAGTTGTGCCACAATATAGCATGAATGCCATCTAATATAATCCCCAATAGACTTGACAATCTTTTTTGAAATCTTGTGAACACAGAACTTACTGTTCACATTTTTTATCTACATTCTGGTCTTCTGAGCTTCACCAGAATCGACTATTAAGCTTTGCTTAAAGCTTCTAAGCTTTATTAAATCTCTCTTTTCATACATTTCTAGCTTCCTTTCACTGATCAGCTCCACGGGCTTCTGTACCCCATGGCCAGTTACCTACGGGGATGGCTTCTTTCCAAGAACCAGTTTTTTGTTATTCTGGCTTTTTAACTGTATTGAGAAAAATATGAAAGAACATATCTAAAAGAAAGAAAGATATTCTCTATATGTAAAAAAGAAAGAAAACAGAGAGAGAAAGAGAGAGAGAAGAGAGAAGAGAGAGAGAGAGAAAGAGAGAGAAAGAGCAACATTTAAAGCCAAAAGGCAAAGCTTCATTCAATAAGGAGAATTAGTTTAGGGAACGGTAAAAGTAACATTGATTCATAATAAACAACAACAACAACACACACACACACACACACACACACACACAAACACACGCACATAATATGGCTACAGTAGGCTTTCGAAAAAAGAGACAAACCTTAATCAAAACGATGTTTTCTCTTAAAAAGAAAAAGGAGGGCTGGAAAGACGGCTTAGAGGTTAAGTGGCTGTTCATTCAGAAGTCCTGAGTTCAACTCCCAGCATCCACAAGGTGGCTCACAACCCTCTGTAATGGGATCTGATGCCCTCTTTTGACTCCTCTGTCATGCAGCTATTCATGCAAATAGAACACTCATTGCCTAAATAAATCATTTCAAAAAGGAAAGAAAGAAAAGGTAGTGAGATGAAAGAAACTTTCAGTGTCGGTAGGACTCAGAAATATTAGAACAGTATACTGGAGTGTCAAGCATATGTCAACTTACCCCAACCCCCAACCTCTATTCTCTCTCTGCATGGAAGATCTTCATTCACTCACTGGTGTATATTTTTCCTCTTTATCAGGGAAAGGTAGATCCGTGTTCAATGCTCTAAGATCTCTTTCATGTAAAGAGGCTTGATTTGGCTTCTAGATTTTAGAGCTGAATCCCAGAGATGGATTCTGAAGAGCTTACTTTCTGACATTATCTGTGGCTGGGGAAGGCAGAAGTAGTATGGAAATTTTTCCAGTGAAGAGGCCAAAGTGTCCAAAACAGAAACCAAAAGGTATCTGCTAGTGAAAGGTGTTTGGAGAAATACTAGGTTTTGCCAGCATACCAGTATCAAAGAAAAAAAAATCAAGGTTGAATAAATAAAATACACAAAAAAACTTCAAGTACTATACAAGGAAGAGAAATACAAGGTTTCTATACAAGGTTTCTAAAGCTCTTGGGATAGTAGGAAATATCTCAAGAATTTCATTTACAAAAAAAAAAAAAAAAACAGTAGATTTGACCATATAATATCCATATTCCATTTGAAGAAACCAGAATATAGATATATAGAAAAAATACTTTGTACTATGCTTGACAGAGTTAAAATAAAACTTAATATACAAATCAATTTTATTATTCATTAGTGGAGAAAACAATTCTTAGAGAAAACATATGCGGAGGATTTCAATGTAAATTTATAGAAAAGACTATTTACTCCAATCTCCTTGTCATTTTATCAACGTTGACCCTAATCAAATAAATGCAAAGCTTAAAGATGCAGTGTCATGGAGAAGAACCCAATCATAAAACTTAGATGTTATTCGGTGAGCTACACATCACCAAATAAACAACATAAAAATAACATAATTTTTAAAGGAACAAAGCGGCTTTGCATGCATATAAAATCTCCACATATCCTATTTCACTTGACTTTCCTATTTCATTTTATTGTGATACAGCTTGAGGAATTTACCAGGGAATGGATAGCATTTCTACAGAAGGAACTTCAAGGAAACATGGATATGTGAGTCATTTGCCTTGGTGTTGTAGCCAAATAACTGACCAGCAGCACATTAAGGAAGGAAGGCTTTGTTTTGGCTTGTGTTTTGAGAAGGGAGACAGCCCATCATAGCAGGAAGGGCTTGGCAGTAGGAATGTGAGATGTTTGATCAAATGGTGAGCTGAGTCAGGAATCAGAGAGTACACAGGAAGTAGAACCTGGCTCTTAAATCTCTCTCATTGACTCAATGCTTCCTTGGAAGGAGCATTTTACCTCCTAACAGTTCTGCCTTCCAAAACCAGCAGCTGTGGACCAAGCATTCAAAGATGTGAACCTGTGGAGGACTCAAACCATAAGAATGAGCAAATAGAAGAAACAGAAATTGAGCATTTGACAAAAGAGAATTGATTCCCTCTTCACGATTTCAGGAATATACCAGGATCCATCATTTAATTAATTATTTTTGAGACAGGATCCCATATAACCCAAGCTGTTCTTGAACACGCTATTTAATCAAGGATGAACCTACACTTCAGATTCTCTTGCTTCTACCTTGAAATTGTTGGATCACAGGCATCTGCCTCCAATCCCATCTGTTTTACCATCATGATAGCACTGACCATTGTACTCTAGTCTTTCTGTTTTCATATGACTGACAAACCTACAGTTCTAGGTGATTCTGTCCCCACTGTTTAGTTGAGGACATTTATTCATCCCAGTTATGACAAAAGTCATTTTGGACACCAGTCTTCTTTATGTCTATATTTTCTTGCCTTCATTCATCTTGCCTTGGCTCCTCAGTTCAGTCACAATGCTTTTATATGAAACCTAAGCTGACTCACTCTCATTATCAGGTCTGTCAAGATGGCTGCCCTACTTAGCCATCATCTCAGTTGATACATCTTTCTTCATTCCTTCATTTCCCTATCCACAGAAATTCTACCACAAACACCAAACATCATTGCCATGTATTACCTGTTTGTTATGATTCAATGCCTATGGTTTTAGTCTAATGTCATCTCGCTCAATACTATTTGCCTAGAAAAATATAAGGCTCATGTATAGAGAAAACATGTCTTCCTTGAAAACTTTTATATATATATATATATATATATATATATATATATATATATATGACTTACATTCAGGTTCAGGGCAGGTTGTTAATGTAAGTTAATGACTAATTAAAGATTAACTAATGCTGTATACCTAAAAGTATAATATCACTACATCAAGAGTGTAGATTCTGGAAACCAAAGAGTTTTTAAAAACATAAAACTATTCTAACAAGATCTTTCATGTGCAGTTGTACACAGGATATAATCACATGATCATGGATCTGAAGCTTTGTATGTGAATATAAATGTTTGAAATTAATAATCTGTAATATATCACTTGTTTTTCTAGGCCATGGAATTAAGAGTGAGATTAACGTTTTTTAATCTTGTACCTTGAAATTTCTTATAGGGGGATCATGAGATTCATGTATCTCGTGGTAGTTCGAATGAGCATGCCCCTTTTTGGCTGGAGCATTAGAATACTTGTTCTACAGTTGGTGGTGCTTTTGTGGGGGTGGGGAGGGGGAAATGGGGGTTATGAGGTACATCTTTGCTGGAAGAAATATGTTCCTGGAGGCCGAATTTTAGAATTCTTAAAAGCCTGCCACCATTTTCAGTTTTATTCACTGCTTTGTTCTTGCATTTTTAAGATGAGAGCTGTCCACTTCCGGTTTCAACCCCAAGGGATGCTACTTGCTGCCCTTCCTCCCTGACACAAAAGAGTCTTATTCTTTTGAAATCATAAGCCGATATAAACTCTTTCTCACATAAGTTGCATTGGTCATGATACTTTATTACAAGAGAAAAGTAAGCAATTCATTATGAATTTGCTTTTTAAATGTGAAATGTAAAACATCCACATTAATTCACACAACAGTTATTGTCCATATCTTCTGGATCATCTCTCTTCTGCTGGAGAGTTTCAGTATTTGGATTTCTGTTCTTGAATTATATCTGTTCCCCCAGAGAGGCTCTGATGCCTACCTTCCTGACCTGTGAGAAGGAAGTTAGTATGCAGCTTCACGTTACAACCACAGCATCTTGACATTAGGATAGCAATGTTAGTTTGGGTGGGCTTCTTGGTCTTCACTAGAAACATTGGTCTTCATTTACAACCTCCGAGTCTTTAGCCATAACAGCAATGTGAGCCAATTTTACCTTACAACGTGAAGTGATATTTTTAGAATATGTTTATATTCAGAAACCTAGTAGCAAACTTTCACCATTAAGAACTCAAACACATGTAAATTATGTGACACACATAGCCACATATCTATACTTACAGATTAATGAGGGGGAGGATAGTGGTTTCTGAGATTTTTAATATTATTTTAACTTAAGTGGACCTCTAATTATACCTTATGGTTAAAAATAGAAAATAAAGGCAACAATGAAGGAAAAGAAGGCCTGAACTTTCAATAGGAAATCTTTGGAACGTTTCCTAAAACACAAATCTGCCTCCAAGAATTAACTTGATCCATAATTATGATAATTAAGAAAAATATAAAATTTATTATTGAAAAATCTATTAGGGCAAATTGACTGAAGCACACAAAATAGCTTGACCAGTTTATTAGAATAATCAAAGGAAAGGACACTATTTTTTTTTTGTAGAGAAATGATAGCTAATTTTTAAAATTATCAACAAAATAGGTAGTTACACCATCTTATTCTAGATTTCTAATGAATAGTCTAGAATCCTAAATGTATACTATTTACCCCTGATAATTATTTAATAAACAAAATGAGAAAGTTAGACTAATTTTTATATACCTACTGTTTCCATTTAGTCTGTTATATATAAACTGTTTAATGTTTTCTACTAATTTATCGGACATGTATTTTTTAAACCTGAATATTTTTCATTAGCTTTAACATAACACTTTTAATGATTATCTGAAACTTTTACATCAAGTACCCTGATCGCACTCACTTCCCAGAACTTTTATGTCCACATTCCCACCCCCCCCCACCCAAAAAAAGTAAAAATAAAAACAAGGGGGGGAAGTCCAACTTGTGCTGCCTATATACTCACTGGAGAATGGTCCAACTCTTGGTTGCCTTCTCCTTAAATAGAACTGAGTCCTTCCTCTTCCAGACCCTTCCAGAAGTTCTCCGTTGTGGAGAGGTACACTTCCACATTCCCATCACATATTTTTAAAGGCCCTTTTCTTTTATTTTCAATTATTTTTATTGGATATTTTATTTATTTACAATTTGAATGTTATCCTTTGTCCTGGTTTCCCCTCTGGAAACCTCCTATCCCATCCTCCCTCCCCCTGATTCTATGAGGGTGCTCACTCAGCCATCCACCCACTCCTGCCTTCCTGCCCTGGCATTCCCCTACACTGGGGCATCAAGCCTTCACAGGACCAAGGGCCTCTCCTCCCATTGATGTCTGTCTGACAAGGCCATCCTCTTCTATATATGCAGCTGGAGCCATGAGTCTCACTATGTGTACTATTTGGTTGGAGGTTTAATTCCTGGTAGCTCTGGGGGGTCTGGCTGGTTGATATTGTTGTTCTTACTATGGATTGCAAATCCCTTCAGTTCCTTCAGTCCTTTCTTTAACTCCCCCATTGGAGACCTCATGCTCAGTCCAATGCTTGGCTAAGAGCATCAGCCTCTGTATTTGCTAGGCTCTGAAAGAGCCTCTCAGGAGACAGCTATATCAGTCAGGCTCCTGTCAGCAGCAAACACTTAAGATCACAGGCTCACAGGCCAGTGAGAGACAGCAAGACTAACCAACAGCAGAAAATTTCCCATCCCATATTTAAGAGTTCTCTTCAATGACTTCCTGTCTCCGTTGTTACTCTTTGTGGTGAGAGGGGTTGGGATTGCAGGTGGTAGAAACTATCACAAAGCCTTTCTTGTCCCTCCCTCTCAACTGTATCTACAGTCATTCCTAGCAAAGTAAAAATAGACTCCTTGTTCTTTACAGTCAGTGGGAGCATAGTTCATGGACCTACACACTGGTTCTGGAGACAGCACAGACCATGAACATGATTTCTGGTTACAGCAGGACTACAGACCCAGACAAGGCCCTCAGAAGCAGCTTGGACTGTGGACATTGACATGGATTTAAGTGGCAGTACAGGGCACTGGGGTTAGTATGACCTAACTGAAGCAGGAATGCCCAAAGACATCAAAATGGCTTTAGGCAGCAGCACACACCACAAACATCCATATAGCCTGGTGGTTATAACACCAGCCACAGACATCAGCACATTCCCTGGCTGCAGAAGGACCCCAGACCCCAGACATTGCCTTCTGTAGCAGCACAGGCCTGGACATCATCATGGCCTCAGGAGGCAGCGTATTATTATTTCCCTAAAGTCAACTGATTTACTCCTCCCAAGTTCTTCATGGTTTACATTTGAGGTTTTCCTTTCAAGTTTCTTTTGTGAATATCAGCCTTCCATAAAAGACTAAGAGCTTTGCCACCTAGGAAAGTCTGGCAGCCTAGAATTTCCCAATATCCCCAGTACAGATACCAAGTTTTTATCTTTTTCTTCAAGTTATATGAATGTTGGTATATTTGGAAGAAGTGAGTACTTTAAATACTTAATATGCTGGTATTCAACTTTTGGAGTTATATTCAAGAATAGCCAGAGACAAATCAAAACTTGAAGCCGTCTTTCAAAAGGAAGGCTTTGGCTTATCAAATAAAATCCTTAAGATAAATCTCTAACAATAGGAGACAAGAGGAAGGAAGAGTTTCCCCTCTTATTTAAGATTCTTTAGGAGGCCACTCATTTAGCTTGAGGTTACATAGAAGAGAATTTTTATTTCCCACCCCAGAATGATGCTGGCTGTGTAGTGAAGAACAACAGGCCCTTCTGTGCAGCCTTGAAGCAGAGTGTGAAGAGACTTTTGAAGAACCTGAAATGAAAACTGGAGAGCTTGAAGATGTTATGTGAAGCAAGTTAGGTTTCTGCATTCATCCAGCAAAGAAAAGGCAAGGGAATAGACAGATACTCTCTGAGATGAATTTACTGGCAGAGTTTGAGGAAGCCAAAAACAAACAGTTGTACTATGGACTGATAAATATTGAAGAAAGTGGGTTTGCGTGACCCAAAAAGGTTCGGTCGTGAGAGGACTCTTGCTAGCACATCAGTACTACAGGGACATGCTATGAAGCTGGAGTATAAGATGTGCACCCAAGACAAATGGGAAAGCACATAATGCAACAGGAGATTTTTCCTAAAAGAGTCACAGAGGGATTCTCATAACTACAAGACATACTCCTAGGTTTGTATAGGAACTGATGGGAAGATGCAAATGGGTCTTTATGTTCACTGAAGCTTTGGTCACACTGGCCAAAGTGTAGAAGCAATCTAAATATCAATCACTATTTGAAAATGAAATCCTATTCAGTCTTGAAAATAGAGAAATTCTAATATTTGTGACAACATGAATAAATCTAGATAATGTTAAAAAATGAAATAAACTAGGCACAGAAAGACAGTGTTGTAAGAGTTCACATATGCTTTCCACTGAACTCATAGAAATAAATATAAAATAGCTATTAGCATGGGAGCCAGTGTGGGGTGGTGGACCATGAAAGGATGGCATAATTTCTGGTTGACCTCTGGTTAGAAATGGCCAGAGATCCAACAGGTTTCCTTGCAAGGAACGACATGCATTTCATCATGTTCCCAGACTCCAGGCTCCTGACAAGAGGTGAAGACCTCCATTGATTCATGACTTTCAGGCACGTAGGGCAACCAACGCCTCTACCAGCCTCTCCACAGGTAGAGGGTGTGACTACAGGATGCAGAGCCTCAAGACATCTCCATATTCATGAGTTACCTAAAGGCCAGAGGGCATAGCCAATTAAGCATTCCTTCCCAGACTCTCCTACTTGCAAAAGGTATTTAACCTCAGGCCAGCCCTGAGGACACAGGGTACAGCTACATCCACTTTCTGCTATGACAATAAACCTTTTAAGAGCGTGGACTTCCTCTTGACTTTGGATCCTGCTGTGGGAGACTGTGGAGAAGGTCTTCAAGCTGCAGTCTAATGTCCCGCCTAAGACTTCTCTACATTCCAACCACAGAGAGAGCAACAACCCAAGTGGAGCTAGCAGAGCCAATCATGACCCAGCCAAGCGAGTTGCCTTGACCAAGAGTCTCATTTCCCCGAGGGGCACTGCCAAAGCTCATCTTTCCCCCTCACCATGTTTCAGTCCTTCAGCGGCCTGTCAGTGGCATCTGGGAGTCCAAGGGCTTGAGACCAGCTGAGCCCACCCACCTTCTTGCCCCGGGGATCCTCAACCCAAGAGCTCCGGCCCACAGGGAATCTCAGACTGGGATCTCCCTATGCCCAGAGTGGAGCTCTGTGGCTTTCCACAGCCCGGCTTTGCATGGAGTGAATTCAGTCAAATTCCTGTGCTTCTGCCCCCCTGAGCCATGGCCCTAGCCACCTGGGGCAGCAGAGACTCAGGATCCACAACTCAGCCCAACAGAATCCACACCCACATGTGAGCTACAGCCCCAGCAGTCAGGAATGGGAAAATAAAGAAGTCCTGATCAAAGACTTTGAATATGCTAGTATATATGAGTAATGGGTGTTAAAATGTATTATACAGTAAAATGACTTTAGTCTAAAATGATATATTATGTACTTCAGGTGTCTCAGTACATTTTAAATATCTCCAATGAAATGATAGGTAAGTAAAGTGATGTTAATGACTTTGTACAATCTATATATGTCCCTATATATTGCATGCACACAATTGTGATTTACCAATTAAAATAGTTGTTTCCCATTCTGTTTTATTTTGTGTGTTTTAGTGTTTGGTTTTTCAAAACAGTTTCTCTGTGTACTCTTGATTGTCCTGAAACTTGCTCTGTAGACCAGCCTGGCCTCAAGCTCATAAAGGTTTGCCTTCCTCTCTACCAAGTGCTGGGATTAAAAGTGTGTGCCACCAGCTCTAGATTCTTTTCAACATGAGATAATGTAAAGTTTTCTCCACTTGAGTAAAATCTAAACTGTGTTAAAGAGTCATCTGCCAAAAAGCATCCCAGGTTACTAGGGAAACTATTCACACGGTACTAATGTCCATTAATGTAACATGGATTTCAGGACACCATCTCTACAGACTGAGGATGGAAATCGAGAGTTCTTAGTGTTCCTAGATTCAGTCCCTTCCCAAATTCCTATACAGACATTTCTAGATTGAATTCTTAATGTCTGACATTACCAAACATCAGAGTTTGTTTTTTAGACTCCTAGTCTGAGCTTCTCTGTCTAAATCTGTAACTGAGTTTTTATCCCCATTGTGCTGCACCATACTGTGTTGCGTGTAATAAACAAACAAGCAAACAAACAAACAAACAAACATACACTACACTACACTACACTACACTACATTACACTTAATCCGGCTAGGCTCTGGGAACAGCAGCCGCCCACCTGACCATCTACTCAGCTCTCCAGCAGCTAGCTAAATGCTTTTCCCATAAATGCTGGGTGCATCGATTTTTTTTTATACTGGCCATCCACACCAGCAGCGGCACCCTCTTTCTTGCCCATCTGAATCGCTACAGATAGAAAACACCAGACAATTCTAATATTTAAAAATCAGCCAGATGACACAATGGCTCGGCTAAGAATTTATTTTCCTAAACTCACCAGCTATTCTATATTAGAATTCATTCATTGGTGGAGGCTTGGTTCTGAACACACAACATGTATAGTACACACTGTCACACCTCAACCTCAAGTCGGCAATTGCTGCCTGGAACACTTCAGCTCAGGTTTGAGACTAGTGCTAATGTTTGTTATGAACAGCAATTTATTTTTGCGATTTAGAAGAATGTATGCACATGTAGGTGTCTATTCAAACATATACCATATGTGTGCAGTTCCATACAAGTTTAGAAGATCGTGTTGAATCTCCTGGAGTTACGATGGCTGTAAGCTGCCTGATGTGGGTTCTGAGAGTGCATACTCTGGAGGAGCCATAAGCACTCTTAACTGCTGAGCCATCTCTCCAGGCCCCAAATTGCAGTGTTTTTATTGTACATGCAAACCTTTCTGTTCTTATAGAAACATATTGGTCTAATTATGGGAAACAAAGAATTTTAATTTTTTCCTAACGTCATTCATCAGCATGTAAGTCTAAAATTAGGATGCCTTTGGATTGTATTATGTTTAAATATTTGGTTTTTAGAATTGCTGCTTGAGTTGTTGACTTGAGTTTTATAAATAATACTGAAATGAATTTTGGCTTGGGACTATGACAGAATTTCCAACAATTTCTAAAATGGTCCTAAATCTACTTCTGTCATTTTATATTATGTATATTTATTCAAAGTGGTGTTCTTGGCATTAATGATTATAAAACCAAAATATTGATCAATTCTAAAATATGTTGTCTATGCCATGCATCATCAAATATTCAGACAGAATATAATTCTTTAAGTAAAAATAAACAAGCTCATTCAGCTTACTAGCATATAAATTTGCTTTCAACCTTAATAAATGATGAACTTATATCTATACCAAAGATAATCTAAACTACATTTTTTATGATATATTATCAGTAAACATTTGATATTTACACCTATTTTGTTTACCCACTACTGTAGATTGAGTGTGTGGTGTCTCTTATAAGTTTATATGTGTGAATTCTTATTTGGGAAGAGTATGGGACCTTTAGAAGGTAGAGCATCACATGAGGAAATATGTCACTGGGGGTGGGCTTTAGAGCTTTATAACCAAGACACACTTCCGCTCATCTTATGCTTCCTAAGTACAGGTCTATTGTCAACAACCAACCTTTTGCCTTGCTCAGCATGACTTCCCTGCCCAAACTCATGTCATTCAGAGCAGGAAGAAATGATTACCACAAAGGATGAGGTAGAATAAACCCTTTCTGCCTCAAGTTGCACTTCTCAAGGGATTGTATCATAGCATCAGGTAAAGTGACTAATACACACCTATA
Organism: Rhabdomys pumilio; assembly: GCA_030674055.1. Taxonomy (NCBI): domain Eukaryota; kingdom Metazoa; phylum Chordata; class Mammalia; order Rodentia; family Muridae; genus Rhabdomys; species Rhabdomys pumilio. The sequence goes on along the minus strand of JANHMN010000003.1, from coordinate 66,438,222 downwards.
CACCTAAGATGTGTAAGTATTTCTTGGTTCAAAGGGATCATAAATAAAAATAGCTTAAAAAGTAAGGAGTGGTTGAGGTAACCCAGACCCAGAAAGACATGGATGGAATATACTCACTTATAAGTGGATATTAGCCATAAAGTGCAAGACAATCATGATACAATCTAAAGTAACTACGTAATGAGGAGGGCTAAAGGGAGGATGCGGTAATCTTCCTCAGAAAGGGAAACAAAATATTCATCAGAGATGGATGGAGAGGGAACTGGGTGAGAAGGCCTGAGAAAAAAAACAAGGATGTCAATCAGGTTGTGGGTGGGGGAGGAGGTTGGAGGACTGGGAATAATAATGGAAATAGGGACTAGCCATCACTGGGAGTAGCTGGAGGCCTGCAACTCCTCTACAGGGAGTCTAGAGGGATAACCCTAGCTGAGATTCCTACCAGTGGAGTATATAGAGACTGATGTGGCCACCTCCTATAGCCAAGGAATTCCAGTGCAAAGAGGAGGACAACAACATACCCACAAAATTTGTTCTATCTATAAGATGCACAGGGATAAAGATGGAGTAGAAACTTGAGACGCATCCCATGTGAGAGAGCCAACCCCTGACACTATTAATTGTACTCTGCTAGGTTTGCAGATAGAAATTTAGCATAACTGTCTCCTGAGAGGCTTCATCCAGCATGGGATGGAAGCAGATGCAGAAACATACAGCCAAACATCAGGCAGAGCTTTGGAGTCTTAAGGAAAAGTTAGGGATAAAATTCATCTACCTGGAGGAGTTACAGACACCACAAGAAAACCCACAGAGTCCACTAAAGAGAAAGGCTCACAGAGACTGAACCAATAACCAAAGAGCATGCAGGAGCTGGACCTAGACATTTGTGGCAGGTTTTCAGCTTGATCTTCATGTGAGTCTCTGCAGGTCACTGTGGCTGGAATGCAGAGAAGGGCCCCAAAAGACACATGGAGTCCATGGGTTTAAGAGATTTATTTTCATGATGGATGATAGTTGAGTCTGGATGTGCACCCCTGTGAAACTCAGAAAAAAAGGGCGTGGGAAGAGAGTCTGGGTAAGAATGCCTAATTGGTTATGCCCTCTGGCCTTCAAGTATCTCATTAGTATGTAAATCTCTCTAGGGCTGAGGCCTGTAGTCTCACCCTCTACCTGTGCTCTTTGAGAGGTGCTACATTGTCCTACTTGACTGAACAGTGAAGGTTAATGGAGTTTCACGCCATGCATTAGGAGCCTGGATTCTGGGAGTGCAGAGCTGAATAAATGCCTGTCCCTTGCAGGGTCTCTGGGCTGCTTCCAGCCATTGCTTCTACCAAAAACCAAGACCTCTTTCACAGGCCTACAAGTCCCCTAACAACTGTAATGAGGACTGTCTTTGACTCTGTTGCTTGTTATTCGTTCCCCTTCTTCGATATGGACTTCCTGGTTGGGCCTCAGAGGGAGAAAATGCACCTAGTTCTGCTGGGACTAGATGTCCCAGGGTAAAGTGTTATTCAAAGAGGGAGGAAGAGCTTCCTTTTCTTTGAGGAAAGGGGAAGGGAATGATGAGTAGAGGGATTTGTAAGGGTCAGACTGAGAGGAGAGGAGTGAGGGGGATTGCCATCGGTATGTAATGTGAATATAAAAATTATTGAGGTAAAAATAAAAAAGTTAAGGAGTGGTGAGGGATGAGAGCAAATGCAGTGCAACACAAACATGCACACATGCATACACACTTGCACCCACACATGCACCCACACATGCACACATGCTTTCACACTCATGCATTTGCATGCATACATATATACACATGTTCCTACACACAAACACATGCACGCACACAAACACAGGACATAAAGAAGTGGCTCAGAAGTTAGGGGTGCTTATTACTTTCTTTGAGATGTCAGGATTTGAATGAAGTGAGTTTCAGTTAGTGACATCATTGGAGCAAAGGTAAGTTGCACATTCTGAGTCAATGAGTCTCATGGCCAGAAGGTGGGACAAAGGTATAGGGCTGGTACATTTTGATAGGTTGGCTGGCATTACTTAGTGGTGTATTGAAGCAGAAGTAGGCAGCCAAGGTGAATCCAGTGCAGTAAACACAGAGGGAACAGAAGATGGGAACACCACACCTCCATTTTTTTAATTGAATATTTTATTTACATTTCAGATGTTATCCCCTTACCCCATACCCCCCTGCCCAGGAACCCCCATCCCATCCTGCCTCCTCCTGCTTCTATGAGGTTGTGCCCCCACCTACCTCCCCACTCCCACCTCCCCACCCTCGAATTCCCCCACACTCAGCATCTACCTTCATGGGACCAAGGATCTCCTCTCCCACCTATGCCCGATGAGGCCATCCTCCCCTACATATACAGCTGGAGCCATGGGTCCATCCCTATGTGCTCCAAGGCTGGTGGTTTAGACCCTGGTTGGTTGGTATTGATGCCCTCCTCATGGGGCCGCACAAAGTGTGGGACAGAAACTGAAGGAGGGGCCATCTAGAGACTATTCAACCTGGGTATCCATCCCATGTGCAGTCACCAAAGGTAGACGCTGATGTGGATGTCAGGAAGTGCGTGCTGACAGGAGCCTGATATAGCTGTCTCCTTAGAGGTCTGCCAGAGTCTGACATATTTACAGGCAGATACAGCTAACTATTGAACTGATCATGGGGTTCCCAATGGAGGAGTGAGAGAGAAGACTGAATTAGCTGAAAGGGTTTGCGGCCACACCTCCAGTTTTGAGAACCAAGACTTAGAGCTAGGGAGCCAGCAGAGATGTAAGATAAAGGATGGGACTGGGAGCTGTGTACAGAGAGTGCAAAGCTGAGCGTGCACAGGACAAGAGTTGAGCTTTCATATACATATATATAAAAATGTCAAAGAACATATTAGTTACAATTATAACTTTTTTTTATATTGAATGGAAGGAGCACGGAGCATCCTCACTCTAAATTGGACTTGGGAAATCAATGCCAGCCAAGTGGCAGGCATCACAGCAGTACAGTCAGGCATCATTAAAGTTGTCTGTGCTCAATGGAAAAGCATTTGCCCAGTTGCTCAGAGCTTCTCACACTTTCCTCAGTCGTTTTGGTTACAACCTTCATCAAGATGAGACTGGAGTCACTATGCTGGACTCTTTCAGAGGCTCCTTCCCAAGAGTCCAAATTTTCACTCCTTATTTCTCAGAAGTACTAGACACAGCCGGGAGAATTTCTGCCTTCTTAAAAACCTGCAGTCTCATTTTCTTGGCCCCGGCAAGTTCAGAGGCATATTGGACACCTAGTGTTTTATTTTCATTTAAATCTCCCCTTTGTTGCTTTCCAACAACACAAAGCAGAAGATGCAGCAGAATGGAGAATAAGCCATTGAAGGCTGCCCTGGTTTTTCCTTTCCCAGTACACTAGGAGATGCCATGTGGTGCAAGACACTCATTTGTAGGTATAAAAATCTGTAAAAGTGAACTCGAAAATTAAAAATTTTTAATTAGAAGGCAGCATCTGTGAACCTTTTGCTGGAAGCCACTGGGTTTTTCTCTTTTTTTCCTGATAAATTATCCCAGTGTTGTGGCCCCTTATCCCCATCCCACCATGTTGGAGATTGTAAAACAGCCCTGTCTACCCTTGCTATGTGCCTATAACAGCCAGATAGAGACTTCTCTACTTAATATTTAACAAGCTACTGATGCCTCCTGGAAAATTTTTAGAAATATTTCATTTAGAGATATGTCTTCCTGCACATATTCTCCTTTCTACCCTGCTCTTCTGCTAATCCCTTATTTCCAGAAGCAGCATGAATCTAAGTTGGATGCTGACTTCTAAGAAGTATATTGCTCCTTAAGCCCTACCATCCGTTGTTTGAAACAGTGTCATCCACCCCAGCAGCCAATTTTGGGAGCCACAGGCAAGATAATTTTTCTATTTCAAGTGGGAAATAGTTTATTAGTTGCAAAATAAAAATTTACAGATCCTGCCTAGTAATGAGAGTCGTATGCAACCTTGGCTCCCATTTTCTGAGGTGTTCTGGGTAGGAGTTGAATGAAATGAGTTTTAGGTAGTGGCATCATTGGACTAAAGTTCCATTGCCATCCTGAGTCAGTTAGTCTCAGGGCCAGAATGTAAGACAAAAGAGGAGGTGGATGAAGGCTAGACATTTCAGATGGCTGCTATATTCCTGGACTTGGTGGTATATGGAAACAGGTAAAGAACTGAGTATAAACAGCAGCCAAGATAAATCAAGCACTGTGAACATAGATGGAATGGAGGATGGAGACACAAAGCCTACAGTTTTAAGGACCAGGATTTAGAGATGGGTAGTCAGCAGAGATGTAAGATAAAGGATGGGACTATGTGCAGAGAGTATGAAGCTGACCATATAGAGGACAGCGGCTTCCACAATGGGGTTTCAGAAATATTATGAAGTAATGATTAATTGATTTCCTTATATTTCAGTCATGAAGATCATAAAGTTCTTACATGGTGCTCATGCGTAAGATCTTATTTGGGAAATAGAGCCTGACAAATGACCACAGTAAAATGAAGTTATATGGTTCTCCGTAATCCACTAGATTTAGTGGTGTCTGTATATAAACAGGATTTGGGGGAGGACTCATGAGTCATCACCCTTCTCTGAGGAGTTATTGGCCATTAAGGGTATTTGGGGGAAGAGTCTTTTACTTTTGTCAATGGTGTACCTATTGGCAAGTTGCCTATGATACAATAAACTATCTTATTTCTATTCTCATACAAGCAACTTTAATTAAGCCTTAAAAATAATAAAAGACATTGAAGTGGATGGGGACCAGTTGGGAAGAAGAAGAGGATCGTCAAGAATGGGAAGGGTTCTTAGTTATGGTTTCATTGCTGTGAAGAGATACCATGACCAAGGCAACTCTTATAAAGGACATTTAATTTTGGCTTGCTTACAGGTTCAGAGGTTTACGCCATAATAATTATAGCAGGAAGTATGGCAGCATGCAGGTAGGCATGGCGCTGGAGGAGCTGAGAGGTCTACCTTTTGTTCAGAAGGCAGCTAGGGGAAGACTGGCTTCCAGGTAGCTAGGACAAGGGTGACCACACCTCCTCCAACAAGGTCATAGGCTGACACAGAGGACAACACTATACAGGCAAGGAGGCAGAGATGGTGGTGTATCTGTAACCTTGGAAATGCCAGAACATCCTAGAAAAACCACCTGAACGAAAAAAGGCAGGAAAAAGATACTGGTAGATGCCTCAGAAGGAAGAAAACATGCTGATACCTTTATCTCTTGTACCTTTTAGAACTGCAGAAAAATGACATTTTTCAACTGAATCATAAAAGGTCTGTCATGCAATCCCTTCTAGCAAGAGTAGATGCCTATGTTGTATCTTCTCAGGAAAAGTCTCTCACATAACACCATCTATAACATTATTACTGGAGATGATGGTTGGTACATAAACTTTTTAAAAGAGAAAGAGGGTTGGGACTGGTATCACAGGCCAATATAATACCTGCAACTGGGAAGCTGAAGAAGGAAGAGAGCGAGCTCGAGGCCTGCCTAAGCACAGTTGGAAGACCAGATTTCACAGTGATAAAGAGAGTTGCTGGTACAGATAGTAAGCAAGATGGTAGAACTCTTCTGGAACCGTAAGCCCAAATAAAGCCTTCCTTCTATAAATTGACTTGGTCTATCAGTAATAGAAAAGTGACAGATACACTTAGCATAGTTGACGCCATGGCAACAACAATAAAGAAAGAGAGCAGGAAAGATCCTTTAGTTTAGTTTCGCATGCATCTTTGTCTTTCTGAGATTAAGTTAAGCTATAATGGAGCTCTAGACTTCAGAGGTCATATTGATACTTACAGTGGAAAGAGATGTGACCAGAATCACTGCCACTCTTAGACAGGCTGTCGTCCTAGACGTTTTCTCACTTGCTAAAATACAAAAGAGAGACAGTTTAGAAGAAAATGATGGTTTTGGCTCAATGTTTCAGAGGTCCTTCTCTGTGGTTACTGAGCACTGCTGTTTCTGGAACTGAGGCGAGGCAGAGCATCAAGAGCTTGTTCAACTCATGACAGAAAGGAAGCAGAGCAGCAGCCAATCGGCAGGTAGCCATCAAAGACACACCCCAGGATCCCCCCATTACCCAGCTACTCAAACACCTTCTAAAGTCTCTAGAATTTCTCCATACTATGGCACTAGTTTCAAAGCTTCAGTGATGAGCCTGTGAGGGACATTTCAGATTCAAACCATATCAGCCTACTTTGTATTCCAATGCTGAAGATGGAAAAAGAAATGAAGTCCCAAGTGCTGTTGTTTCTGGAGTTCAGGATCACAAAAAAATAAAGAAAGAAAGAAAGAAAGAAAGAAAGAAAGAAAGAAAGAAAGAAAGAAAGAAGGAAGGAAAACCATCACCAATGTCTAGTATCAATGCATAGCAAGTAAACAAATGAGAAGTCTTGGGTTTGAGATGATGGGACACCTCAAGCATCATACTGCATTAACTGTCAATCAAAGCTTGAACCAAGCATTCTCTTTATTGGTCTTTATCAACGAATTGAGGTGCACGGTGCACTTGAGGTGCTGATGAATGGCACCAATTCTTCCCAGCGCTCAGCCTTTCTGAATCTTACCTTCTGGATTTGAAGTTTGGAAATGGATTAATCAAAACTGAGCTGGTTCTTCAATACACTGAAGACCAAGAGGTATAAATCTGGGAGGTGTATGGAGTGGGACAGAAGGAATAGTGGTGATGTGCCCCGAAAATTTTATACAATACTCGCCTGAGAATGCAACTGAGGTTGTTTATGAAGAGAGGGCTGATTCATTTGATGCACCTGGCTTCAAATGTAGAGAGTAAAGAAATTGAAATTTAAATTTAAAGAGTAAAGCCAAAGGCACTTTTTGTTTCTTAGAAATGTAGGATAGAGCATAGAAAGTAGTGATTAATTAGTAGGCAGCTTTTACAGTGGAGGGCCTGAGTTGGCATTGAGACATATTTGTTCCCTGTTGCTACATCCACACCATGGTTCTTCGTTTCCTCTAAAACCTTTGGTCCTTAAAGTTGTGATTAACCATGAGCATTGTCCTAACCAAGGGAAAATGCATCTGCCTGTGCACCCTCTCCCAGTGCCTGTACCATATTCCCATTCTAGATAAAAACTCCCCACCCCCTTTTCATTTTTTTTTATCCTTAGCATCAGCATTCAGACTTGTTTAACATTTTACAGTCTTGGAGCAGAGGACAGGGAGTAAAGGTAGACTAACAAGCATGGCATACGAAAACGTTTCCTGCATCCAGCAACACTTTAGCTACTAATACTCCATGATGCCACTTTTCACTGGTCATCATCTCAAAAAGTATTTATAGGCACAACCCCATCCCAGTACCACCCACCATTCTGTACCCTGCTGTGTTCTTACGCTTACATGACTGTCCTGTGCCCAAGATGCTATGACTTAAACCACCTTGCACATATCCTGGTTCTTATCTTGCAATGGCTGTGGTTCATCTTACATAGGATACAGATACATCAGAAGTATCTCTGATCCAGTGTCTGTCCTGAAATAGAAGGCCATTTTCATGACCGTGTTTTCAGATCATTTTAATTCCTCTTTTTCTGTTGGCTGCGCACTTCTGCGGCTCTCTTTCACACGTCTCAGTTTAGCATTCAGGCAGATCTGTAATACTTAATTGGGATATGTCCCGAAATGTTCCTTTATCAAGGCATAGGGAAAGATTTAAGAGCTAAATAAAGAAGAGTCTTATTTATTATTTTTTTTATTGGCCATGCATTAAACTTGTCCGTTTTGTCTTAGCACATGGTCAGGAGAGTGGGTACTTGTAACAGGTAAGGAGGGACAGTTCACTATAAAGGACAAAAGAACAGCTAAAGAGTAATCCTCAGATGAAATGTAGGTAAAGAGGTACAAACTAGCAGTCATACTAGCTCCCCTAATGGTACCCCTGAAGCTTTCTAATCTTTTTTTGTGATATGTATTGCTCTCAGCAGTCTGTCTACCTGGCCTGCAGGTCAATATATTCAAATGTAATACTTGCTAATTTTCACCCACTGGATTATTTGCCATTTCTATATGCAAATGTTCCTCCTCTTTATCCTATGGCCGTGTGTTGACAAATAAAGGGGAATAGAAAACATGTTGAGTCCAGTATGAGGTTATAAATTTGCAGAACCTCAACTTCAGAGTGTGTCTTATGACAAGCATTTTAATAGATTCTCTCCTTGAAGATCCCCCACTGTGAGTACATTAATTTTAGTGAATAAAGGAGTCTTGAGCTATAAGACATGTTTCAAACTACCATATCTGAGTTCTATTAGCTTTTTTTTTCTTGCTCTCTCCAAATCTATTGTATGGATTGCCATACTCACTTTCCCTGTATGCTCCTTCATTCTTCACAGCACAAAGCAAGTTTGTTGCGTGTCCTCTCTCTCTCTCTCTCTCTCTCTCTCTCTCTCTCTCTCTCTCTCTC